>CAWUFW010009867.1:0-747090 GCA_963921515.1 Calotriton arnoldi
CAGAAGGACTCTGGTAGGCAAGGGCAAACCTGGGACCAGAAGGTTCCAAACCTGCCATGTCCCTCCAGTAGTCCATCCAAAGGGACCCAACCCCCAGCTGTAGGCAGCCAAAGGTTGACCCTTAGAGCAAAGTGCAACTCAGTCATGGAAAGACAGGCATACATGGTGACCAGTGATCTGAGGAAGCTGAGGCCAACATTCCTAGGGCCTCACTTCCCTACTCAGACACCTCACCAGCCTTGTACTTTACCTAAGCACACCACAGGTAGTGATTCCCCATGGTGGCGCCCCTCTCATACCCTTAGGGTGAGGGATTGCTTAGTGGACCATAAGACAGGGGGCAACCATGCTAGTGCAGGTGCTTCCTTATATGACCACTTAGTCAATGAAGGCTCAACTGGCCAAGGTTAGCCTTATCTCCTTTCGTTTGGGGGGTTATGTAGGAAGGTGGAATCTGACTATATGGTTGCCCCCACTTTTTTATGGTGTTTTGCTGGTTTATGACTTAGTTGGACTGGGATCCTGCTATTCAGGGCCCCAGTCTATCTGCTTTCTCTGTAAAAGGTTTCCATGTGCCTTAGGCACATCTCTGATTGGAATCTGGAGTGCCCTTATAAGTCCCTAGTATATGGTATACTATGTACCAAGGGCATAGGTACCTCAGAGGCCTACCAGGGGCTGCAGCATGTATTATGCCACCCCTGGAAGGCCATCCAAACTGACACCACAGGTCTGCTACTGCAGCCTGGGTAAGGTGGTGCATGCACCCCTTACTGTGATATAGGTTACCTATATCACTAAATAGACTACACACATATAAACCTATAAGTCACTCCTAAGGCAGGCCTTATCAATCCTAAAGGCAGAGTGCATGGTTCCTATGTGAGAGGGTGCCCCTGCATGAGCAGGGCCCCTCTGCAGCGTTCGGAGACCATCTCTGATGCTGTTTGTAGTGCAGCCTGACCATATACTCTTAAGCGCATTATATCCTCGCGGTAAAATGCTAACTTTGGAATGGCTGCACCTAAACATGTCGTGTTTGGGGTCAAACATCTTGGAATACTACCCCCCCCGCCAATGCTGGCGGCGGGGGTAGCATTCCACCCTTCTAGAGGGAAAGACATGTTAACTCTGACTAGTCCGGTAACTTCTTTCCAGAGCCCTGGCATCACAAAATGGATGCTGCTGCCACAGACACGAGTCTGGCCTCCTGCTGCTGGATGAAACTCTGGCAGGGGAGGCCTGGACAATAGGTTTCCTGTCCCAGGGAGGTGTGACCACCTCCCCAGACAGGATAATGTGTATTGGGGCTGGGCGGGAGCACTTTCGGGTGCTTTGAAGTCCTGCACTGGGGGCACATTTGGTGTCCCTGTGCATACCCCAGTTCAAACCGGATCAGGGGCTTGCAGCCCCTGCTTTGGCGCGAACTGGACAAAGGGAAAGGGGTGTAGCCACCCCTCTGCCCTGACCCACCCATAGGTGGGGCCACAGAGTAGTCCAACCCCTATCTTTAGTATAAAGATAGGAACCCAGTCCTTAGGACTTTAGATTATCCCTGGACGAAACTCTGAAACTGAATCCTGGATCTTCGACGCTCTACTCACGATTAGAGGACAGAAGAATCTCCCTTGGGGTCAAGGAGTGACTCCCCTGCTTGGCAGGCACCAAAAAAGCATCTGTCCGGTTCGCATTTCTGAAGCTCCCGTCGGACGCCGAAGTCATCGCATCACCAGAGGTGGATTCTCAGACTTCCCCGAGGCTACCCTGAGTCCCCAGCAAAGCTGAGGCCCGTGGCTATCGTGGGTGACTTGAGACCGTGACCCCTGGACACCGAGCACATTTGCAAGTGCATCCTCTTCTGTGTCTCTCAAGAAGTCATGCTTTGGGCTCCCAGTAGCCCTAGCCTCCAGCACCACCTGAACCGAAGATCACTGGCCCCCACTCCACGAGTGTCCTGTGAGCCAGATCCACGTGCAGCATCACGAGGCTCCTTCGCGGTCGCTAGCCCGTTGGCTAGTAGCCCTTAATGAAGGCCAATCTTTTTTTAACTTGGCATCCTGGTTGCTCCAGGACTGCCCTCACTTACCTTTGCTGGGTGAGTTCCATAGACCTTGCTGGTCTGCACCATCGACGATCTACATCTTCACCAAGACTTGCCGTTGCCAAGGCTTGTTGGGTCCAATCCGGTCACCGACACCTCAGCACTCGACAGACATCATGTACCAGCCCGAATCCTGCTCCTGGTCACCAACAACGCCTCCTGGACCTCGTGGCTGAAGAGACAAGACGACCGTCAACGCACCTGAAGCACTCGACATCGGTGGGCATCTGTCCATCGCCTTCCTGGTCACTGGCTAGTGACCCAGACTCTGTCCCCTCTGCTTTCAGGTTCTTCAGAACTCCGATCCACTCTTGGATCCACCCGGACACTTTTCTCTTGGTCGCCAGCAGCACTTTGCAGCAGATCGCCATTCGAATCGACGACGAAACCCGACCCCGAAAGGCACCTATGCACCCGGCTTCCTGGGTGAGGTAACACGAGTACTCCGGTGCTCCCGTGGGTAGAGACTCTTCAAAGTCCTAGATCTCAAAGGGTTTGGTCCAAGTCCTCTTTTAAGTGTCCCTTTTCTCTAATTTCCCTATCACGACTTTCTCCATAGAAGTCAACGGCGTATCGCGGTTGTGTATTTACACTGCACGCGTCTCCCGTGGGTCCCCTGTGTCACTACCTTGGGTGGTTCCTTGTGGTCCAAGCACTTCTAGAGGCTCTAGGCCTAGTGTCTAGTTCAGTCGTGGTTCTTATACCACTTTATTGGTATATGGTTTGGTACGCCCCTAGGGCCCAAACGTGTATTTGTGCTATTACTGTGTTTAAATAACTTCTAACTTATGTACTTCGAACTCTAGCCTCATAAAGAGACTAGAGGGTGTGTTTAGCAATAAATACATATATTTTGAATATATACCTGGTGTGGTGCTCTTTCATTTGATCACTCAAGAGATTATAGACTGGTAAAACAAGCTGCTTTACATTCCTTCAAGACTTAGCCTGAAGGCTGCTCTCCATAGCTACCACTAGGATAGCTTTCAATAAGGTTGTTTTTAACCTATCTCCAATAAGGGGTTGTTTGGACTGGTGCAAGGTGCCCACTATAATTAGTGGACAGCATATACCAGGCCAACTTCTCACATCCCTCATACCTGAACCAGTTTGCAGAGCGGGGAGGATGGGAGGGTCAGTAAGGAATCTGCAGTTAGAGAAGGTCTCTACCAGATTAGGAGTTTCCAAAGGTAAGTAACTTGTTCATCTGATAGAGACTTCTAGCCACAGATTCCTTACCTTTGAATAGATACCTAAATACCACCTCCCAGAGATGGGATTGCGAATCCGATCAAACCAAAACGTCCTGCAGGACCAAACGGGTCACGACGGAGCTGACTGTCCAGGCAGTTATGTTTTGTGAAAGTGTGCTGGGATGCATACGTCGCTGCCTGACAGATGTCTAGGAGAGGAGCACCATGCGCTAACGCAGTGGTTGCAGCCTTGGCTCTGATAGAGTGAGCTCGTACACCCTCAGAAGGCTGTTTCTTGGCCAATTTGTAGCAGATTTTAATCTACAGCATAATCCATTGAGATATGGTTCTTTTTTGTACAGCTTTCCCCTTTTTTGCTCCCACATAACCCACAAAGAGTTGATCGTCCACCTGGAACTCTTTGGTGCAGTCAAGGTAGAACAACAATGCTCTTTTTGGGTCCAGGTGGTTGAGTCTCTCTTCTTTTTTGGAGGGATGAGGAGGAGCAAAGAAGGTAGGCAGGGTTAAGTTCGGGCCTACATGGAAAGGATTGCCAACCTTTTGCAGGAAAGAGGCATGTGTCCGGAGGACCAGTTTGTCTGGGTAAAAGGAGGCATAAGGAGGTTGTGCAGAGAGCGGTTGGAGTTCTTTGACTCTCCTGTCCGATGTTATGGGCACTAAAAAGGCCATTTTGATGGTCAACAGTTTAAGAGGACAATTATGTAGAGGCTAAATAGAACGCACAGGAGAAAAGTAAGAACCAGTTTGAGGTCCCTTTGAGGCATACTAAAAAGTGTAGGTGGAAACATGTGTTGTAGACCTTTAAGGAACCTAGCCACAACTGGTGTCTTAAATAAAGATGGTTGGTCCGGCAACCGCAAAGATACCAATATGGCAGATAGGTAACCCTTAACTGTGCCCAAAGTAGGGCCCAGCTGGGACAAAGACAGTGCAAACAAGAGAACTTGTGATAGAGGTGCAGACAAGGAGTCAACATTGTGAGAGGCACAACCAGAGACAAATTTATCCCAGAGGTAGGCGTATACCGTCTTGGTGTAGGGGCGCCTGGTTGCAGAATAACATCACAGACTTCAGTAGGAAGGCTGTCAACTGACCCCGCTCAAACTCCACACATGGAGGTTACGCAGGTTCGGGTGCAGGACCCTGCCCTGTTGCTGCGACAGAAGATAGTCCCGAAGAGGCAGCCTGATCGGAGCACCAATGACCATGCTCAACAGTTCAGGATACCAGACTCTCTGTGCCCAATCAGGAGCCATAAGAATGACTTGGGCCCGCTCGGTTCTGATCTTGAGTACTCTGGGCAGGAGTGGTATTAGCAGAAAGGCAGAAAGGAGGCCAGAGCTCCACTCGAGCTGAAAAGCATCTCAGAGTGAGAGCCACCTTGGAAATTCCAGCGTGCAGAAGTGCTGACACTGCACACTCTCGGTGGTGATGAACAGATCTAACCAAGGTTCTCCCCACGGCTTAAAGAGCCCTTGGACCACCTCTGGATGGAGAGGCCATTCATGATCTGCTAGACATCTTGGGCTAAGTTTGTCTGCTCTGGCATTCAGTGAGCCCGGCAGGTGTTAAACCACCACGGAAATGCCCTTGTGTTTCAGCACCAAGCTTCCCTTGATCGAAGGAAGAATTGCTTTTAATGCTAACATGTTCGCCCAAAGCTCCAGCAGGTTTATGTGGAGCTTAGACTCCGCCGGAGACTAGAGTCCTCTGATCTCCACCTCCCCCAGATGGTCGCCACATCCCAGAAGTGATGCATCTGTCACTACAGTCAAGTCTGGTTGGGGAAGGGAGAGGGGTCTGCCACTGACCCAATTGCAGTTTGTCAGCCACCACTGCAGATCCTTTGCAGTTCCATCCGAGATCTGGACCATGTCAGAGAGATTCCCTTGATGCAGCAGCCACTGGGCGTTCAGGTCCCACTGCAGAGCCCACATATGCCAGTGGGCATGAGACACCAGCAGGATGTAGGAAGCCATGAGGTGAAACAGGCTCAGAGTCAGTCTCTCCAAAATCCAGGATAGAGGCTGAAACATCAGTAGCAAAGGCTGAATTTCCTGGACTCGCCACTAGGGAGGATAGGCCCAAAACTAAACAGTTTCCAAAACAGCTCAGATGAAAGGAAGCATCTGAGAGGGAGTCAGGTGAGACTTCGGCACATTGATAGTGAACCCCAGTGAATGCAGGAGGTTCACCATGGTCTGAAGGTGGGAGACAACTGCCTGGGGCGAGCCCACCTTCAACAACCAGTCATTGAGGTACAGAAAGACTGAAATCCCTGACCTCCACAGATGAGCTGCGACCACCATCCTCCACTTGGTGAACACCCTAGGGGAGCTGCTAAGGCCAAAGGGGAGCACAGCGAACTGAAAATGCTCATCTCCCACAGAGAGCCGCAGGAGCGGAAATTAAAGAACTGGCACCTCGAGGTGGCACCTATATAGGTACCGCACACGTCACTTCTGACGCGAATCACATTGCAGATGCTGAACCAAACTACGCCACCTACCGGCAGGGGTACTGTTCGAAAATCTTTCATATCCAGTCTGACGCCTGGGAATATTCAAAGGTAAGGAATCTGCAGCAAGAAGTCTCTTTCAGATAGAACAATACCCTTAGACTATGCGTTGCTACCAGACATAAATTCAAATTCTTTTGCTTATACTGTATTTTTAACTGTAATAAAATTCAAAACAGTAAACAAAAATCCTAGGACTATTATAATTGATTTTGAATTATCGATGATTAATGGCATTAAAAAGATATACCCTGATACCCAAATTCAAGGACGTTTTTTCATTTTTCCAAGGCATATTAGAAATTTTAAAAAAATCCTTAGCAGAAGAATATATGTCTAGTAGCAAACTACAATTCGAACTATGAAAACTAGCAGTGTTATGCTTTGTACTTCCTCATCTGGTAGATGGTGTCTACACTTTAATTATACAATCTGTCTATTTTACACAAAACAAAGAAAAAATGGCTCCCATTTTTAATAATTTTGAGGAAACCTAGATAGGCCATCTAAACCAGCTGGGTCACAGAAGAGAACTATGTTTTCCAATTGAGTGGTGAAATTGCTACTCAATCTGATTAGAGGGAGGGTCAAAGACTAGCAATTCCATAGACGGCTGCCATAATTCTTTCAATAGTGTGATTGGAAAATAACATCCACGTATTTATCATTTTCGTGGAAATTTTAAAAAAGGAACAACGTTTTCTAGAAATTAAACAGGCACAATCTTTAACAGGTAGTCTGCAACAGTGAATAAGTAGAAGGAGTAAACAAACAAGTGAAAGAATATTGTCAGAAATTCAACAATTTACAATAATAGGTGGTGCAGATTTCCTGGAAAATATTGCATACATTTTAGAACACTAACCATATACATAGCAATTATTTTTGATGTACAATAGAACAACAAAACTCTCCTGTTATTAGAAAATTAAAAACAATTAAACAATTGGCAATGTTGCAAAGATTGTTTACCAAATTAAAAATGTCTTACCATTAGTAGTTTTCTTTTTTCAGATCTTGGTAAGGTCTTAGACCACTTCTCAAAACACAAACAGAATTCCCTTTTCCTTTTGTTCTAAAAAAAGGACATCTAGGGGCCCATTACGATGGCGGGCGGAAGCACAATCGCCGTGCTGGCGGATGCAAAAACCACCAGTTACCGCCGGCACACAGCAGTCCACACGCCCGCCCAATTACGATGCGAAAAGCAGGCCAAACACCGCCGGCAAGCCAGCAACACCGTCCGCCATCAAAGTGCGCCCGCACACGTAGCGGCGCAGCACAACTGACACACACCGTCCGACGAAACACGTCCCGCCCGGCGCATAAATTACGATGCCGCAAACAAACGGCTCCCACGGCAAAGAGACACCGCACGTGAAAGAGAGGCGGAAACACGGACGCAGAGCACGGACAACGAAGAAGCGGCACCCCGGGCATGAATCCAGCACTGCAGGCCCTTCCCATGCTTCTGCTGATGCACCACCAAGGACGCAACGTACCGCGGAGACGCAGGTAGGCACACACACAACAAGTGCACGCAAACAGCGCACACAGTGCAAGGGCGGAAAAAGCGGACAACCCCCCACCAGCGCGTGTACACTACACATCCACCATCGCATCCACATATGACACACAGGCCAAATCGTAACATCGCAGAACACATGTGTACACACCACCTGGGACTAGGAACCAACCACCCCGTCACGGCCCCAAAGCGCCGATGACGCCGCCACACATGCGCACAACGCAGAGGCCAACCGCAGCGCCATGCATGCGTCGCACACAGACACAGGGACACAACCAAGCAGCACACACATCAGCCCCACCCCGAACGCACATGACACGTGACAGGCCGGCCACAGACATGTCCCCAACGCCCAATTCACGGACAACACCCAACGCCACACAAACGACGCACACATGTCAGTGAAGACACGCAACTGCAGGACACACCCCAGTGTAACAAACATGGCGTAGCACACAGCGGCGGCAACACCAACTAGGAGAAGCAGGGCTCCCTTCGGGAAGAGGAACGCCAGTACCACACTGAAAAACCCATACCACCCTGCACATATGAACAAGACACATGAAACGGAACACCAAAGAGCCCGGGGACCGACAACAGGTGGCCCAAGAATTACATCCACACACAAGGCCCAACGCAGAGCGGAAAGGCAGCCTGCCGCCCACACAAGGGAGAGCAGACAGCACTGAATGACCTTCCATTCCAACACCGAAACCACAGCCCTACGACAGAAGCCGGTGAATACAGCCATTGTCCAAGAATAGACCAACACAGGCATGCCGAGGAGACCGACCACAGGGCAGATAGCGCATATCACAGAAGCACACAACGGACGGGGAAGAAAGAAGAAAACACTCCCCCATGTCGGCCACATGCAAGTTAATTGGAAGGAGTCACACAGCACTGACCTTGAACTGTCTGAGAAGCATGTGGGAAGAGGGCCCGTGTCCTCCAAACAAGCCAACAGAACACAAGTCCTGTCTCCCCACGACTACACAGAGCTCACAGCAACCCCGGAGCGTGCACATTGCAGACTGCACACACAGCCGGAGCACGCCACCTCTACGAACCGCTGCGAAATGGCAACCGCAACACACCTACCCAACTACGCCGAACAGCTCAAGCTGTACCAAACCAACACGATACATACATTGGGATGCGATCTCCTGTCCCTGCTGAACGTAAGTTACCGACTGACTTACCGCATCACATTGTTCAGCTGCGTCATGCCCGTCTTCTACTGTCGGAGGTGTCCCTACCAGCATCCCGTCGAGATATGCCTCTCCAACCCGGCATGTCTGAAGGCGGACCTGCTACCACTACTCCTCCCTCTGGACGCACACGACAGGGCCTGCTCTGCCTATGGGGGCATGGCGTATGTGGCCAACATCGCACGCGCACTGAAATGGAACCACTGTGCCTCCACACGACGGATCATCGAGAACAGCTACATCGAATGTCACCCAGCATGCCCCATCATTGTCCTCCAAGGGACAACCTACGAACAACACCTTGACAGCCACCATCCGCTTCATTGGCTGGCAAACATGTACACCACCAATGACATGGAAGCCCTGCTGGACGGCATCGCATACCTGACAACCTGTAAATACGTCGGACCACAACGCAGGTTCCCCGAGTGACCTATGAAGTCCAACCCCGTTCCCATCCTCAGCTTCCGCACGGACTGGCCAGTCACCACCACAACAGCCATATCAAACGACCGGCAACTGTAACCACACCATCAACGACATCGCCATGACATCGGATATGACCGGGACATGCACACTGTTCCCCATCACATCCAGGAACACCGCATGCATCGTGGGAGGCAGTGGCATGGGCTCTGTGCATCGCACCCACATGGACGGAACTGCACGAACAACCAGGACACGACATGGATCCAGCGCACATGGACACACACACCGCTCAGTGGACATGAATAGGTCGCCTGGAGTCTGTGGGTGCTGCACCCCTCCCACCCCCGCCCCGGGAATCCCATACCAGGACCTTTGCATGGACGACAAGTGCATACAACAACAACACGACCCCAGTGACTGTGACATGTCCAGTAACCACCACAGTGCAACAACAAGTGGCACGCCGCTGCATGCACGCAAGCACATGCCCTGATGTCATCTCACATGCACGCGTGCATGAGGAACAACCGCAGCAAACCTGTCACATGGAACTGAGATGGACTGTGCCCATGATGCCGAGCGGTCTGGTAGGCTACATGTATACCGTCTGTGTCAAAGTCCGCAGCTCCGCAGCTATACGTAAATGTACATTAGCACAGCCTTGGCCAAGCAGATGTAACCCCACACCCTATCCCATTTGTTATCATGCTCAGTATATCCTCAACATGTATTCCGCTGCCAGTAGTGTCCACTATACTGCATCACAGAGGACAGAAGACTCAATATAATGTTTGAAACCAAAACTGTCTCCGCTGACTCATTTCACAAGTACGAATGAGAGAGGATGAGAGTATGTGAAGTACACGGCAGTCGTGACATGACCATGTAGTCCACTGGTATTGGATGTCAACGCAAATGAGTAGCACTACTGTGGAAGACACACATGTGTCGTGTGAAGTCGTATGGACGCAGTGCTCAGGTGGGTGGGTGCGACGGGTAGATGCGCACATGCCAAGTTGGAGCACGCCGTGTTGGGAGGGGTCATGAACAGTACACCACCGCTTCCTGGGCATTGTGAGAGGACACCTGTCGGGGGGAGTGAACACGTGTGTGCACAGCAGCCGGGCACACGTACAAAGCGGTACCAGGCGCACCTCAGCCCACCCTCTGTGGACAAGCTGGATCCTGTTGTGCGCCCGCCATGCCCCTTGACAAGGCACACACAGCCCCAGTCGACCAGGTGCAACCCCAACATAGTCAATCCGCACAGGCGATACAGGGCACGGGATGGCAGTGGAGCATGGTGTGTGAGAGGTCTCCTCGCGCTCCTCCTGGTCATATCACGCAGGCAATAGAACCTCAACGTCTAGCATGGCACAAGTCAAATGGAAGTGTAGGGGACGCACCACAGCACGAGCAGCACTGACGTCACGGGAGGTGGCTCGCACCATCCCATCCATTGCCCATCATACCAACCACGCCACATGCCATTGCGACTAAGTGCAAGCGCGTGCGCCACCACCCCGAGCCCTCCCCAGAGAGGCCAAAGAGTGAATGTGTGGGCCATCAGCCACAGACGGACGCGGCCTGGCCGCAAGGGCAGCCACAGCCACTGGGTGTCGCAGGTGGCGGATCCGGAAGGCGAAGACTGTGATGCATAGTCCATGCAGGCCGGGTCTCCATTTGGGGCACCACGCAGGTGGACGGCGTCCCGCCACACATCATACCCTGAGACAGCCCACTCGTGCAACTGGACCCACACATACACTCCTTGCCCTCTCTGGTGCGAGCTTGGGGCTGCCTGTGCAAGCGCTAGCCTCGCAGGTGAGCATGCATATTGGGGGGCGAGGGGAGGACATGAGGGCTGGGGCGAAGATGACTGTATCACTGTCAGTTAGTACAAGGGATGACCCAGATGTGGAAAGGAAGAGACGTGTCCCGTGTGTACTGCAACTAGTCGCCAATCCAACTACCCCCCCATGTCCGGAATGTAAGCCCGCACCTAGGCCCGCCCATCCGCCACATCGAACATACCACCAGCACGACAACCTTCCCATTCGAAACACTGACTGGGGGTGGCGACCAGTGAACAATCATGTGTAGCCTACCCACGCGTACATGTGGGCCCTCCATGATCCATGTCACCTGCGGCAAAGACATGACATGCGCAATGAGGGAAGTGAGGAGAGCTGTCCGCCCCACGCGCAGAAGGTGCATCAGCTCCACAGACCCAGCAGCGAGTCCAGCAGGGGTCACATGTGCAGGGGCAGCTGTGCCTGGTGTGAAGGCACATGCATATAGACAGCACATCGACCAATGTGTAGTCTGCCCACATCCACAGTCCATCATCATGCGGACATAGGAATCGAACACAGGGCAACACATCTTAGTTGGTGCACCCACCGTGACCAACAATGCGCAATCATCGACGTACCCGCCCTGTGCATGGCCCCCCACCCAACGGAGGCACATCCAGTGCCACCATCCCACACACACAAGCCTTCCACGGAACATGCTGTGTCCAATGGTCAGTACAGAGTCAGCGCCCATCTGGTGGATCCTGAACAGGAGACACATGCACACACATGCCAGCTCCCACTATGTACGTCTGCCACCTGGCACGTGCAATGTAACCTCTCACCTGTGACGTGTGACTGCAAGCACACAGCCGTCTTGGCATGGGGCTGTCAATATGGACACCAGTCAATGTTTCGGGAGCTGTGATCCGTACAGTGCTGTACATAGGGTGCAGTGCTGACACCTACTACTGTCTCATATCCCCTCGTGCCACAGGTCCCACTTGTATTGGCCGCTCAGCCCGTGCCCACATCGTCGTCGTCGTGTGCCATACTCATCCAGCCTCGGAAGCAGTTCCATGCTCAGCAGACACTCATGTTGCCGTGGCGTTGCCGCTTGACGAATATGCAGTCAGTCCCCATCAGCACGCCCCGCAAGTCATTGGGGCCTAGATCCCCATGTGCATGCACATGGCAGTGGTATGTCTCACTTGCCATTGCCATTGTTGGGAGACCTGTGTAAGTGTATTGTGGCCGTGCCGTCCCAGCTTGACAGCTGGGCTGTGGCTCATGTGCTTGCTCAGTCATGTCAGTGATGTGTATGCGAAATTGCTATGTGCCGTGTTGCTTTGACATGTGTCCTCTGCCATTTAACCCAGGCGGAGACCGAACATTGACCGCCCATACCAATTGCTGGCGGACATGGACGATACAGAGGTAATCAGGAAGTTTCGGCTGGACAGGCCAACTTTGCATCGACTGTGTGCCATGTTAGAGCCCCATCTCCGTCCCCGCAGGGTGTATCCGACTGCTGTCACCCCCACGGCTAAGGTGATGGCCGCCATGCATTTCTTCGCCACTGGGTCATTCCAGCACACAGTGGGCAGTGGAGGAGGGATGTCCCAGCCCATGTTCAGCAAGGTGCTGAGGGATGTACTGGCAGCCATGATGCTGTACCGGAACAGGTACATCAGATTCCCCAGGGCTCGTGAATTGGCGGCAGTGAAGGGTGCATTCTATGCCCTTGGCAGAATCCCACACGTCGTGGGAGCCATTGACTGCACTCATGTTGGCCTTGTTCCACCACAGGCCACTGAGCACCTGTACCGCAACAGGAAGCACACGCACTCCCTGAATGTGCAAGTGGTGTGCCTTGCGGACATGGTGATCACCCACGTGTGTGCCAAGTTTCCAGGCTCGGCACATGACGCACACATAATGCGCAACAGCATCTTGCCACGACTGATGGCCAATCTGCAACAGGATCGTGCCTGTATTGTCGGTGAGTATGTGGAGTGGTGTAGCGTGCTGGTTGTGCGATGCTGTCCCCTGTCCAGTTGGAATAGCTACGGTTCTCTGTGTCCCTCACACCCAGGTGACTCTGCGTATCCGAATGGGGCATGGCTGCTCAGTCCATTGAGGAATCCTCGCACCCCAGCAGACGATCGCTACAATGAGGCACATGGGAGGACCAGACGTGTGGTCGAGCGTACCTTTGGCCTCCTCAAGTCCAGGTTCAGGTGCCTGGACCGCACCGGGGGTGCGCTGGCGTACTCCCCACAGAAGGTGTGCCAGATAGTGGTGGCGTGCTGCATGCTGCACAATCTGGCCATTCGGAAGCAGATCCCCCTCATCGTGGATGACGGAGATCAACCAGGGCCCCAGCCCGCAGACCAGGACAGCTCGAGTGAGGTGGACAGCGGAGAGGAGGAAGCTGGGAATGTGCGCCAGCAGCTCATCGCCCGCTACTTCACTTGACGGTGAGTGTCCATGTACGACGGATGATGTGTCTGTATCTGTGCAGGTGTGTGTGTGCTGTGTCAGGGTGGCCGTATGTTCACTGCGTGCAGTGTGTCAACGCTCCATGGCCAGGGTAGTATGCCACTGTTGGTGACTGTGGCATTGTGCCCTATTGCTCCGTGCGATGTGTGTACATTGCTTGTAGTTGTTGACATGTACTGTGTGATGGGTGTGTGACACACTCATTGAATGTGCTCCTGTTCTGTCTCCCACCCCTAGGTCCCTACAGGCCCTCCGGATTCCATTGCCATGCCACGCATCAGGTGCCCTTCCGCCCAAGGTGGCCGTTGTATTCCGTACAAATAAAACACAGGGCACAAACAGCAGTTAGTGAAAAAGGTGCATGTATTACAAACTGTGACATGTGATTGTGTGTAAGGTGATGACAAAAGTGGTGCGTGCAGTGACAATGAGCTGTCGGTCATGGCTGCGTGATGATCAGGGTGTACCCACTGGTTCTATGTCCATAGTCCAACACACACATGCCATCCAGCTGGCTGTGTGGAGTGGGATCGTAGAGCAAGTCAATGCAGTGGCTGGTCAAGGAAGGCTGGCGGAAGGCTGGCTGGCTGCCTCACTTGCGACTGGAGCGTGCGAAGTCCTCCCGGGAGATCTGTTTCCTCTTCGGACGGCCCCTTCCACGTTTGGGAGGGGGTGTGTGGTGGCGACCTGCTGGTGGTGGGTGAGGTGTGCTCACTGGCTGTGGACGCAGGGGAAGTGGACACTGCTGGCCGACCCTGCGCCCTAGCAGGTGGTGGCGGAGGTGGTGTTGCTGGCCTTGCCTGTGACCCCACCGCCACCACCAGCTGGCCCATGAGGTCCACGAGTTGGTCCATACGGGACACGAATTGGCCCATATGGGCGTCCATGGACCTCAGCACCCCCAGCACCTCCCGCGTGTCAGTAGCAGACCTGGCCCATTGTCCTTGGGCCTCTTCATAGGCCCCAAGGACTCTGGCCATTTGAGGCAGGGCATGGCTCCCAGGGGAGGCTGGCGTTTCCCTGACCCTGCTCCTCCTACCAGTCCTGCTGCCACCGGCCTGCCCACTAGCCACATTGCACACCACGGTCCTCGCTGTGGCTCCCAGGGTGGATCCAGTCGGCCGGGCCACCACCTGCGCTGGGGCTGGTGCCAGCGAAGACGTGGTGGTGGTGGAGGCGGTGGTGGTCGGTGCGGCGATTGTGGCGGTTGCGGCAGTGGTAGTGGCCGCAATGACCGTGGGTGTGGCCGCAACGACAGTGGCAGCAGGGGACTGGGACTGTTCAGCATCCCTGGATGATGGGTTGGTGGGTAGGAGGGGTCCTGGGGAGCGGCTGGGCCCTGCCACGCCAGATGGGCCAGCTTGGTGGTCCGTGTCCGAAGAGGTGGACAGATCCTCCAGATCCGTGTGTCCTCGTTGGGGGCTTGTAGGCTGGCTGTGCTGGCTGCTGTCTCCATCCCCAGCATCCAGCAGTTCGTCACCTGTGGAGAGAATGAGATTTGTTATTGTGTTGCACCTGGCGAAGTATGTATTAGTCGTCTGACATTGGCAGTTCGTGCAATCTCGTACATGGGTTTCCCGGAGGCGAGTGTGTGGCTGTGGCATCTGTAGTTGTGTGTGCTAGGCAATGGGACTGTGTGCTGTGCACATGTGGCATGGGACGGATTGGCCATGCCGATGGGTGTGTTGCTGTGCCCCTACTCATTGTGACTCTGGTGTATGCGGGCTCCTGGCCCATCCTGGGTCTGGTTTGTACTTTGCTTTTGGAGTTCATATGGAACGCTTAGGAACGCATATGGCAACATGGGGGCCATGCCCCAGATTCGCATTTGGGAGGGGATATGCTTTTGGGGTTCAAATGGAACGCTTAGGAACGCATATGGCAACATGGGGGCCATGCCCCAGATTCGCATTTGGGAGGGGATATGCTTTTGGGGTTCAAATGGAACGCTTAGGAACGCATATGGCAACACGGGGGCCATGCCCCAGATTCGCATTTGGGAGGGGATATGCTTTTGGGGTTCAAATGGAACGCTTAGGAACGCATATGGCAACATGGGGGCCATGCCCCAGATTCGCATTTGGGAGGGGATATGCTTTTGGGGTACATGCTGTGAGCCATGGGTGCCGAACGTGACATGTGTTGTGGCAGCATGACAGTGCATGGTCTGAGGTGTGTGCATGCCTGACATGCCCTGCATATTTGCTGTCTGTTGTGGTTACTGGACATGGCATTGGACGCATCGTTATGAGTGAGTGATAGTTGTGTGCCAGCCAACGTATTGCAGTTGTCCCATCTCCTTGGTGTGCGTGCTGCCCTGTGCCATGTGCATCACTGCAGTGCTCGGGGGTGTGGCCCATGTTGTGTGTTGTTGCTCACAGTGTGTCGTGCGCTTAATTGACTTCTGGCACATGGTTGGTCATGGGCATGTGTCTTAGCGTGACTGCTGTATGTGTGGCAGCTGTGCGGATGACATGCCTTTCATGAGACTGGGGCTGACGGATGGGATGGATGGTATGTTGTATGTGCATGGTGTGTCTGTGAGTTTGATGGGTTCAGTGGTGTTCGTGTGCATTTATGTTGTTCCGCTCTGTTGCGTCTAGTGTTGTTTGTCTTACATAGGCGTAGTTGTGGGGTGTGGGGTTGACAGGCAGTGGGGGCTACATGGACAGGACTTCAATGGTGTTTCGGTTGTGTGTGATGAGTTGCACAGTGGCTGCCATGTGGGACTATATTCAGTGTGGCTTGTGCATGCAGACGTGGCTCCTTGGGTGTTGCTATGTCTGTGATGGGTCATGTGGGGTGTGAGTCTGTTGTTCATGTCCGTGTGCACATTGTTCACTTGTTCGTGACGGTGGGCGGTGCTGCATGTTCGTCTGCTACGTGACATGTCCCATGTGTTGGTGGTGTTATGGTCCTCATGCCTCCAGTAATCCAGCCCTGTCCAGTTTCCCACCTGCAAGTTGTTCGTGCGTGCACTGTACTGGATGCCACTTGGCTCTAAGCGGGGGTGCTCCATGTTGCAGGTCTGTGGGGGTGGGGGGTGTAGTGGGTCGTGGGGGTGGCTGTACACCCACTGACACCGATTGCTGTGGACCGTGATGTCTGCCTTTCGGCTGTCGTTGTGCACTGCGGTGGCTGACACGTGGCTGTGGGGTGTGGGGGATGCTCCTCCTTGCTGTGCTGTGGGACTGGGGCCTGGTGTGTGTTGTACTTGGGCTGTCCACCGTCCCACCCACTGCACTTTGTGTTCCTGCCACTTACCTGTTACTTGTCGGTTAGTGCAGCTGTGGCGGACACATGGGTGTGGTGGGTGCTCGTTGTGGCGCTTCTGGCATATTTGGGGACCTGTTGGTGGTTACGTGGCTGGCTTAGTGTACACATGTCCCCACGCATCTTACAGTTGTTCGGTTTGGGCTGTGTGTGGTAGTGTCTGTTGCATGTGCGTGTGATGTGTTGTGTATTGTGTGCTGGACATGGGGGTGTTTGTCCCTGGGAGCTGTGGCATGGTAGTTGCGCATGTGAGTACATAGCGGTGTGCTAGTATACATTAGTTTGTACTTACCAGCCTCCACTCCCTCTGCTAATCCGGCGAGGATCTCCGGATGGATTACGACTCGCACCTTCTCCTCCCACGCTTTGAAGGTCTTAAAGAGCGCGGGATTCCCTCCGCCAGTGACGGCAGCCAGCTCTCTGTTTTTGCCCTCCTTCTTCTTGACCAGGCTCTTTACGTCATTCCAACGTTTGTTTATCTCGACTCTGTTCCTGGGCAGGGTCCCGACTGCATTGACCTGGTCTACGATCCGGTTCCACATTCTGTTTCTGGTGGCTAGTGGTGTGTGCTGGACCATGTTCCCATAGATTTGTGGGTACACCTTGATGATCTCGTCGACCATGACCGTCAGCTCCATGGGCGTGAACTTGGGCATCCTTTGTGGTGCCATGGTGTTTGTGGTGCTGGTGCGGTGTGTGTTGTGTAATGTGCAGGGGGTTTGTGGTGCCGGTGTTTGGTGGTGGTGGTGGTGGTGGTGGTGGTTGTGATGTGTGCGTTTCTGTGGTGTGCTGCTGTCCTTGCTGTGTCACTGTGTCCTCTCCTCTCCTCTCTGGTTTGCAATGTAGCAAGGGGTTGTGGTCTGTGGGAGTGCTGCTTTTGTACTCACCTATGTGGGTGTGTCCTCATGGTCTGTTGTTTTCAGGTGTGTTGTGTCTGGGGTTCTGGCCTTTGTATTTTTTGTTTGTCCGGGGGGTGTTTTCGGGATGTGTACTGTGCTTGTGTATTTGTGTGTGCCTTGCTGTGTGGACTTATTGGCCATGTTGTGTGCTATTGGTTTTGTGTGCGGATGGTTTCTGTGCAGGTACGTTGGCGCCATGGCTTCTGCCGTGTCGATTCTCATCGGCGTTGTTTGCGCTGGCGGGCGGTATATTTGTTGTTTTTCCGCGCTCATGGCGGTGCGATCGTAATTTCACGTGCGGTGTGTCGGCCGTGTGGGCGGGCGGTTTTGTGTTGTCGTGCGTGTTTCCGTCCGTGGCGGGCGGTTTGACTCCGACTCGGACGATGGCGGGCGGTATTTTGTGTGATTTTTCCGCCGATGGCGGTTTTTGGTTTGTGTACTCATAATGGCGTGGTCGGTGTTCAGGCGGTGTGTGCGGGCGGATTTTTGCTGCTTCCATGCCTGGCGGATTTATTTACGCCGGGTATCGTAATGGGCCCCTAGGTTATCTCCCAAAAACCTTTGTGATTCCTTAGACCAATTCTCACCTCTATTTGATTGGAAACCCTTCAAAATCCAATTTGTAAATAAAAAACACACACCATTTGTATGGGATAAGAAGCTATTGGGAGAAATCATCCTTTTACTTAGATTATTCACCCAACAAACTCTGAGCAAAATAGGTTCTTCTTTTAAAAAAAACAATTAAATACAGAGTAAAAAGTCACAGGTCAAAGTGTTAAAAATAGATTCCTACTAATTTTTAAGAATTTATCTTATTTGAGCTACAAAAAAGTATGATCAAAATTATAGAAATAACCCAATTAGCAAGAAGAAAAGAATTTCTCTTGATAGGCGCAATCACTAGCAACCTATATGGGGATTTAAAAAATCATTAAAAGACAAAACATACACATTTCTGACACATTACTACCTGCCTTAAACTCTCCTAGCAGTATATTAATTAACCCAACGTATGTATTAAATAAAAAAAAGTGTTCTCACCTGATACAGCTTCTGCATCTCTCCGACCTTGACCATGATGATCCGCCAACTAAAGAAGGAGATGTAAATCATAGAACCCAAACTAAATTGTGCATATAAAAATTAAAAAAGGACACATTTTATAATGGGTTTCAATGAGCAAGCATGGGAAAATCTTTAAAAAATATATATATTGTATTATTTATTAAAATTTGAAACAAATGTTATAATGTAATACATTTTTAATGTTTGTGTGTATTATTCAAATATTTTGAAATACAATTGGTAACTACAATATTTTTTTTAATTATTTTTTAGACATTATCTTTTATTTATAAATAAAGAAAATGTTTAAATTAATTGGTTTTAAAAAAAATATTGTTAAATTTTGAAATGTATTTATTGTATTGTATTTTAATTATTTGTATATTTGGACTAATTATAAACAATATGTATTACATTTAAATTAAATACCTTCACCCATTATTAATTTGAAAAAATATTAGCTACATTTTTAATATTCTAGAAATTGTTATACTTTATAAATAATTCATTTTAATTTTCATATGAAAAAAATAAATTAAAGACAGTATTAAAATTAGTAGCTGAATATTAAAACACTCCTCACCTTTAACCCTTACTACCCTTATATCCACATCCTAAAATCTAATTTGTGTAATTTATATTAATTTCCATTTACTTTAATAATAATTTATAATAATGTTGTATAAATAATAAAAATAAATAAATAAATACAGTATTAAAATTAACATCAGAGTATTAATACAATCCCCGCCCTCATCCCCTACAATCCATTCAGTCTATATAAAACATTCAAAATAAATAAATTGAATGCAGTATTAAAATTAACACCTGAGTATTAATACACTTTCCACCCTTACATCCTGCTACTAAAATTATATTCTGAAGTGTAAAATGTTTATAAAATAACTTTTTAAACAGTATTTAAAAAACCCTGAGTATAAACATTTAATGATCTCTGTTACTTCACATTTTACCCCTTTTTACTTTTAGAGAACAAACTGCCCCAGCCCCTCTCTTTTAGCCAATACCCATTAATACATTCTATTTTTTTACCACTCTAATCCTTTATTATACTTGGGGTTAAAAGCCCAACCCCCCTGTTGTAATTATAAAAATATATTATTAATTACTTCTGATAACTGAACTACTTTTTACTTTGGGGGGTAAACCTCACCCCTCTTTTCTTACCCCTTCTATAACCCATACTTACCCAGTACTTACCAGTTGAACGCGTGGTAAAGCCATGCACTGTAAATGCATCTCTCTGGTAAAGACTGATTGGTAAAGGTTGTATGTGGTAAAGTCTGCATGGTAAAGTTTGTATGTGGTAAAGTCTGCATGGTAAAGGTAGTTTACAAAGCCGACTTTTGCTAGAGTGAGGCTGGTAGTCATCACACTCTTCCTAAACTGGAAAATGAACTTTTTAAAACTATCAGTTTAAAAACATACGGTATGTTGCCATCACCACTTAATGTATATGTCTCAGAAAACTGAAAGTAGTTTTGTGTTGGCTCGATGGTACTCATGGTGCCCCCTGCAGACACAGATCCATGCTCAGGCTATCACAATTTACAAAATTGCCTATGACATAGCAGGTATATATGATTGCTGTGCACACTAAACCAAACGAAAAATGTCTGAATACCAAATTTCAGGAGATATGGTGATTCACTGCAGGGGTTCCACAATCGTTTTATCATGTAGGGAACGTTTTCTTGCCAACAAAGTTTAACTGTAAAACTGTAAAAGCTCTAGGCATGACTGAGCATACAATTATGAGCATGAAAAGGCAATGTATATTAAAAGATTCATTAAACATAGAGGCCAAAGTAAGAGGTTTTAGAGCTGATCTACTTAAATCCAGTTTGGTTGATACAATTAACCCTGTATCTGAATTAAAGATGATGAAGCAGTTGTACATACAGAAATGAAATAATCTGGAAATCAAGATTATAATTTATTTACTGAGTAATCTACGTGCATCTTATATTACATATCATTTTTTTTAATTTCCACATCTATAAAGTTGTTGGGTTTAATAACTGAGCAGATATGTATGTTATGGTAAATACTCGTTTTAAAGATGCTAATGGATTTAAATAATGCTAACAGCAAAACTAATAAAATATTGTATTTAACTGAATTGATATTTAGCTGCCTATTCAAGGGGTCCATTACGATGGCGGGCGGACTTTGTCCGCCCGCCACCTTAACCGTACACGGGACCGACCGCCAGAGGTGCGGCGGTCCCGCTAGACCCATTAGGATGCGACCGCCACCCTGGCGGTCGCATCCCGCATATATTACATTGCGGCGGGCGGTGCTGTAAGCAGCACCCGCCGCAATGCAATAATGCATGTTGTGCATTGGCGTGCACAATGTGACAGGCACCGCGCGTTGCCTGCCACCTTGTGTATGCCAATGATGGTACCCCCCAAGTGCAGCCCCCCACACCCCCACCCGCCGGGGGCCCGTAACGGGCCCCCAATGCAATTTCCGCATGCCTTTCCATGGCGGCATCGCCGCCATGGAAAGGCCTTTAAAATTGCACATCCTAATATGAATGGTGGTGCCTCCAAGGCACCGCCACCATATTGAGGGCCTTTTCTGCCCGGCCGGGAATCCAACTGGCGGAAAAGCGGCGGACGGTCTTACCGTCCGCCGCGGTGCCCCCCGCCTTACTAATATGGCGGGGAGTGAAACGGGAGCATCTGGCGGGCGGATCGCCACCGCCGGCCCGGCGGTGGCGATCCACCCGATATCATAATGGGCCCCCAAGTTTGGTTCCTTTTGACATTTAACAAAGTCAAGAGATAAAAGAGAGTCCTCTATCTATCAAAGTTGTAAAAAGGTCCCATTGTACGGACATGCTTTTCTCCTAATACATTCCATTCCAATCAGGTGGACTCTAGAGTACCATACAAATGATGGCAGCATTCTGAGCAGTTCTGGTTACACATATTACGAGCGTGCCATCAGCTGAACCTAAGTTGCCGAGCTGGCTCAGGCTTACCTGTCCTTCCACTTCCTGTGCTTCTGCTCTGCAGCCTTTCGCAGGGACTTCCTTCTTACCTTATGCCTTAGCTACAAAAACGTGTCTAGATCTCTGGTCCATACAAGATGCTTAGATGCCTACTGGACTTGATGTTCCATGGACAGCACATAAGTACAGACTGGAATCATTATTGATAACTAATAGGATAGAACCTGCGACACTGTGTCAGTTGCCCCAACCTCCTCTGGGTTGGCTGATACATTAGTGGGCATCCTCTGGTAGCAGAGTGGCTTCAGGGCTAGAAGTCTGCCTCTTCTGCAATGGGAAACTGTAAAGATCCAAATTCTGTAGGCATTGCCAGTGCTGACATTGTCAACATGGGAAAAGAATATCAGGGATTACAACTCCTCTTTGACTCTAAGAACAATTTGATTCGCTGCTGGGCCGGGGCTTATTACTTAGGAATTTATCAGGGTTATAAACTGATTAATAAAGTATACAATTCAATCTTGCCACAAAAGAGTGGGTCAAATTATTAACTTGTGAGATAATTTATTTACCATCTCCAGCAATTGGCACTTGATGATGACTATTGAGTAAATGAGCGTTCCATGGCATATGTAGATGCATATAGAGAATTGGTGATTGATGGTGCGCTGCATATGTCTTAGTATTTGTGATAGGCATTCTTGGATTGTAGCTCTATAACACAGAACATGTTCAGAAGTTCTTGGATATTTAGTCCACAATAAATCAGTATTTGGATAAGATGTGTTGTTACTGTTTAACAATGTGGTTTGAATGTATATGAATATGGTGAGAGAGATGGACATCGTATGTTAAGAAAGATGGATATTGTATAATCTGCTGTTGCCAGTGTTTCTACATGTATCCTTCAACACCCATAGATGGCAGAAGTGGTTATATTTGAAATATGTGACTTGCGGGATAAATATGAGTGAAGGAGTTAAGAAGATTGATGGTTTGATGGATGAGAATAAGACCCAATTTGGTTAAAATGGTGATTATGATTAAAAGTGTAAGCTGACTATTATTAAATAGGTATTAGGCATTTTTAGTAACCATGCTTCTTTCTTAACTTTTACCATTTAAATATGGAGCAATGTATTATTGCTTGTGATTGGTATCACGTGGGAAACGTAAATGTTAATGTTATAAACGCCCCAAACAATGGGCTATAAGTAGGGGAGGAGTGATGTCGGCCAGAGTTTGCTGGTGCCTCTAAGGATGTAAAGACAATTGAGTTAGATGATAATTATGAGTGGCCTTAAGCAGTCCCTGTTCTCTTGATGAGGTTCGGGTGGTTTTGTTTATGTGGTTAGGGTATATGGGGTGCTTGCTTGCTATGGTGGTCTTGATGGTTGTAATATATTTATTTCTGTGTTATATTGAACTGTCTGGAGATGTAGATAGAGTTGGCACAGGGCAAGAGAGGCTTGTTTGTGGGTCATATTAAATATATCTTTTAGGTTTAAAAAGAATAAATTACATGAATGACTGAATTGGGATGTTGTTTGGTGTTTGAGCTATTTTTTAGAGTTGGCAGGTAAATGTTCATATAGATTGGTTTGCTTTTTATATGTTTTTAAGAGTTAACATTGGGGTTATAATGATGACAACAACAAATGCATACATTTGAAGGTGCACAGACCAAGTAATATTTATGAAGAATGACAACATAATGACTACATTTACTTGAGCAAGTTTAAGAGGTCTTTTTGGCTAATAGCTGCTTTATGAATTACGTTTATGAGGTTTGAGTATTGGGCTATAATAGGGGTAGTGATTGAGATATGTGACTTACATAGTGTACGTGTAGGAGTAATGTATAATGATAAATGTTTCGAGTCAATTAAATATTTAAGATTACATCTTGACATGTGAAAGTGATTTGGTATTGTTTTCGTGTTATATATATATTATCTACTGGCGGTCGCCAGTAGATAGTTATAGTTAGGACCTATTATCCATAGGAAATTCGCAACATTCTATTCCCAATAACTTTGGCGTCGTTTGACAAATCATCGCGAAATTTTCAAAACTAGTGGGGCGCTCCGGTCCGCTCCTGTCTTGAAAGTTTCGGGGTGATTCATCAAGCGGGGGCTGAGAAAAAAGGGGGGTCCCAAAACGTGTTTTCTCCATGTTAATTCCCATAGGAAATTTTAGACACGGCTACAGCCCGAACTGCTGAACGGAATTACACCAAATTTTGCAAAAAGGTAGCGCTTGGTTCAGAAAGCGACCTTTTTTTTAAATGGTGTAAATCCGTTCAGTAGTTGTGGAGAAATTCAAAAAATAAGAGTGAAAAAATCAATTTCCCTTAGGAAACTTTATGCAAGGCTACAGCAAAAACTGCTGAACGGAATTACACCAAATTTGGCAAAAAGGTAGTCCTTGGTTCAGAAAGCACCCTTTTTTAACAATGGTGTAAATCCGTTCAGTAGTTGCTGAGAAAATCCAAAATAAAAGTTTCGATATCTATGGCCGCGGTGGATCCGCGCACCTTCCCGATCACAAGCTGCATGCTAATTGGCTGTCAACACTCCAAACCAGGAAGTGTTGGCAGCCATGTTGTGCCTCGGTAGAACCGAGGCACAAGAAATCAGTAAAACAAGTGCGCAAAACGCAAAAAGGGGGCAGGGTAGAAACACCCTGACCCCCTAGGCTTTTTTGAAAAAATCGAAGCGCGGTCTCCCGCGCTTTGATGCTATTTGGCCCCCGGGTGGGCCAAGTCCCGGGGGCATGCAGGGTTTTTGATTTTTATGTGTGGGGGGGCCTCTAAGGCCCCCCCAAGCCCCGGGGACCGCCACCCCCCGGGGCTTCTTTTTTTAAAGAATTAAAGTACCTGTGTGGGGGGGCTACAGCCCCCCCACATGCCCCGGGGACCGCCACCTCCCCGGGGCACTAAATATTTAAATATGGGGGTCCGTTACGGACCCCCAGAGCCCCGGGACCACCACCTCCCCGGGGCTTTGAAGAAGTTGGGAGGGGGGCCGCGCGGCCCCCCTCCTGGAGCCTGTGATGGCCCTGGGGACCACCACCCCCCAGGGCCGGCTCCTGCAGTGTCCCGGGGTGCTCACCCCCGGGACACTGTAGTTTGCTATGGCAGGGCGGGAGCCTCGCGGCTCCCGTCCTGCCATAGCAAACTGCTTTGGTTTTTGGAAGAGAGAGCAGGAAACCTGCTCTCTCTTCCCAAAACCAAAGACAATTGCTTTTCCACACGGGGAGCTGCATCTTAGCAGCTCCCCATGTGGAAAAGCAATGCCGGCTCCCGAGGGACGTGGGGAGCCGGCGGGACCGTGGGGGGATTGGGGACCCCCCACGGTCCCCAACGGTGAGGGCCAGACCCGGGGGATGGAGTCCCCGGGGCTACAAGTGGCCCAGGAGGGGGGCCACGCGGCCCCCCTCCCCAAAATTTAATTTTTTTAAACATTTTTTTTAAAAAATACAAAGGCCGGCCCCGGGGGATGGGGTCCCCGGGGCCATAAGTGGGCTGAGGAGGGGGGGCAACGCAGCCCCCCTCCATAAGTTTTATTTAATAAAAAAAAGGCCATGCCCCAGGGGATGGGGTCCCCGGGGCGATTAAGGCAGAGGTTGCAGAGAGGTGTAAAAAGGGGCGTGGCCTCTGAACACCTCTCTGCAACGCAGCTCCCTGCCGCATACTGGAGGTACAGGGTG
Source organism: Calotriton arnoldi (assembly GCA_963921515.1). Classification (NCBI taxonomy): domain Eukaryota; kingdom Metazoa; phylum Chordata; class Amphibia; order Caudata; family Salamandridae; genus Calotriton; species Calotriton arnoldi. Next base: position 25,234 of record CAWUFW010009867.1, read on the forward strand.
GGCTAGTTGGACCCCAGGGCCCCTCATGATTCAAGGGGACTTAATCCCCCAACTTAAAACGCACCACGGGGCACGTTTGCACAGTGGTGAAGGGAGGGGGCGGGCTTGAGGTGACATGTGTGCAAACAGGCCCCGTGGCGTGTTTTAAGTTGGGGGATTAAGTCCCCTTCAATCCTGAGGGTCCCTGGAGTCCAACTAGCCCACCAGGTACCTTCAGTAAGCACAACAGAGTTGCATTGCAGAGAGGTGAAAAAAGGTGCGTGGCCTCGGAACGCCTCTCTGCAACTCAGCTCTGTGGTCCTAACTGTAGGTACCTGGGGGGCTAGTTGGGCCCCAGGGACACTCAGAATTCAAGGGGACTTAATCCCGCAACTTAAAACGTGCCGCGGGGCGTGTTTGCACATATGTCACCTCAGGCCCCCCCTCCCTTCACCACTGTGCAAACGCGCCCTGTAGCGCGTTTTAAGAGGTAGTTTTAATCCCCCTGCCCTATTATGTACTAGGGACTTACAGAGGAGGTCATGCTAATCACAGGGGTACCCCAACGCATAGTGTTCCCTAGTGTATGTAGGTGTTTTCACTGTATTGTAAGTGTGTTTTAGCATAGCACTGGCTCTGGTTAGTCAGAGTCAGTTACCACCAGTACCCGTCGGAAAAAGTTGTGGGCACAGGGTGATTTTGGAACAAGGCCTCTTTCTGCTCCTCTGTTGGTTCTTTCTGCACACGTCTTGCTTCTTCCTGGATTTTTGTGGACTTCTGTTTCTTTCGACATTTCTTTTGCTTCTTTCTGTGCGTTTTTTCTTCTTTCTTCACATGTCCTACTTCTGTAGGCATAGTTACAAACTAGCATTTGAAAAACCTTTGAAATTCACTGAAAAAACCATAGGTTTCAGGCACGTTATAGTTAGAAATTAGCATTTAAAAAACCTTTGAAATTCACTGAAAAAAACATAGGTTTCAGGCACGTTATAGTTAGTAATTAGCATTTAAAAAACCTTAGAAATTCACTGAAAAAACCATAGGTTTTAGGGAAAGTTATAGTTAGTTGGACATTGCACTCGTACAAAACCCGTGAAATTCCCCGGTTATAGTTAGTTCAGCTAACTATAACTCGCGCCCCGCAATGCACTGCTGATGACATCACATATTACATCACTCATGACATGGTCAGTGACATCACTGATGACATCACTGATGACATCATCCATGTGATAATTTGATGCATCTTCTCACACCCTAATATAACTTTTGATACACCCACTCTAAATTACAGACTGCCATTCTCAAAACCATAGACACTCCAACACCAATAACTACATACACACTCACTGATTCTTAGGTCTACACACACATCCAGTCACTCACCCGTACAGTCACTCATACTTACGGTCACTCAGTACAGGACTATCATATGCACTCATACTCCTATATAGACACTCACACACCGCCACTCATCCATAGAGGTACTCACACACCTAGTCAGCCATGCAAATAATTAATCACACTCCCATCTACTCACCTATACAGTTATACACACACCAGCTCACTTACTCATACAAATACTAGCACATTCTTACGCTCTTATACAATCACTGATACAAGTACACACTCATCAATACAGCCACTCTCACAATCACACACTCTCATTTGTAGCCAATTATGTACTCCAACACACATATATACTACTTTTCACATATGTAGTTACTCACACATGTACCACTGAGATATACATTCACTAACACACCCATACACACACTCACCCACCCATACAGTCCATCACAGATGCACTCTTGAAACCATGCACCCAGTGAATCACCCACTCACACATCTATGCACAGAGTCACACACACCCCACCCACACAAACACTCAGGCACCCATACAGATACTCAGACAACCAATCAATAACCCATGTAGACACTCATGTAGCTATTCAGAAACCCATGCAGCCGCTTACACACCAACAGACAGACGGATACAGACATTCACACAGTTTAGTCACTAACCCATGCATTCAGTAAGATATGTTTAATCAGTCACTTATAGAGTCAGTCACGCACCTACTAAATCATCCATTCAGACAATTATACACCCACTCATTCTTCAATACGCCTTTCCCTATATATATTAAACATATTTAAACTTTACAGAAACACACAGTCACTGGATGATGTCATCAGTCATGTCATTTGAGATGTCATCAGTGATGTCATCAGTGATGTCACTGACCATGTCATGAGTGATGTAATATGTGACGTCATCAGCAGTGCATTGTGGGGCGCGAGTTATAGTTAGCTGAACTAACTATAACGGGGAATTTCACGGGTTTTGTACGAGTGCAATGTCCAACTAACTATAACTTTCCTAAAACCTATGGTTTTTTCAGTGAATATATATATATATATTCACTGAAAAAACCATAGGTTTCAGGGGCGTTATAGTTAGTTGGACATTTCACTCGTACAAAACCATAGAAATTCCCCCGTTATAGTTAGTTCAGCTAACTATAACTCGAGCGCCTGCAATGCACTGCTGATGACGTCACATATTACATCACTCATGACATGGTCAGTGACATCACTCATGACATCACTCATGACATCTCAAATGACATCACTGATGACATCATCCTTGTGATAGAGTGGCAGACCTCCTCTCACCCTAATATAACCTTTGATACACACACTCAAAAATACAAACTAACATTTTCAAAACAATGGACATACCAATACCAGTTACAACACACCTATTCAGTAATTCCAAGATCTACACACACATCCACTCATTCACCAACAGTCCCTATACAGTCACTCATACATGTACTCACTCATCATATGTACTCATACACCTATACATCCTGTTACACACCGACACTCATCCATAGAGTTACTCACATACATAGTCACACATGCAAACAAAGTATCAAACATCCATTTACTTGCATATACAGTTATACACACACTACCACACTTACTTCTACAGAAACTTACACATACTTACTCTCTTAAACAATCACTTATAGAAACACCTACTTATTTGTACAGGAACTCTTCCAATCTCTCACTCTCACATATACTCACTTATTTACACCAATACTCACATATACTAGTTTAAAACATATGTAGTTACTCATAAAGACACTATTGAGACAGTCATTCACTCACTAACACACCCATACAAATACTCATCCACCTATACAGTCCTGCACACATGCTGTCTTCAACACAAACAAACAGTGAGTCACTCATTCATGCATCTATGCACTAAGTAATACCCCCACCGAACCATACAGACACTCAGACACTCATACTGATACTCAAAAAAACAACTAATAACCCATAAAGACACTCATGTAGCTACTCACCAACCCATGCAGCCACTTATACACAAAGTGAGAGACTGATACAGATATTTTCATATTTAAACATTACTCACTAACCCATGTATTCACTAAGATACACTTAGTCAGTTATACAATCAATTTTACCAAAAAAAATCATCCATTTAGACACTTATATACCCATTGAATCTCCCATCGACCTTGAGATATACATATATAAAACATATTTAATTTTCAGAAAAAGACACATTCACTGGATGATGTCATCAGTGATGTCATCAGTGATGTCATTTGAGATGTCATCAGTGATGTCATCAGTGATGTCACTGACCATGTCATGAGTGATGTAATATGTGACGTCATCAGCAGTGCATTGCGGGCGCGCGAGTTATAGTTAGCTGAACTAACTATAACGGGGGAATTTCTATGGTTTTGTACGAGTGAAATGTCCAACTAACTATAACGCCCCTGAAACCTATGGTTTTTTCAGTGAATTTCTAAGGTTTTTTAAATGCTAATTTCTAACTATAACGTGCCTGAAACCTATGGTTTTTTCAGTGAATTTCTAAGGTTTTTTAAATGCTAATTTCTAACTATAACGTGCCTGAAACCTATGGTTTTTTCAGTGAATATATATATATTTATTATACTATGTATACATGTGAAAATGTCTCGGTCTATCACAAAAAAGAGAGACTAGGGAAAAAGCCTTCTCTGACTCCCCTATCATCAATGAAAAACTCACTCAACAGAGAAGAACTAAAACCATTACAACTCCTTGTTCTAAACAGACAGGAGCGAAGGCATAAAATTGTCCTTTGCTATCAATAATACAGAATAAAACCAAGAGGATGGGGTAAAAGGAAAAGAAGGGCAACACTTGTCTTAATACTGCCCTCACACACTTTGCAGTGTCATGCTTCATCATAGGGCCGCATCTGACGTCCAGGTGCAGACCAACACACTGGACGGAGCGCAATTATTTTGGGTATCTATGTGTAGATTAGTGGTGAGGGTACCGAAAATGTGGCGGAACAAACAAACCAACAAAAACCCACAACAAAGGGATATAAAGGAAAAAATGTTCCCTTCAGAAGGGACCAAAGAGTGCAGACACACAGTTAAAACAACCTAAGAGGAAACTGCCATCACTCTTTATTCATGTAACCTCTTGGTAGGATTAAAAGTCAAAGAACGGGATAATCAGGGGAGGTAAAGACCCCTATATCCCTGCTGCGTTTACCAACATGTTTCAGCCAATATTTCACCACCCACAGGGTCGCTCTGGCATTCGTCAGGGTGTAGGTCCCACGTTACCTGGTCTTCACCCCTATTTGAAGTTTTTACCTTATTTCAACAAGCCAGACAGTCTTGCAAGATCGTATACTCTGGGAAATTTCCGAGAGGAAACAATTTCCTGTAAAGAAAAGTAGAACATATAATTATTGTTCTACTGCCTTATTCCAAAATCCTCACATAGTGCCATAATACCACATCCTCTAAAACACCGCACCAAATGGCATATCGTGTCTCCAAACAGAGAGGGACCAGCCTCTAACTTATACTCATATCGCCCTCACCAAATTCTCACACTGAGACAGCACCACAAAGTCTGTGAGCAAACAGTAGGACTCTCTTATGTGCTTTATACACTAACATGTGCCACTTTCCAGAGTCCCAATCACATGCCCACTACTTGACCCACGATGGTTTTTAGACACTCTCACTCAAATGTGTCCGCAAACTTACACGGGTTTATTAGCAATTCTCCAAACCCGGGACCTTTGTGGGATCGTGGTCTTGTCGTCACACTCTGAAATTCATAGAATAGGGAGGGAAAAAAACAGAACTGCATTATAATCGGACTATATTTTTTAAGACTGTCAAGGGCACTCCTCAACTCGACACTTCTCACTATGTCTGAGAAGAACTCATTAAACTCGCCAGTGCTCCTCTTACATCTCTGCCCATAGGACACATTGTCTAACAAAGCTCTGTGTAGTGTTAAATACACCAGGATTGACCTCGCGACTGACCAACTTTACCCGATCATATTCTGGGTAAAAATATCCTCTGAGTGCCAATATTTCGAGTGGTGTCAAATCACAGTCTCCCACTGCACATTAGCCTTCACAGTTAAATAATCACCCTCAAATTCGAAACTCGATCCAGAACAATATTAATAACGTGCATAACCCCATCTGTGGTGCACTTACTACTCCAAAGAACCACACAACTTCAGTTCCTCACGCTGGTACACCGTCGATATCGAAGAGGCGCCATTGCCTTGTTTATAAAGAGGATGTTAAAATGTCTCGGTCCCCTGTTTGCCTTGGTGGCACGGAAAAAATGGGTGGAACTGACGTCAGCACGCCGACGAGGTCCTCTTATGGCTCCGATGACATCATACGGTGTCGCGAGCGGAGCCGTGCTATTATGATGTCCTCATTGACGTGGGAGAGCTAGGAAAGAATTTCTGTGGAATGCTAGTGCAGGGGATATTCAACTAAGTGTTCAGGCTAGTCCTTTGGGAGCAACTGTTTATGTTGCCACTCCAGAAACCGAAACCAGTGATCCGAGGGCAGAGGCCCTGCAGATGGCACACGAGGTGGGGTGCCCAGTCGTGTGCACCGGCGGGGCAGCGAAGTGACAAGCACCACAACCCACAAAAAAGGTAACAAGGGCACTGAATAACACAGGATCTTCTCTTTGTATCTGGCAGGAACAACGAAGTTAAAATGCCCTAGTACCAAAATGTAGAATTAGTGCTACAACGGTCTTCAAGAGGACCTGCGATGCCGCTTCTGCCTCCCGTACCCTGGAGGTGGCACATGGGTCACGCGGTACGGTCATACTGCGGTGGGATGCACACTCGTTGACCTCTCATGGCACTGCTCCACACTTCAGGGAGGACGCTTTCCATTAGCTATGTTTTCTGATGACATGTCTCGCCGGCCCCGTCCAACAACAGAACTCCTTTAGATCCAAACAGACTCTTCCACTCTCTCACCGGAAGTGAAACCAGGCCACGCGGACACTTTCACAATACAACAGCCGGGAATGCACTTTTCGGTAAAAAAACACATTCCTTCCTCCTAATTAATCAAATAAACGTCTCACTGAAGAACAGGGGCCAGCTTCGATCGGTAAACAGCCGTTACAACGACTTTTTACTTTGCGATACCATTACAACGCATGCATTACCACGCATGCGTTGTACATCACGAAGTCATTACTACGCATTTTTTAGAACGCATGGTCATTTACCACGCATGCCTTTACAACGAATTTTGTTGTAAAGGTATGTATGGTAAATGACCATGCGTTCTAAAAACATGTAGACGATCCATGTCGTTGTAAGGAAACAGAGGCTGTTCCGTTTCCTCACAACGACGTGCACCGCCCCTCAGAGACGACGTGAAGCAGGAACCACGAGGAGAGAGGAACCACGAGGAGTGAGAGGTAAGGGGGATTGGGCATGGGATGGGGGTTTCTTTTCTAGGGTTTAGGGTAGTGCAGTGGTGTTTGGGTGGTGTAGGGGGTCGTGCTGGGGGTAGTGTTTTAGGGTTTAGGGTAGTGCAGTGGTGTTTGGGTAGTGTAGGGGGTTGTGCTGGGGGTAGTGTTTTAGGGTTTAGGGCAGTGCAGTAGTGTAGGGGGTCATGCTGGGGGTAGTGTTTTAGGGTTTAGGGTAGTGCAGTGGTGTATGGGTACTGTAGGGGGTGGTGCTGGGGTAGTGTTTTAGGGTTTAGGGTAGTGCAGTGGTGTTTGAGTAGTGTAGGGGTCATGCTGGTGGTAGTGTTTTAGGGTTTAGGGTAGTGCAGTGGTGTTTGTGTAGTGTAGGGGGTCATGCTGGGGGTAGTGTTTTATGGTTTAGGGTAGTGCAGTGGTGTTTGGGTAGTGTAGGGGGTCGTGCTGGGGGTAGATTTAGGGTAGTGCAGTGGTGTTTGGGTAGTGTAGGGAGTTGTGCTGGGGGTAGTGTTTTAGGGTTTAGGGTAGTGCAGTGGTGTTTGTGTAGTGTAGGGGGTTGTGCTGGGGGTAGTGTTTTAGGGTTTATGTTAGTGCAGTGGTGTTTGGGTAGTGTAGGGGTAGTGCTGGGGTAGTGTTTTAGGGTTTAGGGAGTGCAGTGGTGTTTGTGTAGTATAGGGGGTAGTGCTGGGGGTAGTGTTTTAGGGTTTAGGGTAGTGCAGTGGTGTTTGGGTAGTGTAGGGGTTCATGCTGGGGGTAGTGTTTTAGGGTTTAGGGTATGGCAGTGGTGTTTGGGTAGTGTAGGGGGTCGTGCTGGGGGTCGATTTAGGGTAGTGCAGTGGTGTTTGTGTTGTGAGGGGGTCATGCTGGGGGTAGTGTTTTAGGGTTTAGAGTAATGCAGTGGTGTTTGTATAGTGTAGAGGGGTTTAGGGTAGTGCAGTGGTTTTGTGTAGTGTAGGGGGTCATGCTGGGGGTAGTGTTTTAGGGTTTAGGGTAGTGCAATGGTGTTTGTGTAGTGTAGGGGGTAGTGTTTTAGGGTTTAGGGTAGTGCAGTGGTGTTTGTGTAGTGTAGGGGGTCGTGTTTTGGGGTATAGGGTAGTGCAGTGGTGTTTGGGTAGTGTAGAGGGTCATGCTGGGGTTAGTGTTTTAGGGTTTAGGGTAGTGCAGTGGTGTTTGGGTAGTGTAGGGGGTCGTGCTGGGGTAGTGTTTTAGGGTTTAGGGTAGTGCAGTGGTGTTTGTGTAGTGTGGGAGGTCATGCTGGGGGTAGATTTAGGGTTTAGTGTAGTGCAGTGGTGTTTGGGTAGTGTAGGGAGTCGTGCTGGGGGTAGTGTTTTAGGGTTTAGTGTAGTGCAGTGGTGTTTGGGTAGTGTAGGGAGTCGTGCTGGGGGTAGTGTTTTAGGGTTTAGGGTAGTCCAGTGGTGTTTGGGTAGTGTAGGGGTCGTGCTGGGGGTAGTGTTTTAGGGTTTAGGGTAGTGCAGTGGTGTTTGTGTAGTGTGGGAGGTCATGCTGGGGGTAGATTTAGGGTTTAGTGTAGTGCAGTGGTGTTTGGGTAGTGTAGGGAGTCGTGCTGGGGGTAGTGTTTTAGGGTTTAGTGTAGTGCAGTGGTGTTTGGGTAGTGTAGGGAGTCGTGCTGGGGGTAGTGTTTTAGGGTTTAGGGTAGTCCAGTGGTGTTTGGGTAGTGTAGGGGGTCGTGCTGGGGGTAGTGTTTTAGGGTTTAGGGTAGTGCAGTAGTGTTTGTGTAGTGTAGGGGGTCATGCTGGGGGTAGTGTTTTAGGGTTTAGGGTTGTGCAATGGTGTTTGGGTAGTGTAGGGGGTAGTGCTGGGGTAGTGTTTTGGGTTTACGGTAGTGCAGTGGTGTTTGTGTAGTGTAGGGGGTCGTGCTGGGGGTAGTGTTTTAGGGTTTAGGGTAGTGCAGTGGTGTTTGTGTAGTGTAGGGGATAGTGTTTTAGGGTTTAGGGTAGTGCAGTGGTGTTTGTGTACTGTAGGGCGTCGTGCTGGGTTCTAGTGTTTAGGGTTTAGGGTAGTGCAATGGTGTTTGTGTAGTGTAGGGGGTCGTGTTTTAGGGTTTAGGGTTGTGCAGTGGTGTTTGGGTAGTGTAGGGGGTCGTGCTGGGGGTAGTGTTTTTGAGTTTAGGGTAGTGCAGTTGTGTTTGGGTAGTGAAGGGGGTCGTGCTGGGGGTAGTGTTTTAGGGTTTAGGGTAGTGCAGTTGTGTTTAGGTAGTGAAGGGGGTCGTGCTGGGGGTAGTGTTTTAGGGTTTAGGGTAGTGCAGTGGTGTTTGTGTAGTGTAGGGGGTCATGCTGGGGGTAGATTTAGGGTTTAGGGTAGTGCAGTGGTGTTTGTGTAGTGTAGGGGGTCATGCTGGGGGTAGTGTTTTAGGGTTTAAGGCAGTGCAGTGGTGTTTGTGTAGTGAAGGGGTCGTGCTGGGGGTTGTGTTTTAGGGTTTAAGGTAGTGCAGTGGTGTTTGTGTAGTGTAGGGGGTTGTGCTGTGGGTAGATTTAGGGTTTAGAGTAGTGCAGTGGTGTTTGGGTAGTGTAGGGAGTCGTGCTGGTGGTAGTGTTTTAGGGTTTAGGGTAGTGCAGTTATGTTTGGGTAGTGTAGGGTGTCGTGCTGGGGGTAGTGTTTTAGGGTTTAGGGTAGTGCAGTGGTGTTTGGGTAGTGGAGGGGGTAGTGTTTTAGGGTTTAGGGTAGTGCGCCCAACCAGCCACAATATCCGTGGACAAAGGGGATCCTGACTCTTTGGAACGCTCCGTCAATTGAATAATTTGGGTCAAGGGCCCTACCACGTCCAAGACCTATCAATTCCTTTCTTGGGATCCCTCATATACTTGGAGAAAAAGGTACATAGTTTCTCATCAATTTCAGGCGTGTGTGCCACCTTCCCCTTCAGTGAGGGCCTGGGGCATTCTCCCCTCAACCTATTCCTGACCTCCCTTTCAAGGGGTTGATGGATTTTCCCCACCACATACTCTGCCACTTTGGCGTCAGGTGTCCACTCCGCTGACCTAGGATGGTAAATTTGGGTAGGCTCGAACATGTCCGAGTGGACCCGTCCCCAACCGGGGACTAAGAGGAGTGGGACTCTGGATGCCAGGGATGCCCCGAGTCCTTATCCTCATCGGAGGAGAAATCGTCCTCCGATACACCCTCTCCCTCTAAGGGAAACCCGCCGTCGGGGTCTACAATAGTGGTGACAGTGTCGCAATTTTCTCCGGGCCCCTCCTCCTCCCGGCAAAGTGCATGTTTTAGCGTTCGCGCACTCTTGAGGAAGGTCTCCGTAAGTTTATCAAATCCTTCCAAGTGCCCCGCGTTATGCTTAACGGCCCTTTTATTCCCCATCTGGGAGCTACTGGGACCCGCCACCACCAGATCTGGGTCACTGAACACCCCAGGGATGCTTTTCGCCAGCTTATCAACCTGATCCCTAAGAGGAGCCAGCGCCCTAGAAATAGCCAGAGAGAGGGCTTGGTCCACTGCTGGAGGGAGAAGTTGGGGGGCCATTCCTCCTCCACTTCCTGGTAGGAGGAGTAAAAATGGTCTTCTGGAGAAGACATGATAGCAGAGGGTGTGAGCACAGAACAAATGCCCTTAAAATCCTTAAGGCAGCCCCCTCGCCGGTGCTCCAACAGCTGGGTTTTCCCCGAAGCTGTTATAAGAATAGACTGAGGCGCAATACCAATTACCACCACCAGGTGGCGCTGGTCACTAACGTGGCCGTGTGGGGAAATCACTGCGTAGCGGTGTCAAAATTAGGCGAGGGTTGGTCGGGAATCAAGCGGACACTAAAGGAGTGACCGGATTCCCAAACGCGCGTAAAGACCAGCGGGAGCGCTCGACGGAGCTGCCTCGCTCAGACCAGACGCGCCTGACAGGATCTCACCGCGCGCAGAGCACACAGCGGGAGAAACTGCGAGGGGGAGAACGCGGTCGGGCAAGAGCCTGCTGCGCAGGGAATATGAAACAATACCAAGGCAATAATGCTAATAACGTGCACAAGAAACCGCTATACAAACAGCAATAACGTCAGATTAAGCCAAGAATGTAAGGAATGCACTTAACTGACGAGCAGTGAAGAAAGAGGAAGCGGAAGGGACGTCACGATATTATATACGATGGACTGTGATATGATTGGACTATCGTTGCCTTGGAGACTACCCCCTAATGGTTCATGGGTTGTGTAGTCTTTTGTTTAATGATTGTTGTGTTACGTTTTCTTTGAACTGCTATGCAAATAAAGTGAGGAAAGATATGCATAATCCTCGCCTCCGTCCTGCCATAGAATTCATTAAACTTTATTTGATCTGATTTAGAAACATAGATCATAAAAGTGTACATAAAAACAGTAAATCCTCTTTCCTAATACAATACAGTGAGAATTAATTAAAACCAGTAGGTAAAAACGGGTGTTACAAAGCCCGGTTCAGAGCAACTTCAGGTTAACAGAATCGTAAAGGTCAATGTTTCGCAAGATCAATCTCATGTACTTCGTGCAAAATACGCAATAAGGGGTCCAAGTAAGATGTAACGCTCCAATACCTGACCAGTTTGCACTATATAAAACTGCAGAAAAACTAAAAATAAAAAGTGTTTTGCACACTTCTGTCATTGGGCTATATGTGGGCTACATCTGGGTGATATTTGTGCTACATTTGGGCTCTTTTTTCTCTGGTGGCCATCTTGGGAGACTTATTTGTTATGAAGTTTCCTAATTTCGTCATTTACTGCAGTCTCCTCAGTAGGAAATGCTTTCAGTTTTTTACTTTGATTCCATCAAGAAGGCATTCAGATGTGTCACACATTTGCCATAAATTCAGAATGTTAGCACTCTAGTTGTTCATTAGATCACTGTAGTAAAGCTACTGCTCACCAGGGAGTTAACTGGAAGTCTACTGCTGGTATTGAAAGTGATTGTTTCAGTCTCCATGTCAGAATTTTCTAATGAAATAGAAGAGGATTTGAGATCTCACTTAAAACATGCCCTAAATTTTCTTTCTACAGCACTAACCATAATTTCTATGACAAAATGAACCCCCTCATTTTGTTCCTTTTTAAATTAAATGTTTTAAGAGTTACCAGTTTATTCCAATCAAGATGGCTTCAGGTGTGCCATAATTTTGTCATAAGTAAGACTCTTAGCGCTCTAGTTGTTCTTTAGAACACTCTGGGAAGCTGCAGTAGAACACAAAGGCATCAACTGACAGGCTGCTCCTGTTGAAATATAACAGGAAGATATTTGAGATCACACTTGAAACATGTCCTAATTTTTCTTTCTACAGCACTAACCATAATTTCTATGACAAAATGAACCCCATCATTTTGTTCCTTTTTAAATTAAATGTTTTAAGTGTTACCAGTTTATTCCAATCAAGATGGCTTCAGGTGTGCCATACTTTTGTCATAAGTAAGGCTGTTAGCACTCTAGTTGTTCTTTAGAACACTCTGGGAAGCTGCAGTAGAACACAAAGGAATCAACTGACAGTCTCTGCCCTTGTTGGATGTACATGTTTTACTGAGAATGTCAGACTTCATTCTCACATGACTGAGAAAGATAATGTGAATTTACAGAAAATATGCTCTCATTTTAGCTTCTGGAGCACCTTCCAAAACTCTATGGGACAAGCATGTGAAAATAGTTTTCTCTCAAACATGATTCATGATATCCCAGCAGAAGGTTTTTCACAGGGTAAAATCACCTTAGAACACACCACAATTCCTGAAATTAGTATGGTACCATCAACAAATGAATTCTAATGTAACTAAAGTCTGTTATCACCCTTTATAGTTCTCCTTTTGGTAACCCTCAAAATCTTCGATTCACTACAATGCATTTCAATGGGGTACTATCATTTATATTGGTCCCAAGATGGCTGCCAGCAATTCCAGGAAGAAGTGCTGACAGCCAATCAGATCTCACGATGACATGTGTGGTTAGGCTCAGCCCAGATATATATGTGTTTTTACTTTTGATTTTCTCAGGAACTACTGAACGGATTTACACCATTTAACAAAAAGGGTTCTTTCTGAACCAAGAACTACCTCTTTGCCAAATTTGGTGTAATTCTGTTCAGCAGTTCGGGCTGTAGCCTTGCATAAAGTTTCCTATGGGAAATTGATTTTTTGACTCTTATTTTTTGAATTTCTCCGCAACTACTGAACGGATTTACACCATTTAAAAAAAGGTTGCTTTCTGAACCAAGCGCTACCTTTTTGCCAAATTTGGTGTAATTCCGTTCAGCAGTTCGGGCTGTAGCCGTGTCTAAAATTTCCTATGGGAATTAACATGGAGAAAACATGTTTTGGGACCCCCCTTTTTTCTCGGCCCCCGCTTGCCGAATCACCCCGAAACTTTCAGGATAGGAGCAGACCGGAGCGCCACACGAGTTTTGAAAATTTCGCGAAGATTCATCAACCGGCGCCAAAGTTATTGGAAATAGAATGTTGCGAATTTCCTATGGAAAATAGGTCCTAACTATAACTATAACTATCTACTGGCGACCGCCAGTAGATGATATATATATATATATATATATATATATATATATATATATATATATATATATATATATATATATATATATATATATATATATATATATATATAAGGAGTACTGTGTGCTATTCGTATGTGGTGTAGAGTATATAGATGTGACAGTGTTTGAAGTGGAGTGAATGGAGTGGGATGACTATTTTAAAACTAACTGATTTAGGATTGTTTTGGTTATACATTAAAAATGTGTTGTTGTCAGTAAGAATGGAAATATGTTCAGATGCTGGCTTGGTATTGATATTAAGGTGTTTAGAGAATGTTTGAATATGATGTTGAGTAAATGATTGGTTGTTTGGAATAACGTTGTTATGCATGCATAGCTAGTGTATTGCCTCAAAGCTCCAGTGGGTGGCCAGGAGTATGGCGAGACTTCAGCTACCTGACACGGTCACTCTCTCATCGCCTTGTTCGCTCTCATCGATACTCCAACTGTTTCATTCCTGCGTAAAAGGGAGACCACCAGAACCCCTACTTTTGGGAGTCTCGTACTGGGGCTACCGTAGAAGCTTATACATAACACGTACGTTGCTACCACACACACTTGCACTGCCTCTGCAGGGCACGTCATGAGTCCGCATCATCGCCACATCCGCCGAGCTGGCTACCTGGCTGGAGGCCGACCTTCACACTTAAGGTGATCTGTATCAAGATGGTACTTTAATACCCAATGACATGCTAATGAAAGTAGATGGCCTGCACTCAGGCCAATTTTTATTGCATGATTCACTGACTGCTGCCCTTGGGAGTCAAATGGAGGGACATGACAAATGAGCATTAAACACATTTGACCATCCAGTACTTGCATGTCATGGGACAGGGAAGGCACCTCACTAAATGGTTTGCCGCCTCACTGCGACACCACACAGCGGTGTCGCTACTGCCCTTGAGGCAATGCTGAGAAGTGGACATGCACTGCCCCTACACCGACAAAGATTGGCCTGAGATACTGGAAGGCCTTAACCACATTCCTGCAATGCTGGTTTCCGCCTTATTCAATATTACATTGTGCAGAGACCATACCACACCCCAGCCAAAATCAATAGGTACTTCCACTGCACTGATGCAGCCTGCCCAAGATGCTGCGTCACTGATGCTGACCTACTCCACATGCTATGGGCCTGCCCGATCCTGAGCATATACTGGCAATCAGTCGTCACTGCATTATCCACCTGCATGGGGCGCACTGTGCCACGCACATGGGAAGTATGTATCCTATATCTCTACCCTAGAAACAAACGGCAAAGGGTAACTTCCCGTTTTCTCGATCTGGGTATACTACTTCCCGTTTTCTCGATCTGGGTATACTAGTGGCTAAGCGATTGATCACGAAACTGTGGAAATCACCCAAGCCCCCTAACCCTATAGCCTGGAGACGTTTACTACAAGTGCGGGCCAATGCGGAAAGTGTGGCATTGCATACAGAAGACACACTGGGCCTCTGCAAAATACACATAGCTGCGAACTGGGATGCTATACTGCACAATATTCAGAACGAGCGGCCGTTACAACTAGACACCCCAAACACCATCCCCCCAACAGAGATGAGAGCAGAAGAGCCCTGGTCAACCCTCGCATAACTGATGTGGAAGTGCCGTACCTAGGGTTGTGTGTTTGCCTCCTGTAATTGAAGTTACGCCCAAAGTCCACAGTCTCGCAGACGTACATTGCACTCACCTTTGTCATGCAGGAGGGCCAGAAGCATTCCAGTTGGGCTGAGTTCCTCCCATTATTATTTATTTTTATTTATAAAGTTTTATATAGCGCGAACTAGACCCGGTGGGGGTATCAGAGCCCTTTACAAATGTTACATCAAAAGAAATAAAGTGAGAACTAGGCACATAGATATGAGTAACTAACAGGAGAGTGTAAATGTTGTCCGTACTTGTTGTAGGTCCGGAGGTATTCAGGAGTGCGTTAGTTATTCTCGCTTAGAGTTCATCGTGGATCCTGGTAGGTGAGCTGCATCTGGTTGGTACCCCACTCGCACCAGAACTGGGATCAGCGGAGCAATTTATTCACTAGAAGTAGTTTGACTTCTTTTTGGAGGAGGAGGTAGAGGGGTTCATTCTGATTGCCGGGGGCAGGGCATTCCAGATCCTAGGTGCTATGCCGCAGAAGGTGTGGGTGTAGGTTTTCTTTTTCCGAAAATTTTGAGGTTTCAGTAGCAAGGTGTTGGTGCCTCTCGTAGTTCTGCTACTGCCTGATAATTCCAGTTCATTGGTTAGATACTTTGGTGTGTTGAAGTGCAGGGCTTTGTGTATCATGCAGGCAATTTTAGCTGTGATCTTGCCTCATATGGGAGCCAGTTCAGTGCCTTTAGATCAGGGGTGATATGGTTGTTCTTTTTGGAGCCAGTGACGAGTCTTGCAGCCGCGTTGAGTGAGGCTCTTAGAGGAGCTAGTCTGGATCTCGGTAAGCCACATAGGGCAGAGTTCCCATAGTCTATTCTGGGTATCACTAGAGCTTGTACGGCTGTTTTTAGGTCGTTGTCGTTTAGGAAGGGTTTTAGTTTTCTGAGAATGTTCATATGAAAGTTTACTCCTCTGGTGACTGTGCTGATGTGTTCCTGCATGGTGAGATTCTTGTCAAGTATTATTCCCAGTGATCTTGGTAGTAAATAATGTGTGGTGGGCAGTTGAAGGCTGTTAAGTGTTTCATCCAGTTTTCTATGTCGCCGTGTCCTTGTGGTGGGGAGATTAGAAGAAAGTCTGTTTTGATCGCATTGAGTTTGAGGTGTTTTTTTGTCAGCCATTTGTGGGTTTTTTTGCAAAGTTGTGTTGAGTGAGCGGATGTCATCCGGAGATGATATTTTTAGGTATAGTTGGGTATCATCTGCATACATGTGGTAATGAACATTGGAGAGTTTCAGAATTTCGGTTAAGGGTTCCATGAAAAGATTGAAGAGGGTAGGTAATAAGGAGGAACCTTGGTGGACTCCCAGGGTGACCAGCGTGGTCATGGACAGCGATTGGTTTATCTTGATTCTTTGAGTTCGGTTGTCTAAGAAGGAGGCGAACCACTTTAGGACAACCCCTGATAAACCCATTCTGTGTTCAAGTAGGTCCAGGAGACTGTTGTGTTTGACCGTATTGAAGGCTGATGATAGGTCTAGGAGGATTAGGAGGCAGGACTCGTTTTGATCTAGTATTCTGAGCGCGTCATTGAGAATGTGTGTCAGGGCAGTTTCCGTGCTATGATTTTGCCGGAAGCCTGATTGGTACTGGTCAATGAGGTGGAATTGAGCTATATGGTTGCACAGTTGGGAATGGACGCATTTTTCCAGGAGTTTTGCTAGGGAAGGAATAGTGGATATTGGACGGAAGTTATCTGAGATTGTGTGGTCTGCTGTAGGTTTTTTTTAGAATTGGGGTTACCTGTCCTGCTTTTAGGCAGTCTGAAAGGGTTCCTTGTGATAGTGATGCATTCACTATCTTTGTCCAGATGGGTATAAGAGAAGTTTTGATCTCGCTGAAGATGTTGGCTGGGAGAGGATCGCAGAAGTGATTTGATGGTTTGAGTGTTGTTACTAGCTTGAGGATGTCATTTTTGTAAAAGCTTTTGAAAGTGCTCCAAGACGATTTGTTTTTGAGGGTAAGTCCATGTTGGCTTGGGGTTTGTACAGCCTGTGGTGCGTGAGGGTTAAGTGGAGGTGGCAATGTGAGATGTTTGTTTGCTGTATGAAGCTCTTTTTCTATCATTTTAGATTTTTCCAAGAAGTGGGAGGCAAATGTGTTGCAATTAGGTTGCGAGTTGGGACCTAAAGAGGAGTCATTGGGTTGATGAGAGGATTGATGTTTGATAATTTCGAACAGTTTTCTTGGTCGATTTCTAGCATTGTTTAGTTGATCTTTGAAGAATTTGCTTTAGAGATTCTGATGTGTTTCTTGTAGATACTCCTCCTCGATCTTAGTTGCTTAACAGAGATGTTTTAAGGCATGGGCAAAGTGGGCTCCGGCCCAGGGCCCCAGCCTTTCAAGGGGCCCCCTGATACAGCCAGCTTAGTTCTGCAGAGAGTCTTGCCCTGATGACCTTGAATAATTATTAAACAGATTGTTGCAACTAGCGTTTTCCTTTAATTTATTTTTAAACTCGGTAATGTTTCAGAGTCTGGAACAGACATTTTGCAGACAAATGTTGTGTTTGTGTTTCATGCATCATCCATAAAAAGGTTTATTTTAGATGCAATCAGGATCTCACATATGAGAAATCGGACGGTGTCACAGAGATTATTTGCGGTTATATTAGTGAGCTGCTTCTGTGCTACAATATTGACAACACACATCACTCTCCCTGAATATTAGATATAAACACATTTAGAATTTAGACCAGTGTGTCTGTGCACCGTTAGTGATCTGGCCAAAGAGGGCATGAAAGAGCTGAAACTGGATCATAAACTCAAAGTGGATCCGTACAGGGGCCCCCAAATACTTTTGGCCCAGGGCCCCCAAAATCCTTAAGATGTCCCTGTTGCTTAAGGTGCTCTAGGGACGGTGAGGATCTCCAGGCCCTTTCCGCTAGTCTTAGGTTGCATCGTTGATCATTTAGGCTCCCATTGTACCAAGGTTTGGAGTCTTTAGAGGACGGCCTTTTTAGTTGAAAGGGCGCAACTGTGTCAAGAATGCTAGTCATCGAGTTGTTATAGTAGGTTGTGAGGTCGTGGACATCTGTCATGTCCGCTGGTGGCGGTAGTAGATTGTTGCTGAGGGATGACAGGACGTTGTGGTTGATGTCGCGGGTGTTTCTTTTCCATTGTTTGGGTGTCTTTGGTTGAAGTTTATGTGTCTTCGTTGGTTCAGTGATGAGGAAGGAGATGCTGTGGTGGTCCGTCCAGTCACATGGGTCGTTTGATTTAAGTATGATGGAGTTTGACCTAGCTATGACAAGATCCAGTGTTGTGCCCAGGATGTGTGTTGGGCTATTGCAGAATTGGACAAGTTTGAGGTCAGTTAGGAATGTTTTTAGGCTGTTACCTGTGGGGTCGTTCCAATGAAGGTTGACGTCACCGAGGAAGATTTGGGGGCAGTGTTGCCCCTCGTTGGAAGAGATGATTTCCATGATTTGTTCGGTGAATGCGAGATTATTGCCTGGAGGGTGGTAGATCAAATGTAATTTACCTAGGGGACTGTTGTTGCTCACAATGCTTATGCCTAGGTATTCGCACGTGGTAAGGTCGGTTGCTTGTGACTGAGTCACAGTAAGGTTGATGAGGTGTATGCAGGCTATGCCACCCCCAGACCTTTTTGGTCTATCTGCTCTTATGATGTCATAGCCTGGAGGGATTAGAATGTCAAGTATTGGTGCAGAGTCGTTCTTTAGCCAAGTTTCAGTTAGAAGGAGTAGGTCAAGGTCATGGTTGAGGATAAGGTCTGCTATGTCGGCTGCGTGTTTCCAGGCTGATCTGCAATTTAGGAGTATGCATTTCAGGTGGGGTTTGGTGATCTGTGAGGTTTTCTCTGCGATGGGTACTGGTTTGAGGTTGGCCTTATTTACCTCTCTGGAGTTTGGTCTCTGTTCTCTGTGTGGGTTTGAGACAATTGTTAAGATGGGATTTAGGCTATGTGGCAGGGCATGGTGTAAATTCTTGTACGTGCGGAGAATGGCTTGGATGTCATTGTCTGATAGAAGGATCTTGGTCCTGGCCAGTCTCGAGGAGGAGTTGTGTAGGGGAGTGGATCGCTATCTAGTGCGCTGGGGTATCTGGGTGTTGTAAGAGTTTAATGGCTGGTCAGAGTGGTGTATGAATTTAACAGGGAGGATCGTCCAGTTACTCACAGGTATTTCTGAGGGCCACCTGTTGTAGGCTAGCTCAGTGGGGAAGATTGTTAGCTTCTGTAGGTCTGATTTAAGTTGTAATACCTGTGTGTAAGAAATGGGGGTCTCTAGTTGGCAGAGGTAGGTACCTTTGACCAAATAGGGACCCTTGCTTCTAGTCAGGGTAAGGGGGATACACACTTTAGATAACCCCTGCTCACCCCCTTGGTAGCTTGGCAACACTCACAGTAACACAGTGAAAACACCACAAATGGACACCACTCCAGTTTAGTAAATTAAAATATCTTTATCTAAACTAAACAAGACCAAAACAACAAAAATCCAACATACAGAAAACCAGTAAAATGTCTTTAAAAAGAGTTGTTGCAAAGATAGACTTGTAGATGTTCAAAGCGACACTTTAGTCTCAAAGTACCTGCGATGCGTAACGCAATACAAAAGGGGCGCAGAGAAGGCGATGCGTCAACTCTTCCTGAGCTCCAGCGTGACAAAATGGCGCCTTGATGCGTTACGGTAATCCGGTGTGATGCGACAAAATGGCGGCTTTGTTGCGATGCGACAACGTAGAGGTGATGCGTGCATGCCCGACGGCCGTGCGGCGAACTTAGTGATTCTCTTTGAGCCGCGACAGGCCCTGCGACACGCTTCCCCGGTGATGCGACGACACCCTCGGCGACGGCGACACGCTTCTCCGGTGTTGCGGCGGTGATCAGCGGCGGCGCGCTGCCTCAGCGATGCGACGGCTCTGCGACCCACTTCTCCGGTGATGCAACGGCACCCTCTGTGATGGCGGCACGCTTCTCTGGTGTTGCGATGGCACTGCGACACGCTTCTCCGGTGCTGCGACGGCAGCGGCAACACGCTTCCTCGATGATGCGACAGCGGCTGCTGCGGCGGCGTCACGCTTCTCTCTCGTTGCGTCGCGCTTCCAGCTCCCCAAAGCAAGAGGACCTCACACAAAGTTACAGGTCCTCCTGGCAGACTGGAACTCCCAGCAAGGAAGTTCAGGGAAGCTGGGGGTGAAGTCCTTTTGTGCCTGGGACTTCAGAAACAGGAGGCCAGCTCTTCTCAGGCCCTTGGAGACTTTTCTTTTCAGCACACACAGCACACAGCAAAGTCCCTTAGTCCTCTCCTCAGTGGATACAGCAAACTGCAGGCCAACCCCAGACACACAGCAAGGGCAGTACTTCTCCTCAGTCTCTTCAGCTGATCTTCTTTGGCAGGGATTCCTCTTGATTCCAAAAGTAGTCTAAAGTTCAGGGGTTTCAGCTCTCATTTTTATACCCCAAAAGTCTTTGTTCTCTATGTGTGAGGGGTCCTGGACCCAGTCCAAACCAGTTCTGGGTGCATTCTGCCAGTGCACCTCTCCTTCCTTTGTGATTGTGGGCCAGGGTCATCAGACACACCGCAGGAGGTGGAGCCAGCATTGTGGAAGGCAGGCACAGCCCTATTCAGGCCCAGGTGCTACTCCTCCCACCACTCCAAATGCAGATAGGTCTATTCAGCCTAGTGCTGACTCACCCAGTCTCCTGAAGCCACCCCCAGCCCCTGTCACTCTCAAACCAGACAGTCAATACACAAACAGGCAGAGGCACACAGAAAGGTTGAACACGAAAATAGCCACTTTCTAAAAGTGCTATTTTCAAACATAGAATTTAAAAACCATTCTTCTTAAAAGATGTGTTATTAAATTCTGAGTTCAGGGATACCAGATTTCAATTTTCTATCTTGCTTCCATGGGAAGATATGCAGGTAAACATGTTACACAGCATTCCCCATTCTGTCCTATGTGCAAAATAGCCTTTCAATAGTGAAAAACGAAATTGGCAGTATTTCACTATCAGGACATGTTACCCACACTAGTACATGTCCTACTTTTCACATACACTGCACCCTGCCCAGGGGGGTACCTTGGGCCTACCACAGGGGTGTCCAATGTGTAAGAAAAGGGAAGGGTCAGGCCTTGCAAGTGGGTACACTGGCCAGGTCAACATGGCAGTTCAAGACCCCGCATAGGCACTGCGGTGGCAGGCCTGAGACACCATTTTAGGGCTACTCATGTGGGTGGCACAATCAGTGCTTCAAGCCCACTAGTAGCATTTGGATTACCAGCCCTTGGCACACTCAGTGCACTTTACTAGGGACCTACTGGTAAAACAAATATACCAATCATGGATAACCAATCACAATAACAATTTATACAGGGAGCACTTGCACTTTGGCACTGATCAGCAGTGGCAAAGTGCCCAAAGCATCTAAACTAATACCGGGCGTAGTTTGCGTAGTCGCGCTACGCGAAGCTACGCGAAGACGTCGGAGCGCTACGCGAGCTACGCGTAGCTTCGCGAGCGTGCGTAGCTGCTTGCCGCGCCCATTCGCGATGCGTTTTTCTTGCTCGGGAACGCGTTGTGGTTGTTCGGGACGCTGTTTGCGTGCTCGGGGCGCGAACTTACCCATGCGGTCGCCTATGGGCGCGGCCATTTTGTTTTTCACTTGTCCCGCCCGTTCGCGATACCTTATTTCCTGTTCCGGGTCGCGTATAGCGTGCTCGCGATGCGCATTCCTTGTTCGGGAACGCGTTGTACGTGTTCGCGACGTTTTTTGCGTGCTCGGGGACAAATATCGCGCGAACTTACCCACGCGGTCGCGATGGGCGCGGCCATCTTGTTTTACCACTCTATGCTATGGTTCTGGGCCTGCTTTTCTATCCTCCCTCAATCTTTGCAATCCTTAGTTTTTTACACTGTTTTTCAATTTTTCTTTATTTCTTATCTATTTCACTCTCTGCTTAAGTCTATATTTTGCATTTTTTTCTACTTTTTACTGTGTTTTTTTTACTTTTCAACTGTTTTATATAACTTTCTTCTTTAAGCTCCTACTTCTTCCCCTAACTTTATTTTTCCCTTCTAACTTTTCTTTTTCACCTCCTCCCACCCCAGAACCATGGCGAAGGGTAGCAGCAGCGGCTCAAAGGGCAAGGCGCGTGCGCCCAATCGCCGCCTGCCTTGCGGCAGACTGCGCCCTGCAGGGGTGCAAGCCCGCCAGCTGTTTAATGAGGCGGAGGTGGCCGCCCTTGTTTTTTTTATTCAGCGCCACCTCCCCTTGACCTTGGCAGCAGGCGGCAGGCCAGGCTCCGGGTACCCGACCCAGGAGCGTCACCGCCGGTGGGCGAAGGTGCGTCGGGCAGTGTTTCGCTGCTCCGAGGTCCGGCGCACCCATAACCAGCTGGCCCACCGGTGGTCAGACATCCTTGACCGGGAGCAGGACCTGTTGGACCTGCTAGGTGTCGAGGTCGTGGGGCTTGGTGAGTAGCCAATATATATATAGTAGTATAAGTATTGTGATTTGTGTATACATTTTTTACAAATAACAAGAATACTGCTGCTTACATTGCAGGTAAATTACGTTTCAAAATCTTCTGTGATTGTAGGACACAGGTGCTGGGCGGTACTCTTACTTTTTTGCAACTTTGCGCTCGCTTGTCATTATGTAAGAGTTTACTTTAGAGAACTTCAGTTAGGTAATGCTATTGCTAGAGAGACTGTAGTCCTTCCTTTGTCCTCCTGTCAAATAGTGGTGGATGCATTTGATACTAGGTTTAGTTACTATTAGTTGATAATTTTTGAGCGGTCTGCGTGACGCATCCTCTGTCACTGAGTGCTGCTTACCCCAGTCCTTAGAACCTTTTGTAGTTTGTTTAGTGAGTGGTACTGGTAAGCTTAGCTTAGCAGTGTCAGTCAGCTGCAGAACATCAGACGCAACCAACCAACAATTTGGTGTATGCATTATGCACTTTATGCATGTGTCCTCCTTCTCATCTATGCATTTTTGATGTCAATAAAAAATGGAAATGCAGGCTTAATGAACAATTGGCCCGCCTGGAATAGGTGGGCTAGGTCAGGTGGTACTTAGGCTTAGTTAGTGTTCTGGATTTTATTTGAATCAATCAGAATGGAACACTGAATTAGTGTTCCCAAATAAGTAGACTGTCCGTGAATCCCGCAAGGCAGTAGTCGATCGGATTAGATAGGTCAATTTTATTGCAATTTTTGTTTCCTAAAACGTTTTTTGAGCGGTTTTTTTAGATAATTTATTTGTTTCACAGCAATCATTAATGTTTGTGTCTTTCTTTTTCTTTATTATATCTTACATGATCACTGATGTGCAGCACCCAGGCGCAAGAAGAAGGGGTCCGATTCGGCGGGACAACCACCAGAGGACCGCTCCTCTACCGTGGGCCCTGCTGCTGGTCCCAGTAAGTCCTCCAGTGGTTAATATTAACAATTATATTGCCCTAACTTTTACTGCACCTTATTTTTTCAGAACTATTAATTCTGGCTCCACTCCCTAATTCTATTTTTTACAAAAGATTCTTTGATCTTGACTTGACTATCTGTTTCTAAATTCTGGTTATCCCTGCCTCTAAGTTCTAACTGCCTCTGCTATGAATGTCTGTACTCTGTACTACTAATATTAGTCTGTCGCTAAGCTTGCCCAGTTTGCATTGCCACTCTTTATTGTACGGTTTTGAATAAAACTCAGATTGACCAATACTAATAGCTCTAGCCACTGAGTCCAGTCCTTTCGGTTGTCCTCTTCTAGGCTTCTTAATCTTGAGGCTTTGACAATTACCACAAACAAAATGCCCAACCAGATATTTGACTATTTTTGATAGGATATAGTACATACTACTTGGATTCTGCACAGCCCCATGCAGAACTATGCACAATGAAATAGGATGTTGGTGATGCGAGTTTGGAACTTGGACGTTCCTCACACCTCAGTCAGAAGTGAACCCACAATCCCCTGAACGACTAGCTATAGTGTCTCATTAGGTCCCCGAACCCCCACCCGAAGATACCCAATGATTATGATTACACAACCCAGAACATAACACCCTTTCGCTCACTCACTCGTGTAAGTCCACCACCACCACCACACAAAATACCACAGAGTCTATGTGTAAGTTCAAAAGGTTTATTTTCAACTAACAAGCTCTGTATGTATGTTGTTCTATAAAATTCAGTGTACTCCAGCCAGCTCCAACAGCAAAATGCATAAGATTAAAACAATAAACAGTGTTGCAACAAGTGCATGATCATTGATGATATATAAGACAAAAGATCTGTGCAAATTCTGGGCGACTCCTCACCGTAGAACGTAGAATTACTGGTTACATGCATCATTCATAAGCTCTGCAAATCTCTGGTTCGTAGAAGGGAATCCTCTGCCTGAGAAAAATGGTGCGTGTTATATAGTATAATGCAAGCATTTCTCAGTCCTGCCCAAAAAGTGTAACATGTTACCTATGGCTAAGCAATATGGACTAACCGAACTCCATAACAAAGTGGCTTGTTTTTCGACCTCTTGTACGCAACGCTCAGACAGTAGCTGTATGTGCTCATGTGGGCTCAAAAGGCGTCTTACTGTTACTGCACAACAAGCTGCGAGGTAACATGCGCAAAAGACATGAAGCGGAAAATGGTTGCATGGCTCAGGCTAACTTTGCAAAGAGTAGAGTATAGTATAATAATGACCCTAGGGACCATAACACTACTAGTGTCTACTGACTGTACTCTAGTACCCGATTTGGACTATTGAATGTGATTTATAATAATATGTATGTATTAACTTTTTTTCAATCTTGCTAATGAAAAAGAATAAATAGGGGGAGGTGTACAGGCATCTAAAAATGTGTCAAGTTTTTATCTAGGCGGACTAGCAACCACCAGTGGCGGCGGGGCCACCGGCGATTCGAGCCTTCCGGAGGGGGCAGGAGAAGATGCGGCACCTGCAGGAGCTACAGGGGGGGAGCCAGCAGCGGTGGCGGGCGGTGGTAAGTTATATTCATGACTTATTGACATTGCACTAGCTGGAAGGGTGTGTGGACTTCACTCACTGTACTGTTGTTGAGACTTATTAGGTATGAAGTTGTAGTGAACATTATACAACGGTTAAAGAAGACACCCTTTACTTAGCATGAGCAATGCAGTAGCAATAGCATTACCAGCGTGACTTGATTAACCAATGGCCTCTTATATCTGACTCCAACTCAGCTGTGAAAGTTTTATGGAGGAGACTAAAAGTCAGATCAGATGACCTTGATGGATGTGTTGAACAAAAAGGGAAAGAAGGGTTGAAGGAGGAAGGGCAGGCGAGATTTAATATGATGACTGGCAGAGAAGGATACGTTGGAAGCATGGATAGGTGGCTGATAGGAATCAGATGCATGTGTTGTTGAAGGATGGGTGGAAGGTGAAAGAAGAATGGATGCCTGCCTGGGTGGGCGACACAGTATGGGTGGATACTGTGGATAGCAAGAATCATCAGCGGTGTTTGGGTGAAACTCAAAGCCAAGGCAAGCAACGGAGTGAGTGGACGCATGCGTTGTTGTTGGTGAAACAAAGTAAGGTTGGTGGAGAGATTAAGAAGAATGATTGACATTTACTTAGAATGGATGGATGCCTGTATGTATTCATCATAGACAGCATAGGTGGAGACTGTCACGGGATGCACAGTTTTAGGGAATGTAAAAGAAACCGCGCCAGAGTAGCAAAGCCGATGTGGGGAGGGGCAGGGTGGGGGGTAGTAGTAAACAATGTATTACGCGGGCAAATACAGGTAACTTTACTGTAAACATACAAATAAATAAAGCGAATTTCATTGTGCGCACTGCACCGCCAAATGCGATGCAGTGTGCGCAACAAAATTAGTTTCATTTATTTATATGTTTACTTACCTGTAATTGTAGTTTACTACCCCCATCCTGCCCCTACCCACGTCACCGCCCGGCCGAACTCCCCGAGTCCCACCACCGACCGCTACTGACCTTATGTCGTTGTCCCATATAAAAGCAACGATCATTGGATCAGATATATAATCTGCCTTTTTGTAGTAGCCAAGGCACTGTGAAATTGAGCAATTGCCCTCCATGTAACAGAGAGAGTATGGCCAGTGCCACCCGTAATAGAAAAATACGAGCTTCCCCACCTGCAAACAGTAGTAAATCCAACTAACGTGAGTCTGCATCATGACTCGTATGTTTGTCTTGGGTGCAAGCATAGATGACCGAGCTGGCAATGCCGGCTACAACCAGGTTATGTCATTTCGCTAAACTAGAGAAAAGAAGAACACTGGTGTACTGTGTACTGGTTGGAGTCCATAGTGCTAGAATAATGCCTGAAACTCCCACAAATGTTAGAGGCAGAGGAAGTGGGAGGATAGATAGATTATTACCACAAATGTTATGTACTGTGCTTCTTGCTAGTGCTACTGTGCCATTATGTGTTGAATTAATTTTGTGTTACTGTTTAGCTAAGAGTACTGGTTACAACAATATTTTTTTTCTTTCTTGATATAGATGGTACTCCTTCCCAAGACAAACCATTGCGGAAGGAGTTGGCAGCCAGGGCCCGGCGGCGGAAACTGGAGGCCATATGCCAGGAGTACCGGCGGCTGGTGGCTCAGGCGGAGGAGGAGGAGGCGGCAGCAGCAGCTGCAGCCTCGTCCGATGCCCCGGGCCCCAGCCAGGCCACAACTCCAGCGGTACGGCGCCGCGGTCTGGTAGCCGCCCGCCGCCGCCGCAATTCGCTAGCAGCCAGCACTGCTGTCCCCCACCCTGGATGCCACTGCAGGGCATTTCGCAGGAAGATTCTCCTCCGGATGGCTAGAGGAGCAAATGGAGGAGCGGGTCAAAATCATGGTGGACAAACACCTCAAAGCCCGCCGAATTTAACATCGAGGACCCTGTTGATTTGCCCCTTTTTATTCCTTGTTTTGGTGGGTGGGAATTGGGCGTTGGGGTTTCGGGACATTCTTTGGACTTTTTTCGTTTTGGACATTTGTTGGGGTTAGGGAGAAGGGTGGGTCAGGTGTGGGATAGTTTATTTTTGTTAGGGTAATAAATTATATTTATACTTAAACATACAATGTTAATGTTTTGTGGGGAGTTACTGTTTTACGAATTAACGTCACATTGGTTTCCTTGCTGCTGCAGGGCCGCAGCCAGTGTTTGATTTAAATAATCTGCCGACGATGATGTAACACAAACAGATAGATGCGGTACCCCTCACTGAGTTATTTGTCCTACTAGTACTGTCAGTCTCTCCTCCTAGTCCATTTATACCTCCCACCAAACTTATCTTACCTGTGATTGATGATTATGTTCGGCACAGCGATGGCTGCATGGTTTCCAGAGAGAATGTAGAAGATGCCATGGTTGTGGTGGTAGTAGTAGAGTAGACACTGGCAGTAGCATTTGCTAAAAAATTAAAAAAGAGACAGTCACTTTCCTGAGAGCGACTGTGGGAGGAGTAGTAGAACGAAGTAAAATACAGTACAGAAGAAGACTGCCAAACAAACAATATTGCAGTTGCAACTGCTAAAGTCAAATTAAACATAATGGTGGCGGGGACAGCCTAGTACAAGAAGTTACAAACTGTAGTTGTGTCGATTGAGTCACTTAACTTAACACAATCGTAATTCGTAACCTTTACTGCTGTGTGGTAGGAGTTTGATGATTAATCCAATCAATGACGGCAATTAATTATGATGTACTACTATTAGCCGGTGACGGCTTGCACATAGACTGAGCATGGGTGAGCAAGCAGAAGAAGCTCCTCGCCCTGCCTTGCAATTGAATTAGTGTTGCTTTCACCACATCTGCCCCAGCAAGCGTGTGATCAATTGGTGTACATTTTATGTAGTCACATCACACCTCAATATAAATCACAGCCCGGGGGAAGAGGGTTAGGGTTTGATGAATGGATGGGAAGGGGGTTTGGGGAAAGGTTTGAGAATGAAAAACAGTACGCATGGACAACAAAAGCAAAGCGCAATCTTGGCAGACGACCATGATCTTATACAAAAAATCTATAAAGGGAGAAAAGGGAAATGCATGCATGATGATGAAGATAACTTGATGGTTAATGAGTAGTACTTAATAACTCCTACTAGACAATTAGACAGTACAGGGCAGCAGTATATTCTATGCAATTTGCCTTGCCTGTAATATGCCCTCAGAGACCCAAATTCCATGTTGTACTGGGCTTACTTGTAAAGATAGCAAAGACAATTAAAACACAGTTGTAGGGATCAATTAGCAAACAAACAACACACAACACACAGTCCTAATGATTGAAGAGAAAAAAGGATTCAAATTAATTAAAAGATGAATGATGAATGATACTAAAGTTACTGTATTATCATGCTCAAATTGTGGAGTGGAATCTCATCCTTCCTCTTGGTCCTATCTTCCATGGACGCTCCGCACATCAATCTTAGTGGCCTTCCTGATGCCGATTGGTAAGGTAAATGTGAGTTGTGTTTCCCAGTATAGCAAGCACAGGGTAAAGGCCGGCCTGTAACGTCTAGATGGAAAAACAAAAGGGGTATTGAAAAATCAATGAATAAAAAAAACATCAATTACGGTGGAGTCCAAGAAGAGAAGAGAGAACACTTTCAGAGTGAGGCGGCTTGGATATATCGTGTAGATTCTGTTTACAGCATTAAGCTACAACAACAACAGGACAGAACAGGCCCACCACAGCACCAGCCCGTGACCCAACCTCCATTTACCTTAATTTTTGACATAGCCAGACAAAAGGCATACACAGCAACTTAGCATTTTCCTAATTAAGTGACAAAATCAATGCGCCGCTGTGAGTCATCACTACACTCGACTACACACCACTACATGGACATGTAGGTCTGCTGTGTTTACTTTCTTGTTGAATTGTTGTGTTTATGTTTACCTTATGCCACTTCATGAAATGCAGTTATTCCTTGAATCATCTCCGATCCAACTGAATGACTGCGTGCAAAGATAGTATGGTCATCATCATGGTGTGGTACGTGTTGTCCAACTACAACTCAGTCTGTAGTGACTCCGATTAAGTCCATATTCCATATTAAAAAATTGCAACAGATATTGGCCTGCACCTGCAGTAGTAGGAGTACAATTTGGTTATTAAACAACAAGAAGGGAAACATTGACTGTCACTGACTTGAGTCACTTTGTAGATTAACTAGTAGAGTAGAGTTCGACTTCATGCACAACATCAACAACAAACAACAGCAATCGCTCAGAGTCTGCAAGCATCCAATGCATTCCATCATTACCTGTCTTGCTCTTCTCTTTGGCTGTCAGATCATCAGATGCCTAGTTCTGACAGTTGTTATTTTTTTTTACGGGGCAGTGGCCTCATCATTACTCCAGTCCACATTCATTTTGAGTGTTAGTCGCTGTTTCGGTTTTCGTCTTATTCTTCTGTGGCACTTTGTCACAGTTTAAGTTGCTTCCCATGGTCAGCACTGTGATGATGGGCCGCGGCCTGGGTAGCGCTCATTGATGGTCATTTGAGTTTGCACAAATGTCAGCAAGTTTCTTCGAAGAGTCTCTTGTCTTTCTCTGCCAAGTACCTTCTGTCCTGACAGTGAGGACCTTTGGATGCCTGCTGAGGCTGTAGCCTTCGGACACTGATGAGTTTCGGCTCGAAAACAAAACGGAGGATAGCTATAGTCACGTTTCACTTCTTATGGAGGCGGGACTGGTAAAGGCAACATTTCTTGTACTAATGTCTGGCTTGATGGAAATGTACTTGTGCGAGACAGGAAGATGAAGCAGGACTCTGAAGAGTGGACAGTTAAATGCACAGACATCCAACTCCAATAGGGAAATAAAAAGAGAAGACGGTGGTGATGGATTTGTTGTGATTTGAACCAGAAAGACAGATACACAGACACATAAAGGAAGGAAGAAAGTAACAATTTGAAAGCCTAGTTGTCAGGGAAGAGGAGCTCGTCCTCAAACTCTGGTGGTTCGGACAGAAGTAGGTCCTGTAACGCACTATTTACGTCATCCAAGTCGCTCTCCTCTTCCTGCTGTGATTCACGTATTTTGTAATCCGGTGGTATAAAGTGCTGATTCATTTTGATCATGGTTAACCTCTCCACGCTTTGGGCCGAGAGACTGGTCCTTTTCGAAGTTACAATGGCACCAGCAGCACTGAAAACACGCTCAGAAGAGACACTTGCGACAGGGGAAGCCAGATACTTTATCGCCAGCCTGCTGAGCACTGTCCATTGGCTTCTTTTCCCATACCAATACACCAATGGGTTTCGATCCATGAAGACCTCTGTTGGGTCATCCAGATAGGCCTGGACCATCCGCTCAATGTTCAGGGGTGCTCCGATGTGCTCGGCCTGTTTTGCCTTTGCATCAGCACTGGACTTACCATACCCCTGCTGTAGAAACCAATCAGTTGCACATTGTGCTGTGGATGATCCTGTTCTTGATGTTATTGTTGGTGTAGGTGACTGCTGGGAGGCAAATGCACTGCCCTCAGGCTCCGAAGTAGAACTTGACTCTGGATGCCCTGTAGTACTGGTTATGGCCTGGGGTGGGGGGCCTGTAATTAACAGCTGTTCGCTTTCGAAAATAGTGGCTTCCTTAGCTATCAAAGTTTTGTAGTTGGCAACATCCACTTCCAAAAAGGAATTACTGCCTTGCTGTTCAGAAATACTTTGTACCGTGGATCCAAAATTGTGGCACTAATGTAATGTGGTTGAGACAAAATTTTATTTTTAATCCTTGTATTTTCCGATAAGCGAGCGGCTAAGGTCTCCGCCAAATGATATGCGTCTTGTTTGTCATCCACACCTGCGTACGTTTCAGACACATCCTTCAGCTGTTGCTCTAGCATGTGCAACAATGGGATAGCTTGGCCCATAGTACAGTCCTCCCTGCTGACTTCACGTGTGAAGATCTCAAACAAAGGAAGTAGCATCTCAGTCAGGCATTTAATGAGGTCCCATTGAGCCATCTCAACGGTCATGCCTCTCACAGTAGGTTCCCCTAATCTTTGCATGACATAAGCATTGAGTGGTATGTACAGTTCAAACAGACGATCAAGCATGTAATAAGTTGAGTTCCAACGTGTTGGCACCTCCTGGATGAGCGCTTTGACTGGCATTTTATGCTCACGTTGAATGACCCTCAGCTGCTTCCGGGCTTTAAAAGAATGGTTGAAATGTGTGCATATTCTTCTGCAGGTGACCAGTAAGTTGCTGACTTTGGATTCATTTTTCAAAAAGTCTTGAACAACAATGTTAATGCAGTGTGCCAAACACGGGACCCTGAAATAGCCACCATTGCGCATGGCCAAAACTACATTACTGCCGTTGTCCGTGGCAACAAAACCAATCGTAAGCCCTCTTGGGCGCAGCCACTCAAAGACCTTGGTGTTAAACTCTTCCAAAATGTTTGCAGCAGTATGAGATTTCTCCATGGCAAACATGGCTACAGTTGCATGTTTGCGAGTGGCATGAAAAATCTCTGCAGTATCAACACCAGCAGATATCTGTTCTCTAACCCCCGCAAAACAGATCCAGTGTGCAGTGATGCACATGTAATCTGTGGCTTGGCAACTGGTCCACATGTCTGTAGTCAGGTGGATACTGTGAACAGCACTCTGCTTCAAGGCCTTTCCTAGCAATTCCAGCACGTCGTGATGTAGTGCTGGAACTGCAACTCTGGCAAAATAGTAGCGGCTGGGAACATGCCATTTTGGGCAGATGGTTGACACAAATTCCACAAAACCCACCCCTTCAACAAAAGAAAAAGGGAGAAGGTCCAGTGCTAACATTTTAGCCAGCTTCGCATTGTACAAACGTGCTATTGGGTGGTTGCGTTCGTACTGCCCCTCACCCCCAAACATGCTGATAATGGTAGGCTGCATGGTTTTCCTTTCTCTTAGGCTCAACGCACTTTTTGGTAGTGCGGACCTGGTACTTCTTGGTGTCTCCGGCTGACTCTTACTCTTGTGCCACTGAGATGTTGCTGAAGATGTGTGCAACGTTAAGACTGCACTGCTGGGGTCAGGGACACCTTGTGTACCACTACCAGAGAGAATGTCTCCCTGTCCTTCCTCTTCCACCGTGATCGGATCTTCTTCTTCTACTCCTTTATCCCCACCAACACCAATGGTTGCAGTTTTTTTCTGCCGCGAAGGTGGTCCTCCCAGCTGATCAAGTGGTGTTTTTTCAGATGGGTCATTTGGCCTCCGGTACCATAGTTTGTACCAAGCTTACCACGACTAACAGAGGTATTACAAATGGAGCATATAGCAATGTTCTCCTCCTTTTCGCTAACCGTAAAGAAGTCCCAAACTGGGGAGCTTAACTTTGGCCTCCTGCTGGAGGTGCCACTTCCAATGCCGGATGATCTGTAGGGTGTGTGTTGAATTTGACTCTGTGCTGCTGTACCACTACCTACTCCTACAGAGGTGGTGGTTGTGCTGGATGTAGGTCGCTGCCGGGCCTTTGCTAATGCAAATATGGAAGCTGTAGGTCGTGTTGGTGTTACCTGTGGAGGTATGCGTGCTACATCCCTCGCAGCGATTTTGGATAGGGTAAGAATGTTGGTCTCCATCTCCTCGGGGCCGGGAGTGATGTTCGTGATGACTGGCTCGTCGTCATCATCATCATCTTGCTGTTCTACATCGACCTCCATAAGTGTAAGGCTTTCCGGAACCTTCCTTTTCCCTAGCTTGGTCTTGGAACGTGGCTCCCTCTCAGACTCAGTTTGTGGCTTCCAAGTGGCATCTAGATCATCAGAAGGGGGCTTGGCGAAGAACTTGATGGACTACCCCTCCTTTTCCTTGCTGGGGATTTGGAAGACAATGGATCTTCTGAATGAGTGGCTTCTTCTTCTACCTCTGCATGAGGCTCAATTTCCTGAACTGCCCCTACTTCAGGAGGAACAACAACTACTATTGCGGGCGGTGGTTGCGGCTGTTGTTGTTGACCACTTATCTGCTGTGTTTCCTCCTGCGTTGATTGGGTACTACTTTGAGATAGCGATAAGTTTATCTCAGGCTCAGCATCACTGCTTTCCACCATTAGGCTGGCTACCTCTTCCACACTCATGTGCTTGGGCCTGGGTTGGTGGGTTGGGTCCACTGATGCGGAGGTGCTGCCCCCAGCTTGCCCCCGGACACCGCTGCTGCAGGCGCAATTTTTTTTCCCCAAAAAGGTATTGGCCGGCACACCAGACTTCAGTGTCACTTGCTTCTTCTGTTCCTTCTTCTTCTCAATAGCAACTTTCTTGGTACTGGAGGACCTGGTACCTGCTTTCTTTGGGCCCATCTTCTTCAGATGTCAGCAGCACTCAGTTGCAGAGATGTCTGGTCAGGTCACACGTCACGTTGTGTTGTGTGTACAGCAGCAGGATGTCTGTCTGGAAGTGCAACGGGCAATGATGAGAGACACACCTCCTCCTCAGTCTTTGTGCACCTAAAAGCAAAAAAGCCAGAACATCAGTCAAACATAGCACAAATCAAACAAATAGAATATAGAACTTAGTGTGTGGTGGCCTCAATTATTAAATTTCAGAAACTCTGTGAACAACAACACACAGTCTAGCCATTTATGAGACGTTGACAACAAGGCCAGGGCTTTCCTGGCTACTGTGTAGTGCTAGTGTACACTCTGGAAGAATAAGAATAGTAAAGAACAAAAACTAAAATGTACTGGAGCATGTTTGGCCTAAATTTGTGCATCACGTGGGATGTATTATATAGCAGCATCAGGGAGCTGCAGCTGGCAATGGGGATGGATTTGGAAGCAGTAAGACAAGAGGAACAATGGAAAGACACGCAGGCCTATGTGGCAAAAACAGCACACTAATAACTACCACAACAAAATGGCCCCCAGAAACATGGTGACTCACAGGCACAAGGCACGGCAAACAATGAACTCAAGCAGGCCTATATATGGGCAGACAAAGGATGCCTTATAAAACACACACAGCTTTAATGCAAAAACTAAAATCCACATGGCTAAAAACACTTTGGAAAGTTAGACAACCACTACAACAACACAATTATAATTACACAGTACACACGCAAAAAAGGCATTTATTTAACACACCCAAAAAGTGAAATAGTCAGACCCTCCAAAAAAAAACACATTTCGCAATTCAATTGAATCAATTCAATGCCATCCATGGCCTAAATGATGTCAAAATTCCACAGACTACACAGAAACAGTTTTATGCACCCATGGTGACTACCTCTGGGCCTACTGGCATACTGGGCCGCAAGCTTGGAGGCCTATGGCAAAAGCACAGTGGCTGGCTTTACAAAATGGCCGCCACCCACATGGCCAGGCCACCCAAAATAACAAAAAAGTGAAGACAAAGGACAGGACCAGGCAGTTGGAGACTCTGGGCAACTTGCTACCTCTTGAAAAAAATTGTAAAACAAAAAAAAGTGACTCCTTGCTCACCAAACTACATCTAAATGACAACCTGAGGAGTTTTTTGTGCAAAATGAACTAAATCAACATTTTCGAGAAGGTTTTATGATGCTCGAGAGATATTCTTCGCCAGATTGTAAATTCTGCGTGTTCGGCATCGCGATCGTCACAAAAAGTCGTTATCGCGCGCGAAAACGTACATTGAGCGCGCGAAGAAGATAAAAGTGTAAGTCCGCGTTGTCGCGCAGTGCGGACTTGCCCAAAGTCCGCGAGCTGAACGCCCAGGGTTACCTACTGGCTGAAAAGGCCTATTTATTTAACAAACACCCAAAAAAATAAAATACCACCCCAAAACCCACATTTTGCAAATCAATCCAATGCCATCCATGGCCTAAATTATGTTACAATTCAACAGACAACACAGAAACAGTTTTTATGCACCCATGAGGATGACTACCTCCGGGCCTACTGGCACACTAGGCCGCAAGCTTGGAGGCCTATGGCAAAAGCACAGTGGCTGTTCACACAAAATGGCCGCCAACACATGGCCAGGCCACCCAGAACAACAAGAAAAGGAACACAAGACAGACAATGCAGGCCTATGGCAAAAGCACAATGCCTGGCTTTACAAAATGGCCGCCACCCACATGGCCAGGCCACCCAAAATAACAAAAAAGTGAAGACAAAGGACAGGACCAGGCAGTTGGAGACTCTGGGCAACTTGCTACCTCTTGAAAAAAATTGTAAAACAAAAAAAAGTGACTCCTTGCTCACCAAACTACATCTAAATGACAACCTGAGGAGTTTTTTGTGCAAAATGAACTAAATCAACATTTTCGAGAAGGTTTTATGATGCTCGAGAGATATTCTTCGCCAGATTGTAAATTCTGCGTGTTCGGCATCGCGATCGTCACAAAAAGTCGTTATCGCGCGCGCGAAAACGTACATTGAGCGCGCGAAGAAGATAAAAAGTGTAAGTCCGCGTTGTCGCGCAGTGCGGACTTGCCCAAAGTCCGCGAGCTGAACGCCCAGGGTTACCTACTGGCTGAAAAGGCCTATTTATTTAACAAACACCCAAAAAATGAAATACACCCCAAAAACCACTTTTACCAATTCAAACCAATGCCATCCATGGATGCCCGGCCTACATGATGTTTAAACTTTAAATTCAACAGACACCACAGAAACATGCACCCATGGGTACCTCTGGCTCTAGTCCGGGCCTACTGGCTGAAATTCCAATCAAAGAAAAACAACTAGGCCCCTGCCGAAACTACAGGCCACAACAATACATTTTAAAAACTATGGAAATCCCCCAAAAAATGTAGGTACAAACAAGCCCCAATCAAACAAACAAGTACACCAATTCTCCAACTTACTTGTAAAATCTCAAATCCAAGAGTCCTCAAATCCAATCCAATGATATGATGCAGCAGACAGACACAAAAAGTGATCCTTCCAGCTCCAAATCCAAATGAAAGTGAACAGCACATGGACAAAACACTGGGAGGAGCCTGCTGGACAGGAACAGGAAGTTTGAGAATCAGGGGCACTTCCTTCCTCTTGGAAAAAAAGAAAAAGGACTCCTTGCTCACCAAACTACATCTCTAAATGACAACCTGAGGAGTTTTTTGTGCAAAATGAACTAATTCATCATTTTCGAGAAGGTTTTATGATGCTCGAGATATATTCTTCGCCAGATTGTAGTTTCTTCGTGTTCGGGATCGCGATCTTACCAACACTGCCGCCGGAAGTCAGATCGCGCGTCCGAATGACGTGTTCGCGTTCGCACACTCTCGCGGGATCGTGCGGCCGGATTCCAAATCTCGTGGCGCCCGCGAACGGATAGGAAGTCGCGTCGGCGAACGCAGAATCACGGTAGGTCGTTACCGCGCGCGCGAGAACGTATATTGAGCGCGCGAAGAAGAAAAACAGCTACGCTACGCCGCAAATTGCGTAGTGCACGGTAACTTCGCGTTCTACGCGAATCGCGAAGTTACCGTAACTTCGCAAATTCCGCGAGCGTAGCGTAGTTCACCGCCCAGGGTTAATCTAAACCAGCAGAAACGAATTCCAGCACAGTGTCAAAAAAATACAGGAGGTAGATGCAAAACATCAGGGGAAACCACGCCAAGGATGCCAGGTCTAACACTGTGTAATTTCCCCCAGTGTAGATTCAATCCCGGCGTGGTAGCAGGAGGATGGGGTTTGGGGCATGGTGTGCTGAGGTGTGTGTTTTTCCTGAGTCTCATTGATGTGAATAATAGGAGGGGGGAGCGATACAAGGAGGGGGATTTGGGTTTATCCTCTTGCCTTGTGTGTGGGGAGGGGGTAATGGATATACTTTTGTCATTGCATCGCTCTAAGGCCCTACTGGAATTGTTGAGAGCGCATGGGCTGGAGTGGGTAGAAGGGGGGGGTTGCCTCTACCTTGTCTGGCGGAGTGTCTACGATGGTAAAGTGTGGTCTGATAGGTGTGGTGGAGCGTGGTGGGTGGAGGGGAGGACTGTCTGTGTTGGCAGAGCTGTGGGCGAATAAAACCTGGGGCTGGTCAAGTGAAGATCTGGGGTGGTCTGGACAGGGGGCTGCCTTAGTTTTAATTACCTCCTTTGATGAAAGGGAAGAATTAGTTGAATAGGTCGTTGTTGTGGTCCGAAGCTTGTATGAGAATAATCCCATTGTTAAAGATGGTGATGGTTAATTTTGCATTGAGGGCTGTTGAGGGGGCTTCTGAAAGTCTAAGGCTGTGAGAGGTTTTCCTAGATGTAGGGATAGAAAGCATCGAGTAGAGTGTTTTTCTCCATTGGGCTCTTTTTTGTGTGTGAAATATGAGATCATTAATTATGACACCTTTAGATGTGGAGAAGTATTGGTCGGATATAAGTGTTTCTGGGTGCTGTTTGAGAAGTCGTTGTTTGAGGGCTTTGGTGGCTTTTTTTGTTAGATTTGGTGGGTAATTGATTTTGTGGGCATTGTGGTCGGCTGAGTTTAGGATGTTGTAAGGTGAGAAGTATGGCGCGGGGTCCATGCTTAATGGGGGCCCTTAGGATTGTTCAATGTCAGTTGTGGGGAAGGGTTGCTTACGCAATGAAAGTATTTGGTAGCTTATCTGAGAAGTGTCAGAACAGGAATAGTGTCATCTTAGCCTTAAAAAGGTGGGTATTCTATTTGCTACTTAGTTGTGGGGGGAGATCATCTTTTCTTACAACTTTGTTGTGGGTAGAGTATTCAGAGTGGGAGCGGTCAGTACCAACAGTAAACTGTTGTTTAGTCCAGCTCCTTCCCCACCCACCTCCTATTAGTCACAAGTTCAAATGGGAAGGATATGCTGCTAACGTTGCGCAGATGCACCTCCAGCATAGCCACCGCCATCGCCCATTTAACGTTCTCGAACATGGCACATTTAACATGTCCAACCCTGCACAACATTGCACACACACACACAATTGCTATTGCAGTAGAAGTTGTACTGTAGATGCGGTCACATGTAGCATGTTGGAACATTATATATGTGGCACTGCCATTCACGTTGTAATGCTGCTTGTTCATGGTAAGTATAAGATATTTTGAGGAGGCATGCTTGGTTGTAGCCATCTTTTACAATGTGGTTGGTAGTACTGTATTTTGCAAAATATATATATATTTATATATATATATAAAGGATGTAACTTTGAATGAATGTGTGTATTAAGTCATTCTGTCAAAGAAGAAAATAAGAAAGCATCCATGTATTTTATTATATGATTGGATGAGTTTTGTGTAGAATGTGAATCTATGCAATTTTAAAACTCAATTTTTGATATTTTCGAATCAATCATTAAAGATTACTTTGGAATACTAGTGTAAATAAAATATTTTTGTAATACTGTGAGGAGTGCGCGCCTGCTAATGTTTTCACTATTGTTTGTTAGGTTAGGACTCCAGGCAAGTTTAGAGTTATATTCAGTAACTTGATTTTGTCGTAAAATCAGTATTACTGGATATTGCTATTATTCTCTAATGCATGGGTCACATGATTTATGCATGAATGCACATGTTCATCTAGTGAGTTAGAATGACTGGGGACTAAACAACCCCAAAAAAGCTAGAAATGTGCTATCTTCTTTGATCAACAGTAAATACTGTAATTCTTAAAGAGGTGCATTTATCAACCAATGGGCATACATCCTTTCTGTCCAAATGAGGGTGGCATCAATAATTTGCTTTCTATGGCACATACGCAAGGGGGTACTGACACTATTACAGAAAAGACTAGACTTTAGAGTCGTCAAAAGTATGAAGACATTGTTGGGAAGTTTGTCACAGTCTGAGGTTTGCAGCAAAATATAGATCACATACTACTCAATACATATGGCCCTAAATGAGACTTGCCCCAAATTAATTGATGATGTATAAAGTACATGCTATGAAACGGATTCTAAACTTGAAAGAAGATTTTACTGCTGTCTTGAATGTAGAAATGGACAGACCTCAAGTGACAGATAGGACGATTTCTAATGTGAGCAAATCAATGTTGCAAGTTTCAGAAAGGCATAACCTGATAGATACCAAGTGCATTCAACAACCGCAAACGAGAGCCTTTACGTGATATTTGTCTGTGCATAACTTCATATCATGTATTGTCTATTGGTTGGTAAAGAGTAAAGTACTGGGGTAGGTCACCAACTTGGACATACTCTTTAGGACACTCTTGGAGCATTCCACTATTTTGAACAGATCATACTATACCTTGTATATGCCCAGGTGCACACATTTGGAGATTACTGACAGATCCCATGTTCAGATTTGATACAAAGGATGAAATTATCAGTTTTTTAAAAAATACAATGTTGGGTCGATCCCCAGGAGTTGTCATGTGTGGGAGACCTTCAAAGTTTACATCAGGAGAGTCTTCATTGTGGAAGAGGAGGGATTGTTAAAGGCCCTCATTCCTCTAGAAAGAAACTATATATGCTTAAGACTAAGTTAAAAAAAAAGTTGGAACAACTATAAGCAAGTACACTTAGGAAGGCTGAAATTCAGCTGAAATTAGAGCAGTTCTGAAAAGTGGCAGAAAAGAATATGGAACAACGAGGGAAGTCTGCACAAGCTAGAAAATAAGGGAAGGGTGCGAGTGCAGGTATGACATTTGTCTATGTACTGAAATACTCATCTACAGTCAGTAACAAGTGCTGCAATTTATGAAATAAGTGACTTAAAAGATAGAATCTGACTCAAAAGCTTAACCATGCTGCAGTCTTTCATATTATCTTATGAATCTTATCTATACACACTCACATCACTGGGAACATAGACATGACTTTACAACATCTTTCAGATGACTCTACAATCTGAATAGATGACAATAACAGGAAGAGAATTCTAGTGCCTATAAATCAGGCTGAAATATGGGGCAATGGCCTTCTGGAAAAATTCTATAAAGAATTTGATTGCTGACTGGCACCTTACTTAATGGTTTCTGTAGAGCACATCATCAGTGATGCAATCTTGCTCTGCTTTACAATTGGAGATGGTACTAATGATTTTACTCAAACCATATAAAGAGAGTACCCGATTTTCATCCTACAAACTAGTGTCTTTCCTAAATACAAATAATAAAATTCTTGCTAAAGTAATAACTGGCCATCTGGCTCCTGTGTCACTGCTGTTCTTAACCGACAAAGAGACCAATTTAGAGTTTGACAGATAGGGCACTCCATCACAATCATGATGAGTACCCTGTCCACCAAACCGACCATACGCTAGCCCTACTTACAGTTGGACGGACTTTCATCTTTTTGACGTCAATGCCCCCATTGGCTCCATCGTCTGTAAGCTAAGTCTGATGGCCCAACAGGTTGAATAAATTGCGGGCGCCAAACCTCTATAATCAAGTGAACCTCAATATCTTCAAACACCCCAAGTTTTACCTTGGCAGGTCGTGGCCTTCACATCAGTTGATCTGGCTGCTAGAGATACCACCCTCTTTCCTTGACCCCATCCAATTAGCAGAGTATAAACAAATACGATCAAATAGTGACTGATGCCACTCAATAATTAAGATCTTTATCAATCATAAATTTAGAACGCTTGGTACAGGAAATCTCTTTAGGCATTACAGAAAATATATTAAGAAATGTCATCAAGACTCAGATACAGAACTACAAAATCAGCATCAGAAATATTAATCCTAGTAATCAGATATTCCCTAAGTTAAAGTGCCATACTCATAAAGAGGTCTGACAGCATTCTATGTAAGGAAAATCCCAATAAAATCAGACAGAGTTTCAAGAATAAAATGAAATGTCACCCACGATTCCTAAAACCAAGGGTTTTTATACATATTTTATGCATGAGAAATTAGCAAAACTGCAGATTCAGCACAGCGTGATCATGGTAGCTAATTTTGGGCAAATCATAAAAAAAAGTGCCACAAACAATAATTTTAGCAGTAACCCATTTCTTAAAGTAAAGTAAATATCCCCTCGCTCCCTCAGCAACAGCTGTCCGGAGATGTGGAAATACAATAGGAAACATTTTCTAGAGCAACGCCTTTACAAAATAATGCCTTCAGCAGGCCTGCTTGAGAACTTCCAGCAGAAGTCCTTCGAAATGATACATAGGGAACACAAGGAAAGTTTCATTCACAACACACTCTTTCTAACCTGTGGGATGACTAACATCACTTCTGACCTAAAAGTATCACCACTGGAGTATCATTGTATATGCAAGGAAACAATGGGATCACGTGCCAAACCTAAGCACCACTCTAATAGGAGCGGAGAAAGGAAAAAACGCTTTGAGGGGGTTGAGGTTGTGTGCCACTGGTGTCCTGAGGTCCATCTAACTATGGCTCTGCAACCTGGGCCAAGTACAACCCTTTCCGCACTTGACAGTGAGGGTAGTGAGAGCTCACAACTCAACAGTTAACCAACAACCATGTTACAATGCTGTTCAGCCAGATGCTAGTCTTTTAAAGTACTCTAATAACACGGTTGGTTGAGTTGCAGGGTTGTATGCCCCTTACAGGATTTAATGAAATGCAGATGTCCCCATAGTGCCCTTTTATTCCCCCTTCTCCCACGTTTGACTTAGGAAAAGATATGGGTACTGGCAAAGTCTAGGCACAGGTGCAGATCACTGGTAATTACCCTAAGATTGACAGATAGGTCAGTTGAATAATCTTTGGCTCAATAAATTCTTACCGAAAAAGGTTAGTATTAGTAGCAACAGTTTACTGCTGCTCAAGTTCAGACAGAGTCTCTCAGTTCATAAAGACACAGTACAGTGTTACCTGCACAGTGAAGCAGGGGAGCCCCAAGCATGGGCCGGTGTGATTAGCGTATTTACAGTCTTGAGCTTCAGTGCTGGGGCGGTAGACCACAGTTGGCCAGCTAGCTCCTGTGAAACTAACAGGCTCTGATCAATATGCCCAACTGGCCTGTTGGTGGTCGCGGCCTTCAGACCAAGACAGGTGGGCATTTGTCTTAAGCAGTTGCGGGCCTTGGGGCTAGTGCAGGTGGACACCCGACATTGAGAGTTACAGCCTTGGAGACAGATGTAGGTGTGCACTTGTCTTCTGCAGTTGTGGCCCTGGAGATGGTTGCAGCAGGATGGTTCTCTTCAACAGTTGGAGCTCTGGAGCCACATGCAGGTGGGTGCTCACCTTCTGCAATTACTGCTGTGGATGCTAAGGCAGCAGCACCTCTGGGGTGGGCCCCGAGGGTGGCAGGGGCAGCACTAGGTCCTTGGCTCGATGGCAGGAATGCAGGACTGAACTAAGACAACATTGTGACTATTTCTTTATATAGCTTAAGGTGGGAGGTGCAGCAGAAGACAGGGGACCCTGTGGACTTCAGATAAAGACTGTTTTCTCTCTCTCTCAGCAGTCAGCTACTTCAGGATGCCCCACACTCTGAGAACATGGGTGGGCTTCTCCTCCTGGATAATCTCTCCTTCTGCAGGGACTACACTCTCCTTCACACTCTGAGCAGGCAGGAAGGTTTCTAGGCAATCAGACAGACCATCATCTGCTCCAGCAAGTTAGGGACTTTAGGTGATCTCTCCTCACCTCTTAGAGACTGGCTGTCATATAGACACCAGCCCTGGTCAAGCCACAGTCCCCTGGGTAGTCTGGGTAGCTCTCCCTTCCTGGGTCGTGAACTGGATCCCACTTATATACCCATTTCCAGACAGGGGATGTGGAGCTACTGCCGCCTGCCTCAAAACTGGTTTAAGTTGGTTCTCTTTCAAATGTAATTTCCAGCCTCCTCTCCAGACACAGCCTTTGTGCAAAGTGGTGTTACTCACAGCAGGTAGCACTGGGGCCAGCTCCAGGCAGAAGTATCCAAAACATGGAAACAATGAAGTGTAGGTTCACTGCACCTAGCTGCCATTACCTTCCTGAAGCATTAATCAGAGACAGACAAAAGAGCAGGCCCTGCCTACAACCGTCCTCATTTTGAACAGAAACTGCAGTCCCACTCCTCATCCTACCATCTATCAAATGGCATTGCTCAGGAATAGCTGAAGTGCAGCTTCTTGCTAAGAAGGCTCTCATTACATTTCTAAAGGTAGCCCTGTCTCTACCCTGCTCACGTCAGTGCTGGGTTTCCATCATCCAGGCACAGGGATGTAGGCCATTCAGTTCCATTTTTGTTTTTTTACAGAGTTTTATATAGCGCGAACTTGACCCGAATCGGTATCAGAGCGCTTTCCTTAGCACCAGTTGCATTACATGAGGACACATTAATTTTTGTTAGGCACGGGGAGATTAAGTGATTTGCACAGAATCACAGGATCTTCAGCGTCATCGCCGAGACTCGAACCCAGTTCCCCAGATTCGAGGACGACCGCCCTAGCCGGTAGGCCAACTCCTCTCCCAATTGTCTGTGGAAGTTATCTTCACCCTCTATCTTTTGGCATGCTAAACCAGGGGCATGCAAAATGGATTCTACTGGCACCATTACTCGGACTCATACAACACAGAAAATCCTAATACCATACATATATTATGCATGCACTGTATATACACACACTCAACATACACACAGAATGTCAGCGCAAGATTATGGGTTTCACATAACAGTGGAACTTTACACGAGAGGGGACAGTAGAAGACATTCTCACTGACACAAAGAAAATGGTTTGGGTACACTATAAATTCACAAAATACAGTATGCTATCTCCACCGCTTTACATGATGTGCCCAGGCCAAGGACAGTAGTCCATTGCCTATTATGAGGGCATGCTTGGTGGGCCTCTCCAGGTTACTGGACAGGTCCTTGACCCAGGGTTGTCAGAAACAGGTGTAGGCCTCTGCAGCCATGCTAGGTTAGCGTGATGCCAGCGTACAAATAAAAATCAGGACACCGGCTTCACATTCAGTCAGGCACTCAGGGCAGGGGTACATGCCTATTTGCCACGCAGGGCGCATTCCCGTCCCAACATTCAGTCATTCACAATTTTAATGTCATAATTGTGGGGTCTAATCATGTGATGTTGCTCTCCAACCTTGCATAATTCACCTGTATTAATCTCCGACCATGCATAATTCACCTGTGCTAATCTCCGACCATGCATAATTCACCTGTATTAATCTCCGACCATGCATAATTCACCTGTGCTAATCTCCGACCATGCATAATTCACCTGTGCTAATCTCCGACCATGCATAATTCACCTGTGCTAATCTCAGTGTTTATCAATCAATCAAGTCGTTCTTTATTCGTCTGTCAGAGACACACCTGAAAGAGTACAAGCGAAGTTAAAAATACATTAAAACATGATAATATTAGCTAAAAGAGTTCACAAACAGTTACCAGTTCATAGATTTCCTTGAATAAATAGCTGATTTTAAAAAAGACCCTCCCCCAAAACACACCTCCTCATCATTCAACAATTGTAAGAACCAGAGCTCTACTCTGCATTGCACAAATTAATACTTCTTTAAGAGTGGAATCACAAACATTTTGGTAAAGATGATAAAGGAATTTTATAGAAAAAGGTAAAATGAAGTAATGACTAGGCTGGGGCATTCTTCAGTAATGAGGTCATTAAACTTGCCTAGCGGAAAGCATAACAAGTATTTTACTGCCCCAGCCCTAAAGCGAAACAACGGGGACATTCCCAGTTCCCGCGGGCTGCTGACAAATATGATTCACTGCTAGTACTCAACTTCATCTTGGCATAAGACTTCACCATAGATTTATTGGATTCCACGTTGCTCCTAGAGAAAGATATTTTATTTAAAAGTTACAATTTGATTGTTCTTTTGTCCTTTATGCAGTTGGAAGTCGGGGTTTCGAAAAGAGAGAGATGTCCCATTTCCCTCAGGGTTCTACAGACATAAGGAAGCCCTTTATCAGAATGAAGAC
This sequence comes from Calotriton arnoldi, assembly GCA_963921515.1. Lineage (NCBI taxonomy): Eukaryota > Metazoa > Chordata > Amphibia > Caudata > Salamandridae > Calotriton > Calotriton arnoldi. The sequence continues at coordinate 69,963 of CAWUFW010009867.1, forward strand.
AGTCTCTAATAATAGAGTGATCCAGACTGGCTTTTCATTGAGCCATACTGATAACCACAAGGACAGGGGGCCCAATGTAATACAATCTTCTAAATAAGGAAGTCCTAGTTCCCCATGACAAACAAAGTGTGATGCTGAAGGGGGTGATAAAGGAAGCATCTGCAAAAACGATTCTCCTCAGCCTGTATTGCTGAACAGTTCAAATAGTTCCAAACCCCTGCTCCATATGTAGCTACGGGGTATGCACTGGGTCTTATTAACTTCAAGGAGGGGTGTAATTGCCTTACAGTCAATAGGCCAGGGTAAGTTAAAAAGCACACCCAGGTATTTGGACAGATTTTTGATATATTGACCGCCCAAGAACCCGAAGAGTCAAAAAGGGCCTCATGGTAAAGAAAATTGCTGACTTTTTCCAACCAATAGTTATGAAAAGCATGGTGGATATGCCCTGCCATTTAGAACTACAGCTCATTATTTAAGAGTCAGTAAAATTAGTATTTAAGTCAAGGCTTGCCATAAACTCTACAAAGAAGCTGACTAACTTGGGTAGTGCCCTCGGTGTTCGTGCCATCAAAACCGCATCATCGGTGTATAGCAATGTGGGAATAGCAACCTTATTTACAGCTGGGACATCCTTAGCAATAGTATTTAAAAAATATTCAATTTATTCATATTCAAAATAAGTAAAAGAGGGACGAGAACATACCCCTGTGTTCGACTCCATGAAAGCAAAAATGACTCGAATACTTCCTCGCTGACATCAATCCTGACCCGAGTGAGTACATTTTCATGTACAACAGAGAGAAAGTTCACTAATGCCCTATCTAAGTCACAACTTGGTATGGTTGGCATTGTCAAACGCTGTAGACACGTGGTATTCAAACTTTTCAATGCAGCGCACTCCCCCCAGTGGGAGAATAAAAATCACCGGCCCCCTCCTCAATTTTTTACAATTATTCTATTAAACTGGCAATGTTTAAATACGTATAGATGTATTTAAACATTGCAGTTAAGTTCTGTTACTGTTTTACAAATGCAATCAAATACATGATTGACAAACATACCATTCGGGTCAGAATATAAATGACAAAAGTTGTTAGTGATGGCCCATTACAGAGCGGCTTTCTGTCGCCCTAGGAGGGGCATGCGGGGGGGGGCGCCCCCTAGTTTGAAGACCCCTGCTGTAGACAAATCAATGGACGCCAGGTTCAGTATGCAGGGCTTGGCAGTAGTGTACTTGGCAGTGATAAGATGGAGATTAAGGAACGTCTCCACAGTACCCAATCATTCACGGAAACCATATTTGGATTCTTTTGGACCAGATTAAGATATTTATAGAGCTAGCAAGCAAAACGGGGCATGCCCAATATTCCTAGGAACCAGGCCTGTGTAGTGAAGAAGAAGAGTGGTTCATTTGTAGTTATTTGGAGATCAATTCTTGACCTAAAGCAAGAAAGTATGAATCTTGTTATATACATGTAAAGTGTACTTTGGACTTACCTATAGAATTCTTAAAACATTTATTTCTAGAAGCCACTGATTAAATACTAAACATAGAACAAATCAAAGCTCATGGTTTACTTAAATCTCTGCACATTACATAGGCCTTTCTAAATAACTGCTACAGCATTTTGGTCTGGCATACTATAAAGGTTGTTACCTTAAGTATTCTTATCATTGTTTTTACAGCTGATAGTTTGAAACTGAGCGTTGACATTTTGACCGCAGGTGAACTATATGTGAGTTCAAAACTGAATAGGAGTAGAAACAAGCAGACTGGGAACATGTCTCTCTTAGTGGGCCAAAAAATCCGGAAATTGAGTATTGGGAAGAACCACCCGCACTGCAATATTAAAAGTGCAGATACTGTAACTTGCTTGTTCGCTACAAAGTGTATTAAGTTCAGAAATGGCAGCACACTGAGAGCAATGTCATATAGTGCTCTAGATTTTTTTTTTTTTACATAAAGCTAGCTGTGGTTGTTAAAGCCTACATGCACTGAATTTACGAGTATTCTGCACTTGCTAGCTTTTAACTTCCTTACAGCTTCAGCAAACATGCTGGTGAAGTCCCCATAGGACTGCCACTTCTGCTTGGCATTAAATATCAGAAAACGTTAACTAGGTAGTTGTAATCTGTCAATTTCTCTTAGGGAAACAAAAAAGTGTTGTTGGGTTGGTTGAATTAATTTTAGCCACTGGTAATTATTCTGGACCACAATCCAGGACCTCATTGTTTTGCCCATCATGCCACCTCGAACAGGAACCAGCCATATGCAAACCAGCCTTGATCCTTCTCCAATGGTCATGCCAAACTACCAGGCCAGATTCCCTTTTAATGGAAACACAAGCAACCCCCAGACCGGTTTCGGGCCTCTTCAGTAGGGTGCAGCTTGAATCTTATGTCACACTGAGCAGGTGATGGATCCTGTCCAGGGTGGCATAGAGGGCAAAAGGACGATGGACTGAAATGCGGTCCGAATAACTGCCAGTGGCTGAGATGAATTCAAGTATTCCACCCATCACCCTTTTTTTGTTTACATCTGTCACCTTGACACAGTTCTGGCATTTTAGCCAATAGCCCATACTTGCAGTGTAAAAAGAAGAAACCTACAAATCCCAGAAAGAAGCTACTCGTTGGTTAAAAATGTTATTCCATCTGAAGGAGGCATCCATGATGCGACTTGTTATATATGCAGTGCAGCAGATCATCTACTATTTCATGATGTATTTATGCTGCACAAACAGCCAATGCCAAGTCTTGCAGTGCAAGTGAGAAGTCATTTCCTGATTTATGTTGGTCCTTAGCATGCTCTATGAGGAGAAATATCTTTTACAGGGGTAATATAAACATTGTTTACCAAAAAGATGAAGAACACCATTCAATCATTGTACCTACCATCCCCCCAAATCTCAATGCGAATGTACAAAGGGGCGATGGGAATAGTAAGGTCAAGACCTAGCTCCAAGTGGCCATCACATTTATGACTGGTAGTTAATGGTAGCTTTATGACCATCTGTCTTCTGGTTTAGGCTAAATGACTGCATGCAATCACTTCCTCCTAACTAGCATCACTAAAGATAACCATATGTCTAAAGCTGCCTTGTGAAAGGCGCCTTTCATGCTGCAGCTCTTCTCTCCCAGTCTTCCTTGTAAATAAATGTCCCCCCTCACAATCACTTCGACACAGCTCATGTTCACAGTGCATACAGCTGAGCAACAACGGGACATGCTACCTGGACCACTTGAAGCATACACACACAGGTGCCTGAATTATTAAGACAAATTGTGCTGGTACCAGCATGGTAAAAATCCAATACTGCACTTTAAAAGTGATCAAGTGAACTGCACCTTGCATTTTTTTCTTCTTGTACGATTTGTGGGTTTTAGTTCGTGACTTTTTAACCTAAAATTATTTTTGTTCCAGTGCAATGTCCAGGGGGTGATTTCAGTTTGGAGAGGCAATCAGCTACTGTTTTTGGGTTCTGAGTAATTGGGCCAAGTGCTATGTCTTATAGCACTTGACTCTCAGTGGTAGCGCGGGTCGAGCAGACCAAGGCTCCTCAAGGGAGAACTAGGTGTGAAGCATACACAGACGCAAGACTCAAAGTACAAACGGTAACTGCAATATGGTAATTTTACGGTCAAATATTTGCTTTATGAAACAAGTAGTATTTTATTATAAGCACACAAACCATAGAGGCAGACACTAAATAATATCCACAGTCTCTTAAGGTTGGTGCACTGGTGTCATCCTGGGTGGTATCCCCGAGTCCCACCCTCCCTTCCTAGGGAGGTTGGTTATTCTCCATTCAATACTGGAGATGGCTCTCAGATGCGGCCCATGCTAGTTCCTGATGGAGCAAGGTTTCAAAAATGAAACTTGCTTGTACGCAATCTTCCTCATAGTATTAATTTATTAAACTTGTATTGTCAAAACTAAACTTTGCATTCACAAACACAAGAGGGACAGAAGCTTGCTTATGTGTTTTACTAATGAATAACGCTTGTCTGTAATCCAAAATGTCCGCTAAAGCGCGGGAACCTCAATGCGCATGTCGCAACCTGATCACATGGTGTGACGTCTTTCTTTGCTTGGTGGGAAACTTCTGCTTCTGCGCAGTGTGCACTAAAATGGCCGCTAAATGTTTTCACATGCTTAAGCTTGCTCTCATGTCATTATTAAATTGTCGTTTTCTTAATGCTACTAATGCAGGATAGTATTATAATTAATTGGGAATAGAGTAGGGAAAGTGGGCATACAGTGAAACTTTTTATTTGTGATTTTAATATTTTCTTCTTGCACTTTTAGTAATTCGTAAACTTGGGCCTGGGTTGGTGACTTGAAACTCGAGAGACAGATGGTTCTGCGCATGTGTCCTGTGTGCCTGCCAAGTGAAGTCAACTTGGACGTCTTCCAAGGCCATGACCCATTGGCCGAAGATGCTGTACTTCATGTTTCCGGAGGACAAAATGATACTTTTCCCCTGTAAAATGTATAACATTTGTCATGAGACGGGTGGGAAATAAAGTGAATGTATTAATCTGAAGGGGAGGGAACGTAAAGACAATAGGCTTTACAATTTAGGCCAAATCGATATGGTGCGAGAATCCACCCCCTGTCCCTGTCCAATCAGAAGTAGTGGTCCCATATTTTAGTAACATTAAGGGGAGGTACATGGGCGTAGAAGGGTATAATAGAATATAGCATTAGTTAATTAGTCGGAGCATACTTTCACGAAGAACAGGCGTCCATGCTGCGAGAGCTGACTCTCAGAACACGCAGAAGAGCTCCAGACTGCCATGCTGATCGGTTGCTGACTGAATCCCTGTCCAGAAGAGGTCCTGAGGAGGGGGCGGCGGAGTCCATTAGAAGGAAGGCACGGGAGAATCGAGAGAAGTCGAGTATCAGAGAGGGGAACGGCGCAGGCGTCGTTGTAGAGAGGTTACCGGTCCTGTCCTGATCCTGGAAGAAGTCTTTGCTCTTCATCCTTCCTGGGTCCTATCTTTTCCAACTCCTTGGCCAAGGGGCTTGGTTCTCGCATTTAGGTAACTAAACTGCAACCTTTAGTTGCGCTGCTGTCTCTATCTTCTCCTCTTCCTTAAACACCGTCATTTATTAGCAAATCATTTCTATGCTTTTTCTTGGGTATTTCAATCAAGTACCGTGTTTTCTGTATTTTACTCTGCTAAATCTTTAGATAAACATTTTAAAACTTCCTGACTCAGTGGTTATTTCAGGATTATGTACTACAATGAATGTCACTCATTTTAAACTTCCCAATTAGCAAAGGATCCATTGGTAAGTTATTACTCTTCAATCAGAAGGTAATTGGTAGCAGGCACTTTGATAAAGAGTACATCTGACACCCAGCGTAAGTATTAGTGTAGTGTGAATGTATGGGCCCAAGTGAGTATATGGTGTATGAATGTTGTTGGCTAATATTGCGCTGGATCATTCCCATGCAACAAATTCTCAGTTTGGCCTTAAGAATCAACTTCAGCAGCACTATGAGCTAAATTTGTGAAAGTCACCAACAGCCCTGTCAGTTTCAAATAGTGCTATCCGGCCTGATGGCAGCTGGCAAGTGCGGAAAGACCTGAGCGAGTCTTAGCAGGCACCCATCTATTGATGCTGATGGTCCATGACTTCTTTCAGTCTTTCTCCGTTGATATCTCGGGCCTCTTTCAGTCTCTGCACAGCCCACGCCACTGTCAGATTTCCTACTCAGTGGCTGTTCGTAATCTGTAAGTGTTCCTCACAGCAGCCAGGGCATGACAATCGAGGGCTACACCCCTGCCTCCATGGTGGCACCCTCATGGCACACAAGGGTCACCTATTACTACTGTATAAGGGCAATGGCCCTTACTTCACAAAGGCACCCTCGTGACATATGGGGGTTGCCGACTGGCTGTGTATAGAGGCAATGGTCCATACTTCACAGTGGTCCCCAACTCACATAAGGGGGTCGCCGACTGGTTCTGCACAAGCACGACTGCCCTTACTTCATGGTGGCCAACACCTGGCACATGGAGGTCTCCGACTGGTGCTGCACAAGGGGGACAACCCTTAGTTCGTGCTGGCACCCACCTGGTACACTGGGTCGCCGTCTGGTGCTGCACTTCTCTCACTGGGATCCATTCCGAAGGATCCCGCTGAGCCTCTGTCTCTCCAAATCGCTCTCGTCCTCCTCACAGGGTCCACTGGTTTTAGCAGGCAGAAGGGTGCTGCTCCAAGCTCAGGGCAAAGGGTCTTGACTTCCTGGGTGATGATCCCTCACCCAACAGGAAGACTAAAAGACCTTGGTCCCTAGACATGCTTACAGCAGCTAGAACATTTGGTAATCTTTTCTCCTGAACGAACAAATGAAGAATGCTGTTGGACAAAACGTGGGACTCATGCTTCCACCTCTGTAGTCCAGATCCAGACACAAATGTGATTTATTGTCTGATCCTTTGAAATTGGAGTTATGGGTGTCAGCTGCTTTGAAGTTTTCTCACCTCTGCACTGGCCCTTGTTAAAGGGGCAGTCTGCCACAGCAGGAGTGGCTACAATTGACCTACAACCAAGGCTCAGGAAGTAACTGGGGGTCACACCTGGCAGTCAGCCTCCATTGAAACATGCCTCATAATCGCCAGTGATCAAAAATCTTTACCAGGGGTCCAGATATCCATGCAGCTGTGACACTCAGTGCAGGGGTGCACGCCCATCACCATGCAGGGTACTTTTCATCCCAACAGTTGTGGTCTATTTACGAACAACCTTGATGCCACATGGCTGTTTAAACTGGCCACAGGTGTATTCGCACATATTTAGGCTGTCTTACTCAGACAAATGTGGTCTTCCCAGTATTATAAAAATCCACTATTGCACTTTTAAATGTTTTGCTCATTGCTCATTATTTTTCCTTGCACTTTCTATGAGTTGTTTAGGTGACAACGTTTAAACTTAAAAAATCTTCTGTAATACTGTGAGGACCAGGAGATGACTTTAGTGATGAGAGGGGATCAGCTATGGGTTTTAGGCTGGCCATCTGAGAGTGGTAATAGGCACAGACATGTTAGAGATTGTGGCCCCACTCCTAGAATGTCATTGTTGTGCCTTCTAGAACTGTTACTTTGGTTAGTGGTCTAGTTATGAACCACTTTGACGCTGACTATTTAAACCGGCCCGGATGCATCTGCAGCCCACCAAAGGCAATCCAGTCTGCCCCTGTCCGTGGCTGAATCGTAACCAATGGCCAGGAATGCTACTAGACAGAAGATAGATCTGGGAGTAACACATGCTGCACCTATGTCCTTTTTTGCAAATTTTGTTCCCAGAATGGGCATCTACATGAACCAAAGGAAAAAATAGTGGATACATGAACCAACGGAACAAATACTAGTTTGATATCCCCTTACAATGACCATGTAAACAATCACACTCTCACAATTACTAGCATCTAGGTTTTTTGGGCGCAGGGCGATTTCCCTCTTTTAACAAAACTGTTTAATGAAATGATAATAATGCATGTTTATCTGTTGCTAATCGTCACATCATATGTAATCATTTACTGATTCCAACCTTGCTTTACTATATCTCATGGAGATATGATTGAATGAGGATTGCTGCATAATCATAAAGGATTTACTACAGCCAGAACAGTCCATTATTTCAGGCGACCATGAAGATAAATGAGGGTGTGTTTTACCCTACAGTTTTAAACAGTCATTGAGGTGCCACAAGGTCTATGACAAAATACTATTGAGTTTAGAACTTCTTAGAAAAAGAGTTACTGACTCAGCCCAGCAGTACTGAAACATATAACTGTGCTGCCGCTCAGTGCAGAGCAAGATCAAAGAAGCTGTTAGTCTGCCTGAAATTTACCTTACGCTATTAGTCTTGGATAAAACAAATATCATATTTCTCTGAGATTTTAATATCCATCTCAATGCTTCTTTTGATACCGACCAACTGAATTTCAGAGAAATGCTATCTCCTTTTACCCTTCATTTAATATTTAATGTACCAATTCACAGATGACCCCATACTATAGATCCTGTTTGGGCAGAAAACAATTTATGCAGTACTGGAAGACTACTAGCTGTTCCATGATCCGATCACTTAGCCATTCCATTTTTTGACTGTGTAACTCTGCTTGTAGTGCTGGAGCAGGAATCAGTTTACATAAAACGTGGTTTACCATCACACACAGGACTGATCCCCACTGTGCTGCAGCCCAACAGGTCAACAGACCTTGGCCATTGTAGTTGAGAAGATCAGGAGCAAACCATCACATACATTTTAATCACAATCAAAACTGTTCAGACAATAATGAGAGTTTTTAAGGGTTCAATTATTTAGTTTTAGTAAATCATCTCTATTCAAAGTTATAAGTTTTATTTGTATTAGTTTCAATTATTCTTTTTTTTTAAAGAGTTTTATATAGCGCGAACTAGACCCGAAGATATCAGGTATCAGAGCGCTTTACATGAGCACCAGTTTCGTTACAGATGAACACATTCATTTTTGTTGGGCACGGGGAGATTAAGTGATTTGCCCAGAATCACAGGATGTTGAACGTTGTTGCCGAGACTCGAACCCGGTTCCCCAGCTTCGAGGTCGACCGCTCTAGCCGTAAGGCTACATCCTCTCCCAAAATAATCAGTCTTTTACAGAATTGATAAAAGAAAAATGGTTAATCAATTAAAATAAAAGGCATGTTTCGTAAAGAAAAAAATCCCTATTCTAAGAACGGGTCAAAAAGGTGTCAGTAGGGACCCATAAAGAGTTTAAATTCGAAAGAGAGTGAGATCAAGCTCAAAATATATCCAAAAGTCAATAATTGATAAAAAACAGAACTTCCCATAAAGAGATGTTCATGAAACTCACACAAGTCTCAAAGCAAGAAGGGATAAAGCAGGGGAAATGTACAGCAGCATTAGCAACAGCAATTAGCAAAAGGGTCTGTGTATATGCAGGGGTAAAATGGCAGAGAGTTGGCGTATGGCTCTACTCTAGTAAGACGTACTATTAAAAACAGTCAACAAATTATGTTGCAGTTAATGTTGCATCTTCTCCTCCTCTCGTCCAATCATCTTTCAGGACTCTTCCTGGAAACAGGATCACTTTGCTTCTTCCCACACAAATACAATGGGGTACAGACAGTCATCTTTGAGTGTGCAACTTTGTTGTATTAGTCTAAACTACACACAAGGCTTCTTACATTATGAACATCCTTTCCCATGAATGGGACTACATTTTTAACCTTCTAATAAAGCAAATTGTATGTTGGCTAACAATGGGATATTTAGAAATCGAAACTTCTGCAGTAACAAGAGAAAATTAGTTGCACAACTTCATCCTTTGGGAACAAAATAAGTATGTTAAAAGAGGTCAAATTCAGTTTATGCATTGAATTATGTGTAATAATTGTTCATAGTTCTACTAAATCATACTTTTTAAACAGACATTCAAACTAGATTGTATATGTCAAAACATTCTGCAGAGTTATGTGAAACATTTATTTTAAAAAACATGATCATTCAAAGGTCAAGAATTATACATTTCATGTGTGTTTCAGCACATTTTTCAAACTACGTGCTTCAGCAATGCTGCTCAGTTTTGAGGCCTAGTTCAAGTAAGTATAGATATGTACTACCATTTTGCACATTTTTAAACAAATTTTGCTTATTTTAAGTCTATTTGTTAATATGCCACATAAATTTCAAATATATTATTTTGTGTTTTGCTAAAATTTCCCTATCAATTCCCCCCCAATGGTTATCTGAACCATCACATTTACACATGTGAAACGGTCGAAGCTCACTCTCATCTTCAGTTGAGTCTTCTCTTTTTCTTTTCAGGCTTTTAAATAGTTTTGATATCTGTGTTCTTCATTAGTGCGATTATTCAATGCTATTTCTCTCTCTATTCTTTCACTCGTTTCCCTACTCTTTCTTTTGTTAATGCAATATCTACCACCTTTAAATAAGGCAAACAAGGAAAATAAGCAATGCCCTATTATTAATATTGGCATGATAATAGTCTTCAGAATTCTTCCTCCAGCAGTGGCAACCCAATTGTTGTAATTCCTTTTCTGAAATTTTCTAAAATACTAGGTGTCTCTAATGGCTGTAATTCAGATTTCAAATCAGAAATATTCTTTGCAAATTCTTGTATTTTCTTACTTTTGTCGGGTATGTATGAGCAGCAATGCTGAACTTTCAGTATCTTGCTGATGCCGCCCATTTTCTGCACGTAAAACATCTATTGCTAAGCGATTTTGCAAAACCATGGAACTAATAGCTACTAATTCTGTCTTCACAACTAAGAAAGCCCCAGAAATGCTGGTTGCCAGCTTGTCCACAACTGTTAAAAGTTTTCTAATCTTCTCATCATTTATTATGACTCTTACTGGTGGTATGATTGCACCAAAAATATCTCCCACTAATTGAGTTCCATCTTCTGCACTACATGTGTGTCTGTGTGATGGTCAGGGTTAAAGTATTTATACTATACACATGACACATCTTAGGAAACAATATAACTAAATAGCAAATACCCTCCCAGTCAGCAGGTAACTGAAAATAGGCATCCTGTAAACAAACAAAATAAACTTCTGGAATGGCTGTTTCTTCTCCCTGTAAAATTTGCCTTGTACCTCCCATAATTTCATATGTGGGTTCCCAACTACTAATTCCCACATGGCTAGCTCTACTTTGTGTTTTTCTTTTGTAAACACAGGTTTTCCCTTTTCGTCTTCAATCTAATTTCAGTTTGGGGTAAATCATTTCCTTCTTAAACTCAGCTTCTTCTTTCTTCCAAATGTTTTTCAAAACATCCTCCTCCCTATTCTTGCTACGTGTAATATTAGTGTTTCTTCCTTCAAATGTCATAATAAATACTTTCTCTAAAGGTTACATTGTTTTCATAAGCCTTAACACTATCTACAGGCATGGATAGTCTAAAATAATACTAAGGGGCCGATTCCGATCTCGGCCGGTAGGGCTCCGAATCGGATTCGGCTTTACCGGATCCGATTCGGAGCCCTGTTTCCCGACCGAATCGTACGCGGGTCCGGCCGAGCGAGTACGATGCGACTCGCCGACCGACTCGTCCGGGCGTCCCGACCGCTCCGACCGACTCGTTCCCGGCTCGAACCGCACCGACCGACTCGCTCGGACTCCGACTCGCACCGCGCAATGGAGACGCTCCCCGGCCGGGTAAGTACGATGCGCGTCGCGAGCAGTCCGACCGAGCCGCGCACTCCGGCTCGAAAGAGCTGTCGGAGCCGTACTTTGGGGGTCCGTGTCGGACTCCCTGTACGCCGTAGCCGCGCGAGTCGCACACAGGGGGACCCATGGGTCCCCCTACCTGTGCGTGTACGGCGCGGACCGCTTCGCCGCGTACCCGCTGTAGGAGGCGCACTTGTCCGACTCGCACCCATTGAGTCAAAGGGAGCCCGCGTACGCATTGTACGACCGGCTCCCATTGACTTCAATGGGAGTCCGACCGACTCGGGTCCGATGGCATACGTGCGCATCGTACTCGTTCGGTCGGACTGCACGGGTCCGATTCGGTCGGAAATCTCTCCGGGTCCGGCTCGGTCGGAGAGATTTCCGGCCCGAATCGGAATCGACCCCTAAGCTGTGTCCATTTCTTTTGTCAATTTATGCTCTGTTGCAACGGAATTCTAGAAAGCACTAAGTCATAATTTCAATAAAAATATTCAAAGTGTTCTCCCCTATACACTAATGTAAGCAAAGTACTGCATGTTATTACATATGAAAATTGTATGGGGTGATAATTAACTTTTTCTGCAGCTGATGAAGGTAAGTGGGCGCAGACATAACAGTCCTTCGCGTCTATGGCCTGTGTGTATTCTTGCACTAACCTAGAAGAAACATTAGTTGAGTAATTCTCTCTCTTGTAATTTGCAAATGATGCTTTAAATTGCTCAAAACCAAAGGGGATGATGGACGGAGTGTTGAACATTGCAAGCACTCACCCCCAGTCAACTGATCTGGGTTTAATCCATCATCATTCTTTAGCTCACTCCGCCACCCCAGTTCAGACATGGCCATATGCAAATCAGTCTGACCCTGTGCCTCATGGGAACAGTCCAGCCCAAACTGCCAAGCCATGTCTTCCCTGGACCGGAAACAAGCATCCTGGGACCGGTTTCTGGCTTACAGCCGTCATCAGCCAGGCTATCTTGAATCCAGTGGCAAAGTGAGCAAGGGACCCACGTCTGGGCATACCCTGCCAACTTAGGGCGAACATAGCAAAACCAAAGGGGATGATGGACGGAGTGTTGAACATTGCAAGCACTCACCCCCAGTCAACTGATCTGGGTTTAATCCATCATCATTCTTTAGCTCACTCCGCCACCCCAGTTCAGACATGGCCATATGCAAATCAGTCTGACCCTGTGCCTCATGGGAACAGTCCAGCCCGAACTGCCAAGCCATGTCTTCCCTGGACCGGAAACAAGCATCCTGGGACCGGTTTCTGGCTTACAGCCGTCATCAGCCAGGCTATCTTGAATCCAGTGGCAAAGTGAGCAAGGGACCCACATCTGGGCTCCTCATCTGCTGTGTGAGTAAGTGTTGTATCTACATTTGTAGACTTAATGTCTTTATTGGGTGTGGAAATAATCCCTTCTTATACTATTATAATTACTAATACTACTACTACAAAGGTAATACCCATAATAATCTTGAATCTATTTATAAGCAACACGTTTGTCTGCAGTCAGATCGTTTAAGCAAAAATGTACAGCAATACGTCAGCAGTTCAGTTCAGATTTTCTCAAACAACTTTCTTAAGTAGTTTGTATTCTTTAAGCAGTCTCTTTTACGGAGTCTGTTTATTTTCAGAAATCTTCATATAGACAACCTTATTCCTACTCTGTATTCTAAAATGTTATCCCTTCTCTTCTACTGCAACCTTGGGCCTAGGTAAATCTTCTTAAAACAAACAAAAACATTTTATTACAGTCTTTTGCACTTTCTTAATCAATATTGTCTCAAATGTCTTTCAAACCTTGGGTTTCTTTTCAGAAATCTTTTCAAACAGTTTTTGTAAGAAGAAAGATGAGGAGGCAGGAATCTTTCTTGTAGCGTGTTTATTCAAGCAGAAAGTGAACACGTCTACTCAGCATTAAAGTCCAGTAAAGAATGTCGCCACAAGCGTTCTCTCAACTCAACCCTCCAACCACCTTTATTTAAAAGATACAGAAATGCACCTCTCGTGCATGAGGCGCGAGACAGACACGAGCCATGACACGCAGTGCCATGTTCGTGTCTGCCACGCACCATGAGAGATACCACAGTGTACCCAACACACCTTCCCCCCTTATAAACAAAATGACAAAACAACGGAAAAAAAACAACAACAAAAAACAAGTTAATTCATTACATAGTCTTTGAATCTCGCAGGAAGGCGATGGACTCTCACACTTTTTGGAGAAACAGTAGTACAGTTATCACAACGCGATGCATGACAATTATCATCATGTGATTTGACATCCAAAAATACATTGCTATTGGAATCGTACCCTGAAGATTTCATACCCTTAAACAAGGAGACCCTATTCAAATTCCACACACTGCCACCATCTACCCTGACAGCATGTTTAAAAACTTCTATAATTTTTTTGGGTGGAGACCACACAGGGGAACCTTTGGTAGCACCTTTTTTTTTTTTATACGAACCATATCTCCAACTGAAATTCCCTGTTTGCTTATAGATCCTTGTCTCTTTTCCATGGTTTGTTTCATCTTTTCCTTGTAAACATTGACCCTGCGGCGAACCAAAGAATAGTCTACATTAGAAAATTGAGTGCTCTCACTTAGATTCTTTTTTAACCACCAAGGAGCCAATTTAGTGCTAGGCTTACGTCCTCTCAAAAGTTCAAATGGGCTAAGCAAGGTAACAGAATTAGGAGATGTTCTGTACGCTAATAACATAGATTGCAATGCATTACGCCAATTTAAACCTCCTTTTACAGAAAGTTGAATAGCTTCCTTCACCACACGGTTAAAACGCTCAACTTGGCCATTGGCCTCTGGATGGAAAACAGCAATTTTCCTATGCACAATGCCACACTTTTCAAAGAAACACTCTATTTCTTTACTGACAAATTGGGGTCCGTTATCAGTAACAACTTCTTCAGGAATCCCTTCTCTACAAAATACATCGTCTCAAAATTCTATTATATTTTGTGACGTGACATCCTTAACCATTTTGACCTCTGGCCACTTTGAGTAGTAGTCAATTAAAACAATGCCAAAAGCTTCTTGTCTAGGTAGAACACCAAACGGCCCGACAATATCAAGACCAAGTTTACGCCATGGAGTAGATGGAAATTCTACAGGACGGGGTTCAGAACGCAAAGCAGTGGCAGATTTGTCACTATTGGCACAATTTGTGCACGCACGTACAAAATGTTCAACACATGCATCAATCCCGGGCCACCAAAAGGATTCCTTTATGCGTCTCCTCGTAAAGGAGATGCCTAGATTGCCCTCATGAGCAATTCCAATAATAACCTTTCTCAGTGAATGTGGGGGAATGAATTTGTCTCCTCTCATAACTAACCCATTCTTAACAGCCAACTCATCATGCACTTTTAAGTAACTCATCATGTCACCTGATACTTTCCTCTGCTCAGGCCAACCTTGGAAGATGTATTTTTTGACATTAGTTAGCTCTACATCTCTCTCCATTTCCTGTAACCAAACATCTTCACGTAAATCAGCTTGTTCACCAAACACCAAATTCACATCATGAGAAGTAAAAGCTACCTCACAATCTTCATTTTCTGTCAAAGCAGTTGAAGGTGAATGTAACCTAGACATGCAATCAGCATGTATATTCACTTTACCTTGCACATATTCTATTTGGTACTGAAATGATTGCAATCTGGAGGCTAACCTTGCAAGACGGGCAGACATAGTACGTCCTCCCCCCGGCGCCATCATGTAGATAAGGGGTTTATGGTCGGTTTTAATGGTGAATTTGGTACCCCATAAGAATGATTTAAAATGTTCTGCTCCCCAGACGCATGCTAACAATTCCCTTTCAATAACTGAGTAATGTTTCTCTGCATCTCTCAATGCTCTGGATGCATAAGCTATGATCCATTCCTTGCCATTGTCTCTTTGTATGAGAACACCACCCAACCCTGTGTTGCTTGCGTCCACCATCACAATGCACATTTTTCCAGAAACAAACGGTTTCAAACATGGAGCATTCACTATGAATTCTTTCAGATTCTGGAAAACTGTTGACATGTCCTCAGTCAGGAAAACTTTGCATTTTTTTTTAGAAGACACCGGAAAGGGTCTACTTTGGAAGCAAAATTGGGTATAAATTTAGCATAAAATTCAATTAACCCAAGAAAAGCTACCAATTGTTCTTTAGAAGAAGGAACAGGAGCATTAAGAATGCTCTCAACATGTTTGCGTTTGGGTTTGATACCTATACCACTGATAGTATGTCCTAGATACTCTACCTCCTTTGCTCTAATTTTACATTTATCAAGACGGAGTGTGAGCCCCTTAACAGATAATGCCAAAATAACTTTTCTCAAGTTTTCATCATGTTCATCAGCATTTTTGCCATATACAAGTATGTCGTCTTGAAAGGCAATTGCACCAGTTAAACCTTCAAGGGTATCTTTCATCAATCTTTGGAAAACTGATGCAGCGCTGGCAAGGCCAAAAGGCATACGGCGATATCTGAAAAGACCCTCAGGGGTAACAAAAGCAGTAAGATCTTTTCATTCTTCTTCCAAAACTACTTGGTGGTAAGCATTGGCTAAGTCAATACATGAAAATACCTCTGCACCTGCTAAGGTGGACACCATCTCATGCAGGTTTGGCAAGGGATGAGCATCAACCCATATCACATTATTGAGACTGCGAAGGTCCACACATAACCTGAGCTCACCAGAAGACTTGACCGAAATAACAATCGGAGAAACCCATGGTGAGGATTCAATAGGTTCAATGATGTTTTTTTCGCATAGATCTTTGAGCAAATCTTTGAGTTTGTTCCTGTAAGTGAGTGGAACATTTCTCACTCTATGACGAATAGGTACTGCATCATTGTGCAATTTAATGACATGTTTGAAACCTTTATATTCTCCAAGTTTTCCACTGAAAACACTCGGAAATTGTTCCTTTAATTGAAGAACAAGATTAGAGTTGTCCCCTTTTATACTATTTGTAGATTCAACAACATACACAGGGGGATCAGCTCTGGGATCAAGTCTAATTCCCAGTTGTTCTTGGTGTGGCCATCCCAAAATAGATTGCCCTGATTTTGCTACATAAACTTTTCCAAAAGTATTACGTCCTGAAAACATCAAATTAGCCCAAAAAAACAACTAAGTCAATTTTGTGTCCAGTGTATCCTCCAGGAGTAACATCAGGGGAGGATAGAACCTTATCAGGCCATTTATCTTTAACAATATCAAAGGAAATGATGGTATACCATGCACATGAATCAACAAGAACTTTCAATTTGATATTATCAATAGTGATATCACAAGAAGGGAATTTACTAATTCCTTCACTACCACAAACATTAATAACAGTGTTAATGTCGTTCTCATTGCTGTCATATGAACATTCATAGTCATCCATATTTTGTACTAGGTTTACTTTCCTTTGGAAAGATTTGCAAAATTTGCTAAAATGACCTTTCTTATTACATTTAGAGCAGGTTTTGTCAATAGCTGGACACATTTTGAAATTAGCTAAATGTCCAGGACTTCCGCATCTATAACAAAGAAACTGGGTAATTCTCCTATCATTTCTCACATTTCTAGATTTCCAATCAATTCTAGTAGCATTCTCATTCTTTTGCAGAGGCGATTTTTTATGTTTATCTACTTCTTTGGAAATGTTGAAAACATCACCCTTATCATTACCTTTTATTTCCTTTACAAATTTCTCAGAATGTTCAATAGATCTAGCTATCTCAATGGCAGCATTTAAAGACATATCTGACGTGGTCCATAATCTTTCTTGCACTTTTTTGTTGTTGGTTCTCATTAAAATTTGATCTCTAAGCACTTGTTCGTAAGTGATGTGCTCAAAATCACATGTGACAGCAAGTGACCTAAGAGCTGATACAAAATCTTCAATAGATTCGTCAGCATGTTGTTTTCTTGAATAAAACACAAATCTTTCCATGACAATATTCTTTTTTTTTCCAAACCTCAGTTTCAATTGTGCAGAAGCATATTCATAAACATCAATATTACCGGGATTAATTAATGCAGGTAATGTTTTGAATTCTTTTAAACCAATCCCACCCAAACAATGTTTCAGTAAGGACAGTTTTCTCTCAGGCTCACATTCCCCTCTTCTAATACATCAACATAAGCTAGAAATACAGGTTCCCAAATTTCCCAGTCCATAGGAGGTTCCCCAGCGTTTGATAAAAAAAGAAGGAGGTGGAACAATTCCAGACATGGTGACAATAGTAAAATAACAAGAGGTAAATACAAAGAAAAGTACCTGTAAAGATAAATATAAGAAAAGGTACCTGTTATAAAGAGCCTGTATAGGTAAATACAAGAAAGAGTACCTATGAATAAAAAGGTTTAGTCTGAAACACGGTGTGCGTGTCACCGAAGATAATGAATGAAAAACAAAAGTACCTTAAGGACACGCAGTGTGCGTATCACAGAAAAGTAAAGATGCTTTACTAGATGGAGAATACATTTCCATGGAACTGTTGATAATATGAAAATCCTCTTGAGAGATTGGTAAGCACGTTGAAACAACTCCAGCAATGAAAATTCCTCTGAAGAAATAATAAAGATGGCAGCCGAATTCGTCAAGAACGTAACTCAGTACGTGAACTGCATGCGACCGCGTTGCAAAGATTCTTCTGCGTGACAGCGTTTACTTTGTTGCTAAGATACGATGTCCGTCAACACAGCTGTAAATGAAGTGGAAAATGAAAAACAAAAAGAAAAATGCCCCAAACGCTTGCGTAGAAATCCTCCAAATTTCCGAAGCTTGTTGGATTGTCCCACGGAGTTTTGTATGAAACGCAGTAGGTTAGTTCCACGGAGTGAGCGCCGTCTATAGGGATTCAAAGGAGAAAAGCCTCTCCTTTTAAAACGTAGAAATCAATAAATATCGCGTTGCAGCAGGAATCCGTTCCCTGTCGTCGCCAGTGTAAGAAGAAAGATGAGGAGGCAGGAATCTTTCTTGTAGCGTGTTTATTCAAGCAGAAAGTGAACACGTCTACTCAGCATTAAAGTCCAGTAAAGAATGTCGCCACAAGCGTTCTCTCAACTCAACCCTCCAACCACCTTTATTTAAAAGATACAGAAATGCACCTCTCGTGCATGAGGCGCGAGACAGACACGAGCCATGACACGCAGTGCCATGTTCGTGTCTGCCACACACCACGAGAGATACCACAGTGTACCCAACAGTTTTACCCAAATCTTTTGTTTTAGAGTGACATTATAGGGGTTCAAACAGTTCAGATTTGACGTCACACAGTTCATCCACTAATACATTCAGCACATGGTGTACGTAGTAAGTCCATTCAGGTGCAGAATACCTTTGACATGGCACTCTCGCTCTTTTTGATCTCCTCAGTCTTTGTTGATCTTCCTCTGTGTAACTTGCATCACTTGACTCTGTCTCTTCAGTAATAGTTGGTGGAATTCGATCAACTGACACACTTGTTCTCAGTCTCCTTTGACCATAACTTTGTGGCCATTCAACGTTGCGGGTGGCTCTTCTTGTTTCAGTGTTTGTTCCTTCACCCACATCCTCTGTTTGTGCAAATGCTGGCTCAACTGCTTTCTTAAGTTGAGTTTTGGACTCTTCTTCTTCATCAGAGACTTCAATGTCACTTTGTGAAATCACAGGATCTTGTGTTGGTGCGACTGTCTGTAACTCTTCACCCCTTGCTTCTCCTTGTTGTGGTGATTCTTGAGATATTGCTCCTTGCAGTTGTTCAGCATGCGGTGATGCCATCACCAGTGCTCTTCGTTCAGGCTCAAAGAACACTATTATTTCATATGGGTCTCAGACTCTTTGAGTGTGCAAAGCATGCACCCAGTTTGGTACTCCAGCCAACTTAACAACAGTGTTCATTATTAAACCCACCTGGAAGTGGCATTTCCATCTTAGTTCCAGACAAGTCTTCTAAAGAGTCTTGTTGATCACGACCCAATCTCCGGGATTGAGGTCCTGGCACTATTCTCAAAGCTGGTCTTGTGTGGTAGCTTCAATCTGGTTAGAAACAAAACACACCACATCCAATCCTTTGCGGTAATCGAGTATCATATAATTTGTGATGCTCAAAAGTGCATTTGCAGGTACAGCAGGCAGTCTCATTGCATGTCCCATCAAGATCTCATGAGGGGATAACCCGGTCTTTCTGTCTGGGATACTTCGGATACTCATTAACACCAGAGGTAAAGCATCAGGCCACTTCAGTGATGTAGGAGCACAAACTTTTGCCAATCAGGACTTTATGGTGCCATTAAGCTGTTCAATGATACCAGAAGCTTCAGATCAATAGCTGCAGTGCAATCTCTGCTCGATCTGTAATGCTGCACAAAGCATCTTCAGGACCTCATTATTAAAATGAGTCCCACGATATGACTCCAGGGAAACCGGCATTCCATACCTGGGTACCAACTCTCTCAATAACAGTTTTGCTACAGTGAGATTGATGTTTCTCTAGAGAAAATGCACACCATAACCAGGACATATCGCAACCCGTTACAAACAGGCATCTTGATAATGTCCATTTGAATTCTGTTGAAGGGACCACCTGATCCTCCTATATGACTCATGTGACAGGTGTTCTTTTCCCTACATTTATTTGTTGACATGTTACACAACAATTGTGCAATTTTACTGCAAGCATCCTGAATCTGGGATTAAACCAATTTTGTCTGAATAGCATCACCACTGCATCTCTCCCTAAATGTGTGTGTCCATGAAAATGTTATGTCATGGAAAACAGCTAACTGATGGGAAATACTGGTCTCCCATCAGCTGACATCCAAATGTCATTTGCATTTTTCTCACAACCTGCTCTGATCCAACCCTGTTGCTCTGCTTCAGAAACATCTTCATGTACACGTTTGAGTTCTTCCCATGTATCACCTACTAACATCAACATTGAAAAGACAGTATCCTCTTCAGATTGACTTGTATAAAAACCAACCTCATTAAATGTGCAGGCCACTGAGGCACAATACTGTGCAACTTCATCAGCGTATGTTTCCAACTGCAGTGTAACCATTGTCACTTCAGTGAGCTGCACATTTAACTACCGCAACATCTGTGGGCAGCTGGAGTGCCTCCAGTTAATTCCTCACCTGCTCGCCATTTCTTATTGGTGTTCCATAGGATGTCATGGAACCTCTTTGGGACCATAACTGTCCAAAATCATGGACCACACTAAAGCCATACTTACTGTCTGTAAATATAGTCACTTTCAATTGAGCTGTTAAATTGCAGGCTCTTGAGGGCAATTAATTCTGCAACCTGTACTGAGGTAACACCTCGATGCCATGAAGCTTCTAAAACACTAGTAATGGTGCACACAGCATAAGCTGCTCTAAGGGTCCCTTCATTGTTTCTTAGACATGAGCCATCGACAAAGCTGGGCCGGACTGGGAACACAAAGCAGCCCTGGCAAATTTCGTCAGACCAGCCCCCGTACGATGCATAGTGAGTGCAGCGAGCGAGTCTGACCTCTACAGGGAGGGTTTGGGGGTTCTCCCCTCAAGAAAATTTGGGCAAAAATGGTGCATTCTACAACACATTTTGTAATATATATTCAATTGAATTAGCTTTTAAAGCATAGTAAATTATAGCTTTGCAGTGTACAAGGATTCCATAATCTTTGATGGGGCTCTTAAATAATTCCCTCACTATCACTCTCCAACAGTGCCCAGCATCTCTCTCACATGTATTTCATTTGTTTTATAGTGCCTCTCATACCAGTGTAGGGTGTTGGAACACTTTACATTACACACACATACAGAGACAATGAATCATACATGTGTAAACCAGTGTATAGAAAATGTTACATAAGACACAGTGGACTACAAAGTGTCACCCCAAGTGGGACGGGGATGCCCAGATGTGGGTCCCGTGCTTGCCACGCCGCTGGATTCAGGCTATTCTAGCGATGAGGGGTGATACCCTGAAACCGTCCTAGGATGCTTGTTTCTGGCCCGGGAAGGACCTGGCCTGGCAGTTCGGGCTGGACTATTCCAAATGAGAGCAGAGTCAAGATTTGCATATGGCTGGGTCCAAACTGGGGTGGCGTGCTGAGCAAACAAATGATGGATTCAGGTCCAGATCTCTGTACTTGGGGTGATTGTTTGACATTGTTCGGCATGTGTCCATCAATTGTTCGTTTTGCAATTGTCATCCCAAGTGGGACAGGGATGCCCAGATGTGGGTCACATACCAGTTATGCCACTAGATTCAAGCTAGCCTGGCTGATGAGAGGATGCTTGTTTTCTGGTCCAGGGAGGACCTGGCCTGGCAGTTCGGGCTGGACTGTTCCCATGGGGAGTAGGGTCAATGCTGATTTGCATATGGCTGGGTCCAAACTGCGGTGGCATGGTGAGCTAAACATTTATGGATTTAACCCAGATCTGTGACTGGGGGTGAAGGTTTGACAATGTTCAGCATTCCGTCCATCATCTTTTTGTGTATCCATACTGCTAGGCATCTTTTGAGAGTGCTTAGTCTGGAGAAGCACAAACCCAGGATTCAGAACGTAACACAGTGGTTAGGGTTTGCTTTACTAATAAGAATTTATTTTTACCCAAACAAACCCTTTTTGGCAACATTAGGATGATGAAAGACTCGGAAAAAAACATAGCTTTCTAATATGTACCATGCATTTGCATGCAACTCTTTGATGACACTTCATAACTCACTGTGTTAGATTATGATTGTAACTTATGAACTGCACAGTAACAAAAGGGTCTCTGTGACAAAAACAGTAACCCACTAAGCTATGCACATAAAATACTGTTCTGTGATCAGCATAGAGTGTATTCAAATCAATCCACAGCTCTTTTGAAATAGTTACAAATCTGTCAACCTGTATGTACCACTGTAAGGGCTTGTCTCTCAACTTTTGAAAATTGTTCGTAACTGCTGCAAGATCATGTCTGCTCCATGGTACATGGACATACTCTCCTCTTGCTATCTCTCTTAATGGATAAGCCGAAGCTTCCTCCTCATCCTGAGAACCTGTTGATGGCTTTTTATTTTCCCGATCTACCTCTGATTGTTTCTTTTTCTTTTCATGTTTTTTTGACCATTTATTTTCTAATTTTTCAAAGTCACTCATTTACGGATGCATTTCATTAATTCAATTAGGTGTAATCGCATTCCTGAGGAACCCATTGTCTCAATAGTCCCATCAACCAATTGAGCCCTGTAACTTTTCTGTAAGGGAAAACTTTTTTGAAAAATCAACATCATATTTTCGAGCCAAATCAGTTAATTTATCATGTGTAATTGCTGCACTTCTAGTAATTTCTTTACTCAGGCAAATCAACTCTTTTTTTTAATACTGATTCAAAGGCTCAAGTTCTAAACCTCCCCTAAGAACCCCCCTAATTCCACTTTTAGTTTGGAAACTTTAAGTGACCTCTCCTTTTCAGGTTCTGGGTAACTTGTCTGTGAATTCTGCGATGTCGGGATAAACCCTATCGCAGCCACTTTTCCAACAGCTCCTTGAGCTCCTGAAGTGGGTGTAATTTTTATTGGGCCAGTCGCAACTGATCCTGGCACAGTCTGTACTGTTGCAATTTATGTTATTTGTACAAAAACAGTCACAATTGAAGCAGTTACACCTGGTGTTGCCATAGTTGGTGTTGTACCAACAGGTGCTGGAACAATCTGGAATGTTTGAAATGGTCTCTCAATCTGGATTACACTCTGTTCAACAGGGGCAGTAGCCATAGTAGTGCTTGTGGTTGCATTATTATCAGCACTAGTTGTGGAGACCACATATGGTGGACGCGTGGCTAACAATGCATCCAATATTTAATCTCCTGAATCATTATCGGTATCAGTCTTCACCTAATCTTTTTCATTTTCCTTTCCCTGTGTTTTATTATTTTTCGGTTTATCAGGTGTCTCTGTAGTAATAGCTGGGTATAGTCTAGGTCCCTGGACTATGGCTTTTCTTCATCTCTGTTGTTCCTCATCCCATCAAGCATCTGCATAATTACGCACCGCTCTTCTAGTCTTATTCTGGTACTTCTCTCTTTCCCTGTCTCGTGCTGTCTATTCCCACATATTCAATGCTTCGTACTGTGCGAGTCTAGGTGGTGGCTTCATTTCGTAAAGCCTCTCCTTCAACTTATTAATAATTCTCAACTCAAATGTACCATATCTGGGAAAACTCAAAGGACCCTCCTTTTCAGAAATCCTGCACCACTGACAAAGCCACAAACATGTATGCAATCCCAATTTTGTTGTCAAATAATGTGCAGGTGTACCATCGGGAGGCACCACTTCCCCTTCCCGTATCGAAATTGCAACATCACATCTAATACATTTCTTAAATCCCTTGAGACATTTCATGATTTTTGCAAAGTTCAACAACAAATGGTTCAGTAATGTAATTATGACTCATTGTCAGTGAAATTGCTCTCCCACCCTTGCAGCTCCACCATTAAGTGAGGCCTCCCCCGAGCCCCTGCACTCTCGAGTGTTGGTGTTCGAGGCCCTCCTCCACCCGCAGGTTTACCTGCGCCTCATCCCTGGTGGTCCAGTGGACCTCTGTCTCCTTTCTCTCGCTCTGCTTTCCTCTCCGTTTTCACTCGTTTTTACCCTCACTTTAATCTCTTTTCTGCATTCCTCTGCTTTTCTGCGCTCTTCTGCTTTTCTGCTTTATTTCACTTCTATTTCCTTTTATTCCTCCTTTATTCCTCCTTTCCCTTTCCCGCCCATTTTCCCCGCCGCTGCTGCCCCCGCGGCCCCTCCCCCCCAGCACAACCAGCGCGACCGGCCCAATCCAGCTCCCCTCCCCGCTCCCACCTCCCAGCTGTCCAGCCCTCCCCGACCCCTACTCAATGGCGGCCGCTGCGCCAAAGGCAAGCCCATCTGCGCCCGTCCGCGACCCGACCGCGACCTGCGCCAGGAACCCTGGACCTCCGCACCGCCAACGCTACGACCCAGCAGCACTCCACGCACTCAACCCAGGCCGCAACAACAACTGCAAGCTAGCATCACCAGCCGACACCCACGGACCCTTCAGCTGTCACCACTGCCGGCACACTTGCAGCACCACCAGGAACACCGACCCAGCACAACCCGCCCACAAGCACACACCCGAACCAAAGACCCTGCAATGCATCCTCCTCAATGTCAGATCACTCCACAAACACGCCACCGAAATCTGGGACCTCCTCGACTGCACCACCCCGGACATAGCATTCTTCACCGAAACCTGGACCAACATCACCTCGGGACCGGACATCGCCATCGCCATTCCCCAAGGATACAAGATCTCCAGGAAGGACCGCCCCACCCGCCCGGGAGGAGGAATCGCCATCGTCCACAAATCCACCCTCCGCCTGAGCACACTTTCCGACGAGCCCACAGACCTGATGGAACACCTTCACTTCAAGATACTGTCCAGCCCTACCACCACCCTCCGGGGAACCCTCATCTACCGACCCCCTGGACCCCGCGGACCCTTTGCCAACTCCATCACGGACATCATCTCCCCGCATGCCATCGTATCCACCAACTACACCCTGCTGGGAGACCTCAACTTCCACCTCGACAACCAACTGGACCCCAACACCACATCCCTCCTGGACAACCTCCACAACATTGGACTCTGCCAGATCGTGACCGGACACACCCTCGACCCCCTCTTCACAACAGGAAACTCCATCACTTTCAGCCACACCACCGAACTCCCGTGGACAGACCACCGATGCGTCCACTTCACCTTCAGAACACCCACGATCCACAGACACCAGCACCTGCTCCCATGAAGAAACTGGACCAAAATCACCGACGACCAGCTCACCTCCTCACTCAGCAACTCCACCCCAACCATCGCGGAAGACGACGACCCCAACACCGCAGCCCGAACTCTGCACGGATGGATCTCCGACAGCACCAACACCATAGCCCCCCTCAAGAAAAACAACAACACTCACGCCAAGAAAGCCAGATGGTTTATCACCGAACTTTGGGAGTCCAGACGCACGTGCTGCCGCCTCTAAAAGGCCTGGAGGAACTCCAAATCCACAGAGGCCCACAACGACTTCAGAGCCGCCACCAACGCCCACCACCAACTCATCAGAAAAACGAGAAAAAAAGCAATTGAAGACAGAATCTCCACACACGCGCACAACAGCAAAGAACTCTTCAGCATCATCAAGGAGTTTGCCCAACCCACCAGCGAATCTACTGACATCCCTCCCTCACAAGACCTCTGCAACAAACTCAGCACCTTCTTCCACCTCAAAATCAAGAAAATTTACGACAACTTCAACGAAGACAACCAACACACTGAACCCTCACCAGCCACCCCGACACCCTGAAGCCAACGACTGACAACTGGACAGCCCTCACCACCAAAGGCACACTGAAGACTATGAAGTCAATCCACTCCGGGGCCCCCACGGACCCCTGCCCCCACCACATCTTCAACAGAGCCGCCGACACCATCGCACCCATGCTCCGCCACACCATCAACCGCTCCCTGACGAACGCCTCGTTCCCCGACGACTGGTAACACGCAGAGATCAACCCCCTCCTGAAGAAGCCCTCGGCGGACCCCACCGACCTCAAGAACTACAGACCCATCTCCCTACTCCCGTTCCCAGCGAAAGTCATTGAGAAAGCCATCAATAACCAACTCGCCACCTTCATCGAAGAGCACAACATCCTCGACTCCTCCCAATCCGGCTTCAGAAAAAATCGCAGCATAGAAACCGCCCTCCTCGCCGCAACAGACGACATCCGCTCCCTACTGGACAGAGGAGAAACAGTAGCCCTCATCCTCCTTGACCTCTCATCGGCGTTCAACACAGTCTCTCACCGCACCCTAATATACAGACTCCACGACGCAGGGATCCGGGACAAGGCCCTCGACTGGATCCACTCCTTCCTCTCCGGCAGAACGTAGCGGGTCAGACTCCCCCCTTTCCTCTCGGACCCTGCACCAACCACCTGCGGAGTCCCCCAAGGGTCCTCCCTCAGCCCCACGCTCTTCAACGACTACATGGCTCCGCTCGCCCCCATCGTCAGAACCTACGGACTCAACATTGTGTCATACGCAGACGACACCCAACTCATCCTCTCCTTATCCAACGAACCCAACACCGCCAGACACAACTTTCAAGAAGGCATGGAAGCCGTTGCCAAATGGATGAAAAGCAGCTGCCTACAACTCAACACCGACAAAACAGAAGTACTCATCATGGGCCCAAACCCTGACACCTGGAACGACACCTGGTGGCCCCCCGCCCTCGGAAGCCCACCCACCCCCACGGACCACGCACGCAACCTCGGAATCATCCTGGACGCCGAGCTCAAAATGGACCGCCAGATCAACTCCGTCGCATCCTCCTGCTTCCACACCCTCTGCCTCCTACATAAGACCTTCAAATGGATCCCCCTCGAGCACAGAAAGACCGTCACTCACGCCCTCGTCACCAGCAGACTCGACTACGGCAACGCACTCTATGCCGGAATAAACAAAAACCTCACTTGCAAGCTACAAAACATCCAGAACGCCGCCGCAAGACTGGTCCTCAACCTGCCAAGACACTGCCACATCTCCCAGCACCTGCGCACACTCCACTGGCTCTCCATCGAGGCTAGAATCACCTTCAAGATTCTCACCCACGCACACAAGGCCCTCCACGACACCGGACCAGCATACCTGAACAGCCGACTCAAATTTCACGCACCCCAAAGGACCCTACAATCAGCCCAGCTCTCCTACGCCGTGGTCCCCCGCACCAGAAAGACCAGATCGGGAGGCCGCTCCTTCTCCTTCCTCGCGGCCAGAGCCTGGAACGCCCTTCCGCTCCACCCCAGACGGACAACATCGCTCCCCATGTTCACGAGAGACCTCAAAACCTGGCTCTTCAACAGACCCCCTCCTTGATGGACTGGAACCTGCACACCCCCCCCCCCGCTCCAGCGCCTTGAGACCCTTACGGGTGAGTAGTCGCGCTTAACAAACACCTGATTGATTGATTGAAAATTCAGTGTATTGCTTCTATTCCGTAAACATCAAATCTCCTTCTCCAATCCCATTACAGCTTTGATTCTTGAAGACTCATTGACCAATGTCAATGTGGTACTCTCACAACAATTGACCTATCACAGAGCGGTGCACTGTGTTCTCATCAACCAATCACAGCGCGGCAGTACACCAACCAACCAATCTAAGTCTCAGCGCAGCACACTAAGATGTATGCTCTCACTCCTTACAGCAGTTCACCCACCTTTACAATTTCGCTCATACATACAGTTCTACAACTGTTAATCAAGCGTAAATGAACAAATCTTTGTCTGCTCCACTGAAGAAATGCAAAAGGCAACTCAACAATCGGAATAAAGAAATGAAATCTCAACCAGTGGGAAGTCACTCTAATTAATGTAGCTTCATCCTTTGAGCAATTAGGTTCTGCCAACATAAATCAATATTAGTACAATCAAAACAGATCAATATAGTCCTGATCTGAATTGTGTAGTTGATAGCCCCTCATGATCTACACCACAAATCTTATCAGACAAGAAAACCAAATCAGTGCCTTCTACAATGATCTCAATATCCCGGGATCTTAGGCTACACCGAGCCTAATAACTTCTCCAACTTCTTCACAATAAACACATAAACGTTACCAGGAAATTAAACACACATAGTCCAAATTTACCAAATAAGCACAACAATAATCACAATTTACTATGCATAACCTTATTGATACTCATACCTCCAATACAGCAACCGCTTTTGGAAAATCGCACCTTGTCAATCCTTAAGTTCTGGGCATTGGGCTTTGGGACTCGGGCATT
This sequence comes from Calotriton arnoldi, assembly GCA_963921515.1. NCBI lineage: Eukaryota > Metazoa > Chordata > Amphibia > Caudata > Salamandridae > Calotriton > Calotriton arnoldi. Next base: position 98,034 of record CAWUFW010009867.1, read on the forward strand.
ACTCTAACTTGGTCACGTATTTATAGCTCCTCTTCTCAGAACGTAAACCATCCTCTGCTACCAGATTTGCTGGAGCAGGAATCAGTTTACATAAAACTCGGTTTACCATCACACACAGGGCTGATTCCTACTTGCTGAAGCCCAACAGGTCAACGGACCTCGGCCATTGTAATTGAGACGATCAGGAGCAAATCTCATATAAATTTTAGTCACAATTTCAAGTTCTCTAAGTTCAGACAATAATGAGAGTTAATTTAAGTTTTTAAGGTTTTTATTATTTAGATTTAGTAAATCATCTTTATTCAACATCATAAGTTTTATTCATATTAGTTTTAAATAATCAATCTTTCACAGAATTGATTAAAGAAAAACAGTTAATCAATTAAAATGACAGGCATTAAGCGTGTTGTATAAAGGAAGTCATCTCTTTTCTAAGAATGGGGCAAAAAGGTGTCAGTAGGAACCCATAAATGGTTCAAATTCGAAAGAGAGCGAGAACAAGCATAAAGCTCAAAATATACCCAAAAGTCAGTAATTGATCAAAAACAGAACTTCCTATTAAGAGAGGTCCATGAAACTCACTAGAGTTTCAAAGCAAGAAGGGATAAGGCAGGGTAAATGTGCAGCAGCAGTAGCAACTGCAATCAGCAAAAGGGTCTGGGAATATGGCATGGCAGGGGTAAGATGGCAGAGAGTCGGCGTATGGAGTTAATCTACTCTAGGAACATATACAATTATAAACAGTCAAAAACTTCTATTGCAGTTAATGTTGCATCTTTTCCTCCACTTGTCCAATCACCTTTCAGGACTCTTCCTAGGAACAGGATCACTTTGCTTCTTCCCACACAAACACAACGGTGTACAGACAGTAATCTTCAAGTGTGCAACTTTGTTACATCTGTCTAAACTACACAGAAGGTTTCTTACATTCTGAACATCCTTGCTCATGAATGGGACTACATTTCTAGCCTTCTTATAAAGCAAATTATATGTTGGCTAACAATGGGCTAAGTAGAAATCGAAACATCTGCAGTAACGAGAGAATATTATTTGCAAAACTTCATCCTTTGGGAACAAAATAAGCAATTTAAAAGAGATCAAGTTCAGTTTATGAACTGAATTCTATGTGTAATCATTCAACATAATTCTACTAAACGATACATTTTAAACAGACATTCAAACTTCATTGTATAAGTATAAACATTTTGAAGAGTAATGTGAAACTTTTATTTTAAAAATATGATCATTGAAAGGTCAAGAATTAACCATTTTACGCATGTTTCAGCAACTTTTGTCAGACTACTTGCTTAAGCAATGCTGCTTTAAACTTTTTGTGGCCTAGTTCGAGTAAGTATAGCTATGCACTACCATTTTGCACATTTTTACATGTTTCGTTTATTTTAGGTATATATGTTAATATGGCACTTATATTTCAACTATATTATTTTGCATTTTGCCAATATGTCCATCTCACGAGTCAAGTATCTAACTTAATAAATGTAAAAAAAATACAAAATTAGAGAAGTTTTCAGTTACATAATTAGCTTCATGTCTGCACAATGCCCCACCCTTGTGTCAAAAGACTTGGCCTATTTGATTGGAGAGTATAATAATCAACTACTAGTAACTTTAAATAATCTTGTCCCATATCACACAAAACAGCAAAATAAACCCTGACCCAAAAATGGGTGGTGTAACAATGACTCAGCCCAGATGCACCCCACCCTTCAATAATTAGAAGGTTGATAGAGACATGATTCCTCAGTAGAAGTCAAACTCAAGTGTCCAACTATAATCATACCTATTAAGCAGCCACTAAAAATTTGAAAACTGTTTATTACGGTCAGAAAATGTTTTTAATCCCTAATATAACAACCGAAATATTCTCTGCGGTTACAGATTTTAGACTATTCCCCAGACGTTATGGTTATCTCTTCTGCAGGTAGATATAATAAGTTTGCTGGGTATTTTGAGAATAATATCAAAGCAATCAAGGCAAAACTGTCTCAGTGTTTGCCCCTAATATCGCTTTTTGAACCACCTGATCAGCTCCCAGTGAAGAAGCATGTTTTAACTTAGTTTCAGCTATTGGAAGCAGATGAGTTTGCAGCCTACCAGATCACACCTAGACATGTGCACAGGCTATCATAAATGCCTCTCTAAAGACAGGTACTACTACCTATGAGAAGAAAAGAGCACAGATTACTCTACTTTTAAATAAACCATCTCTTGATCCTGGGGATATAGGCAATTATAGTCCAATCTCACAGTAGCCTTCTATATACAAGATTATGGAACGCTGAATGCAACAACCTTCTTTATCCAATGTAAGCCTTGATTCAAGCCAGATTCAGCACAGAGGTAGTTCATATTGTGGTACTTGACTAACTTAGAATCTGTGTTGATCGTGACATGCCTGCTGTTGCAATCCTTTTGGATCTCTCTGCAGCATTTGGCACAGTTGACCATCAGTTGTTTTAGAGTCAAATAACATCTTTTGGTATCCAAGACACTGCATTTACTTGGTTTAGGAACTTCATTTTGGGAATCTCCTTTTTGGTCATCTTGACTATGCAATAAACCATAATCTTTGACATGCGTGAAGAACTTGAGAGTAAAGTTCATCATAAACCTACCGCAGAAAATGTAGCTACATTTAATCTTCTTCAATCTAAATTACTAGAAATCTAAATTCTAAAATACATCTAAAAAAACATTTGAGGAGGATAATAAAATGAGTAAAGCATTGTGGAAGCAGAACTCCATACCCCAATACTTAGGACAACACAAACTTCAGATCACCCCTAAACTCGTCTCAGTCAGTTGTGCTCCAGGTAGATATTGTGTATAAAGGCACCCTTCCCAGCATCAACTTAGCAGAGGTATAAAATAAGTAACTGGACCACTCAATAACTGAATTCTAGATCAAGAGGAAAAGTTAAAGGGTTTTATTACAGAAATCTCAAAATCAAGCGATACAGAAATAATGCCACAAAGGCTCAAAATGAGGAAGTAATACAGTGTAGTCAGAAATCAGAAATAACTCAAAATCCCAAGTGAGCACCAAAATCAGAAAGAAACAGGCAGCAACCCTCGTAAGAAAATCAAAAGTCTCTGGCTCAACCTCGAAACCATGGGTTCTTATACACGATTTATGCACCGAAAATAAGCTAAAACCACTGCTTCAGCATGGCATAATCCTATGTGACAATTCTTTAGCAAATTAGAATAACTCACATCAACAGCATTATACCTTAACCCTATCCCATTTGTAAGAAAGCATGCGGCTTTTCCGTGTCATTGTTATCCGGAGATGTTCAAACTGATTTGAAACATTCAGACAATGAACCTTTACACTGATGAATAAGACCAGGCTCAGCAACTGAACTACAGGAGAAAGGCCTTGGAACAATGTTACAGTTAGGAACACTAGAAAGTTCATTCAGAGCACAAGAAAATTACATCAACTTGTCTTCGTTCTGCAGAGCAGTGGTGAGAGAAAATGTGCAGGGGAACCTGAAGGGAGGAGCTTAATACGGAGTGAAAACAGAGACCACAGCAGCATTCATTTTTTTCAAAATTGACTTTTCACCAAAATGTGGCATAAATAAATCATGTTAATGTACACACATCTATATTTTGTATTAAACTCATTTCAACTGTAATCAGATTAATTCAGCATTTGCATATTGGATTCAACATAAAAATCATTCATACTTAATAATAATTGTTGCACAAAAACATAAGCTTTTAAAAAAACTACTCCTAAAACCATTAGCCTGGAAAATCAAATCTAAACAGATAGGTGACCAAGTGACTCAGGTTGAAAATTCAGTGACCAATACTTTAGAAACGTTTTCTTTCTTATTAGAAGCAGCTATATCAGGAGTTATTAATGCCTTACTCTCATGAAACTGAAACACTATTAAAAGAGGGAGATTTAGATAAACTGGACACGGGAAATGCTATCCAATCCCTTTTCCATGGAGGAAGTACATATGGCCAGATCACTTCATGCTGGGAACACTTCAGGGAAAGATGGACTTCTAAGTCCATTTTATAAGATTTTGGTAAGTATGTAGTGCTAGAGATAATAACATTATTTGACAATATGTCTAGCAAATCTATATTTCCCACATCATTTAAAAAGGAGAAACTGATTTCCTCTCCTAAACCCAGCAAAAACCTATTAACTGTGGCTTATTTCAGTCCTATAGACATGTTAAATATGAAATGCAAAATATACATGAAACTATTAGCACCTAGAGCGTCCGGACTGAATAGTTACTTGGTTATATCAAACAGGGTTTATTTCAGTGGTCTAAAACAATGTAAGTGGGAAGCAATCTACTAAGCAAAAATCACAGGCAGCCCTATAACAAAACTTCTCTTAGATGTAGAAAAGTCTTTTGATTTAGTTAATTGGGCCCTTTTTTTGCTGTATTGGATACGATGGGCTTCCCTGCTCACTTTATTAAAACTCTGACGTCATTATGCCAATACGCCTCTACTGAATTAGTCATAGAAGAAAACTATGTGGGTAGATTCTCATTAAAAGTGGAACTAAGAAGCCGTGTCCACTAATGCCCCTGCTATTCACAATTTTTATTGATCCGTCATCCAGATTTAGGAATATAAATGAGAAGACTGAATTAAGCCCTGAAGTTACTCAAGCATTAAAGACATTATGTGCAGATGATATTGCTGTTTTTGTGAATTCAGAAATATCCAATAGTTAGAAAATATTTCAAGTAACAAAGATTTGCAGAACTATCCAGATGAAAAATAAAGAGGAAGAAGCCAAAGGAATATGAATAGATTTTAGATAAGTCACAGGTAGCAGAATAATTTCAATGAATGATAACCAACAAACCTGAACGATACCTTGGGACAATGGTGCCCTCTCGTACATCCCAGATGCTTGAACTAAATCATTAAGTACATACATATATGGACTTATTCTAAAAGTGTCTTGGTCATCCAAAGTTATTTGTCAAGGTATTTTGACGGCCGTCTACCAAAGGTAATATATGTGAGGGTATAGCAATTAATATTTAACACCACAATCCCACAAGCTATATAGACACAAACAAGCTGGTCATAAGATTTGAGTTAGGCACTGAGCTCATAAACTTGGGATATTACTATTGAATACATACACAAAATCTCTGTAAGTTCAAATTTAAGATATATACATGTGTATATCATTTACATTGTACCTGCAAAATAATTAAGGAAATGTGGTCACAAGTGAATGATACCTCCCTTAAATGGAAAAGGGCAATAAGAGACTGGAAGCATATATTTTGGGATTGTATCAGGTTTCGAGCATTATGGCCCCGGAATTACACTGTTTTAGAAGGAATAACAAACATTTTCCTCAGTGCAGATCTTTTGGTGGCCTTGCTGGGCAGAAGATGTAATGCAGGTCAAAATCAATATGTGAAAAATTGAATTCATATTAGCTCTTGCGTCACAAGATCTATCATTGCCCTAAAAATGGAGATCTATAGAAAATCCTATTTTTCAGGAATGAACTTTAAAGATGAGAAAAATCTTTTATTTGGAAAATATGTATTATATTCGATTAGGCTTTTACTGAAAGTGTGATAGAACATGGAGATTATACAGAAGTTAGACTGATTCACTACTTAGGGCTTGAACACAATTCTGTAATTGCAAATGGATTGAATATTTAATGACATGTAGAATGAAATATGTATAAAAGATAACTTAGGGCTTAGACCGAACTCTGCCATTTGCAAATGCACAAGTATTGCAAAAGTATTTAATTGAATGCATGGTGAAATATGTACAGTAAGAAAAGATTTAAACTTTTTCTTTGCCAAAAGAGAAATAAAGAAAAACAAAACAAATGCTGTTTTGTGTACACTGGGCTTACCAGTACCATAAAAATAAATTTAAATAAATTAATGCATTTTCAAACATAACTTTTGTTAATTAACATACTACTCCTAAATAATGAGCACATTGCTTGTTAAACTGCTATAAATGTTTACAGCGCAATCCTCTTCGAAAAGCAAAGTAGGTTAGTGTTCATGCAAAATCACCTCAGGAGCGGGACAGATGTTGCTAGGTGGTTTAATACTATTACTTTGCACAAAAGGTCTAATTCTGAAATGTATCCCAGAGACATAAATGTTTTGTTCTACTTGTAAAATTTCCATTATCCATTAATGGCAACACTCATGATTGAGGTGGAAACCTCCCAATTTTTATTGCTAACATTTAAAATTGAAGTTATTTTAAATTTCTTCAGCTTAAAAATGTCCTTTTCTCCAATGCAAGATAATGGGGAAATTAAACTCCCCCAGTGTTTTGCCAAATTGCCCTTCTAGGTGTTTTCAAATATATGAAAAAGCAATGTGAAGTCTGTGAATCTCAAACTGGTGTTTTAGTAGATAAATCTTACAGAACCTAGGGGCCCATTACGATGTCGGGCGGAAGCACGACCGCCGTGCTGACGGATGCAAAAACCGCAAATTACCGTCCGCCAGCAACGGGCCACCCGCCCGCCAAATTAGGATGTGATTAGTCAGGCAAACACCGCCGGCAAGCCTGCTGCGCCGTCCGGCATCAAAGTGCGCCTGTCTACGTAGCGGCGCGAGCCAATGGAGACACACCGTCCGACGAAATGACGTACCGCCCGGCGTACAAATTACGATGCCACAACCAAACAGCCCCACCGGCTAAGAGACACCGCACGAGATACCAAGGCGGAGACTCGACTTTACCTGACGGAGACTAAAAGGCGGACCACCCAGAGATGAATCCTGCACTCCAGGCCATCCCCTTGCTCTACCTGATGCACCACCTAGGAGTGAACGCACCACGACGACGCAGGTAGGCAGACACACAACAAGGGTACGAAAACAATGCACACAGTGCAAGGGCGGGAAAAGTGTACATGGCCTCCCCAGACACCCCTGTGTGGACAGGACACATCCACCACTGTACCCACACACGTCCCACCTGTCAAAACTAAACAACTCGCAACATCCTGGGCACCCACGACCCGGCCCCAGGAAGTGACGTCCCCGTCACGGCACCGCAGCTTAGCGGCGATGACGCAGGTACACATGCGCACAACACAGTGGCCAACGACTGCGCAAGAATCCGGCTGCACACAAACACCACAGGGCCACAACTACACACCCCACACACCAGCCCCACCCTGAAGGTACATGTCACGTGGCCTTCCTGCATCAGTCATGTCCACAACCGACAACTCACAGTTGTCAACTTGACGTCACACAAGTGTCACGAACAGGGGAGTAATGTGAATGCGAAATAGGACACACCCTTGTATGTAAAACATGGATAATCACACGGCGGCTACCACATAACAGCGCAGAATATCAACAATGTCCGGAAAAGGCACGCCAGTCTCAACAAGAAATACCAAAACCATCCTGCTCGCAACAACAACACATGCAATGTACAAAATAGAAAAAACCGGCTGCCTGAGAACAGGTGTGCACAATCACAACACCCACACAGAAGCCGAAATGTACAGCGGAAACGCAGTGACCCGCCCACACACGGGAGAGCAGATAGCACTGAATGGCCTTCCATTCCTGCTCCGAAATAACATTGCTACAAATAATGCTGGAGAATGGAGCCATTGTACCAACAAGAAGCAAAACATAGCCATGCAGAGGAAAACGTCCACTGGCAGATAGCGCACAACATGAAAGATAGATAACACCACAAAATGCAATAATACCACTCCTCCATGTGGACCAAATGAAAGTAATGTGGAAAGAGTCACACACCACTGGCCTTGACTATTCATAGAAGCATGTGGGATGAGGGACTGTGTCCTCCGCCCAAGCTATACCACAAGTCCATCCGCCTTACATCCATTCCAGAATTCCCAGCATCGACGGAGGCTGCACTCTGCTGACTGCTCAGGCAGACGGAGCACGCCATCACATCACCCTGTAGCAAAATGGCTGTTGCACCACTGACCCTCAACTACGCCGGACAGATCAAGCTGTACAGTGACAGCATGCTACACATAGTGGGCTGCTCAAATCTGGCAATGCTGAATGTAAGTTACCGAGTAACTTACCGCATTGCAATGTTCAGCTGCGTCATCCCCGTATTCTACTGTCGGAGGTGTCCGTTCCACTGGCCTGTGGATTTATGTCTCTCCAACCCGGCATGTCCAAAGGCGGACTTGGTACACTTGTTTGCACCCCTGGACGAACACGACAGGATCTGTTCAGTGTATGGGGGCATGGCGTTTGTGGCTGCAATCGGGGACACACTGCAATGGGACCAGTGTGCCTCCACAGAACGTCTCCTGGATCACAGTTTCATCGAATGTCATCCAACATGTCCCATCAGGATTCTACAAGGGACAACTTACGACGAACACCTTGCCACCCACCACCCGCTTCATTGGATGACATCCATGTTCACCATCAATGGGATGGATACCCTGCTGGAAGGTGTCGCATACACGTCAACTTGTCAATTCATGGGTCCCCGACTCAACATCCACAATTGAACACAGATGTACAACACCGTACCCATGCTTGGCTTTCGCACGGAGTGTGCAGGTAGCTGTACAAGAACTATACCATATAATCTGCAACTAACACCTTACCATCAACTCCACTGCCATGACAACTGACATTTCCGGGACATGCACCCTGTACCCCACCATATCCCGTGTCTCTGCATGAACAGGGGGAGGCAGAGGTATGGGACTTGTGTACAGTAACCACATGGGCAATACAGCACGAACAACTATGCCATAATATGTATCCTGCGCACCTGGACACATGCACCTGTCAGTGCACACACATCTGTCTGCTGTAGTACGTGCGAACTGTCACCTCACCTTTGTCTGTACTTCCGTGCCAGGACATTTGCATGGACAACTACTGCAACCCCCTACAACATGGCCCCAGTAACAGTGTCATGTTCAGTAGCCCCCACATTGCAACAACTGGTGAGACGCTGCTGCATGCAGGTGGGCACATGCCCTGATGTCACCTCTGACGCAGGTGTGTCGGAGTCACTATTGTATTAAACCGGTACCATGGAACTGAGATGAACTGTCCCTATGAAGCCAAGCTGTCTGGTAGGCTGATTGAATACTGTCTGTGTCAAAGCCCAGAGACCATGAGTAATCAGCAAATGTACTGTAGCATAGAAAGTGCAAGGCAGCTGTAACCCTGAAGCCTCCATTCCACAGTCAAAAACTAATTAAATCCACCTGTACCCCCTTTCGTATGTGTAATCATGCTAAGTATATCCTCCACATGCATTTTGCTGCCAGTAGTGTCCGCTATTCTGCATCACAGAGGAAGTAAGTCCAAATACATGCCTCGAAGCAAATATGTGACTCTGTTGAATAATTTCAAGAAGACAAGTACGAATGAGAGAGGATGAGAGTGTGTGAAGTACACGAGAGCCGTGAGATGACCATGTAGTCCAGTGACATTGGATGTCAATGCATATGAGTTTCCGCCACAGTGGACCTAGTGAAATACTACAGGTCGTGGGCCTTTGATTGTCAGACTCTGACGTGGCACAACAGTTCATCACATGAACACTGACAGGCTGGTCACTTCAAAGCACAGTCCTACATATGTGTATAATTACCTTCACAGTCTGACATCCCACTCATCAAGCAAAAGTAGGACCCACGCAACAAGCATGCTACAGCAATGCATGTCAAAACACACACAGGGAATCAGTGTTGGTGGGCAGGTCCGCACAGTGAGTACGAACAGCTGAAAATCACAGACATGCTTAATTAAATCAGGCACAATCTTGACAGTCACACACCCTGCAGACCCACAATGGCCAAAACATATTAAGTAGGAGCCATCCTGAACTGCAAGGACACACCCACACACTGCACACTGTGCAACATACAGTACACACATGCGCTCACATTCACAGACCTGAACACGGATACAAACACCCACCATGCCCCTGGGTAACACATGTGTGTAATCGACATTGCCAGAGTGCACACACACACCAACACCACCCCAAAGTCACACACTTCACACCACACATACCTACACTTCCCAAATGCACACTTTGAAAGTAACCCATGTGCCCAGGCTCAATGTCCATCACCAGATCAACATACACCTACACTGCTGGCCACCCAGAAAGTAAGCTCACACATACCCGCACACTATGCACATGCTACCTGTCATCCTGTGGCCAGACTCACACCCCGTGCTTTGCCTGCACGCAAACATGACACGTAGACATTTACCATGGAATTCAAGCAAATACATGCAGACAATCCGTGTCACTAAAAAACTTCTTCATCACACACAAGTGGCAGAGTCTGAAAGAAGTGAAGTCCCAGCCACGTGTAAAACACATTGGAATGTGACACCAGACATTGCAATTGTTGAGGTACCATTCAAGGCATGTGCCTCACTTAACTATGCACACACAGTAACAACTGCAATCAGCAACTACACAGACACAACCGACTACAGGAACAACAGCATCCAGTCACAGATCACATAGACAGGCGGCAAAAGTGTTCAACACCAGGGACAGTGGCCAGTCCGATGTGCAGAGTAGTGACACGAAAAGCTGCGTATGCAATGTGTGTGAGTGTACCCTGACATGGCCACCAACACTGCCATGGCAGGCACAATAGCCATCACAGTCACCACTGTGTCACAGGTAGATGTGTGTGTGTCCCTACCATTCATACAGGATGGCCCGTTCAACTCGGTGCTGTCTATGTGCTACGGGACAGTCGGAGGTCCGCCCCTGAGAGAGAAGCACAACTGTGGAAGACACACATGTGTCATGTGAAGCGGGAGTTCCGCTTGGGCCAGGTGGGTGGGTGGCACGGGTAGGTGCACACATGCATTGTTGAAACAGACTGTGTGGGGAGGATTCCGGAGGGCTATATTTCCACTGTGTTGGGTATTTGGAAAGCACACCTGTCTGGAGATGAATGTGAACTCGTGTGGGCACAACAGGCGGGCACACGATCAATGCTGCATCATGCGTAGACGTTAGCCCTCCCTCTGGGGACATGCTGGATACTGCTGTGCGTCTGCCAGGCCCTTGCCAAGGCACTCACATCCCCTGTTCACCAGGTGTACCCCCTACATTGTCCGCATGCACAGGCTACCCAGGGCACGGGATGGCAGTGGAGCTTGGTGGGTGGGAGCTCATGGCGCCCTTCTCCTGGTCACATCTCGCAGGCAACACATTCTCAGTGAGCAGCAGGGCACAAGTCCGAAATGAGAAGTGGGGGGACGCTGACGTCACGACAGGAAGTGACGTCACGAAAGGTGGCCTGCACCATCAGACATTCTGCATCCCTTCGCCCACCACTTACATGCGATTGCAACAGAGAAGCCAGCGCGTGCCCAAGCAGCACCGAGCTCGCCCCAGAGGGGCCAAATAGTGAATGTGTGTGTCCATTAGCACCAGTCCCCTGGCTCGTGGTAAAATCAGTGGTGGGACGCCGTCCACCCGCGTGGTACCCTGACTCGAGACCTGGTGTGCAGGCAAAGTGTTCCATTGGCTTTGCGAAATGTGTGAGATGCATGACACTCGTTGGCGGGGGATGGCTCGGAGGCCCGACACCCTGAGGCCCATGTCCCACCACATGGGTCCCTTGTCAATGGCAGCGGTTGTAATGACTATGCGCGCAGCGGCGGGTCAACCCTACGTGTGGGATTGTGTTTGCGGCCTGGCCCGCTAGGGCAGACACAGCCCCTGTGTTTTGCATGTGGTGTATCCGGACTCCGGAGGCTGACATGCATTGGCACTGTTGTCCAGGTATCGAGTCGGGGTACCACGCGGGTGGACGGCGTCCCACCACTCATGTTACCGCGAGACAGATCATTGGGGCAAATGGACACACACATTCACTCTTTGGCCTCTCTGGGGCGAGATCGGAGCTGCTTGTGCACGCGCTGGCTTCTACGATGCAATCGCATATAAGGGGTGAGCGAGGGGAGGCAATGAGTCAGACGGTGCAAGCCACCTTCCGTGATGTCACTTCCTGTCGTGACGTCAGCGTCCCCCACCCCTTATTTAAGGACTCGTGCCCTGCTGTTGTCAGATGTGCCACTGCCCAGGGGGGTGGAGAAAGGGTCAGGAATGTCAGCCTGATATTGGCCCAGTTGAAGGACCACCTTGACTGGGGGGGACAACCATTGGACAGTCTGTCGTAGCCCACCTACGCGTACATGTGGGCCCTCAATGTACTGTGTCACATGCGGCAAAGTGATGTCATGGGCAATGGCGTTATTGAGGAGAGCTGTCTGCCCCACGCAGAGATGGCGCATGAGCTCAACAGACCCAGCACTGAGGGCAGCAGGGCACGCAGGGGCAGCTGTGCCTGGTGTGAAGGAAACTGTACCCTTCATCCCTGTGCCGACCCGTGTTGCACCTGTGGAAGTAGATGGGAGGGCGGCCATTGGCCTCCGCGTGTCTGAAGAGGAGCCAGAGTCCACGTCCCCTGTGGTAGCAAACATGGATGCATCACCTCGGTCCTCAGATGACTCAGAAATTGCCGTCTCGCCCTGTAATTCATCCAGCACACGTCTGGCCCCTCCGAGGCGCTGGTCACATCTGACACACTCAGCACCTGTGCAGCTGCTACACCCGATGCCACACCACTGCTGACCGTCCCCTGTCCCTCAGCACCCACGGGAGATGGCACATGAGAGAGAGCGAGGTGGCCTCACTCATCTGGCATCAATTAAACAGACATGTGCAAGGGAAGCAGCACAGAACATCCACCAATCCACATGTTGCACGATGCCTGGGCAATTGCATACAGGCACCACATTCAACACGTAATGGCTGGCGTACAGTAACTGAAGCCGCTAATAAGTGGCACATGTGTTGTGCACATGGCACCACACCCGGCCTGTGTCACCGTGCGACCATAGTCCCAAATCGCAGGGTGCACACCCACTGTCCTGATGGGGCAAGGACGACCACTACGTAATTAGGCCAAAGACATACCTGTATGGAGCAGAATGGGACACCACTCACACAGACTGCAACATGACGGGCCACAATGGCCATGAGCCCATGCCATCCACCTGTCGTTGACACGAGCATAACTGCTGTTGCACAGTGCGCCGGATGTGTAAGCAACAGAGATATGAGCTGAGGCATCGCAAACATATGACCGAACGGAATCAGAGTAGGCACAGTGCCTCAAACATACATGTGAATTGCCAATCCAGCCCACTACAGGTTGTTCCTGGGGCATCGCATCACCCAGATTATGGTTAGGCTGTGGACACATGCTGCCTCTCACCGCAGAAGACACCATCCCACATTACTGTACACTTGCTTGCTGCTGATGCCCCTACAAACATGCATCCGGCACAGGCTGTGTGACTGTCAAGATGCAGACCATTACTGGTGAAATGCAGCGCCGTGCTGACCTGACAATACGAGGGGGCATCCCCCGATCCGTTCTCGCCACGTAGTAGCTCATCCGGCAGATGACGTCACACCCTTTGTGGAATTGGCTGCACTGTCGGTCACACATACACAGATGCATCAACTTGGATGCAATGGCTCATCACAAGCCCTTGGGCTGGAGGACTTCAAACTGCAGGGATGGTACACAAGAGCCTTGGAATGTCACTCATGCACTTCTCAACATCACCCACATCCACCAATCACAGTGGCATGCTGCTGACCCATCCCAAATACTCAGAGACGTGCAACAGAGCCAGGTATGAATCGGACATGGCCCAACAGCATGTGTACACCACACGTGAATGCATGCTGCTGGGAGTGTGTACACAGTACCTGTCCATCCCATTCACATGCAGGTTGCCAGCACATTGAGCAATGTGTAGTCTGGCCACATCTACTGTCCATTGTCAGGTGGACCAACAAATAGATCACAAGGCAACACATCTTTGTGGGTGGACTCACTGTGTCCAACACTGCGCAGCCCTCAACGTACTCGCCCTGTGAATGGCTCACCACGCAATGGAGGTCACATTCAGTGCCACTATCTCTCACACACATCCCTATCACAAGGCATGGTGTGTCCAATCGACAGGGCTGAGTCTGTGCATTTCAGGAGAGACCTGAACAAAAGACACATGTGACCCACTGTACAGTCAGTGTTGTCTCCTTCTAGGATTGTGCGGTCAATGTGCAGCCCAGGTCTGCTGCCACTGAGAAGGCCAGCAGGGACCCAGCCAGCCAGTCACACAAGCAATGACTGCCCTGACTCCTGCATTGCCAAGTGGCTGCGTGACTGGATGTCTGACATGGACATGCCATGTACCACCACTCGTGAGGGACATGCATGGGAAAGCGCCATAGAGCCTACATACCCCTTACACCTGTAGTTAGCATGGTAAGCAGTGCATGTTGGAACCCCACAGGCTCAGAATCATAGTGCTGCGGATCTACGACGTGTGTGTCCCCCACATGCACTCCCACACACACTGTAGTTGTCTTACACACACAAGTTTTGCTATGAATAGCCTTGGGCAGTGTGCGTGGAGCTCGGAATCCATGATCTCCAGCTCCTCGCTGGTGAGTGGACCTGGACATATCTTCAGAGTCGTCGACATGTAGGTGGACATGTGGCAGCAGCGGCAGGTGTTGTTGAGGGATGCCAGGCAGCAGTCCCTGTCAGCTGTGGTAATGCCTGTCTCCCTCCCACACTCATATGGCCCCCTGGGGCTGTTCCAGTTGGTCCAAGCTGCTGCAATTGGTGTACCATGTCTGCCTGCTTCAAATGCACACAATGGCCTGCACCGAGCTGTCCCGGTACGCTTACCTCTATCGTCGTACACGCAGGATGCAGTCGCGAGGGCCATTGGAGTTGGCCTCAAGGGCCTGGTCCATGGCGGGTACAGTCCGCTGGTGCCATGTGGAATCCACAGTTGAAGGTGCGCCATGCATTTGCAGGTGTGGCCATGATTTGTGTGTGGGAGCATGTCCACACTGGACAGGGCCACTTCATGCTGTGTGCATTGGCATTGACGGCCAGTGCTCAGCCTCCACATGTCTGTTGGCACATCATCATGTACACATTAGCATGGGTGCATGGGATGTGCATATGCACACACATGCCATTTTTCTCTACGTACATCTCCCACTTGGCACGTGCAACGTTACGTGTCACTTGTGATGTGTGTTTGCATTCACACAGCTGTGTTGTCATGGAGTTGTCAATGTGTACACCTGTCAATGTGTGTTGGAGGTGTGATACGTACAGTGCTGGACATTAGGTGGGCTAGGGACATCATTGACTGTCTCATATCCCATTGTGCAACCGGACCCACTTGTTTTGGCCGCTCAGCCTGTGTACATTGTGTTGTTGGTGTGTGCCATACTCACCCGGCCTCGGAAGCTGTGTCTGGCACAGCAGCTAGGTATAGTGCCGTGGTGTTGTCGCCTCCCACCTATGCAGTCTGAAACCATCATGATGCCTTTCAAGCTATTAGGGCCTAAATCCCCATGTGCATGCTCATGTCAATGGTATGTGTCAGTAACCATTGCTATTGGTAAGGGGACCTGTGTAAGAGTATTGTGGCTGTGCTGTCCCTACTTGTCAGCTGTTCTGTGATTCTATAGCTTTGCCAGTTATTTTTGGTATGTGTATGTGTATGTGCCATGTGGTGTGTTGCATTGACATGTGTCCACTTCCATCTGTCCTAGGAGGAGACCAAACATACATCGCCCCTACCAATTGCTGTCAGACATGGAGGATGTGGAGGTCATCCGTAAATTCCGGCTGGACCGACCCACCCTGCATCGCCTATGTGCCATGTTGGAACCCCACCTTCGTCCTCGCAGGGTGTATCCAACAGCATTCACCCCCACGGCTAAGGTGATGGCTGCACTGCATTTTTTCGCTACCGGATCTTTCCAACACACGGTAGGCAGTGGAGCTGGAATGTCCCAACCCATGTTCAGCATGGTGCTACGGGATGTCCTGTCAGCCATGATGCGGTACAGGAACCGGTACATCAGATTCCCCAGGGCTCGTGATTTGGCGGCAGTGAAGGGGGCTTTCTATGCACTCGGACGCATCCCCCACGTTGTTGGTGCAATTGATTGCACACATGTTGGCCTTGTTGCACCACAGGCCATGGAGCACATCTTTCGTAACCGGAAACATTTCCACTCCCTGAATGTGCAAGTGGTGTGCCTGGCGGACATGATCATCACGCACGTGTGTGCGAAGTTTCCCGGTTCCACCCATGACTCGCACATCATGCGCCACAGCATCCTCCCACGACTGGTGTCCAATCTTCAACCGGACCGTGCCTGGATTGTTGGTGAGTATGCATACTCGTGTAGCGTGCTGGGTGTGACATGCTGTCTTGTGTCCTGTTGGAATTGCAAGGATTCTCTGTGTTTCTCACACCCAGGTGACTCGGCATATCCTAACGGGCCTTGGCTGTTGAGCCCACTCCGTCATCCCAGGACACCAGCTGATGTCCGATACAATGAGGCACATGGGAGGACCAGACGTGTGGTGGAGCGTACTTTTGGACTCCTGAAGTCCAGATTCAGGTGCCTGGACCGCACCGGGGGTGCACTGGCATACTCCCCACAGAAGGTGTGCCAGATAGTTGTGGCATGCTGCATGCTGCACAACCTCGCTATTCGCAGGCAGATCCCCCTGATAGTGGATGACGGTGATCAGCCAGGACCCCCGCCTGCAGACCAGGCCGTGTCCAGTGACGAGGACAGTGGAGAGGAGGAAGCAGTGAATGAGCGTCAGCAGCTCATCGCCCGCTACTTCACTTGACGGTGAGTGACCATGTACGTCGGCTGATGTTGCTGTAGTTGTGTAGGTGTATGTGTGCATTGTCACGGCGGCCTATTGTTCACTGAGTGCTGTGTGGCAATTGTTCATGTCCAGGGTAGTATGCCACTGACAGTGGCTGTGGCATTGTGCCCTGTTGCTCTGTGAGATGTGTGTACATTGCTTGAACTTGATGACAAGTACTGTGTGATGAGTGTGTGACACACACATTCAATGGACTCTTGTTCTGTTTTTCACCCCTAGGTCCCTCCAGCCTCTCCTGGCCTATCGACATGCCACACTCCTGATGCATTACTGATCATGGTGACGGTTGCACATCATTGATTAAACACAGAGCACATACAACAGAATGTGGTCCAGGTGTATTTATTTTGTAAAGTGACATGTGATTGTGGGCAAGGTGATGACAAAAGTGGTGCATGCTGGAACAATGAGTTGACGGACATGTCCGCGTGATGGCCAAGGTGTACCCATGTTGTTCTGGGTCCACAGTCCGACAGACACATGCCATTCACATGGCGGTGTGGGGTAGGATAGTAGTCCAAGTGAATGCAGTAGATGTCCACCGTGGCTGGCTGTCTCACTGGCGTTTGGAGCGTGCAAAGTCCTCTCTGGACACCTGTTTCCTCTTCGGTCGCCCCCTTCCACGTTTGAGAGGGGGTGGTTGTGTTTGTGGGCTGCTGGTGGTGGCTGAGGATTGCCCACTAGCTGTGGACGCAGGGGAACTGGATGTTGCACGGACCTGCGCCCCAGCAGGTGGTGTCGGAGGTGGTGTGGTTGGCCTTGATTGGGCCCTCACCGCCACCACTAGCTGGCCCATGAGGTCGACAAGTTTGCCCATTCGAGTCACGAATTGGCCCATATGGGCGTCCATGGACCTCAACACCCCAAGGACTTCCCGCGTATCGGAAGCTGACCGGGCCCATTGTCCCTGGGCCTCTTCATAGGCCCCAAGGACTCTTGCGATTTGCGGCAGGGCTTGGCTCCCAGGCTCTGATGGCGTTGACCTGACCCTGCTCCTCCCACCTGAACTGCTGCCACCGACCTGCCCACTGGCCACGGTGGTCACACGGGGCCTCGTTGTGGCTCCCAGGGTCGGTGTCGACGTGCGTACGAGCCCTTGCGCAGGCTGAGTGGTCAGGGAGGCCCTGGTGGTGGGTGGTGGTTGCGGCGGTGGTGGTGGCCGCAATGACCGTGGCAGCAGGGGCCTGGGACTGGTCACCGGCCCTGGGAGATGGGTTGGTGGGTAGGAGGGGTCCTGGGGAGCGGTTGGGCCCTGCAACACCAGATGTGCCCGGTCCGGAGTCCTCGTCCGAGGAGGTGTCCAGCTCTTCCACATCCGTGAGTCCGGGTGGAGGGCTTGTGGACTGGCTGTGGTGACTGCTGTCTCCCTCTCCAGCATCATGCTGTTCGTCACCTGTGGGTCGGAGACGAAAGGTTATTGTGTTGCACCTTGCAAGGTTTGTGTTAGATGACTGACATTCACAGTTGGTGCACAGTTGTGCACTGATTTCCCTGATGCGTGTGTATGGCTCTACAATGTGTGTGCGTGATCAAGGCAATGTAATGGTGTGATGGGTGCACATGGCATGGGACGGATTTGGATAGCCAATCGGTGTGTGTTGCAGTACCCCTACATTTTGTGCCTTTGGTGGACACGGGGTACAGCCCCCTCAACGCATTTGATGTGAAATATGGTTTTGGGGTACATACTGTGGCATAAGGGTGCAGGAGGGGACATGTGTTTTGGCCACACGACACTGCAGAGACAAAGGTGTGTGTATGTCTGACGTACCAAGCATATCTGCTCACTGTTATCATTTAGGGACATTACACTGCAAGCATTGTAGTAGGTGGGTGATGGTTGTGTGCCACACGACGTATTGCAGATGGGACAATTCCTTTGTGTGTGTGCTACCCTCAGCCATGTGCAGCAATGCAGTGCTCTTGGTGTGTTGACTATATTAGGTATGTTGTAAATCACAGTGTGACGTGCACTTCAGACACTACAGACACATTATTGGTCATCGGCAGGAATCTTTGCTGTACTACTGTATATGGGGCAACTGATTAGATGATATACCTTTCATGACACTGGGGCTGTGAAGATGTGATGGATGAGACATTGAATGTGCATTGTGTAGCTGTGTGGTTCATGGGTCCAGTGGTGTATGTGACATTACTGTGGTTCCACTAAGTTACATTGTGACGAGATGGACTTACATGGGTGATGTTGTACGATGTCAACGGAACAAGCAGACACGACTACATGGACAGTACTTCGATGGTGTTGCTGATGTGTGTGATGACTGGCACAGTGCACGGCATGTGGGTCAGTACTCCAGTGAGACTTGTGCATGCAGACGTGACTCCTTCCGTGTTGGTGTATTTGTGAAGGCTCATGTGTGATTTGACTCTGTTATTCATGTCCATGTGCACATTAGTCACATGATTATGGCAGGGAGCAGTGCTACCTGTTCCTCTGCTACGTGACATGTCCCAAATGTTAGTCGTAGTACAGTCCTCATGCCTACAGACACCCCGCCCTGTACAGTAGTCTACCTACTTGTTGGTTTGTAGGGTGCACTGCCATGGCTGTCACATGGTCATGAGAGGGAGGGGTGCTCCATCTTGCTGGTCTGTGGCAGTGGGGGCCGTGTTGTGAGTTGTGGTGGAGGCTTACCATCCACAGACACCCCTCCATTTGGGAAACATATCTACCTGTCGGGTGAAGGTGTGCACTGCAATGGCTGTCACATGGGTGTGGGGAGTGCTCCATCTTGCTGCGCTGTAGGACTAGGGGCCTGGTGGTGGTTGTATTTCTGCAGTCCCCCCTCCGATACTCGGAGTTTGTGGTAAGGCTACTTACCTGTTACTTGTTGGTTAGTGCAGCTATGGCTGACACATGGGTGTGGGTGTGGGGAGTGCTCCTTCCGGCACATCTGGGGTACAGAGGGACCTGGTGGGAGTTGTGGTGCTGGCTGACTGTACACATGCCCCCATGGTTTTGTTTGTTGGTACCTTTGGGCTGAGTGTGTGGGAGTGTCTGTTGCATGTGTGAGAGATGTCTTGTGTATTGTGTACTGGACATGGGGGTGTTTGGCCCTCGGTGCTATGGCATTCTGGAAGTGCATGACAGTACATAGCGGTGTGCTGGTATACATTTGTTTGTACTTACCAGCCTCCACTCCCCCTGGTATTCCGGTGAGACTCTCCGGATGCAGAATGCCTCGCACCTTCTCCTCCCACGCCTTGAAGGTCTTGAATAGCGCGGGATTTCCGCCGCCAGTCGTGGCAGCCAGCTCACGGTTCTTGGCCTCCTTCTTCCTGACCACGCTTTTCAGGTCGTGCCACCTCTTTGTGATTTCGCCCCGGTTGCGTGGCACGTTCCCAACTGCATTCACCTGGTCCACTATCCTTCTCCACATCCTGTTTCTGGTGGCTACTGGTGTCTGTTGGACCTGGTTCCCATAGATTTGTGGGTGCACCTTGATGATCTCATCGACCATGACCGTCAACTCAGTGGCAGTGTACTTTGGCATCCTATGGCTTGCCATGGTGTGTGGTCTGCTATTTGTTGAGCTGGTGTGGTTGTGTGTGTGTGTGTGTGATGTGCAGGGGGTTCGTGGTGCCGTTGTTTCAGTGGTGATGGTGGTGGTGGTAGTGGTGGTGATGTGTGTGATGTGTGCGTGCGTGTGGTGTGCTGCTTTCCTTTGTGTCTCTCTGTGTTGTCTGATGGCGTCTTCGCTTTGTCCTCGTGCAAGGGATTGTGGTCTGTGAGGAGGCTGCTTTTGTACTAATTTATGTGGGTGTGTCATGATGGTCTGTCGTTTTCAGGTGTGTTGTGTCTGTTGTCCTGGGATTTGTAGTTTTTTATTTTTGGCAGGGGGCATGTGTCATTGGGATGTGTTCTGTGTTTGTGTATTTTGGCGTGGTTTGCTGTGTGGACTTGTTGGCCATGTTGTGTGTATTTCTTTGTCCCGCAAATGGTTTCCGTGCACGGACGTGTCCGCAAGGCCTTCCGCCGTGTCAGTTCTTCGTCGCTGTTGTTAACCGTGGCGGGCGGGGAATATGTGGATTTTCCGCGCTCATGTCGGGGATATCATAATTTCACGGTCGTTGTCTCGGTCGTCAGGGCGGACGGAGTTGGGTTTTCGGGCGGGATTGCGTCCGTTGCGGACGGTTAATCTTCTACTCGGACATGTACGGGCGGAATTTTGTGTGTTTTTACCGCCGCGGGCGGATGTTGCTTCGCGACATCATAATTGCTCGGTCGGTATTCCCATGGTGCAGGCGGGCGGTTTTTTCAGGCTATGGTGGATGGCGGATTTTTTAACGCCGGTTATCGTAATGGACCCCTTAGTGATTCCTATTGTTGGCATTTTAGGGCTAGGTGAAGGACAAATGCCTAAAAAATAATAAATTTGTTGTGGGTACAAAATAAACGTCAGAGCAAAACTAGCATTGGCAACACCAATAGGTCTGCCCTTGGCAAGTTTTTCATTTTTTTTTTAAAGATGCAATAGGCATTAAAAGTGCAAATGTAATGAAACGTAAAACTACAGAAATGTCTAATGGTGGCATTCACATGTTTGGAAAAAAAAAATAGCTTATGACAAAAATGGTCTATCTTAAAATAAATAAATAAAATCAGAGATTGGTCTTCCAGCCCTAGAACTGAAGCGGACTATTTTGTAGGTGGATGTGCACATGTGCAACAACAAAATGTAGTCACTCATATTGATGAGAGTTAATGGCTGAAGTTTGAATGATTTCTGCTGATTTACACTGCTTTTAATGAAAAGGCTTGTAGTTTATCCAAATCTATTTTGTATGCCTGCACTGCCACTGGACTCACGCTTTTATAGTATTCAGACTCTTTTTTGTATTGCCAGTTGTTAGTGAGGATTCATAAATAACTAGATCAATGTCTAAGAAATGTATATTATCGGTATCTTTTCAAGGTCTTCTCGATCCTTCCTAAGATAAAGCGTTCAATGCTAATTAGCTCAGGAAAGCGAAGCACAGGCTCTTTGACTGCTTGTTTTAAGATTTTTACTTTATTTAACATGTTATAGATTTCAAGTAGGCATGAAGACATTTAATTTTCTTTCACAGAAAATGGTTCCCTGTGCTAGGAATTGCCTACTCTTCGATTGAGGAGGAAAGAGTGCTGGATCAGACACCAATGACCCCTGGTGCAAAAAGAGAGAGATATTTCTCCAGGTGGACTGGGGTGGAGCATGGCCCAGCACTCGAACCGCTAATCAGGTCAGACAGCAATAGCACAGCCAAATTATGCAGGGAAGTCTAAACATGCTTATTTTCTCTATGTGTGCTCGCTTGTTTGTTCATCCTAAAAATCAGTCATCCGGGTAGGAGACAACAGATTCATACTGGCTGGGAAAGTAGAAGAGACGAGTACCTAACAAAAAACAACAATTTGTGTATGTATCCTATGACACAGAGCAGGCAGGCTCTAGAAAAACTGCGGAAAAGAAAAGATCAATAGAAGTGTCACGACCATAGTACAGACTCTGTCAGGATGAATGTGTCAGTAAAAGAGGCTCGCTGATCCAGCCTCCTTGTCGCCTTTTCTAGCCTTAAAGGTCGACTGAATGCTAAATAGTCACAGTGTGCGTAAGAAAAATATACTTTCCTTCCTTCCTCCACAAGCTTAGTTAGAAGAAAATTCTGAGGAATCCCATCCTTTCCAGTCTGTGCAGTTGCCTCCCTCCTTTCATGGGATTAGCTGCTGTGCTACCTGCCTAATTGGAAAATCGAGATGGCAATGGGAAACATACAGAACAGGCATATGATAGTTTTCCCACCCAAAGGCCAACTGAATGGGCGTTGTTTATCTGGATGTTGAGTATGAAAGATGCGTACCAGATGGGGGGCATGGACCTGTGCGGCTGGTTCCCTGGACTTGTCTTCCAAGCAGTAACCTTTGCAATCGATCAGATAATACAGTTTCCCTTATCCCGTTTAGAGTCTAAAATTTTGTGGACCTCATATTCAACATGTTTACAACCATCATATGGGGGAGATGGGGATTCACTATGAGAACCTGATTGGTAGGCTTTGAGAAGGGACACATGAAAGACAAGATGGATTTGGTAATCGTCAGATAAGTTAGTCAGCTTCTCCTGTCCAGAGAAAGGGGGTTCCTTTCCTAAAAGTCTTGTGATAGGGGTCACTATCTCAGAAAAATGCATGATAAAACACGGATAAAAGTTGGCCAATCCCCCAAAACTCTGACCATCTTTGGCATTGCTCGCTCTTGGCCATTTAGGAATTGTGTCCACCTTTTTTCTTATCTGAATTCCTGTTAGGGAAATTACAAACCCTAAAAGCTCTACTGGGGTGACAAGGAATATACATTTGTCTAATTTAGCAAAAAGTTGGTTTGTGCGCATTCTTTCCAAAAACACTCAAAATTGAGCGATGTGTTCTTGCTCATTCAGAGAGAACAATCAGTACATGTCAATGTAGACAATTATTCATGTGTTAAGTAGCTCTCTGAGAACCTTGTTAATAAAAAACAAAAATGCAGCTGGGGTATTACATAACCCAAAGGGCATTACACTGTAATTATATAGTCCCTACTTAGCGATGAAGGTGGTCCATCATTTGTCGTCTTCGTGTACATGAATCAAATGATACACTCGCCTGTAAATTTAATTTGGTATATATTGTTGAGTTCTTTACCTGGTCTAAAATGACAGGAATCAATGGTAAAGGGTATCAATTATTAATAGTCACATTAATTAGGGTGCTAGACACATTCTCAATGCGCCGTTCCTTTCAGGGATATGAAACATGGAGAAGAGACTGGCGGAGGAATGTCTAAAGAACCTGCAGGCCAGAAGTTCATCCAAATACTCTTTTAGGTGTTTATTTTCGGGTTCAGAAAGTGCGTAGATCTGTTTACAAGCCAATGTTGACCCTAGTATTAAGTCAATGTGACAGTCAATGCTTCTGTGAGGGGGCAACACAGCAGCTTTCACCTTATCAAACACATGCTGGTAGTCCTGACCTTGACTAGGTAAATGTTCGACTTTGGATTTTAAAGATGATGCACATGTGAGTCTAAGTGCCCAATCATTGGCCAGTTTATAACAGCTTTGCAAGCAAAATTTGGAATACAGAGTCACCTTTTGTAGCGTCCAGTCTATTTTGGGGTAATGCAGCTGGAGCCAAGGTACTCCCTAGATGGCTTCAAATATTGGAGTTTATTGTATCAGATCTGATGGCATCAGAATGACCCTTGTCACAAACTACTTGGATGGGTTTGTTTGAAAAGTGATCAAGCCAGAAGACAATACCAACCTTCCATCCTTACTAACCATGGGGATGCCAAGGGTTTTGGCTAGGGTGAAAGTTTTCTAGCATGCCTAGCATTTTCACAATACAGACTGAGGTTTCATTTTCACCTTTTGTTCTTCTCTTCTTTTGAAAGAGGGTGCCGAGTTCCCCTAATTTACACAAGTTCCCCTGTGATGGATTTCTTGACCTCTGTTTCTTTCTTTTTCCCCTCGGACTATCACTACTTTTTAATCAAACGGGGATTTTTCCCCCTTACGCTCTCCAGTTCTATGATCCAATTTAACCACTAGGTCAATGAATTCTGAACAGTTCCTCAGGGGTATATATATATATATATTATCTACTGGCGGTCGCCAGTAGATAGTTATAGTTAGGACCTATTTTCCATAGGAAATTCGCAACATTCTATTTCCAATAACTTTGGCGCCGGTTGATGAATCTTCGCGAAATTTTCAAAACTCATGGGGCGCTCCAGTCTGCTCCTATCTTGAAAGTTTCGGGGTGATTCGGAAAGCGGGGGCCGAGAGGGGGGTCCCAAAACGTGTTTTCTCCATGTTAATTCCCATAGGAAATTTTAGACACAGCTACAGGCCGAACTGCTGAACGGAATTACACCAAATTTGGCAAAAAGAAGCGCTTGGTTCAGAAAGCGACCTTTTTTTAAATGGTGTAAATCCGTTGAGTAGTTGAGGAGAAATTCAAAAAATAAGAGTCAAAAAATCAATTTCCCATAGGAAACTTTATGCAAGGCTACAGCTCGAACTGCTGAACGGAATTACACCAAATTTGGCAAAGAGGTAGTTCTTGGTTCAAAAAGAACCCTTTTTGTTAAATGGTGTAAATCCGTTCAGTAGTTCCTGAGAAAATCAAAAGTAAAAACACATATATATCTGGGCGGAGCCTAACCACACATGTCATCGTGAGATCTGATTGGCTGTCAGCACTTCATCCAGGAATTGCTGGCAGCCATCTTGGGACCAATATAATGATAGTACCCCATTGAAATGCATTGTAGTGAATCGAAGATTTTGAGGGTTACCAAAAGGAGAACTATAAAGGGTGATAACAGACTTTAGTTACATTAGAATTCATTTGTTGATGGTACCATACTAATTTCAGGAATTGTGGTGTGTTCTAAGGTGATTTTACCCTGTGAAAAACCTTCTGCTGGGATATCATGAATCATGTTTGAGAGAAAACTATTTTCACATGCTTGTCCCATACAGTTTTGGAAGGTGCTCCAGAAGCTAAAATGAGAGCATATTTTCTGTAAATTCACATTATCTTTCTCAGTCATGTGAGAATGAAGTCTGACATTCTCAGTAAAACATGTACATCCAACAAGGGCAGAGACTGTCAGTTGATTCCTTTGTGTTCTACTGCAGCTTCCCAGAGTGTTCTAAAGAACAACTAGAGTGCTAACCGCCTTGCTTATGACAAAAGTATGGCACACCTGAAGCCATCTTGATTGGAATAAACTGGTAACACTTAAAACATTTAATTTAAAAAGGAACAAAATGATGGGGTTCATTTTGTCATAGAAATTATGGTTAGTGCTGTAGAAAGAAAAATTAGGACATGTTTCAAGTGTGATCTCAAATATCTTCCTGTTATATTTCAACAGGAGCAGCCTGTCAGTTGATGGCATTGTGTTCTACTGCAGCTTCCCAGAGTGTTCTAATGAACAACTAGAGCGCTAACAGTCTTACTTATGACAAACGTATGGCACACCTGAAGCCATCTTGATTGGAATAAACTGGTAACACTTAAAACATTTAATTTAAAAAGGAACAAAATGAGGGGGTTCATTTTGCCATAGAAATTATGGTTAGTGCTGTAGAAAGAAAAATTAGGACATGTTTTAAGTGAGATCTCAAATATCTTCCTGTTATATTTCAACAGGAGCAGCCTGTCAGTTGATGCCTTTGTGTTCTACTGCAGCTTCCCAGAGTGTTCTAAAGAACAACTAGAGTGATAACAGCCTTACTTATGACAAAAGTATGGCACACCTGAAGCCATCTTGATTGGAATAAACTGGTAACACTTAAAACATTTAATTTAAAAAGGAACAAAATGAGGGGGTTCATTTTGCCATAGAAATTATGGTTAGTGCTGCAGAAAGAACATTTAGGGCATGTTTTAAGTGAGATCTCAAATCCTCTTCTATTTCATTAGAAAATTCTGACATGCAGACTGAAACAATCACTTGCTATACCAGCAGTAGACTTCCAGTTAACTCCCTGGTGAGCAGTAGCTTTACTACAGTGATCTAATGAACAACTAGAGTGCTAACATTCTGAATTTATGGCAAATGTGTGACACATCTGAATGCCTTCTTGATGGAATCAAAGTAAAAAACTGAAAGCATTTCCTACTGAAGAGACTGCAGTAAATGACGAAATTAGGAAACTTCATAACAAATAAGTCTCCCAAGATGGCCACCAGAGAAAAAAGAGCCCAAATGTAGCACAAATATCACCCAGATGTAGCCCACATATAGCCCAATGACAGAAGTGTGCAAAACACTTTTTATTTTTAGTTTTTCTGCAGTTTTATATAGTGCAAACTGGTCAGGTATTGGAGCGTTACATCTTACTTGGACCCCTTATTGCGTATTTTGCACGAAGTACATGAGATTGATCTTGTGAAACATTGACCTTTACGATTCTGTTAACCTGAAATTGCTCTGAACCGGGCTTTGTAACACCCGTTTTTACCTACTGGTTTTAATTAATTCTCACTGTATTGTATTAGGAAAGAGGATTTACTGTTTTTATGTACACTTTTATGATCTATGTTTCTAAATCAGATCAAATAAAGTTTAATGAATTCTATGGCAGGACGGAGGCGAGGATTATGCATATCTTTCCTCACTTTATTTGCATAGCAGTTCAAAGAAAACGTAACACAACAATCATTAAACAAAAGACTACACAACCCATGAACCATTAGGGGGGTAGTCTCCAAGGCAACTATAGTCCAATCATATCACAGTCCATCGTATATAATATCGTGACATCCCTTCCGCTTCCTCTTTCTTCACTGCTAGTCAGTTAAGTGCATTCCTTACATTCTTGGCTTAATCTGACGTTGTTGCTGTTTGTATAGCGGTTTCTTGTGCACGTTATTAGCATTATTGCCTTGGTATTGTTTCATATTCCCTGCGCAGCAGGCTCTTGCCCGAGCGCGTTCTCCCCTCGCAGTTTCTCCCGCTGTGTGCTCTGCGCGCGGTGAGATCCTGTCAGGCGCGTCTGGTCTGAGCGAGGCAGCTCCGTCGAGCGCTCCCGCTGGTCTTTACGCGCGTTTGGGAATCCGGTCACTCCTTTAGTGTCCGCTTGATTCCCGACCAACCCTCGCCTAATTTTGACACCGCTACGCGGTGATTTCCCCACACGGCCACGTTAGTGACCAGCGCCACCTGGTGGTGGTAATTGGTATTGCGCCTCAGTCTATTCTTATAACAGCTTCGGGAAAGCCCAGCTGTTGGAGCACCGGCGAGGGGCTGCCTTAAGGATTTTAAGGGCATTTGTTCTGTGCTCACACCCTCTGCTATCATGTCTTCTCCAGAAGACCATTTTTACTCCTCCTACCAGGAAGTGGAGGAGGAATGGCCCCCAACTTCTCCCTCCAGCAGTGGACCAAGCCCTCTCTCTGGCTATTTCTAGGGCGCTGGCTCCTCTTAGGGATCAGGTTGATAAGCTGGCGAAAAGCATCCCTGGGGTGTTCAGTGACCCAGATCTGGTGGTGGCGGGTCCCAGTAACTCCCAGATGGGGAATAAAAGGGGCGTTAAGCATAACGCGGGGCACTTGGAAGGATTTGATAAACTTACGGAGACCTTCCTCAAGAGTGCGCGAACGCTAAAACATGCACCCTGCCGGGAGGAGGAGGGGCCCGGAGAAAATTGCGACACTGTCACCACTATTGTAGACCCCGACGGCGGGTTTCCCTTAGAGGGAGAGGGTGTATCGGAGGACGATTTCTCCTCCGATGAGGATAAGGACTCGGGGCGTCCCTGGCGTCCAGAGTCCCACTCCTCTCAGTCCCCGGTTGGGGACGGGGTCCACTCGGACATGTTCGAGCCTACTACCCAAATTTACCAGCCTAGGTCAGCGGAGTGGACACCTGACGCCAAAGTGGCAGAGTATGTGGTGGGGAAAATCCATCAACCCCTTGAAAGGGAGGTCAGGAATAGGATGAGGGGAGAATGCCCCAGGCCCTCACTGAAGGGGAAGGTGGCACACACGCCTGAAATTGATGAGAAACTATGTACCTTTTTCTCCAAGTATATGAGGGATCCCAAGAAAGGAATTGATAGGTCTTGGACGTGGTAGGGCCCTTGACCCAAATTATTCAATTGACGGAGCGTTCCAAAGAGTCAGGATCCCCTTTGTCCACGGATATTGTGGCTGGTTGGGCGCACTACCCTAAACCCTAAAACACTACCCCCTCCACTACCCAAACACCACTGCACTACCCTAAACCCTAAAACACTACCCCCAGCACGACACCCTACACTACCCAAACATAACTGCACTACCCTAAACCCTAAATCTACCCACAGCACAACCCCCTACACTACACAAACACCACTGCACTACCCTAAACCCTAAAACACTACCCCCAGCATGACCCCTTCACTACACAAACACCACTGCACTGCCTTAAACCCTAAAACACTACCCCCAGCACGACCCCCTACACTACACAAACACCACTGCACTACCCTAAACCCTAAATCTACCCCCAGCATGACCCCTTACACTACACAAACACCACTGCACTACCCTAAACCACTACCCCCAGCATGACCCCCTTCACTACCTAAACACAACTGCACTACCCTAAACCCTAAAACACTACCCCCAGCACGACCCCCTTCACTACCCAAACACAACTGCACTACCCTAATCTCAAAAACACTACCCCCAGCACGACCCCCTACACTACCCAAACACCACTGCATGACCCTAAACCCTAAAACACAACCCCCTACACTACACAAACACCACTGCACTACCCTAAACCCTAAAACACTAGAACCCAGCACGACCCCCTACAGTACACAAACACCACTACACTACCCTAAACCCTAAAACACTACCCCCTATACTACACAAACACCACTGCACTACTCTAAACCCTAAAACACTACCCCCAGCACGACCCCCTACACAACACAAACACCACTGCACTACCGTAAACCCAAAACACTACCCCAGCACTACCCCCTACACTACCCAAACACCATTGCACTACCCTAAACCCTAAAACACTACCCCCAGCATGACCCCCTACACTACACAAACACCACTGCACTACCCTAAACCCTAAAACACTACCCCCAGCATGACCCCTACACTACCCAAACACCACTGCACTACCCTAAACCCTAAAACACTACCCCAGCACGACTCCCTACACTACACAAACACCACTGGACTACCCTAAACCCTAAAACACTACCCCCAGCAAGACTCCCTACACTACCCAAACACCACTGCACTACACTAAACCCTAAATCTATACCCAGCATGACCTCCCACACTACACAAACACCACTGCACTACCCTAAACCCTAAAACACTACCCCCAGCACACCCCTATACTACCCAAACACCACTGCACTACCCTAAACCCTAAAACACTAACCCCAGCATGACCCCCTACACTACCCAAACACCACTGCACTACCCTATACCCTAAAACACGACCCCCTACACTACACAAACACCACTGCACTACCCTAAACCCTAAAACACGACCCCCTACACTACACAAACACCACTGCACTACCCTAAACCCTAAAACACTACCCCCAGCATGACCCCCTACACTACACAAACACCACTGCACTACCCTAAACCCCCCTCCACTATACAAACACCACTGCATTACTCTAAACCCTAAAACACTACCCTCAGCACGACCCCCTCACAACACAAACACCACTGCACTACCCTAAACCCTAAATCAACCCACAGCACGACCCCCTACACTACCCAAACACCACTGCCATACCCTAAACCCTAAAACACTACCCCTACACTACCCAAACACCACTGCGCTACCCTAAACCCTAAAACACTACCCCCAGCACTATCCCCTACACTACACAAACACCACTGCACTACCCTAAACCCTAAAACACTACCCCAGCACTACCCCCTACACTACCCAAACACCACTGCACTAACATAAACCCTAAAACACTACCCCCAGCACAACCCCCTACACTACACAAACACCACTGCACTACCCTAAACCCTAAAACACTACCCCCAGCACGACTCCCTACACTACCCAAACACCACTGCACTACCCTAAACCCTAAATCTACCCCCAGCACGACCCCCTACACTACCCAAACACCACTGCACTACCCTAAACCATAAAACACTACCCCCAGCATGACCCCCTACACTACACAAACACCACTGCACTACCCTAAACCCTAAAACACTACCACCAGCATGACCCCCTACATTACTCAAACACCACTGCACTACCCTAAACCCTAAAACACTACCCCAGCACGACCCCCTACACTACCCATACACCACTGCACTACCCTAAACTATAAAACACTACCCCCAGCACGACCCCCTACACTACTGCAATACCCTAAACCCTAAAACACTACCCCCAGCACGACCCCCTACACTACCCAAACACCACTGCACTACCCTAAACCCTAAAACACTACCTCCAGCACGACCCCTACACCACCCAAACACCACTGCACTACCCTAAACCCTAGAAAAGAAACCCCCACCCCATGCCCAATCCCCCTTACCTCTCACTCCTCGTGGTTCCTCTCTCCTCGTGGTTCCTGCTTCACGTCATCTCTGAGGGTCGGTGCACGTCGTTGTGAGGAAATGGAACAGCCTCTGTTTACTTACAACAACATGGATCGTCTACATGTTTTTTAGAACGCATGGTCATTTACCATACATACCTTTACAACAAAAATCGTTGTAAAGCCATGCGTGGTAAATGACCATGCGTTCTAAAAAAATGCGTAGTAATGACTTCGTGATGTACAACGCATGCGTGGTAATGCATGCGTTGTAATGGTATCGCAAAGTAAAAAGTCGTTGTAACGGCTGTTTACCGATCGAAGCTGGCCCCTGTTCTTCAGTGAGACGTTTATTTGATTAATTAGGAGGAAGGAATGTGGTTTTTTACCGAAAAGTGCATTCCCGGCTGTTGTATTGTGAAAGTGTCCGCGTGGCCTGGTTTCACTTCCGGTGAGAGAGTGGAAGAGTCTGTTTGGATCTAAAGGAGTTCTGTTGTTGGACGGGGCCGGCGCGACATGTCATCAGAAAACATAGCTAATGGAAAGCGTCCTCCCTGAAGTGTGGAGCAGTGCCATGAGAGGTCAACGAGTGTGCGTCCCACCGCAGTATGACCGTACCGCGTGACCCATGTGCCACCTCCAGGGTACGGGAGGCAGAAGCGGCATCGCAGGTCCTCTTGAAGACCGTTGTAGCACTAATTCTACATTTTGGTACTAGGGCATTTTAACTTTGTTGTTCCTGCCAGATACAAAGAGAAGATCCTGTGTTATTCAGTGCCCTCGTTACCTTTTTTTGTGGGTTGTGGTGCTTGTCACTTCGCTGCCCCGCCGGTGCACACGACTGGGCACCCCACCTCGTGTGCCATCTGCAGGGCCTCTGCCCTCGGATCACTGGTTTCGGTTTCTGGAGTGGCAACATAAACAGTTGCTCCCAAAGGACTAGCCTGAACACTTAGGTGAATATCCCCTGCACCAGCATTCCACGGAAATTCTTTCCTAGCTCTCCCACGTCAACGAGGACGTCATAATAGCACGGCTCCGCTCGCGATACCGTATGACGTCATCGGAGCCATAAGAGGACCTCGTCGGCGTGCTGACGTCAGTTCCACCCATTTTTTCCGTGCCACCGAGGCAAACAGGGGACCGAGACATTTTCACATGTATACATAGTATAATAAATATATATATATTCACTGAAAAAACCATAGGTTTCAGGCACGTTATAGTTGGAAATTAGCATTTAAAAAACCTTAGAAATTCACTGAAAAATCCATAGGTTTCAGGCACGTTATAGTTAGAAATTAGCATTTAAAAAACCTTAGAAATTCACTGAAAAGACCATAGGTTTCAGGGGCGTTATAGTTAGTTGGACATTTCACTCGTACAAAACCATAGAAATTCCCCGTTATAGTTAGTTCAGCTAACTATAACTCAGCGCGCCCGCAATGCACTGCTGATGACGTCACATATTACATCACTCATGACATGGTCAGTGACATCACTCATGACATCACTGATGACATCTCAAATGACATCACTGATGACATCACTGATGACATCATCCTTGTGATAGAGTGGCAGACCTCCTCTCACCCTAATATAACCTTTGATACACACACTCAAAAATACAAACTAACATTTTCAAAACAATGGACATACCAATACCAGTTACAACACACCTATTCAGTAATTCCAAGATCTACACACACATCCACTCATTCACCAACAGTCCCTATACAGTCACTCATACATGTACTCACTCATCATATGTACTCATACACCTATACATCCTGTTACACACCGCCACTCATCCATAGAGTTACTCACACACATAGTCACACATGCAAACAAAGTATCAAACTGCTGTTTGAGATGTCATCAGTGATGACATCAGTGATGTCATCAGTGATGTCACTGACCATGTCATGAGTGATGTAATATGTGACGTCATCAGCAGTGCATTGCGGGGGCGCGAGTTATAGGTAGCTGAACTAACTATAACGGGGGAATTTCTATGGTTTTGTACGAGTGAAATGTCCAACTAACTATAACTTTCCCTAAAACCTGTGGTTTTTTCAGTGAATTTCTAAGGTTTTTTTAAATGCTAATTTCTAACTATAACGTGCCTGAAACCTATGGTTTTTCAGTTAATTTCAAAGGTATTTTAAATGCTAATTTCTAACTATAACGTGCCTGAAACCTATGTTTTTTTCAGTGAATATACATATAGTTTTCTTTTGATCTTCCAGCCTTTAACAAACGATTCTTCTTTTTTTTTTAAATAAGTCTTTCCGGTGAATTCTTGCGTAAACTAATTATTTGAAATTGTCTCTTTTAATTTACTTGACCGTTGGGTTGTTAATTAACCTCCAACTCCTAAAACGAAAGTCATTTACTTGACTCGATTTCTCGAAAGGCGTCTTCAAACGAGAACAGGCTTTCCTGGTGTTACTCACTCGACACAAGACCTGGACCCAAAACGATTCAGACCTGTAAGACGCTTCTCCTCAAACTCTCATGAATTGCTGTAGTGCCTCTGCAAAAACATTAAATAAAGTATTTTTCTTTTTCTTAAAAAAAAAAAAGAATTTTCTAATATGCGCGCTTCTAAGACACTACCGTTACAGTTGAGATTTCAGTTGAAATGCGCAGCGTGAAGGATGCGCAGCGTGAAGGATGCGCAGTGCGAAGGATGTGCATGCGCAATATCGACAATACCAACCACTAGACCGCAAGAACTCGTTTCTCCGAATCCCAGCGGCCATATTGAAATTCTCGCCGCAGTGCTCCCTGCAAACCTTTGAGCCAGCAGCGAAGCGAAGTTTTCAGGAAAGGAAACTGTCTCTTCCAATGCAGATATTTTCTAGCAGCAAGGTATTTACCTTTCCTCAGCTTACAACTAGATGTTGATGTCAAGACATTACAGACCAAAGGGTTCCTAACAACCATAACTCATTGTTGGTTGACTGTATAAAAGTATGTTTGGCAAATAGCTTGTGCATCCCCTCTTTGAATGCAGCAAGATTGAGTAGCATTGGATCGTCTTTCTCAACTAGGGATATAGACCAATTTGCTGCACTCCCAACCAAACACGAGATAATGAACTACACGTTGGTGTTTCTCTTCGAGATCTCACTAGTGTGTTCAGACATCCAGATTAAATGGGCCAATGCTATGTCCTTAGCACTATAGTTCGTTCAAGCCATTCCATCTCAGACAACGAAACTGAGCAAATTCTAAATAGTGATGGCAGACCCCTGATATCCCATCAAACCCTTTAGTGTTGCCTGCCTCTTTAAATCTGCAACTAAATTATGATATGGTTCTAGGATTCAGAAGCCAACTGTTTTGCGGTCTTTACAGTTTCCATTCTCAAGTCTGAGCTGTTACGCTTAAGTGCCTAATGAAAGTCTACCATGACCAGAAACCAGGTTGCTATGTGCACATAAAGATCCATCAATGGAAGTCTTCCCTGCAGCCATGTTGGAAAAGATATTACCAGGTCATACTGATCACCAACGCCACTGTGAAGTGAAGAGATTTCCCTGCCTGGATCAATGTCAGCTACTGTAAGTGAATAAATATGGTTTAGCAAGGGTGACCCCATAACTTTAGAGAACCTGGGGTAAGACGATATGTTAGGTAAACAATGGTTCGCTAGGATTTTATTCTACGTAGTGAGAAAAGAAAGAAGAACTAGCTTCTCATAGTAGAAGACCGAGGGTATATACACTTATACTATACAAAGGCCTACAATAAAGGCAGAATTTTTGCAATTAATGTATTCATTGCATGTTGCAAATTAAATATACGCTCATTAAATAGAAAATATCCAGTGCTCATGCTTGTGGTGAAGAAAAGTGCAGTGAGGAGTCAAGAGATAAAAACAAAGTGCATCACAATAAAAAAACAAGCATTGAAAATGCAATAGGTCTCGCCTTTGATTAAGTTAAAGCCATTTGCTTTGCTAATGGTATTGTATAGCAAAGCAAATGGTTTTAACTTAATGAAAGGTGAGACCTATTGCATTTTTAATGCTTGTCTCAGGGTGCTGTCTCTTAGGAAAGCACGGAGAACATGTGTCCCAGTCGTCACACTTACTCCAAGGGTAGCGTGTTGTCGTTCTACCTATTAGGCACTGCTGTGTTCCTACATGCAATATAAAAGGAAACTGTGGTGTCCCGGAGGTATTTTATTTTTTATGAAACACTAAAGCCTCAAAGTCAGAAGCGCAGGTGGTAGACTGGCATAGGATACCTTTTTGTGTTGTTTTGTAAACAATATACATAATGGCATAAGTACGGCCATTGAAAAACAATAGCAAAAGATCTAGGGGACTGCAAGCTGACTGCAAGCGTAGTTTGATCAAAATATGCAAACAAGTAAGGGTACGGTTCTATCAGTAACTAGCAGCCAGGAAGGAAATGCATAGGCACTATGCACACCAAGTTACAAACATGCAAGCGGTCTAGGCATGGATAGAGGTATGGCCATGAAAGTATGTCCATACGGAAGTAGCCAAAGCTCCAAACTCATGTAATCAGTTCAGCTGCAACCATGAGCCCCGCAACGAGAGGCCACCCTCATAAAATCAGTCCTGCGTGTTTGGAAACATACTGCCGAGAAAACCTTACCGGCGTGTAACTGTTCGCAGTGTGGTGAGGGGTAAAGCAAAAAACACATTATTAAAATACAAGGAGGAATGCGGGAGTAAAGACAAAAAAGACAACGGGAGGAGGAGGGAGTAAAGACAACACAGACAACGGGAGGGGTGGGAGTAAAGACAACACGGACAACGCGAGGGGTAGAGGGGTACAGGAGTAAAGACAACACAAACAACGGGAGGGGGCGGGAAGAAATTGAACACGGACAATGGGAGGTGGGGGTCTGGAAAGGCAACACAAACTACCGCGGGGAGGGGGCTGGAGCAAAGTGAACACGGATAACGGGAGGGAGCAAAGTAAACAGGGACAGATAGCAGCAGAGCTCGCAACAGGAAAGTTACAATGCAAGCTGAGGCATGATGCGGTGAGCAAAGTAAACAGGGACAGATAGCAGCAGAGCTCGCAACATGAAAGTTACAATGCAAGCTGAGGCATGGTGCGGTGATTCTCGAGGCCGGCGCTATCCACCATGGTGCTACCTGCAGCTGAGGTTCGGGACTCCGAGGAACTGCTACTGCGTCCGCCACCTGCCAGGAGGTGGCCGAGTTCTACCCTTAGCTTCCACAGTAGGAACGGGTTGGACATGGGCACCTGCTAATATACTGAGCGCGGCGCTCATGTTAAAGTTAAAGTGCGGTGTCCGGGTGCAGGATGGGGGTCTTTAAGCCGCGGCCGCCATTGTTGACTGTGTTAACAGAAATGCACCAGGGCGCCATGCTAGCGCCTTATTGAAAGAAAAAAAAAAGGTTGACATATACTACGGCCCCTCGCATTGCATGCCGCCTCTTCAGAGCAGTGAAACATCAGGCGTGTGGGGCTGGTTTAAAAAACAAGCCGCGCCAGAGAAATGAAAGGCGCGTCAGCCATTGTTTAAGATAAACGCGGTAATACCATAAAAAAGTGCTTAGCGGCTAATTAAGAGACACTGTCTCCCGCCGCAAGTAAAAGATCCAATCCTGGTGGGCAGGGCCAAAAGCGGACAGGGTGCCAACTAGGAGGGATTAAAATGCCTCCGGTGCAATCATTACACTGTGTTTTGCATAATCCATGACAACAAACGACGCGCACGAATGAAAATTGCAGGCGGAGCAGAGACACGACTTCTGGAACCGTATTGATTCCAAGAAGGGCGAGAGCAGCGCATGCGCGCTGCTAACGCCAGGCGAGACCTAAAAACATATGACTCCTTTTTTTAGGTCTCGCCCTGAAAGCCAGCGCTTCAGCGCCGGCTCTGGGCGAGACATTTTGTAGTGGGCTTGCAGAAATGCGACCACTTTTTTTTGGGCTGGCCTGGAGCATGCGAGTGCGCGCACAGTAACGCGCATTCCTCGCATGCTCCAGGCCATCTGCCTTTCCTGTCACGCTCTCCCAAGCGCCTCGCTCTGCCCCTCCCCCACCACAGAGCGAGCGCGTCCCTCACATTGGTCTGCTGCTGTGTGGGCATTGTGGACTGGTATGATGCTGTCTTGGCCAAATGTAAGCAGCAGCGGCAAAATCAAGAAGCAGTATACTGGCTCGAGCATAGCTTGTGAGACAAACAGTGAGATCGAATGATTAAAATGTTCCAGTTTGAAACTTAACCATGCAGCTGTTTTTAACAGGACCCAATTTCCATTTGATACTTTGTGTCATATGTATTTTTTTTTAATAAAGGTTGGCAATTGATGAGATTTCTTCAGCCTTTATTGCTGCTGCTAGTCCTAGTTATGGACTGTCGTTGAAACAGGATTGTCACAGCTCTCTCAGTGCACCTCAGATCTGTCCCTTATGCTGCACACAGCTCTCCCAGTGCACTTGAGGTCTGTCCCTTACACTTCACGCAGCTCTTCCAGTACACCTCATAGCTGTTCCTTATGCTGCACACAGCTCTCCCAATGCACCTCAGATTTGTCCATCACGCCGCACACAGCTCTCCCACTGCATCTCAGATCTGTCCCTCATGCTGTACATAGCTCTCCCAATGCACCTCAGGTCTGTCCACACTGCACACACCTCTCCCAGTGCATCTCAGATCTGTCTCTCACGCTGCACACCGCTGTCCCACTGCATCCTAGATCTATCCCTCACGCTGCACACAGCTCTGCCAGTGCACCTCAAATCTGTCCCTTACGCTGCACACACCTCGTTGTGCACCTCACATTTGTTCCTCACGCTGCACACAGCTCTTCCAGTGCACTTCAGGTCTGTCCCTCACACTGCACACAGCTCTCCCAGAAAACACACAAAACAAACATTAGGAAATGGACACTAAACATCCTGGCATTTCATTTAAAACAAAGCACCACATAATTATATGCTACATAATTACACTGCACTGAATGCAACATAAATACATTCCACATAATACCACTTAGTGACATATAATTACACGCCACATACTTACACTCTACTCAATGCAACATAAATACACTCCACATAATACCACATAGTGCCACATAATTATATGCTACATAATTACACTGCACTCAATGCAACATACACTCCAAATACCACTCAGTGCCACATAATTACATGACACATAATTACACTCTACTGAATGCTACATACACTCCACACAATACCACTAAGTGCCACATAATTATATGCTACATAATTACACTGCACTCAATGCAACATACACTCCAAATAATACCACTCAGTGCCACATAATTACACACCACATAATTACACTGCACTGAATACAACATACACTCCCCATAATACCACTCAGTGCCACATAATTACACACCACATAATTACACTGTACTCAATGCAACATAAATACACTCCACATACCACTCAGTGCCATATAATTACACGCCACATACTTACACTCTACTCAATGAAACATTAATACACTCCACATAATACCACACAGTGCCACATAATTATATGCTACATAATTACACTGCACTCAATGCAACATACACTCCAAATACCACTCAGTGCCACATAATTACACACCACATAATTACACTCTACTGAATGCAACATACACTCCACACAATACCACTCAGTGCCACATAATTATATGTTACATAATTACACTGCACTCAATGCAACATACACTCCAAATACCACTCAGTGCCACATAATTACACACCACATAATTACACTCTACTGAATGCAACATACACTCCACACAATACCACTCAGTGCCACATAATGATATGCTACATAATGACACTGCACTCAATGCAACATACACTCCAAATAATACCACTCAGTGCCACATACTTACACGCCACATAATTACACTCTACTCAATCCAACATAAATACACTCCACATAATACCACTCAGTGCCATATAATTACACGCCACATACTTACTCTACTCAATGCAATATAAATACACTCCACATACCACACAGTGCCACATAATTATATGCTACATAATTACACTGCACTCAATGCAACATACTCTCCAAATACCACTCAGTGCCACATAATTACACACCACATAATTACACTCTACTGAATGCAACATACACTCCACACAATACCACTCAGTGCCACATAATTATATGCTATATAATTACACTGCACTCCATGCAACATACACTCCAAATAATACCACTCAGTGCCACATAATTACACACCACATAAGTACACTCTACTGAATGCAACATACACTCCACACAATACCACTCACTGCCACATAATTATATGCTACATAATTACACTGCACTCAATGCAACATACACTCCAAATACCACTCAGTGCCACATAATTACACACCACATAATTACACCATAATTACACTCTACTAAATGCAACATACACTCCACACAATACCACTCAGTGCCACATAATTATATGCTACATAATTACACTGCACTCAATGCAACATACACTCCAAATAATACCACTCAGTGCCACATAATTACACGCCACATAATTACACTCTACTCAATCCAACATAAATACACTCCACATAATACCACTCAGTGCCATATAATTACATGCCACATACTTACTCTACTCAATGCAACATAAATGCACTCCACATACCACACAGTGCCACATAATTATATGCTACATAATTACACTGCACTCAATGCAACATACACTCCAAATACCACTCAGTGCCACATAATTACACACCACATATTTACACTCTACTGAATGCAACATACACTCCACACAATACCACTCAGTGCCACATAATTATATGCTATATAATTACACTGCACTCAATGCAACATACACTCCAAATAATACCACTCAATGCCACATAAATACACACCACATACTTACACTGTGCTCAATGCAACATAAACACACTCCACATAAATGCACTCTATACCACATACCATCAATCAACATAAATGCACTCCACACCATGACACAATTTCACTAAGCATAATTTCACTCAACACCACAGTTACAGGCCACACGATTCAACTCCACACATTTCCAATACACACCGCATAATTACACACCAAACAACCTATTTCAACTCCACAATCCACAACGTACCTCCAATCCACCCCATATAGTGTTACCACATGAGCACCAAACATCATTAACCACCACCATTTTGCATCAGCGCACCACCTAAGCATCACGTCAGTCTGCCCTTGGAATCTGGCATCTGTTGATTCTCCCCTAGTGTCCGTCCGCTGCTCGTGTTCTAATTAAATTACTGTTTTACAACCTCCACTCCCCGTTATTTATGTCCCGCTCCCCATAACAATTTTTTTAAAAACAAACGAGCATGAAAACAGGCAGGAAGAAGTTGCCAGCAGTGCAAGTACAAAACAAGCATTGGCCTAGCCAATAGGTCTCGCCTTTGGGACCTTATAAGTATTTAGTTATGCAGCACAATATCCTTGGTGCAACAACATCAACTGTTGCATGGCTAAACACTTATAAGGTCCCAAAGGCGAGAACTATTGGCTATGCCAATGCTTGTTCTTTTATAGCAATATGTTAGCAGTCTGTATAGGTCTGTTGTCGATGGCGTTTCAACCTTGTCTAATATAAGGTCATCATCAAGACAGTAGCAGGAGCGCCCAGTATCTAAACTTTTAAGAAAAGCAAGTGTAAGAATAATTTATGGAAGAACCTGCTTATTCGGTGTACTATGGGTGATAGTTACATCACTTGCCTGGTATGAGAGAAAGGCGATCCTTCAACAATTAGCAGGAACGCACAAGGGACAGCAATTAGTGTCCTAGACATGAGGAAAAACGAGGTAAGGTATGGGCAAGAAAATTAGCGCGTTTCAAGTTATGGCTCCACTTCAAGTGTGAGTGATCACCTTGTGGATGAAAACAAATTGTCCTCCTCTCTGCGGTGGGAGTGCTATTTAGTATGATCATTTAATTGCAAAAGGATCCTCATCACCAGCTGCCCTCAGGAGAGGACCGTAGCAGCAGCTATCTAGTCCTAGCTAGCCTAGTTCCAGTTACCGAAATCCTAGAATAAGGAGGAAGTTATTAAAATTATAAAGGTGCGGTTGTGAGGGCAGCCATGGCCCTGCACGGCCCAGAGCGGCAGTAAGTATTGTGTACTGATCCGAGGGAGTGGCCATTCACCGGGCATGGGAAGGCAGGTGAAAACTCTTGAGATAAATATTTCAGGAAGCCTTATCGTGGTTTAGAGATGCTGTTGTCTGCTGTGAGAAGAAGGATTCGTGCAGTGTGACCAATTCAAGCTTATCACGGGAGAACCGGTGCGGCAAAATTTGTGGGAAGTCAGTGCCTGGGAGAAAATGCATAATATTGGGATATAAATAAATAGCCCGGAACAGTGCCTGATTACAAAAACAAAATGCACTTACCAATAAGAATCCAATCAGAATGCGTGCTCTAAATAGTGGAATGCCAAAATAGTAAATTTAGGGTGTTGGCGCTAAGGAATAGATCAGGAGGTGAAAGTTAAAATGCTTACCCAGATCAGTCGGGGCACGGGGGCAAGCAGGAATTGTGAAATACTGTCCTGTTCTAGAGCTGACAAATGTCTGGCGTCTTTGGTTGCACCGGCTATCGTAGTAATTATATGCATCGGCGCGTGGGCGTGTCTGTAAGGCTACGAGCCAAAGTGAACTAGACCGCTGTACTCAGTCGTGGCGGGGCCTGCGCGGGAGAAGGAAGAAAGAATTAAGAGAATGTCAGTCATGACGACTGGCAAAGTAAAGATTTGAAGGGAAACAATAGCTAACAATCAATTAATGACACCACATTAATACATGAAAAAGCAAAATAGATGAATAAGGGAGAAGGAAAAAATTATTTACAAGAAAAATGCACTTGCTAACAAAGCTCAGCGGTTAGAAGGAATGGTTTCCAGAGCTTGTGGGAATTTTTCACACTGGTAGCATAATGTTGTGATGAAGGAAAAGCTGATTAGAAAGGCACCATACCAGGTTAGGTTGTACTCTTAGTCTTGTAGTTGGGAAAATATTAACGTGATACTGTTCCATTCTTCCTGGGTGTTTAGGCCTCGTGAACCAGAGTCATATTTAAACATCCATTTACATTCCAAGCAATTCAGTTGCTTCTGATTGTTGCCTCCTCTTGGTTGGGGTATCATGACGTCGATTACTTCCCAGGTTGTCATTCTCGTCGTGACCTTTTTGGATGAAGTGTTCTACTAAGGGCATCATTGTTATTTTGCAGCAAATCCTGCGTTTGTGCCGTAAAATCCTGGTTTTCACCTTTTGGGTGGTTTGCCCAATGTAGATCAAGTTGCAGGGGCAGCGAATACAACATATAACCTTATTGGAATTACAATTTGAGTAAGAAATTGAGGATTTGGTGAATATTGTCATGGTCAAATGTTTTTGTGTTCAAGACCCAAAATAGGGGGAAGGCCTAGGAGGGGATGGATAATGTTGTTTCGGTCTAGGCTTGTGAGCCCTCACTAAGTGGTCCTTGATGTTGCGCCCTCTTTTAAATGGAAACAGTGGTGTATCTAGAGCCAGATTGGTTGTGGAAAGGACCTTCCAATGTTTTTTTTTATACTTTTAGTCAATGTGTTGGTGATAGGAAAGAAGGTGGTGACAAATGATTCTACTGAATGGTGCTCTGTCTGTCAGCTGTAGGAGCACTTCCCTATGTGTGTACCAAGCGCGTTTGAGGGAGCATTTGATTAGATGCCTGGGGTAGCCTCTTTCGATAAGTTTATTAGAAAAGGTCTCAGACTCTCTGAAAAAAATCTTTCTTCAGCCTACAGTTGCGGAGGATGTGAAAGAACTGACCATAGGGGAGGCCATCTCTTAGGGCCCGTGGGTGTGAGATGGAATATTGAAGTAACGTGTTCCTCTCAGTTGGTTTACGGACTTGTAGAAGTTCAGTGTTGAGTGTGAACCAATCTGGTTTCTCAGTTATTACCTAGGATAAAGCAAACACAAGGAGATGATGGACGGAGTGCTGAAACTTTTCAAACACTCACCCCCAGTCACAGATCTGGGTTGAATCCATCATCATCGCCTTAAGTTGGCAGGGTATGCCCAGACGTGGGTCCCTTGCTCACTTTGCCACTGGATTCAAGCTAGCCTGGCTGATGAGGGCTGTTAGCCCGAAACCGGTCCCAGGATGCTTGATTCCGGCCCAGGAAAGACATGCATTGGCAGTTCGGTCTGGACTGTTCCCATGAGGCACAGGGTCAAGACTGATTTGCATATAGCTATGTCTGAACTGGGGTGGCAAAGTGAGCTAAAGAATGATGATGGATTCAACCCAGATCTGTGACTGGGGGTGAGTGTTTGAAAAGTTTCAGCACTCCGTCCATTATCTCCTTGTGTTTGCATTACCTAGGATAAACCTTTTCAAAGTAGTGAGATTTCTGTGGAAGTTAGCTGGTGTTGTGACAGGTTAAAAATGGGTATTTCACCTGGGAGATATGGGGTTTCTGTATGTTATTTAATTTATATTCTGTCGATTTGGGCCGCGCACTTAGAAAGGCAAATACAATTCCCTCTAAGATAGGATGTTATGAACTGCCTATCATCCAGTATGCTGATGATCTCGTTATACTGGACCACACCAAAAACGGCATGCTTAGTGCGCTGAAAGAACTAAATAACTATAATTTAGACAACAAGCTGATGGTAAATGCCGCAAAGACGAAGGTGATGGTTTACGGGAAATACAAGCACAAAACAACACACAAGTGGAGGCTTTGCAATCTTAAAATCGCATCAATCACAAACTATAATTATTTAGGCGCCTGGTTCTTGGAGAATGGTAAACCACATCTATATCTGAATCATTTCACAAGTAAAGCCTCGCCCTTAATATTCATGTTATGCAAGCTACACAACCATCTGCACAATCTGGATTCAAGCTAGCCTGGCTGATGAGGGGTGAATCCTTGATACCGGTCCCAGTAAGCTTGTTTCCGGTCCAAGGAGGGCCTGGCTTGGCAAGACTGATTTGGATATGGCTGGATCCAAACTGGGGTGGTGTGGTGAGCACAATAACAATGGATTAAACTCAGATCTTAGTGACTGGGGGATGAATGTTTGCATTGTTCAGCATTCAGTCCATCATTTGTTCCTTTTGCTTTTGTCACCCTTAGTGGGAAGGGTATGCCCCGACATGGGTCCTGTGCACACTGCGCCACTGGTTTCAAGCTAGCCACCCCAGGCTTCGCAGTTCGGGCTGGACTGTTCCCATGAGGAACAGGGTCAGACTGATTTGCATATGGCCATGTCTGAACTGGGGTGGCGGAGGGAGCTAAAGAATGATGATGGATTAAACCCAGATCAGTTGACTGGGGGTGAGTGCTTGCAATGTTCAACACTCCGTCCATCATCCCCTTTGGTTTTGCTAAGTTCGCCCTAAGTTGGCAGGGTATGCCCAGACGTGGGTCCCTTGCTCACTTTGCCACTGGATTCAAGATAGCCTGGCTGATGAGGGTTATGAACCCGAAACCGGTCCCAGGATGCTTGTTACCGGTCCAGGGAAGACATGGCTTGGCAGTTCGGGCTGGACTGTTCCCATGAGGCACAGGGTCAGACTGATTTGCATATGGCCATGTCTGAACTGGGGAGGCGGAGTGAGCTAAAGAATGATGATGGATTAAACCCAGATCAGTTGACTGGGGGTGAGTGCTTGCAATGTTCAACACTCCGCCCATCATTCCCTTTAGTTTTGCTAAGTTTGCCCTAAGTTGGCAGGGTATGCCCAGACGTGGGTCCCTTGCTCACTTTGCCACTGGATTCAAGCTAGCCTGGCTGATGAGGGTTATTGTGAGAAGTTGGCCTGGTATATGCTGTCCACTAATTATAGTGGGCACCTTGCACCAGTCCAAACAACCCCTTATTGGAGATAGGTTAAAGACAACCTTATTGAAAGCTATCCTAGTGGT
Organism: Calotriton arnoldi; assembly: GCA_963921515.1. NCBI lineage: Eukaryota > Metazoa > Chordata > Amphibia > Caudata > Salamandridae > Calotriton > Calotriton arnoldi. The sequence goes on from CAWUFW010009867.1 coordinate 142,926, forward strand.
AGCTATGGAGAGCAGCCTTCAGGCTAAGTCTTGAAGGAATGTAAAGCAGCTTGTTTTACCAGTCTATAATCTCTTGAGTGACCAAATGAAAGAGCACCACTCCAGGTATATATTCAAAATATATGTATTTATTGCTAAACACACCCCTCTAGTCTCTTTATGAGGCTAGAGTTCAAGTACATAAGTTAGAAGTTATTTAAACACAGTAATAGCACAAATACACGTTTGGGCCCTAGGGGCGTACCAAACCATATACCAATAAAGTGGTATAAGAACCACGACTGAACTAGACACTATGCCTAGAGCCTCTAGAAGTGCTTGGACCACAAGGAACCACCCAAGGCAGTGACACAGGGGACCCACGGGGGACGCGTGCAGTGTAAATACACAACCGCGATACGCCGTTGACTTCTATGGAGAAAGTCGTGATCGGGAAATTAAAGAAAAGGGACACTTAAAGGAGGACTTGGAGCAAACCCTTTGAGATCTAGTACTTTGAAGAGTCTCTACCCACGGGAGCACCGGAGTACTCGTGTTACCTCACCCAGGGAAGCCGGGTGCATAGGTGTCTTTCGGGGTCGGGTTTCGTCGTCGATTTGAATGGCGATCTGCTGCAAAGTGCTGCTGGCTACCAAGTGGAAAGTGTCCGGGTGGATCCAAGAGTGGATCGGAGATCTGAAGAACCTGAAAGCAGAGGGGACAGAGTCTGGGTCACTAGCCAGTGACCAGGAAGGCGATGGACAGATGCCCACCGATGTTGAGTGCTTCAGGTGCGTTGACGGTCGTCTTGACTCTTCAGCCACGAGGTCCAGGAGGCGTTGTCGGCGACCAGGAGCAGGATTCGGGCTGCTACACGATGTCTGTCGAGTGCTGAGGTGTCGGCGACCGGATTGGACCCAACAAGCCTTGGCAACGGCAAGTCTCGATGAAGATGTAGATCGTCGATGGTGCAGACCAGCAAGGTCTGGGGAACTCACCCAGTGAAGGTAAGTGAGGGCACGCCTGGAGCAACCAGGATGCCAAGTAAGAAAAAGATTGGCCTTCGTTAAGGGCTACTAGCCAACGGGCTAGCGATTGCGAAGGAGCCTCGAGACGTCGCACGTGGATCTGGCTCACAGGACACTCGTGGAGTGGAGGCCAGTGATCTTCGGTGCAGTTGGTGCTGGAGGCTAGGGCTACTCGGAGCCCAAAGCACGACTTCGTGGGAGACCCAGAAGAGGATGCACTTGCAAATGTGCTCGGTGTCCAGGGGTCACGGTCTCACGTCACCCACGATAGCTACGGGCCTCAGCTTTGCTGGGGACTCAGGGTAGCCTCGGGGAAGTCTGAGAATCCACCTCTGGTGATGCGATGACTTCGGCGTCCGACGGGAGCTTCAGAAATGCGAACCAGACAGATGCTTCTTTGGTGCCTGCCAAGCAGGGGAGTCACTCCTTGACCCCAAGGAGATTCTTCTGTCCTCTAATCGTGAGTAGAGCGTCAAAGGTCCAGGATTCTGTTTCAGAGTTTCGTCCAGGGATAATCTAAAGTCCTAAGCACTGGGTTCCTATACTTATACTAAGTATAGGGGTTGGACTACTCTGTGGCCCCACCTATGGGTGGGTCAGGGCAGAGGGGTGGCTACACCCCTTTCCTTTGTCCAGTTCACGCCAAAGCAGGGGCTGCAAGCCCCTGATCCGGTTTGAACTGGGGTATGCACAGGGACACCAAATGTGCCCCCAGTGCAGGACTTCAAAGCACCCGAAAGTGCTCTCGCCCAGCCCCAATACACATTATCCTGTCTGGGGAGGTGGTCACACCTCCCTGGGACAGGAGACCTATTGTCCAGGCCTCCCTGCCGGAGTTTCGTCCAGCAGCAGGAGGCCAGACTCGTGTCTGTGGCAGCAGCATCCATTTTGTGATGCCAGGGCTTTAGAAAGAAGTTACCGGGCTAGCCAGAGTTAGCATGTCTTTCCTCTAGAAGGGTGGAATGTTACCCCCGCCGCCAGAATTGGCGGGGGGTAGTATTCCAAGATGTTTGACACCAAACACGACATGTTTAGGTGCAGCCATTCCAAAGTTAGCATTTAACGCGAGGTTATAATGCGCTTAAGAGTATATGGTCAGGCTGCACTACAAACAGCATCAGAGAAGGGTCTCCGAATGCTGCAGAGGGGCCCGGCTCATGCAGGGGCACCCTCTCACATAGGAACCACGCACTCTGCCTTCAGGATTGATAAGGCCTGCCTTAGGAGTGACTTATAGGTTTATATGTGTGTATGTATTTAGTGATATAGGTAACCTATATCACAGTAAGGGGTGCATGCACCACCTTACCCAGGCTGCAGTAGCAGACCTGTGGTGTCAGTTTGGATGGCCTTCCAGGGGTGGCATAATACATGCTGCAGCCCCTGGCAGGCCTCTGAGGTACCTATGCCCTTGGTACATAGTATACCATATACTAGGGACTTATAAGGGCACTCCAGATTCCAATCAGTGATGTGCCTAAGGCACATGGAAACCATTTTACAGAGAAAGCAGATAGACTGGGGCCCTGAATAGCAGGATCCCAGTCCAACTAAGTCATAAACCAGCAAAACACCCCAAAAAAAGTGGGGGCAACCATATAGTCAGATTCCACCTTCCTACATAACCCCCCCCCCAAACGAAAGGAGATAAGGCTAACCTTGGCCAGTTGAGCCTTCATTGACTAAGTGGCCATATAAGGAAGCACCTGCACTAGCATGGTTGCCCCCTGTCTTATGGTCCACTAAGCAATCCCGCACCCTAAGGGTATGAGAGGGTCTCCACCATGGGGAATCACTACCTGTGGTGTGCTTAGGTAAAGTACAAGGCTGGTGAGGTGTCTGAGTAGGGAAGTGAGGCCATAGGAATGTTGGTCTTAGCTTCCTCAGATCACTGGTCACCATGTATGCCTGTCTTTCCATGACTGAGTTGCACTTTGCTCTAAGGGTCAACCTTTGGCTGCTACAGCTGGGGGTTGGGTCCCTTTGGATGGACTACTGGAGGGACATGGCAGGTTTGGAACCTTCTGGTCCCAGGTTTGCCCTTGCCAACCAGAGTCCTTCTGGGGGAGGTCCCTACATAAAGGTATGGGGATCCCTCAGTGTGTAGAGGAATTTTCACCTGACTAGGGCTACTAGACTGGGTGCCCCTAATCTGCTGATGGGGGGGGTTCCTCTGGACAGGGGGCCCTGGGGGGTCCACTGACCTCCCTGACCTCTGCAGCCCTGGGCTGGCTGAGGCAGGATAGAGAGGGGCAGGTTACCTGCTCCAGACTGGGTACCACCATGGAAGGGTCCTCTGCCATCAGGGGTGTGGCCAGGCCAGGCCTGACTACCTCTGGGGCAGTTCCTTCACTAGGGGTAGGGTCAGTTCCCTGAGGAGGCTGACCCTTACCTACTGTCTGGAGGGAAGAAGACTTTTCTTCAACCCTTGTGCTCTCTTTTGGGGGAGAGTGGGCCATTCTTCCAGGCTCCATCTCTCCAAAATCTTGGGCTGGGGCTGTGGCCATCACAGCCCCACTAACCTTTGCAGGGACGCCCAGCATCCTGAGATGGGTTTGGTGTTCAACTTCAGCCCAGGCTGAAATTTCCAGATCATTGCCCATCAGGCAATCTACAGGTAGGGTGGGGGACACTGCCACTCTTTGGGCCTGTGACCCCCTCCCAGCTGAGATTGACTATGGCCATGGGGTGATCTGTTCTGACACCATCAATGTTGGTCACCTGGTATTTAAACTCAGGTAAAAGCTGGTGAGGGGGGACTAGTTTCCCTGCCACCATGGTGACACTAGCCCCTGTGTCCCTAAATGCCACAGCTTGACCATTAATTATTGGCTCCAATCTGTACCTGCCCATTGCTGTGGGACCCATGGTAAAGGTGGCAAATCCTACACCACCATCAGAGTCAGAGGAGTCTGTTGAGGGGTCCCTGTCTATACCAGGGCCCACCTCTGTTCCTGTTGCAAAAGCACCTAACTTTTTGGGTGCACTACCCCCAACTGGAGGATTACTACTGGTAGTACCAGGAGGGGTGGTAGTAGTTGTTGGAGGAACATTTTCTTTATTGCCAATCCTGGGGCAACTGGGATCAGATTTCCAGTGCCCAGGCTTTTTACAGACATGGCAATATGGTTTCTTTTCAGGAGAGGAAGGAGTTTGGGACCCACCCCCAGAAGAAGAATTTTGGGGCCCTGTAGTAGACTTATCCTTGGATTTATCCCCTCCTTTCTCTTGGGACTTAGTAGAATCTTTCTTCTGGTCACCACCCTGATTTTTAGTTTTTACTCTGGTTCTGACCCATTTGTCTGCCTTCTTTCCCAATTCTTGGGGAGAGGTCAGATCAGAGTCCACCAGATACTGGTGCAAAAGCTGGTTTTGACAATTATTAAGGATCTGCTCCCTCATAATCAAATTGTACAATCATAAAAAGTCATGCACTTTGTTGCCATGTATCCAACCTTCCAGAGCCTTAGTAGCACAGTCTACAAAATCAACCCAGTCTTGAGTCTGAGCTTTTGGGTGTCTCTGAACTTCAACCTATACTGTTCAGTGGTTAGGCCAAACCCATCTATCAGAGCACTCTTCAAGACTGTGTAATTGTCAGCATCCTCTTCTCTTACAGTGAGGAGCTTGTCTCTACCTTTGTCTGCAAAGGAGAGCCACAAGATTGCTGCCCACTGCTTCTGGGGGACCTTCTGAACTTTACAGGCCCTCTCCAGTGCAGTTATCCATTTGTGGATGTCATCCCCACTCTGGTAGGGAGGGACAATCTTGTTTAGGTTTCTATGGTCATAAGACCTTTCCCTATCTCTAGGGATATTGCTGCCACCATGGGACTCTAGTCCCAACTTTCTTTTCTCTCTAAAGAGATCTAGGGACTCCCTGTCTAAGGCTACTTGCTTCCTTCTGAGTTCAAGCTGAGCTTCCTCATACTGAATCAGCCTCTTCTCTCATGAGAGGATTCCCTCCTATGAGATGAGACAGAGCTCCCTATTGAGGTGCCAGAGTGGTTAGACTCCTGAGAAGGAGATCTAGACTTTCTGGGCACACTCATAATCCTTCCTGGGGGACAAAGAGGTTATCATTCTGATCATCCTCTTCATCTTCCACAGGAGGGATTGGGTTATCCAGGTCAGGGTCATTGTCACCCTCCTGGCCAGTTTCAGAGGGGGGCTGGGGTATTGTTACCCCTGGCCCCTTCCTCTTCTTCTGCCCCACCCTCTGCTCCTACCCCTTCAGTCCCCAAGGGCTTACTAAGGTCATAAGCTACCAACAACTCCTTAAGGTGTTGGGTGGTGGGACTTTGGCCTGTCCTTAATTTCCTCAAGTTACATAATGCTCTCAATTCCAAGAATGGGAGTGTATCATACTTGGAGGGAGAAGCCCAGTGGCTTCTGGCAAGGATTCTCTAGATCCTACCTTTAAAGACATTACTAGTGTGGTGTGGTGTATTCACTACCTACTCTAGTGTGGCCTACTAAACTCTCTTGAGTTGTAGAAAGGGTGTGCTATCCCTTAACACACAACTCTAAGTTCAGTAGAACTTACTGTATTCTAAGCTTAAATTATATGTACCTTAGGTACCTTTAGTGGTTTTCAGTTGATCAATTCAATTGAGATTATCTGGTAAAACAATAGCAAGCTGGAATCCCACACGCTGCACACCAATGTGAGAAGTTGGCCTGGTATATGCTGTCCACTAATTATAGTGGGCACCTTGCACCAGTCCAAACAACCCCTTATTGGAGATAGGTTAAAGACAACCTTATTGAAAGCTATCCTAGTGGTAGCTATGGAGAGCAGCCTTCAGGCTAAGTCTTGAAGGAATGTAAAGCAGCTTGTTTTACCAGTCTATAATCTCTTGAGTGACCAAATGAAAGAGCACCACTCCAGGTATATATTCAAAATATATGTATTTATTGCTAAACACACCCCTCTAGTCTCTTTATGAGGCTAGAGTTCGAAGTACATAAGTTAGAAGTTATTTAAACACAGTAATAGCACAAATACACGTTTGGGCCCTAGGGGCGTACCAAACCATATACCAATAAAGTGGTATAAGAACCACAACTGAACTAGACACTAGGCCTAGAGCCTCTAGAAGTGCTTGGACCACAAGGAACCACCCAAGGCAGTGACACAGGGGACCCACGGGGACGCGTGCAGTGTAAATACACAACCGCGATACGCCGTTGACTTCTATGGAGAAAGTCGTGATCGGGAAATTAAAGAAAAGGGACACTTAAAGGAGGACTTGGAGCAAACCCTTTGAGATCTAGTACTTTGAAGAGTCTCTACCCACGGGAGCACCGGAGTACTCGTGTTACCTCACCCAGGGAAGCCGGGTGCATAGGTGTCTTTCGGGGTCGGGTTTCGTCGTCGATTTGAATGGCGATCTGCTGCAAAGTGCTGCTGGCGACCAAGTGGAAAGTGTCCGGGTGGATCCAAGAGTGGATCGGAGATCTGAAGAACCTGAAAGCAGAGGGGACAGAGTCTGGGTCACTAGCCAGTGACCAGGAAGGCGATGGACAGATGCCCACCGATGTCGAGTGCTTCAGGTGCGTTGATGGTCGTCTTGACTCTTCAGCCACGAGGTCCAGGAGGCGTTGTCGGCGACCAGGAGCAGGATTCGGGCTGTTACACGATGTCTGTCGAGTGCTGAGGTGTCGGCGACGGGATTGGACCCAACAAGCCTTGGCAACGTCAAGTCTTGATGAAGATGTAGATCGTCGATGGTGCAGACCAGCAAGGTCCGGGGAACTCACCCAGCGAGGGTAAGTGAGGGCAGGCCTGGAGCAACCAGGATGCCATGTAAGAAAAAGATTGGCCTTCGTTAAGGGCTACTAGCCAACGGGCTAGCGACCACGAAGGAGCCTCGAGACGTCGCACGTGGATCTGGCTCACAGGACACTCGTGGAGTGGAGGCCAGTGATCTTCGGTGCAGTTGGTGCTGGAGGCTAGGGCTACTCGGAGCCCAAAGCACGACTTCGTGGGAGACCCAGAAGAGGATGCACTTGCAAATGTGCTCGGTGTCCAGGGGTCATGGTCTCACGTCACCCACGATAGCTAAGGGCCTCAGCTTTGCTGGGGACTCAGGGTAGCCTCGGGGAAGTCTGAGAATCCACCTCTGGTGATGCGATGACTTTGGCGTCCGACGGGAGCTTCAAAATGCGAACCGGACAGATGCTTCTTTGGTGCCTGCCAAGCAGGGGAGTCACTCCTTGACCCCAAGGGAGATTCTTCTGTCCTCTAATCGTGAGTAGAGCGTTGAAGGTCCAGGATTCTGTTTCAGAGTTTCGTCCAGGGATAATCTAAAGTCCTAAGGACTGGGTTCCTATACTTATACTAAGTATAGGGGTTGGACTACTCTGTGGCCCCACCTATGGGTGGGTCAGGGCAGAGGGTGGCTACACCCCTTTCCCTTTGTCCAGTTCGCGCCAAAGCAGGGGCTGCAAGCCCCTGATCCGGTTTGAACTGGGGTATGCACAGGGACACCAAATGTGCCCCCAGTGCAGGACTTCAAAGCACCCGAAAGTGCTCCCGCCCAGCCCCAATACACATTATCCTGTCTGGGGAGCTGGTCACACCTCCCTGGGACAGGAGACCTATTGTCCAGGCCTCCCCTGCCGGAGTTTCGTCCAGCAGCAGGAGGCCAGACTCGTGTCTGTGGCAGCAGCATCCATTTTGTGATGCCAGGGCTTTAGAAAGAAGTTACCGGGCTAGCCAGAGTTAACATGTCTTTCCTCTAGAAGGGTGGAATGCTACCCCCGCCGCCAGAATTGGCGGGGGGGTAGTATTCCAAGATGTTTGACACCAAACACGACATGTTTAGGTGCAGCCATTCCAAAGTTAGCATTTAACGCGAGGTTATAATGCGCTTAAGAGTATATGGTCAGGCTGCACTACAAACAGCATCAGAGAAGGGTCTCCGAACGCTGCAGAGGGGCCCGGCTCATGCAGGGGCACCCTCTCACATAGGAACCACGCACTCTGCCTTCAGGATTGATAAGGCCTGCCTTAGGAGTGACTTATAGGTTTATATGTGTGTATATATTTAGTGATATAGGTAACCTATATCACAGTAAGGGGTGCATGCACCACCTTACCCAGGCTGCAGTAGCAGACCTGTGGTGTCAGTTTGGATGGCCTTCCAGGGGTGGCATAATACATGCTGCAGCCCCTGGTAGGCCTCTGAGGTACCTATGCCCTTGGTACATAGTATACCATATACTAGGGACTTATAAGGGCACTCCAGATTCCAATCAGTGATGTGCCTAAGGCACATGGAAACCATTTTACGGAGAAAGCAGATAGACTGGGGCCCTGAATAGCAGGATCCCAGTCCAACTAAGTCATAAACCAGCAAAACACCAAAAAAAAAGTGGGGGCAACCATATAGTCAGATTCCACCTTCCTACAGTTATGAACCCGAAACCGGTCCCAGGATGCTTGTTTCCGGTCCAGGGAAGACATGGCTTGGCAGTTCGGGCTGGACTGTTCCCATGAGGCACAGGGTCAGACTGATTTGCATATGGCCATGTCTGAACTGGGGTGGCGGAGTGAGCTAAAGAATGATGATGGATTAAACCCAGATCAGTTGACTGGGGGTGAGTGCTTGCAATGTTCAACACTCCGTCAATCATCCCCTTTGGTTTTGCTAAGTTCGCCCTAAGTTGGCAGGGTATGCCCAGACCTTGCTCACTCTGCCACTGGATTCAAGATAGCCTGGCTGATGAGGGTTATGAACCCGAAACCAGTCCCAGGATGCTTGTTTCCGGTCCAGGGAAGACATGGCTTGGCAGTTCGGGCTGGACTGTTCCCATGAGGCACAGGGTCAGACTGATTTGCATATGGCCATGTCTGAACTGGGGTGGCGGAGTGAGCTAAAGAATGATGATGGATTAAACCCAGATCAGTTGACTGGGGGTGAGTACTTGCAATGTTCAACACTCCGTCCATCATCCCCTTTGGTTTTGCTAAGTTCGCCCTAAGTTGGCAGGGTATGCCCAGACGTGGGTCCCTTGCTCACTTTGCCACTGGATTCAAGATAGCCTGGCTGATGAGGGTTATGAACCCGAAACCAGTCCCAGGATGCTTGTTTCCGGTCCAGGGAAGACATGGCTTGGCAGTTCGGGCTGGACTGTTCCCATGAGGCACAGGGTCAGACTGATTTGCATATGGCCATGTCTGAACTGGGGTGGCGGAGTGAGTTAAAGAATGATGATGGATTAAACCCAGATCAGTTGACTGGGGGTGAGTGCTTGCAATGTTCAACACTCCGTCCATCATCCCCTTTGGTTTTGCTAAGTTCGCCCTAAGTTGGCAGGGTATGCCCAGACGTGGGTCCCTTGCTCACTTTGCCACTGGATTCAACTTAGCCTGGCTGATGAGGGTTATGAACCCGAAACCGGTCCCAGGATGCTTGTTTCCGGTCCAGGGAAGACATGGCTTGGCAGTTTGGGCTGGACTGTTCCCATGAGGCACAGGGTCAGACTGATTTGCATATGGCCATGTCTGAACTGGGGTGGCGGAGTGAGCTAAAGAATGATGATGGATTAAACCCAGATCAGTTGACTGGGGGTGAGTGCTTGCAATGTTCAACACTCCGTCCATCATCCCCTTTGGTTTTGCTAAGTTCGCCCTAAGTTGGCAGGGTATGCCCAGACGTGGGTCCCTTGCTCACTTTGCCACTGGATTCAAGATAGCCTGGCTGATGAGGGTTATGAACCTGAAACCGGTCCCAGGATGCTTGTTTCCGGTCCAGGGAAGACATGGCTTGGCAGTTCGGGCTGGACTGTTCCCATGAGACACAGGGTTAGACTGATTTGCATATGGCCATGTCTGAACTGGGGTGGCTGAGTGAACTAAAGAATGATGATGGATTAAAACCAGATCAGTTGACTGGGGGTGAGTGCTTGCAATGTTCAACACTCCGTCCATCATCCCCTTTGGTTTTGCTAAGTTCGCCCTAAGTTGGCAGGGTATGCCCAGACGTGGGTCCCTTGCTCACTTTGCCACTGGATTCTAGATAGCCTGGCTGATGAGGGTTATGAACCCGAAACCGGTCCCAGGATGCTTGTTTCCGGTCCAGGTAAGACATGGCTTGGCAGTTCGGGCTGGACTGTTCCCATGAGGCACAGGGTCAGACTGATTTGCATATGGCCATGTCTGAACTGGGGTGGCGGAGTGAGCTAAAGAATGATGATGGATTAAACCCAGATCAGTTGACTGGGGGTGAGTGCTTGCAATGTTCAACACTCCGTCCATCATCCCCTTTGGTTTTGCTAAGTTCGCCCTAAGTTGGCAGGGTATGCACAGACCTTGCTCACTTTGCCACTGGATTCAAGATAGCCTGGCTGATGAGGGTTATGAACCCGAAACCAGTCCCAGGATGCTTGTTTCCGGTCCAGGGAAGACATGGCTTGGCAGTTCGGGCTGGACTGTTCCCATGAGGCACAGGGTCAGACTGATTTGCATATGGCCATGTCTGAACTGGGGTGGCGGAGTGAGTTAAAGAATGATGATGGATTAAACCCAGATCAGTTGACTGGGGGTGAGTGCTTGCAATGTTCAACACTCCGTCCATCATCCCCTTAGGTTTTGCTAAGTTCGCCCTAAGTTGGCAGGGTATGCCCAGACGTGGGTCCCTTGCTCACTTTGCCACTGGATTCAACTTAGCCTGGCTGATGAGGGTTATGAACCCGAAACCGGTCCCAGGATGCTTGTTTCCGGTCCAGGGAAGACATGGCTTGGCAGTTTGGGCTGGACTGTTCCCATGAGGCACAGGGTCAGACTGATTTGCATATGGCCATGTCTGAACTGGGGTGGCGGAGTGAGCTAAAGAATGATGATGGATTAAACCCAGATCAGTTGACTGGGGGTGAGTGCTTGCAATGTTCAACACTCCGTCCATCATCCCCTTTGGTTTTGCTAAGTTCGCCCTAAGTTGGCAGGGTATGCCCAAACGTGGGTCCCTTGCTCACTTTGCCACTGGATTCAAGATAGCCTGGCTGATGAGGGTTATGAACCCGAAACCGGTCCCAGGATGCTTGTTTCCGGTCCAGGGAAGACATGGCTTGGCAGTTCGGGCTGGACTGTTCCCATGAGACACAGGGTCAGACTGATTTGCATATGGCCATGTCTGAACTGGGGTGGCTGAGTGAACTAAAGAATGATGATGGATTAAAACCAGATCAGTTGACTGGGGGTGAGTGCTTGCAATGTTCAACACTCCGTCCATCATCCCCTTTGGTTTTGCTAAGTTCGCCCTAAGTTGGCAGGGTATGCCCAGACGTGGGTCCCTTGCTCACTTTGCCACTGGATTCTAGATAGCCTGGCTGATGAGGGTTATGAACCCGAAACCGGTCCCAGGATGCTTGTTTCCGGTCCAGGTAAGACATGGCTTGGCAGTTCGGGCTGGACTGTTCCCATGAGGCACAGGGTCAGACTGATTTGCATATGGCCATGTCTGAACTGGGGTGGCGGAGTGAGCTAAAGAATGATGATGGATTAAACCCAGATCAGTTGACTGGGGTGAGTGCTTGCAATGTTCAACACTCCGTCCATCATCCCCTTTGGTTTTGCTGTTTCCATGAGGAACAGGGTCAAGACTGATTTGCACACGGTAGGGTCCAAACTGGGGTGGTGTGGTGAGGTGAGCAAAAGAACAATGGATTAACCCCTGATCTTTGTGACTGGGGGTAAATGTTTGCATTGTTCAGCATTCTATCCATCATTTGTTCCTTTTGCTTTTGTCGCCCTAAGTGGAAAGGGTATGCCCAGACGTGGGTCCCGTGTTCACTGCGCCACTGGATTCAAGCTAGCCTGGCTGATGAGAAGTGATGTCCCGAAACTGGTCCCAGTAGGAATGTTTCCGGTCCACGGAGGGCCTGACTTGGGAGTTTGGGCTGGACTGTTCCCATGAGGAACAGGGTCAAGACTGAATTGCATATGGCTGGGTCCAAACTGGCGTGGCGTGGTGAGCAAAAGAACGATTGATTAAACCCTGATCTTTGTGACTGGGGTTGAATGTTTGCATTGTTCAGCATTCCCTTCCATCATTTGTTCCTTTTGCTTTTGTCGCCCTAAGTGGGAAGGGTATGCCCAACATGGGTCCTGTGCTCACTGCGCCACTTGACTCAAGCTAGCCTGGGTGATGAGGGGTGATGCCCCGAAACCGGTCCCAGGATGCTTGTTTCCGGTCTAGGGAGAGCCTGGCTTCGCAGTTCAGGCTAGTCTGTTCCCATGAGTAACAAGGTCAAGACTGATTTGCATATGGCTGGGTCCAAACTGGGGTGGCGTGGGGAGCAAAACAATGGAGTCAACCCAGATCTTTGTGACTGGGGGTGAATGTTTGCATTGTTCAGCATTCCGGCCATCATTTGTTCCTTTTTGCTTTTGTCGCCCTAAGTCGGAAGGGTATGCCCAGACGTGGTTCCCGTGCTCACTGTGTCACTGGATTCAAGCTATCCTGGCTGATGAGGGGTGATGCCCTGAAACCAGCCTCAGGATGCTTGTTTCCGGTCCAGGGAGGACCTTGCTTGGCAGTTCGGGCTGGACTGTTCCCCTGAGGAGCAGGGCCAAGATTGATTTGCATATGGCTGGGTCTAAACTGGGGTGGCGTGGTGAGCAAAAGAACGATGGGTTCAACCCAGATCTTTGTGACTGGGGGTATATGTTTACATTGTTCAGCATTCCGTCCATCATTTGTTCCATTTGCTTTTGTCGCCCTAAATGGGAAGGCTATGACCAGACGTGGGTTCCGTGCTCACTGCGCCACTCGATTTAAGTTAGCCTGGCTGATGAGGGGTGCTGCCCTGAAACCCGTCCCAGGATGCTTGTTTCTGGTCCAGGGAGTGCCTGGCTTGGCAGTTCGGGCTGGACTGTTCCCATGAGGAACAGGATCAAGACTGATTTGCATATGGCTGGGTCTAAACTGAGTTGACGTGGTGAGCAAAAGAACGATGGATTAAACCCAGATCTTTGTGACTCGGGGTGAATGTTTGCATTGTTCAGCATTCCATCCATCATTTGTTCCTTTTGCTTTTGTCACCCTAAGTGGGAATAGTATGCCCAGACGTGGGTCCCAGGCTCGCTGCGCCACTGGATTCAAGCTAGCCTGGCTGATAAGGGGTGATGCCCCGAAACCGTTCCCAGGAAGCTTGTTTCCAGTCCATGGAGGCCATATAATAATGACCTGATTAGATAGAACACTCTATACTTTCAATGTGAGTGGGGCAGTATTCATAACCAATCTCTGCCAAGGGCAAGCTCCACTAATTGAAGAATCGTGCCCAACTCTAAGTGTTCTGTAAACTTTAAAAGTTTGGCAACCCACCGTACAAAGCCTCACATCATAAACACAGACAAAAAAGGTGTGAAAGGTCAGAAAGTACCTCACGTAAGCATCACCCAAGGAGCTACTGGTTGGTACTCACCAGTTTGCTCACGTTGTCATCATTGGTAACTTTCATGACCAAAACGGAAAAGGGGAAAGTGGAAAGTTATTATGCCCAATTTTTGAAGTTGTGTGAGAAAAAGGTGAAGAAAAATAAAAGTGTAGTGTCAATGCTTGTGTTATCCATCAACCATCTAGACCCCGTAACGTGCAAATAGGGAAATTGCTTTACTAAGTTAAAATGAGTTGTGGCTCACTTGCAATTGTACATACTTTATTCTTCGCAGTGACTGCACTCAGATTAAAAACACGGCATGTTTAGACCATGATTGGAACAGCCGACATGTTTAGTTGCCTAGTAATTTTTGGCAAATTCATCAGGGCTCGGGGACATATCTCCACCTTGCTGATACTTCAGGGACCATCTGTGGTGGTTGACAAACAGAAAGATAGTGCCAAATATATAAACATATTGTTAGACTTGGCATCTTTTGGCATGTTTCCCCTGAGTTTTTGCTTTCTGACCTCCCGGTTTTGACTCTGTTTTTGCTGGCTTAGTGTTTCTGCGCACTTTTCTCACTGCTGATCAGTGGTAAAGTGCAAGTGCTCCTGTGGTAAAATGTGTTATGGATTGGTGTTTCCATGATTGGCCTATTTGATTTATGTGTCAGTCCCTAGTAAAGTGCACTGCGTGTGCCAGGGCCTGTAAATCAAATGCTGTTGGTGGGCTGCAGCACTGGATTGTGCCACCCACACAAACAGCCCGTAAATGTGACTCTGGCCTGCCATTGCAGAGCCAGTGTGCAGTCTGGTACTGCCATGTCGACTTGGCAAGTGCACACACTTGCCAGGCCCTAACCTTCCCTTTTCTTACATGTCAGCCACCCCTAAGGTAGGCCCAAGGTACCCCTGTGGGCAGGGTGCAGTGTATGTGAAAGGTAGGACATGCCCTGCTGTGTGTGACATGTCCTGATAGTGAATTACTGCCAATTTCGTTTTTCACTATTGCAAGGCTACCTGTTCCCCATAGGACAGAATGGGGAGTTTGTTTATAACATCTTATAAACATAACTGGCCCGGGGAATTAGGGAGGAAAATAAAGTTTAATATGCCTGAACTCAGAATCTAAAGATGTATCTTTTAGTGAAGGTGATTTTTACATTCTGTGTTTGAAAATACCAAGAAGACTGCCAAGAAGAAGAGCTGGAGAAGCTGTGAGGAGGAACTACCACTTTGCTGTGTGCTTTGCTTTGTTGGCCTGCAGTGGCTGCTTCTGTCTTGGGCAGTGAAAGGACTGGACTGGACTTTCTGCAATCTACTTTTGTGAGTTTCTCCAAGGGCTTGAGGTAGAGCTTGCCCCCTGTTCAAGAAGTCTCAGGAACAGCAAAGACTTCAAGTTCTTCTGCCCTCAGCACTGGGGACTGTGTGTTTTGTGCTGCAACAGAAGAAAAAGCAACCCGACGCAGTCTACGACGCCGCTGCCGACTCCGTGTCCTGAAGGCACCGCAGAGGGCACCGCAGCAACGCAACCCTGGTCTCACCGCCGACGCCTGCTGATGCCGCCACCGAGCTGCTGCTCGCACCGCGACCTGTGGGCACCGCACTCCGCACCGCCTCGCTTCACGACGACACCTTGGTATCCCCGACGACGCAGCTCCACGCCGAAATCTACGCCGCTGCTTGCACTGTGGTTCGAGGGCACCGCTCGTAAAGTTACACGACGCACCGCCCTCAACCCGCACTGCAGCCTTGGCCTACCGACGCCAGAGCCATCGACTCCAGTTCGTCAGGACGACAGCGCTTCAGCAACGATGACGCCACTGCTTGCACCGTGACCTGCCAGCACCGCGACGAGCACCGCATTCACTTCGCACCGCGACCCTGGTCTCACCGACGACGCCATCTGATGCTGCCACCGAGCCGCTGCTCTCACCGCGACCTGAGGGCACCGCACGCCGCACCGCTGCACTTCGCACCGCAGCACCCGACGCCTGCCGACGCCAGAGCTCCTGACTTCAATAGAGAGGAGTTCGATCTGCAACGCGTGTGACTTCGAGGGCCCCGACGACTCTTGCACCGACCTCCGGAACCAACGCCTGCGGACGCCGTGCTTTCGGAAGCTCCACGAGAGGTCGCCGACGCCCTGAATTTCTAAAAGGTACTGTTTGCGGGTCTTCCCGACACCGTAGCTGGCCCGCGACGCCGCGGTCAGCCAGAACTGTTTGGATTTGTTCGTTCACGACGCCGTGATAGCCCCGGAGGGAGCTATCGACATCAAGGAACTGTTTTTCAAGCATATTTTGATAACTGAAGATTTTTAAGTACTGTATTGTGGATTTTTATCGTTTTTGGTCTTGCTTTAAGTATATAAAAATATTGGATATTTTTCTAAACTGGTGTGGTGTCCTTTTGTAGTGCTTACACTGTATTACTGTTGGTTATGTGCAAATGCTTAACACACTGCCTCTAAGATAAGCCTGACTGCTCGTGCCAAGCTACCAAGGGGGTTAGCAGGGGTTATTTTAGGAGTGTAACTCCCTTATCCTGACTAGGAAGAAGGGTCCCTATTTGGACAAAGGTGCAAACCCTTGCCAACTAGAGACCCCCATTTCTAACACATATATTAAAATAATGTTTGATGGCAGCCTTGCCATAACATTTTCTCAGCAAAATGTATGCAGGTTTTGCCATAATTACCCGGTGGTTACCAACTGAACGCCTACCGGCAACACACTCAGATACGGGGAACAAACGAATTTTAGCCACGCTTCCACATCAAGTAAGTAGCAGCCACCAGTCGTTGACCTGTGAATATATACATGTACTGTTCAGCCATCACGAGTTTACATTACACCAATATCTCAGCAATTATTTCGTGTACAGCTGCTTCATGTCTGTAAATGTAAGCAGTTCGAGAGATCTATGTATTATGTAGCCCAATAGCTATTCTCTCAGTTCCCACAATTGCTAAAAACTGTCAGGGTCTGCTCAAACCTACAAGATTGCGAGTACCAATATACGGGTGAAATCCATACCCGCCTCTACCCACTCACTGCTATACCGGTCGTCTGAACTCCAATCTTCTCCTGGACGCCGAGAGAACTTGTGCGCCCAGTGAAGTACGTGTGCCGTGACCCGGAAGGGGTGCGGAAGACCCGCCCTCTCACCAGGGTCAACGGCCGCTCTCAGCCAATCGCGGGAGCCGAGGAGACTATTCATTACCGTCCGTCTTTGTATGTAGAAGGGAGGATTATAATCAGCGCCATCTTAAAGATACTAATCCTGGTTTGCTGTTTTATCAGTTTTAAATGTGAACCATGCTAGTGGATGTTCCCAGTATCGGCCATAAGTCAGAAAGCATGAAGACACTCTGTGTACAAAAGCCACACGGCCATGCTGAATTGATCATGTTTATTGCTTCTAGCGTCAAAGTGTTCGGCAGGCTAAAAAGATGTGTACAAATATATACATGTTGGAAAATACCTAGATCACAAGTGCATGCCCAAGAGTGCTGCGTAAATCATGTATATTAATTGTAGCAACATAGTGGTCGACAAGTAAAAACATTTAGACATATATATGCAGATGTATGTACATATATATATTAAAGGACAACCGAATCACCTGGGCCAGTGTCTATCCTTTGTCACCCGAACATGAACCACCATAGTATTGAGTGATGATACCCCATGATACGGTCAGGATGAAGTTTATTAAATGTACCAAATAGGGTGCATAATTTCACACGCAACCCCCCACCCCGTTCGTCACACACCACTAGTGCGGGCTCGTGCCAACAAAGAATAGAGCATATATCTCACCCTTGCCCGTACTTCTAGTCATGTGTCACATTCTCCCATGGGACAAGTTCCTACCTGCCTACCCTATTCCATTCAATGGACTCATTCAGGCCCATTTGATCAGCTTTTTCCGTAAAGATCCAACGTGCCTCTTTCCTGATCAACGTGTCCTCACTGCTATATGCATCTCCCATTACTCTCTCCAACACTGTTCACTTCAGGTCCCTATAGTTGTGTTTCAAATCCTGGGAGTGTCGGACCAATCGTGTAGTCAATTTCCCTGCCTTAAGGGTACTGATGTGTTCTTGAATCCTCACCTTTACCTTACGAGACGTGAGGCCAATATAGTGCAACCCACACACACAGGTAAGTCTGTAGATTACATTCATGGTGTTACAGTTGCTGAATTTATTTTGATGCCAGGTTCTACCATCCACCATCTGAACAATCTTAGTTGCCTGAGTTAGATCACAAACAGTACACCTCCCACAAGGGAAGGGTCCTGACAGTATACCTGATTCCCTTTTCTGTTGGATGTGACGGGTGTGGACCAGCCGGTCTCTCAAGTTAGTTGCCCTCCTAAACGCAAACCTAGGGGGAGGCATCTTCTTCTGACTAGTGTCCAACAAAGCCCAATGTTTCCTAATGATCTGCCTGATTTTGGTAGACAGAGGCTCAAATGTGGTTACCACTGGGAGACAGGCTTCACTAGATTTTTTATTTCTTTCCAGCAAGGCCTCACGAGGGGTATTAAGCACTCTCTTGTGTGCCCGTTTGATGACTTTAGTCGGGTATGCTCTGTTTTCAATCCGTTTCGTCAGACTTTCTGATTGTTCCATGTACATGCTTGTATCTGTACAATTCCTACGGTACCTGAAAAATTGCCCCACAGGGAGATTATCCCGCAGTGCCCTCGGATGGAAGGAATGATAGTGCAAGAGCGAATTCCTGTTGGTGGATTTCTGATGGACAGTGGTGTGAAGCTTCTGATTGGTGGCAACAATATCCAAATCTAGATAGACCACCACATGTCTACTGATGGTCCATGTGAAGTGTAAGCAATTGTCAATCTCATTCAACCATCCAAAGAAATCATGTAATTTGTCCTCTGGCCCAGTCCAGATGCACAACACGTCATCAATAAACCTCTTCCAAAGAGAAATGTACTGTTGGAAGGGGTTGGAGACATGATGTATAAAATTCTCCTCGAACTGACCGACGTAGATGCACGCCAGACTTGGCGCAAAAGTAGCCCCCAGAGAGGTCCCGGAGACCTGGAGATATAGTTGGTTCTTATAGCTAAAGAAATTACGTGTAAGTGCCAACTCGACACATTGCAGCACAAATGATGGAGGTGTGTCATAAACATAGATCTTTGTGACTGGGGGTGAATGTTTGCATTGTTCAGCATTCCGTCCATCATTTGTTCCTTTTGCTTTTGTCGCCCTAAGTGGGAAGGGCATGTGGGTCCCATGCTCACTGCGCCACTGGATTCAAGCTAGCCTGGCTGATGAGGGGTGATGCCCCGAAACCGGTCCCAGGATGCTTGTTTCTGGTCCAGGGAAGGCCTAGCTTGGCAGTTCGGGCTGGATTGTTCCCATGAGGAACAGGGTCAAGATTGATTTACATATGGCTGGGTCCAAACTGGGTCAGCGTGGTGAGCAAAAGAACGATGGATTAAACTTAGATCTTTGTGACTGAGGATGAATGTTTGCATTGTTCAGTGTTCCGTCCATCATTTGTTCCTTTTGCAAGGTCTATCGGCAGAACCTATAATGAGAATTATCAAAGCAAAATTATTGAAGATAATTTCATATGGGCACCTAACTTACCCAGGGATATTGTCCCCAGCTTGGGACATTTTTCAGTGTAAGGCATATAGAAGAAGTTTTAATCTGCTGAGGGGCACTCAACAATCCCTCTTACGACTTGAGTTTGGTCTAACAGCACAGGACCTAAAATGCAAGGACTCTTTTCTTAAATATTTTAATTCTATTCATCAAGCCGAACCTGGAGCCTTAAAAACCCCTCTGAAGGAGATTTTTTTTTTTTTTAAAAGACAATC
The DNA here is from genome assembly GCA_963921515.1 of Calotriton arnoldi. Taxonomy (NCBI): domain Eukaryota; kingdom Metazoa; phylum Chordata; class Amphibia; order Caudata; family Salamandridae; genus Calotriton; species Calotriton arnoldi. Next base: position 162,192 of record CAWUFW010009867.1, read on the forward strand.
CTTAGGCGTTATATTTACATGCTGATGCAAAAGATATGAAAGTGAACCTGCAAACGATGATGACTCCGGTTTCAAGACCCGAACTAAAGGCCACTTTAAAAATACAAACCATAGCCCTATCCCAAAAGGCTATCTATGCTTCCTTGCTCACAACATCGTACAATGTTACAAGAATGCAACCATACCTGAAAGCGGCCCTAAGCAGGGTGTGCAGATTACGTATCCTGCACGTTCGATTTATGGATCTTCCAATAAACGAGTTGAGAGGTAATTGAAAATGGCCAGCTCTCATAACTATATGCAGTTTTTGCGATTACAAGAAAGACTTACTGCAGCACTTACTTTGCTCCTATCCAGAATTTTTAGTAGCATGTTGCAATTTATTAAAACCAATATTTTTAAAGTACGGAACGCTAATGTGCAAAGAAGCCCTAAACCTCTGCCTGAGGAGTACCACCCCCACAGACCACGTCCGGTTTGGCATGTTTATAAATAAAATAATTACCCCAATTAACTTAAATGTGCAGCCTCAGCTCACTGCAGACAAAGGCATTATGTGTTACTGATCGCTTTCAAACTACTTATAGGGTGCCCGGGTTTTAATTTTCCCCATGAATTTTACCTGGTTTTATTGTCTTTGTTGTATCAATTTTAAGTAATTGAATCAATACAAAAATCAATCAGTATGGTCTGAGTGTTTTAAGTACACCCCCAACTCTTCACTTAGCATTCACAAGCCAACAGACAAAATTAAAGTTACTGTAAAGGAGCTTAAAAAATACACAATGATAAAGCTGTTTTTCTGAAATGTAATGCATCTCAGTAATGAAAACTCAAACTCTGGATATAATATAGAGATTCTTGCTTGTGACTTTTACTGCCGCACGTGGATAAACTCATATTTTCATGTCTCAGTAGAATATTGTCTGCATGTACTTCAGAAAACTACAGCAGTGACCTTCATGAAAACATTGAATTTGTTGCTTCAGTAGCTGCCATAGCCGATTCAAACATAATGTAACAATATTTTCTCCAACACAGGTGGAGTTTGTGAGAAGCTTCATGTTGTAGAATTACGAGATCTTTTTTAATGTATTTTTTTACAACTGTTTCGCTCTGCTTAATTCTGATTGGTTTAGTTTGTGAAAACCACGTACAACCGTAGTAAATGTATGAAATCCTTTGCTCAGAACCCTATAAATGTGCATTCGTTTAGATATGAAGAGAGACTTTTTCCTACTGATCCTTGGAGGTGAGTCCATGCCAGATTCCTCTCCCATTTTAGACTTTGCATTTGGCTGTCCTGAACTTTACTGAGTTCTTTGACTGATTTCTGTGTTTTAACTGAGCTTTGCACTCGGATTTATTGATTTTGACTATTTTGATACCCCGAAGCCAGTCTCAGGATGCTTGTTTCTGGTCGAGGGAGGACCTGGCTTGGCAGTTGGAGCTGGACTGTTCCCATGGGGAGCAGGATCAAGATTGATTTGCATATTGCTGGGTCTAAACAGGGGTGGCGTGAGCAAAATAACGATGGATGTAATCCAGATCCCTTGACTGGGGTCAATGTTTGATTTGTTCCGCATTCTGTCCATCATTTGTGTGTACTTTGCTTTCTCGCCCTAGGTGTGCCAGGTTTTTCTAGACGTGGGTCCAGGGCTCACTGTGCCACTGGATTCAAGCTAGCCTGGCTGATGAGGGGTGTTACACTGAAACCGGTCCCAGGATGCTTGTTTCTGGTCCAGGGACGACCTGGCTTGGCAGTTCGGGACGTGTTCCCATGGGGAGTAGGGTCAGGACTGATTTGCATATGGCTAGGTCTAAACTGGGGTGTGGTGGGGTGGCATGGTAAGCAAAAGAACGATGGAATTAACCCAGATCTATTGACTTGTGGTGAATGTTTGATCCGCATTCCGTCTATCATTTGTGTGTCTTTTGCTCATGGTGAACCCAGCATCCTAGCGCGGAGATCTCGAGCGTAAAGCATGTGCTAGTATGCAGTATGTCTGTGTCTGAATTAGCCAGGGGGATACAGGCCTCTAAGTTCCGGTTGGGAAGCTCGTCCTGCCATGTTTACAAGATGGAGGGGAGGCTGCTTTCCCCAGATCAGTGCTTAATTTGTGTCGGTGCTTTCCGGTGCTTAGCACCGGCACTTATTTGTCAGGGCCGGGTCTACACTGCCACTGCCAACTTGAACTCACATCAAGGATGCGACTGCACTCACTGCACGTGCCATCATATTTCAAAGTAAATATAAGTGACTGACTCACTGCAGTGTTGTTCAAACTAGTCTGTTACAGTCCCCGAGTCCCCCTGGTGAAGAAGAGTGTTGGTGTGCTCATGCTGAGAGAGCCGACAGCCGATAATAAATCCTCATCCAAATCCATGCGAATTTGCCTTTGGTTCAGTGTTGCGGTGGGCAGGCACTGATTGGGCTGTATTTGGTCTTGTGGAGGTAGGGGCTGCGCTGCTGCGGCAGCTCGCGTAACCTTTTTTTAAAAATTAAATTCCAAGCCCCGGCACACGCTCATGCACCGCAACCCCACAAGTCACTGTGGCGCCAGTTCAGCACAACGTTGAGGCGGGCACTGTTATTTGAAGCAGCAGCGCAGCAGACCTCTTAAGAAAGGCAGTGCCAATAGTAAAGTAATCCAGTGAGTAAAAAACCAAACCATCCAATGCTGCTTTTTCTTGAGCGTCACAGTCGTAGGGTTACAAAAGAGACTTGGTATGATTAAGATTAGAATCGAGGCCCAAGCAATCATGCGACCAGTGCAGGGCGGGGCACAGTGTGCAGGAGCACTAATCAGGTCAGTAGGCTGAAAGGGCAAGGCCTTGCCCTTAACCCCTGATACAGTTGTAAAGATTCCGTGCACGTCAGACTATCTGGTGTTAATCCGCGTATCTCTCACAGTTTAATTACTGGTTTTCTACTCTCCCATTGTTGTTTTGACGCACTTAAGAACTAAATATCAACACCGCCCTGTGTCTGATGTGTTTTGTCGTTTTGTTCCTGTCTGACTCTAAAATCTCTGGGGCATATTATCAAGCCATTTATCGCCGCGTTAGCGGCACTTTTGTGCCGCTAACGCGTTTTTTTTTTCTCGCCCTATTATCAAGCTGTCGGTAACAAGCGTTAGCGACAGCTTTCTGGCGATCACGGCTGCTTTTTTTATCGCCTTGTATGCCAGCGATAGTTTTCGCTAATGATATGCAAAGTAGGCGTTCCTTCTTAAAATTTCACGAAAAATGTCGCTAACACCACATCGCACTATTAGCAATGATGGCCCGGACCCGCGAAGCGATAAAAAAAGTCACGCTAAGGCCCTTTAGCTGCAGGAACTTAAGACCAGAAAAAAGCTGGTCTAAAAATGGTGATAAAGGGAGGTATATAAGGGAGAGTAGCCCAGAGCCCCATCTGAAGACCCACTGACGCCATGGAGGTACTAATCATTCAGCTTGGAGCCCCACGAAGGCAACAACCACCACCGCCACTGCCACCTCCCCCAGGACCACCACTGAGGCAGCGCCGAAGAAGACAGCGGGCCCTGCGCAGACGTCGCAGCCTCACAGACCTAACGCCAGAGGATGTCATTGCCCACTACAGGCTCAAAAGGACATCCATCCAACACATCCGGAACCTGATAGCCCACAGGCTGACGGCACCAACACAGCAGATAACCAACATTCCTCCGCAGACAAAGCTGCTGGCTGTGCTGCACATGTTGGCCTCTGGGACCTTTCAACCAACAACGGCCAGAGTCGGCGGAGTTTCACAGGCAGCCTTTTCAATCTTCCTCCCAACTGTCTTGGATGGCATACTCAGCCTGATACCCCAGCACCTTCACTTCCCCAACACTGTGCAGGAACAGATTGCGACCAAGCAAGGCTTTCACGCCATAGCCGGATTCCCGCAGGTTTTGGGGGCAATTGACTGCACACATGTCCTATTTGTGCCCCCTGCGGACAGTGCACACATATACCGCAACAGAAAGCACACCCATTCTATGATTGTGCAGGCAATAGTGGACCACTGGGGACCGTTCACCACTGTCATAGGCAAGTTTCCAGGGAGTGTGCATGATTCCTACATCTTCCGACAGTATATCATAAACCAGCGCTTCCAGGATGGCACCTACGGAAATGCAGTTCTTGTTGGTAAGTACTAACTGAACACACCACACGCCTCAACTCCACATACAAGCAACTCACAATTGTTAGAATGTACATGTCACAATCTCACATACAACATGGCAATCAACATGCCCACTTACCAGACCCAACAACACAAGGAACTGTGGGAACTGTGGCTAGCTATGTAGACAAACCATCCCCAAAGGCTTAGCCCCTCCGCCACTCATTTGCAAATGTGGGGAGAGGTGGGAACCAAGTATGTGCGATGGAGGGACTCGATCCATAAGGAAAGTATGTACACAAGGCCCAGTGTGTCGGTGTTGTGCAGACAGTCGGGACTAAGCTGAGTGCAGACCTGCCCATGTGGGCATATAGTGTGTTTCCGTAGTCCAGCCTGATGGCAATGACTGTGTTGGTGACTGTCTTACCTGACAATGGGGGGATCCATTTGAAGGTTGCATGGAAGACGCAGAGGCAGTTGAAGCTGCTGCAGGTCACTTCGTAGACCTGTTGGTTCATGGAGAGGGAGGAGTCAAATACGGTGCCTAGGTACCTAGAGCTGGGGGGGCTGCTGAAGCTGTTGTCCCACCAGGTGATGCCACATGCTGATGGTTTCGTAATGAGGATGAGGACTCATGTCTCCTCTGTGTATAGCACCCCCCAGCTGTTGATCATCTATGTTGCAACTGACAGCAATCCTTTCTGGAAGCCCAGTTTGGTGTGTGGGCGTATTGTTGATGGAGAATATGAGCTTTGTGTCCTTGTAGGTGGTGATGTTTAATGGTATCCTCAATCTTGCACCAGTTCTTCTCCATGTGTCACCAGATGCATCTGCCATCTTTGAGGTTGTTGGTGACCGAGGTGTCATTTATTGCACGCTGTATGTTGCCGTTGCATAGTGGGGCAAGTGTGTATGCGCAGTTGGAGATACATGTCTGTAAAATGAGATCCAGCACCATTGGTGATGACTGCAGCGCTGTGGGTGTTGCTGTTGATGGTGGTGTGTAGCATCTACTCGTTGACTGAGCTCCACTAACTTTGTGTGGGTCCCCATGTGGTCTAGGGTGGCTTAGGGTTGACCGACGAGGAAGTGTATGCGTTTGTGGTCACTACATGTGCATTTAGTGGGCTTGATGAACTGGACGAAGTTCACACATGCAAAGAAGGTGTCAAAGGTGTGCCCTGCCTTGTGGCTCAGTGTGGTGAAGTATTGGGACAGTCTGATGTCAGCAAACATGTCCCAGATTGTAATGGATAATGAGTAGTCGTGGTATGTGAGTTGGAGGCTTCGCTCAGGAATGAGTACGTAGTCCAGGGAGTGCACGGCGTGGCGTCTGATGATGTTGATGGTGTGGGTGAAGCGTTCCTGCCCTCAGTGGGCCCTGCAGGCCAGGGGGCTGCTGAGTGTTGCTTTGTGGCAGCTCTGGACATGAAACTGCATGTGTTGTGCGGTGGGGCAGGTCTGGCGGATGCGGCAGCATCAGAACTGAACGTGATCCGTGTCTGGTGTGGCCTATTGCCAGTTAAACGTTCTCATGGCATTGACTGCGAGGAGTGCGAATGAGTGCTATCACTAGACGGTAGGAGAGCCAGGGTGCCTGTTGGTGTGTGTGTTAGGCCTGCGGATATGCGCAGATGGCCTTAACATTGTTGCACAGTAGGAGTGCTAGTGATGCAACCGCGCAGCGCACACAATCAAATTGGCTAAGGGGAGGGAGGATCAACTGTGAGGCAACGTAATTAGCATTGATGCTGGTAAACAGTCAGAAGCGACACATGGCTAACATGAAATCCAACATAGCACAATTCACACACCAAAAAACCATCAACACTAACAACACAGCCTGCGTAACCAATAATGGACACATCTCTCCATCACATGTTACAGGTGATCAAGGATATGCATTCTGCCCGTGGATGATGACACCCCTCCGAAACCCCACCACCCAGGCACAGAGGCAGTATAATGCGGCCCACATACGCACCCGGTCCATTGTGGAGCGCACATTTGGCGTGCTAAAGTCACGTTTCCATAGCCTGGACATCACAGGTGGCAGACTGCTGTACAGCCCCGAAATGGTGAACAAAATCATCATAGCATGTTGTGTATTGCACAATATATGTGTGCGCACCAATGCTCCATGGATCCAAGTGCCTGCTGCACCGGACGATGACCAGGATGATGATGAAGATGAGGCAGGTGGAGCACACCCCACAGTTAATGCAACAGGAACTGCCCGAAGGAACCGAATAATAAACAATTTCTTCAACTGAGCACGTCACATTGTGACAGTCCCCATCAAATGTATACCAGTGCAAAATGACCCCAATCACGGTTAGTGCCAATAAAAATACACAACACACATACCCTGTCTGCATGTCACTCTCCTGCATAAGTACATCACTCTGAAAAGAGTACGTTGCACAATAAGTGCAACTAACATCACAACTCTCAAATCATGGTGGGAATGTCTCCTCAGTACAGAGATGCTCTTCAGCGTGTCAAATGTGCAAAAGTAGATTTATCATGGTGTAAATTGTGCTACCAAAATCAAATATTTTGTGTGTCCTTTTGTGCAAATCATGAAATATAGGTTGTCCTCTCTGCAAAAATCTTAATTGTAGGGTGTCGTTTTGGGGCAATAAGTAATTTGAGTGTGTCCGTTGTGTTCAATAATGAAATTTAGGGTGTGAAATGGGGTTAAAGATGAAAAATGGGCGTGGAATAGGGTAAAAGATGAAAAATGGGTGTGAAATAGGGTAAAAGATGATAAATGGGAGTGAAATGGGGTAAAAGATGAAAAATGGGCATGAAATAGGCTAAAAGATGAAAAATGGGCGTGAAATAGGGTAAAAGATGAAAAATGGGCGTGAAATGGGGTAAATGATGAAAAATGGGCGTAAAATGAGATAAATGATGAAAAATGGGCGTGAAATAGGGTAAAAGATGAAAAATGGACGTGAAATGGGGTAAAAGATGAAAAATGGGTGTGAAATAGGGTAAAAGATGAAAAATGGGCATGAAATAGGGTAAAAGATGAAAAATGGGCGTGAAATGGGGTAAAAGATGAAAAATGGGCGTGAAATAGGGTAAAAGATGAAAAATGGGTGTGAAATGGGGTAAAAGATGCTTTATAGGGTGTCATCTGCTATTAGCTTGGAATCTACTTCCACCTCAAGCTCATAAATCTCTACGACAAATTTGTGGACCACACACTGGACGCAGCAGCCGGACCACCCGCACCCCTGAGATACCAACCAGCCCATCATCTCCAAATGGACACCAGGCACGGATGAAGACACCGCCTACACCATGAAAGGCATCCACTCGGGGGCCCACACAGACCCCTGGCCCTCTCACAACTACCACAGAGCCGCATCTGCCATTGCACACGAAACACTATGCAACATCAACACCACCTTCAAAACATGCACCTTCACAGACAACTGGAAGCGCGCAGAAGTCATGCCCCTGCTCAAGAAGCACACAGCTGACCCCCACCGACCTCAAGAACTATCGGCCCATCTCGCTCCTCACCTTTGCAGCCAAAGTCGCAGAGAAAACAGTCAACAGGGAACTGACAAGATTCATCAAAGAGAACGCCATCCTTGACCTGTCACAATCCGGATTCCAAAGCAACAACAGCACTGAGACCGCCCTGCTTGCCGCCACTGACGACATCAACACCCTCCTGGACCAAGGACACTACGCAGACCTCATCCTACTCGACCTTCCAGCAGCTTCAACAACGTCTCCCACCGCACACTAGTCACCAGACTACATGACGTAGGCATCCAAGGTACACCCCTGGACTGGATCCGATCATTCCTCACCGTAAGAAGGCAAAGGATCAGACTGCCACACTTCCTCTCCGATCCCACGACAATCACCTGCAGAGTCCCACAGGGGTCATCACTGAGCCCGAGCATCTTCAAAACCTACATGGCCCCCTTCGCAGACATCGTCCAACAACACGGCCTCAACACCCTATCCCACGCTGACGACACCCAGCTCATCCTCTACCCCACCAAAGACCACACCACCTAATAATACAACTTCCAGAAAGGAATGCAACACGGCGCAGTCTGGATGACCAACAGCTGCATGAAGCACAACCCCGAGAAGACAGAAGACCTCGTCCTTGTAAACACCCCTTCAGCATGGGACAACACCTGGTGGCTGACGCCCTCAGAAGACCACCTCCCCCCGCAGACCACGCTAAAAACCTCCGCATCATACTTGACACATCACTCAACATGAACCAACAGGTCAACGCCGTCACCTACAGCTGCTTAAACACACTCCGCATCCTCTGCAGGTCCTTCAAATGGATCCCCCCTGAGTCAAGGAAGACAGTCACCCACGCACTCATCACCAGCAGACTGTACTACGGAAACGCACTCTATGCCGGCATCAACAAGTCCATACTCTGCAAACTCAAGACAATACAGAACACTGCCGCCAGTCTCGTCCTCGGCATCCCCTGGCACAAACACATCAACCAACACCTACGATGACTCCACCGGCTCACAGAGGAGAAAATAGTCAGCTTCAACATCCTCATCTCACGCCTACAAATGCCTACACAACAACGGACACAAATACCTCAATGACAGATTCAACTTCCACGTACCCAAAAGAAAACTCTAATTTACAAAACTCTCACTGGCCGAAACCCCTCGCATCCACAGAGCCAGAGCATGCGGAAGATCCTTCTCTCACATTGCAGCCAAGACCTGGATCGAGCTACCGGCAGACATCAGACACGCCCCCTCCCTGAAAACCTTCATGAAGCCCCTCAAGAGCTGGCTCTTTGGCCAACAGATCTGGGCACGGCACCTCCCCCAGCGCCTCGTGAACCCCACGGGTGAGTAGCACACTTACAATTCCCCTGATTGATTTATACACATTGCCTCAAACTTAACTCTGAAAAAACTGAGGTCTTGATTTTTGGAAACATGCAGCCAACTTGGGGCAATCTGTGGTGGCCGGCAGAGATGGGAGTACCACCTAAACCAGCAGCCAAAGCTAAGAACTTGGGTGTATGGATTGATAATAAATGAACACTCTCTCAGCAGACCAATACTATTGTCTCTGCTTCACACTTTCTTATAAAGAAAATAAGGAAGATCCTTCCGTACAACCCTGCGGAGACCAGAAAAATGGTGGTAACATCTCTCATCCAGTCCAAACTGGATTACTGCAATGGGCTATATCTGAATATTCAGAAGCAGTGTCTAAGGAAGCTTCAGATGGTCCAGAATACAGCAGCACGGCTGTTGCTCAATATCCCCAGGCATAAATCGGTATTAAATGAGATTCGTAATTTGCACTGGCTCCCTATACCTCAGCGAATTAAATTCAAGGCTTTGTGTTTGGCCTACAAGGCATTGAATCACACAGGCCCCTCTTTTCTTCAGAACCTTTTGTATGGTATAAACCTACAAGACACCTCCGGTCTGCAGGGGCCAGACTCTTAACAATTCCCAGAATTCGTACTTCGCACTGGGGTGGCCGCAGTTTCCATTATGGCACCTCTAAGCTTTGGAATACTCTTCCAATTGAACTCAGAAATGCAAGCTCCCTATCCAGCTTCAGAAGGTTAAAGACCTGGCTGTTTCAGGTCTAGACGCTGCATAGGCTTACTGTGTCCTTAGCGCCAAGACACCTCCGGGTATTCGTGCGCTTTTATAAATCCTGTTAACATTAACATTTGTTGTGAAATATGCAATTAGGGTGTCACCTTGTGTGAAAGTTGCAATTTAGGGTGTCATGTGTTGTGAAATATAATATTTAGGGTGTCATTTGTGTGCCAATCAAGCATTTCATGTTGTTATAGGTCTCTGAAATTAATTTTGCTCTAAGACTGTACATCTGTGTATGAACTTGCTCTTAGCGTGAAGATCTGGCCGCTATTACGATTACGCCATGCTTTTTTCATACGCCCGATAGAAAAAATACATCGCTCAACACATTGTACAATACAAAATATTACTCATGAGCCTATTTGCGTGCAGATTTTCACCGCTTTCTCAAAAACGGGCCGCAAATAGACAGGAAGTGATGTCTGCATGCTTCCTGTCTACTGGAGTAGTGTTCTGCACTTTCACTTTCTCTTTTGAGCACATTGCTGGTGATTGTGGAGAGTGTTGGAGGTGTTTGGTGGTGTGTGCTGCAGTTTTGAGATTTGGAGAGTGTTGCTGTGTCCTGTGTCCTGTTGATAGTGTCTGTGAAGTGTTGTGTACTGATTTTTTGTGTTTTCTTGTCTCTTGTACTCAATCTTGTCGGGTGTTTGTCTTGGGGTAGTTAACTTTCTTTGTTGTTGTTGGGGATATTTTAGAGGGTTCTTTTTTTTGGCTGTGGGCTCACAGGTGTTCAGGGAGATGCCGGCTGTGGGCAGGGAGGGCAGGATGTCCGAGGGGGTATTGGGGGGCTTCCTGTGGATGATAAAATTCTACCTGCCCTTGATGTTGGAGAGGGGAGGCCGTATCCTTCAAGGATACAATGTAAGTGTCCGGAAGATGAGGTGGGAGCGTGTGCGGGTGCAGATGCTCCGGTTCTTTGGAGTGGACCGTACCGTGCGCCAGTGGAAGCACCGCTGGCAGGATCTGCTGGCCCGGGAGGCTGACCTCCTGGACTACGTGGGAGTCATGACTGGCCTACAGGGTGGTAAGTACAAACTCCACATTTAATCGTGAATGCTTCAACGTAAAAATTGGGACGTGTGTGACACTGGTGTCAAAGTGAGAAAAGGTTGCTGAGTGAGGTGGGAGACGTAATGCACTCACGCATAATATTGGCACATCCGAGACACAACGCTGCATCAAATTGACAAGCATAGGGTGCTAGTCAGTGTCACCCACTGCGCTGGAGCAACACTTAGCACTGTAGTGCCATAGCTGGCACACCTGCGCAAAATGTACGTGCAGGCAGAAGATTGTTTGGGTACGGCAGGGGTGACTGTACATGATCTATCCAAGGAATTGTTCATGTGAGCTGTGTGCTGGCCAAAAGGTAGTGTTAAAATGCTGTCCTCATGAATTGTGGTACGTTAGCTACGCTGCCCTGTGAACATAGTTACTGTGTAACAATGTATTTTATATGAACAAATGGTCAAAGGAAATCGGACATCTCCAGATTGTCATACACCAGCAACCTCTGTGAAACTGCCTTGTGCAATCTGCAGCGATGCAATCATACAAAGAGCATGTATAACATCATGATGCATGTAGTAATGGTGCCTTGTGGATGTCTCACACTACTATTATGTACATGTTAGCTAGCATTACAGTCTTGTTTGTCCCGACTCAGCATTCACAGGTCTGGTGTGAATGGCAGTCAAAGTGGACCCAATCATGTAGCCAACATGAAACGCAACACTACAGTTACGTAGCATTTTCTGTTATGGTGATGATTGGTATGAGGAATACGACACATATGATTTAACGTCTGATACCAACACATCTTTATTTTCTTGTCTCACAGATGGTCGGCCACCAATCACACAGGGGGACATCGACAGCTTCGAGGACCCACACGCCACTGGTGAGTTTGGACATCATATATTGGCATGGTGCGGTGGCATGGATGTCTGGGTCAAATGATCAACATTGTAGTATGCAGTATGGGTGTGTATCACATGTCCCTTGCCTACAGTGTGATGATGTATTGTGGAAGTCAGAAGTGTGTACAAATCGGTAAGTGAATTTTGAGCAATTCATTGGTCTCACAGTTGTAACTTGGCCCTTCCCCAGTCAGTGAGACACATTGAAAGTAAGGTGCATATCATCGAGACCCTATCGCCAACACAACGTCACTTTCATTGAAGTTGTGTTGTCAATAGGGGCCTAGCATCATGAGCGAAGCAGCGTTAATCCACTTCACATGTATTAACGCTTCCTTGTTAATAAGGCACCCTTTCACGCTGTGTTTAGCGTGAAAGGGGCGTGCAGTGGGTGTTGCGGTTGTCGTTCCACAGCAACACCCATTGTATTTGATGCTGCCCCCATGTACAAGTGCGGCATTGATAGATGGCAGCACACAATTTAACACCAGTGACATCCTGGTTGTAATCTGGCTAAATGAGGATGAATGCTTTTTTCTCATCATTTTTGCTTTTTACATGTGAGCTGCCTTGTGCAGCACACATGGGAAAAGAAAAATGACATGGTTTGTATATGTACAGGAAGGTGGCCCTTCCAGTACATACAGAAACATTTTTTAATATTCCCTATTGTATCTTTCCTGTGTGCAGCACGAAGCAGCACACATGTAAGTTACAACATGGTATTATAGGATTAATTATGTGCATGAAGGGGCACCTTCCTGTACAAAAACAAACCTCCCCTGCGCACACACACCCTTGCACTCTGGTGCAAGGGTGCCTGCGTAGGCGCTAAATTGTGAGACTTAGTGCCATCGCAGGGGGAAACGCAAGTCTGCACCACATCCTTGAAAATAGGGTGCAGACTTGCGTTTGCAAAGTGGCGGAGAGAGGCGTTAATCCTAGGAGGCTAACGCCGGTCTCCGCCACTTCCTTGTCAATATGCCCCTAGGTCGATGGGTTCTGTCACCACAGCACATGCCTGTGGATTGCAGAGCACACTGATAGGATAAGAGACATGTAAGTGGGGTTGCTGATGACTATCAGATGACATGGAATGCATGTACATCCTTGCCTGAGATGACTGTGCAAGTGTGCCCGATGATGCACAAGGAGGCAGTGCTTTTCAGTCTGTAAGTGCGCAGTCACAGTTCGGCACTGTGAATTTGTAGGTATGTTGCATGCCATCTTCAAAGTAGTGGCAGTATGTATCTTTGAGCCAAGCATATCAATGGCACGTTCCCCAAACACACAGCAAAGGTGGCCCGATGAATCTCATTGGCATGTTTGGCCACTGCAATGGTGTTGACAAGCTGTCTCCTTGAGGCCATCCCCTGATTGACTCTGGATCAGGTGTGGGAACTCCTCTGTCCCAATTGGTGTCATTACTGTGCACGCATTTACCACGCATGCTTTAGCTCTGCCTTCATTGCTGTGCCATTTATTTTACAATGCAGGGCTCTCCAACGCTATCTGTGAGAAAGCATTACCCCTAACAACACTATGAGCATCATGACTCCAGGGTGCTGTTACAATGGGGAATGCATTGTGACTGTTTGCGTTGTAAAGGCCTGCGTATTTTGATTCACTACGGAGTGAGCTTAGCTGATACAAGACATGCATGAGTGAGTGTGAATTTAGAGGAAACGATGTTTCCCCCTCTCTGCGGCAACACTTCACATATTGTGTAGTAGTGTTGGAGAGCGCGACAGCGCATCATGTATAAGTCAGCGTTCAGCCACACAACGGGTTTCCATGTGTGCTGCATCATGCAGCATAGTTGAAAGTGTGAGTAGGGCTGTCCCAGGATTGTTCCAGGGTAGGTAGGGTAACCTTCCAAAACATTAACAAGCCCCCCGTCACACAGACACCCTTGCACTCTGGTGCAAGAGTGCCTGTGTTGGCGCTGACTTGATGAACTGCACACAGTTGCTGGGGGACACACAGGCCTGCACATGGGCATTGGACATATCATGCAGCACTGTGTCACAGGAGAGGATGAGGGTGGTGCTACACACAGAGGGCTAATGCCTCCCTTCTCCGATTGCTTGTACATGTCACCCTCAGTCCGGGTATGTCATGGCACCATCGTTTGACACTGTCAGTCGCATTTGGTTGTGACAGTACATGTACCATGCCATGCACTGTCATGTCAGTCTCCCCAGCATGTAGTCACTGATCCATGCTTCAACATTTCGTTGTCCAGGCCACTCTCTGACTTCACATAGTTACGCTGGAGTGTAGGCTCCCATGTTTAAGTGATCTTGTATTACAGATGTGAATGGAGAACATTGACATAGTCTAAAGGACTCAAAATTTCCATTGTTGATATTTTACAGACAACATGACGCCAGCCGAACAACATGCCTTCCAGGTGAGGAAGGACCGCTTCAAGCATGAAAAGAAGGTGGCAAAAGGGTACCGCAACATGACCAAGAGGCACCAGGAGGAACAGAAGAAAGGTACATGGAAGGCGGTGCCCGAGCTTGCAACAACTGGCACACAGCCCATCCAAGGCCCCTCTGGCGTCAGTGGTGGGTCCCAGCCTGGACAGGTGTCACATCCCCCTACGGCCACACCCCCCCAAGGGACAGTCCCACCTGCACCTGGCAATCAGGTGGTGCCATTTACAGTGAGGGACAGGAGGATCCTGCATGATAACAATGTGTTCCTGGCAGAGATCAGGCGAGAAATGGCTGATCTGAACAGACATGTCACGGACATGAAAAAACACTTTGGACTGCCATGATGCCTGGACATGTTGGACCCCATCCCCCTCTTCTCCCTTCCCCCAATGTTTTAAAATCTGTTATTAGGTAGTGTTAGGTTAGTTCTTTTAATTGTTAGGTAGTGTAGTTTTAGCGTAGGTTATAGTTAGTGTTAGCTTTTAAGGTAGATTTTAGATATTTATTATTATTGCTGTATTTGGGGATAAGTTTTCTTTTCCTTTGGGTGGGGGGTTGATGTATTTGTTGTAAAACAAAATACAAAAAAAGATATCTTTGTGTAGGTTACATGTGTAGTTAGTTTATGTATAGCTTAGATGTCTTTGTCCTGTCTCGTGGTGTGCCTTAAGGGTGGGAGGGGGGTTGATGTCTAGGATATGTTGTTGCGTGTTTAGGATTAGTTAGGGTAGATAGTTTAGGTAAGTAAGAATTTTCTAGTTAGTTTAGATTTTAGTAGTAGTTCTAGTGATCAGTGTTAGTTTAGGTTAGTTCAATCTTTTTACTGTTCTAATAAATGTTTACTACTTTGGATTTCTGCTTGCACTTATGTCAGGGATGATGTTGGGGAGTGTGGCTTATTCCCTTGTATGCAACTCATACCATCACTGGACAATCCATTGGAATCTGTAAGTCTGGTCATGACGTTAGTTCGCCGGATGTATTGTGTCAGGATACCTTAGATGTGAGCACAGTGAACTTGCATGGATGACAGGGTGGCAAGTTGGATTTACGGCCTAGTCTAGGGACAGTCGTTTGTGACGTTCTACATCTTCAGTGTGACTCAAGGAGTTGGAGAGCACATTGTTGCCCATTTACAACACAACCTAGGGAGATGGCATGGAGAGGAAATACAGTTAGCTACTGTTATCCATCCTGGAGATGGATGTATGCGCCGGGTACCACAGATTTCGTCACACACCTGCATATCAGATGCTCCTGGCGCTGAGTACATCTACATTGCACAGACCTTGCCACACTTGATGCGTAGTGCCAGTGTGTCAGCTTCCTTTGCAAGATATGTTCCTGTGCATGGACGCTCAATCTCCGGCCCATGCATGATTTAGGAAATTTCTGTGTCCATTGTGAACAGCACATGGAACAACAGTGTTCCTGATTCACAAAAGTCATCTGAGAGTAAGTAATGACTTTACATTTTACGGTACTCACAAATGGCATTTAGGAGTAGTGCAGTTAGGTATACTGACTTCACTTCTCCTAAAAACCTTTCGTGACTCACTTAACTTGTCAAGTTATAATTTTGTCCCAGCTAACGTTTTGGTGCAGGCACACTGTTCTGATGCACACAAGGGGGGAAATGTTGCATTGCTCCCTGTAGTGACAGTGTCATAGACACTTGTCCCAGCTGTTACTTCTGCCATTGGCTCATAGTGATGCCACCCTTGAAATGTTGACCATGCATCTGACTATATGCTGAGTGCAGTGCACCACACATCCCTAGACACATTGCCCGATACGCTCCCAGTGCTCACAGCATGAGAGGGGTCAAATTTTTGATTGCATAGTTTGTCTACAGGGAGGGGCTGACTGACGCCTTGCACTTTGGGGTGAGTCCCTATTTGCAACTCTACTTCACTGAGGCAGACATTGTGGTTCCATATGTGTATGGTGGACATGTGCCCTTCCGTGTCTTCATCAATGTGAATATGGTGTGCAACATCTTGGGATGTGACATGCAATGCGCACCATCACAACAGGCTTTGTCCACCCCGTAGTGTGTGAGTAGATATGCCAAGAGATATTTGTTTGCAATTGTTAAGGGGGACACTACTTGTGGCCTGCAACAGACTTGGACATTTTAGCACACATTCCTTTTCCTTAATGGACGTGGTGCTCGGTTGGGATATTGCTAGATTGTTGTTTTGGAGCAATGAGGGCACAGCTAGTTCACACATACCCGGCCATCTCACTGCCTATCTGTGTCAGCTAAAACATGTACATTGCTCGTATTTCCCTTGGTGTTCCTTCTGGTGAATTCAGTGTCCATACACTTTTTACAGACTTCTATACTTGGTTGGTCATGGGCAACACACATCTGTGTGAGTTAAATATTTTTATTTACATTCAAAGGATGAAGACTGGACCAGTGCTTGACCATTCAAGCACACATTGCATAGATGCCCGTTAGAGGGCCAGACAGAGTCCTTTGGTGGTAACAGGTCCAAGGGAAGAGGCAGAGTTCAGTCCGCAGGCTGATTGCAGTGTCATTGGTAAGAGAAAATAATATGGCAGTCCATGTGGAGGTCCAAGGTGATTGTCGGGGGACAGTGGAAGACAGTGCAAGTTGATTTTCCGTGGCATGATACTAAGCCCGGCACCAAGAAGAAACAGGCCTTTTGGCGTCGATGGATGCTACCGATTTCTCCTTAGCACAAATGCACTATCATCATCCTCTTTGTCCTATGATCTGTCATGTGCCTCACATGTGGGTGGTGGTATAGTGGGTGCAGCACTGTGAGGCACTGACACATCAGGTGGCGGAGCTGAGGATGTAGAAGCAGCAGCAGCATTCATCGGCGCCAGACCTTTGGGCAGCAATGAAGTGATGAGCAGGTGCAGGGCATGATAGATTCCAGCTACATCGCGCTGGTGTGCAGCCCTGGCAGCCATATCTTGTGCCTGCATCCGCTCCATGCTCTCCATTATCCAACGGATGTTGCCCAAATCCTGGCTGACATTGCTGGAGCCACTCTGACCAGACAGTTGTTGTTGTCTCTGAATCATGACTCCAGCAATGTCAGCCATGGACCGTTGGAGAGCATCGAGCGGGCTGTGGGTGTCCGTGATCCTCTGTATGTGGTCCCGGATGGGACTCAGACACCCACGTATGGCCTCAAGTTTGTCCGCCAGCCTCTCAAACCCCACCCGCACCTGTTCAGCCATCTCCCGCTGGACCTCAAGCACACGGCGTTGGAAGGCCAGATGTGGGTCCTCGATGTCCTGGGAGCCAGCTGTGGTGGGAGGTGCTTGTTGCTGGTTGGTTTGTGCAGGGGGTGGGGTTGCCGCAATGCTGCTGGGTTGCCCTGCTCCTGGAGGTGGGGTGCTGAAGGAGTCTAGCAGATTTTGAAGTTCCTCATGATCTATGGTGGGGTAATCATCCTAGTCATCAGTGAAGGTTGGGCCAGTCTGCTGTCCATGAGGTGATGGCTCTCCCTCTGCAATGTGATAGGGGAGATACAGTTCAACAGTGTTTTTCATGTATAAGCAGACTGCAGGACAGGGTACATTCAGACTGTTTTAGAGGAGATGCCTATTTGTTGTGGGATAGTGATAATTTTGAGGACATCACGGATGTGATGTTGTTGTTGTACATCTCACAGTTTCCAGCTATGACAAATGTGATTGTACAATTTCTACACACAAGCGGCAACAGTTGTGTCCTCTGTTCATTTGTGTGAGTAATGCAGTTTGGCCCACATAGTAGTAAATGTTGATGAGCTTAGATTTGTCTGTGTATGCACTGCATTGTGTGATGGTGGCACCTGCAGCTTTGGTTTTGCTGCCCGTTATACCTTTCAGGCAGTGAGCCTTTCACTTCTGTGTTTTTACAATGCTGAGATGTTGCACACTGGGAGGAATATGGGTCTTGGTCAGAGTTGGGAGACTTGTGCATTGCTTGACATCAAATGTCTTGTTTACGTCAGGGGTTGTATGTACACAAGGATGTGTCAGAGTGTGACCTGCTCCTTTAAGGATGTTGTCCACACTCAGCCACCTCAGTGAGGTGGCCTGCACCATGTTAATATGTTGGGCCTGCAGGCATGCTATTCATCATGCACTGTCACTTGCCTTGTCAATGTGGCTCACGGACACGCATTGCAGGGTACTGCACATGTGCATGTGTTTTGTGCATGATGAGTTATGTGTGAGGAGGGCCCCCTTTAGGCACATTGGCAATGAGCCTACTTGCTGTTTCAACATGTGCTGCACTATGTGGTACACATGAACATCCATGTAGCTTTGTCTATTGTGATTTGACTTGTGTGCATGTCGTCCTTCATGTTTTATCTTGCATGCATTGCTTTCTGCCCTCCTGTTGGCTTACCCGTTGTTAGTATGGTGCAGCATGAGTTTCTATTGTTGTTGCTGTTTGAACAGACAGTGTCAACACCCATTGCCCTCAAGGTTGACCCCACGTGTGGTGTGTAAGTGGTCAGTTTTCTGATGTATGTGCATTACATGATGCCTATTTATGGTGCTCAGGCCTTGTCACCGCCACCCTCACAAGAGATGCAAATGGCAGGGTGATGTGTGTTTGTGTATGTGCCACACAGCTGCTGACATGGATGATACATGCTGTCCTGGTTCTGGTATTCAATGCCTGGCTTAGCATGTGGGTGATAACTACCTGACTGCATATTTGTTCACTAACACAGTAGACTTACCAAACAGTTACGTTTAATTGCACATGATGGTGTGATGGGCAACTCACATCAGTACTGATGTGGAATGCTGTTTTCTGTATGGCAGATGTGTACACTTGGGGGTGGAGGAGTGCAATTTGACCTAAGGGTTGAGGGTGCCATTTGGGCCTTTGTCATTAATTGTTGCAACTTTGCTATCCTTGCTTGTTGTCATACTTTGGTTGTCATACTGCTTTACAGGCACATTGTGGTTCTGTGAGTATGTCACACAGACAAGGCATGCAGTACATATTTGTGTGACACATTCCTGATCTGCATTATCCACGTACTGTGGTGTTGTAGGCATAGCCCCCCTGCTCATTGTATTCCATCGCCCTTTGAGTGAAGTGTGCTGTTTGTGTGCATTTTTGGATGTGCATCTTTTATCCAGCGGCCTACATGGTCACTTTGTTGTGACATTGCATGTGTGTGTGGTATGCAGACTCACTAGATGCTTCCCCACTTGGTGTACACAGGACTGCATCTCATGAACAGGCAAGGGGGCACATTGCCTGGAAATGCCGGAGGATGTCAGATTTTCCCCCTTGCCTAATCACCACCCATGTCCAATAAATCTGCACATGGCCACATCTCTCTGACGGAAAAATGAGGATGCACTGTGAATGTGACTGATCATGTGCACGGGTAGGCATGCCACCACCAATGTCAGCACACCTGCAACATTGTGCACGTGTGTTTGAGTTGTGTGCAGGAATGTGCATGTGCATATAGGTAGACTTTATTGCACATACACAACCTTGCACACAACTCAGACACACGTGCACAATGTTGCAGGTGTGCTGACATTGGTGGTGGCATGCCTCTTCGTGCACATGATCAGTCACATTCACAGTGCATCCTCATTTTGGCATCAGAGAGAGATGCGTCCTTGTGCAGACGATTTGTATATGCGTGGTGATGAGGCAAGGGGGCCATTTTGCCACCCTGCCACATGTCAAGTTAATGTGCCACTTTGCCATTTGATGTAGCACTTATTTAGTGGTCTGATGTTGATCTTGGACTGTGTTGGGCTTACTTTTCTGTGCACATTTCCAAGTCTGTGTGCCCGCAATTATGTGTCTTGCAATGTATTGTTTGAGTTGGGTGATATGTGTCTATGCCACCATGGACAAGGGTATCCGGGACATGGTCCACAGTAATTGTGGGTATGCACTACAATATATTTAATTGTACATGAGTGCCATTGTGCCCATCCACCCCCGTCCCCCCAGTCCCTGGTTGTTGCTCACCCTCTTGTTGTTGTGTCTGGTCACGTTCAGCAGTGTCCTGGCCCGCAACTCTGACCACCGTCTTCTCACTGATGACTCGGGACACCTGCTCCTCCAACTCATCCAGCTCCTCCTGTGGCGCTGGACTCCCACCTCCAGTCTGCTTTGCTGCTTTCAGGTTGGCTGCTAGTTTCTCCTTGGTTTTGCGCTTGGTATCATGCAAGCGCTTCTTGCAGTCGTCCACTGTCCTCCTCCTCTCTCCGACGGCATTCACCTTGGCCACAATGTCCTGCCATATTTCTTTTTTCTTGCCAATGTCACTGTGGAGGTGACAAACAGTTCTTGTTGGTGTTCAGTCACCTCCGCAATCAGGACCTGGTTTTCCTGCTGGCTGAACTTGGGATTCCTCTTCCTCTTGGCCTTCACATGGGTCTCTGGCTGCTCCTCCTGGGTATTTGTGGGGTTGTTTGTGGCCTCTGCACTGGTCCCAGCTTCATCCATGGCTCCTCTGCTATTTTCCATTTTTTTTTCTTTTTTTCTCCTTGGCGGGCCTTTTGTATTGCATTTTCGCGCTGTGCGTGAGAAATGCAGGCCTGGTGCGAATTAGCGATCGGATTCTGTCGCTGATTGGCCCATCGCCACTTTTTTTACGTTAGCGTGAGATTTTTTATCGCCGTCACCCTGAATCTATCGCCGTCCATTGCAGCCGGAAAAGGAAGCTATCGCCTGTTAGCGGTGTGTTGCCAATACGCCGCTAATGCGGCGATAGATTCCGGCGATCGGCGGCGATAAAAAATCTCACGCTAAACGCGAATTGCGATAAATATCGCAATTTGTTGGTAATATCCCCCTCTGTGTTTTGCAGATTGCTGTTTTACATTTGATTATGGCAAAGGAGTAATATAATGTTGCAAAGAGGTGGGATTCTTCATAGCTTACCATGGCAGAGGGGAGAATGGATAAACTGCAATATATATTATAACTGTGCCACCCACGCCGCAACACCGCCCATGTAGGATTTTCTCAGAGGTGAAATGAACCCGGTGAAAGGGAGGATTGGACACAGAGCAGGGATTTATTTCGAACCGCTGTGTGAGTCACACCGCCTCTATGGTGCTTTTCCATTGCAACATGTTAATGGCAGGCTGTGCGTGGCCAGGCCATAATGAACGCACCACAGTGAGCCACAAGGGTATTGCAGCTAAGAGGAGACAACCCCACAGCCATCATAAACCGGTTTTCACTAATTACCATCACTTCTTTCTATGGCATTTAGTTCAGTTAGGGCGCTGGGTGCCAGCCAGCAAAGTCTTCTTCCTAACCCAATGTTTAACAAATTGTGATTAGACATTTGTTTGTATTTGGGAATTTGCTCGAACCTAGCTGAAGGCAGTGTCAATGAGCGGAAGTGGGGTAGAGCGAAAGAGGGTGATTACTGCACCATGACGTAAAGTTCTTTAAAGAGGTGTCTTCAGCGGTGTCGTTGACGGAGTGTAATCTCAGGAAAAAGTGATGTCACTGCACGTGTGCAGAATAGAGATACACTAAACAGCTAGCTTTGTGGGATGTAATTCGAATATATAGGGTTGTATGTGACTTAGCTGCAAAGCAGTGGCGCTACTAAATGAATAAAATACAAAGTGAGGGAGAGGCAGTGGTGCATGTAACGCAATAATGGGCCCCCCTAAAAAAATACGCTTCGGGACCCTTTGACGCCCGTGTCTAACGAATATTCATAGACCACCTGAGGATGAATGGGGGACTCTTGAAGGGAAGGTTGACGGGCAGGGCAGATAGGCAATAGGGCCCTAGGGCAGCTGGTTTGTTTTCTATTCATTGAAGTACCCCCACCTGCCAGGATGGGCGCGGCTGCTAAACCTAAAATGTTGCTGCCTTTTAGAGTCAGCAGCACATGTTGATACAATTTACAGAGTGCTAGTACGAAGCTAAACGGCTCATTGTCATGCTTAGAATGACAACAGGCCTGCCATAACTGCCACAGCATGAGGTACACAAACACCACCACCCCAGATCCTCAAGTACCCCTCCCAGAGGTCCTGCATTGAAACAGCCTTACAGATAAGAAACTAGCCCGGGTTGGGGGAGGGAAGGGGTAATAGATGGGAAGAGAAGGGCAAGGGCTGTGGTGGGGACTGGTTTCATTCATCCCCTGTGGTGCAGGCCTCTCCCGGGCTTCAGCTAAGCGCAACATAAACATTAGGTAAGGTGGCACCCCTCTCACAGGCGAAGCAAAGGATGGCCTCTCACTCCCCATACCTCACCCTCCCATTTCTTGTTTTTATTAGAGTGACATTTTGGTTTTATTATCAGAAACTAAAACCTTAATGTATCCAGTGTTTTATAACAGTAAGTTTTCTTCATAACATTTTTGTTGTTGTCATTGTGTGTTAACCCTGACACATACATACCCAGCGGGAGCCCAGCTCTGCCAGGTTACAAGAACCGTGATCTGCATATCCCTAGATCTATTGTTAAGGGCTAGCATTGAATACTGTTTGATTGTGAGCCCCCAGATGCCTTGGTATGGATTAGCACAGACTATAAGCTGATCTTGAGCCCCCGATGGGTGTGTATCCCTTAGTATGGGCTAGCATTGACCATACGCTGATCTTAAAACCCAGAAACATCTGAAGCCCCACCAGCAGGCTAGCATTGACATTAACTGTGATTTGGCTTCACTTGCAGCGATTGACAGAGAAGGCAGATCCTGGGAGGAAGAGACACTCTAGGAGAAAGTCTTTAGACACTGCAGGAACAGAGAGGGACATCTAGGAGACAGTAGGATTGAGTGATTCTTGAACTTAAGACCGCAAGGGATCCTCAAGTCGAAATTCTCCCATCCCCAGGAAGGATATTGGCTCAGCCAATATATCTAGAGTGTACAATATAGAGCTGATTTTCGGTTAATGCGCAATACAAGGAACAGACACACAAGGGAGAGCCAAGCTGTTCCAAACAGAACCAAAAAACAAAAATATGTAGATCTGAGGGACTGGGACAAAAAAATGGATATTTTTACATAAAAGAATGTTTTCAAGGGGGAAGAGAAGGCCCCATTACAATCATGGGGATATATGTACACACCCCGGCTAAATGCCTATATGTGACATTTCCATGATTTATGGCCTAGCCCTGGCCTGGATGCTGGTGTGTGACATTTCCACGGATTATGGCATGCTTTCTGGCCTAGGTGCTTATGTGTGACATTTCCATGGTTTATGGCATGGGTGCTTATGTGAGACATTTCCATGCTTTCTGGCCTGAGGGCTTATGTGTGACATTTTCACGGTTTATGGCTTGGGTGCCAGTGGAGGATGTGGGTAGAGCCAATAGAGGAAGTGGATGGAGCTAGTGGAGGAAGTGGGTGGAGCCGGGGAACGTGGGTGTGGCCTCCGACACACATTTGAGCACCTGGACTTCATATTTTACAAATTAAGCAGAAGTGTATTGCTGACATTTCTGAGATGGGAGTGGGAAAAAACCTAACACTAAAGTGAGGAAAGAGGAGACAGGCTTTCCCTTTGAAGTTGTTTAGGTCCTTTCTGATACAAAGGGCTGTTAATTAGTCTTGCTGTAACAGCCATTTGGTGGATGGTGTAGATGAAATATGAGAACTGGAGTATTAGGTGTCAGGGGTGAAAGGTTTCTGTGAAGGGGAGCCAACCTCAGTCTCTCTACCTGATCAGTCAGAAATAGAAAGGTGAAGCCTGCTCACACGCATTTTGTTCCTCTGTTATGGGTGCTCCACCTGGAGATTGCCCTGTTGTGAACAGCCTCACTCGAGATAAAGGCTAGCTCAGGAGTGTGGCCTGGCCGGGACCTAAGCAAAAGGAAACGCACCCAAACTGAATCGATGAAGGTAGTTATGAAATAAGCATCCTCTGTTTGCAAAAACCAAACAAAAGGGGGAGCTGCTGACCCACTTGTTGCTCCAGTTTCCAAGTTGTCTCTGATCGAGAGAGAGGGTAATCTGCAGAGTATTTAGTGGGCTATTGCGTGCAAACATTTGGTGTCTGTCTGACAGACAACTTCCAATAGGTGAGTCAATATTATCTGGAATGAGGAACTACTGAACGTGTCCTAGGAATCAAGAAATCCTGACTGTGTGAGAGAGAGAGAAAGAAGCACCATTCTTGTAAGAAGAGCTGACATAGGAATGGACTGTGATAATTGACTGGCTTAGGGGTCCATCCAACAGAAACTCGCCATCAAACATGACTACGTTCAGGAGCACTGATTTGTCTGGCAGTGCTGCGTCTCTTTTGACAAAGTTGCACAAAGTGTCTCATGCGCTCTCCTTGCCTTATTCCTGGCATCATCGCCAAGGCACCAGGTGCCGTGTGCCCAAGTGGTAGGCCAGACTGAAGCTGAGATAAGTGCCTGGTTGTGGCACTTGCTGTGTGGTGTGTGTGTGTGACTGAGAATGTGGATAGTGTGACTGGCATCATCGCCAAGGCACCAGGAGCCGTGTGCCCAATTGGTAGGCCAGACTGAAGCTGAGATAAGTGCTTGGTTGTGGCACTTGCTGTGTGTATGTGTAACTGAGAATCTGGATTGTGTGACTGTTTCACTGCCAATCTGTGCAGTGGGATCCCAACTGGTGCCTTAGAAGTAAATCCCACCCATCCTAAGGTGACACCCGGTGCCAAATGAGTAGAAGACCCTGCACTGAGCAGAAGAGCCCCAGAGCCATCGTGCACAGGAAATTCGGGCCCATCACTTTGTGGCATTATGTGGCGACGATAGTGCCTGGCAACTGATGCACCAAAGACGTCAGAGCTCGATCAGGTGACTGCAGTCACGTCCCAAGAAAGCACCCGATGCATGTTGCAGTAACCAAAGCCCTGCCCCAGGAGAACTTGATAGGGTGACTGCTGTCACATCCAAAGACACTGCTTGGAAGTGGGTTGCTGTGATCAAAGCCTTGCCCTGGGAAAAGAGGACTGCCAGTTGCTTCCACCCAGGAGGCCCCAAAGTAACTAACCCCAAGAGACTCACCGGAAGACCAGGCCTGCCACAGCCTTCAGGCCGCCTACATCGACTGATGTTAACACCCAGAAGAGGGTGAATGGCAAAAACACATGCTTATACCACAGTTTTACAAAAAACCCTCTGTTCAGCTGGTAGCTGCTCGAATCCTGAAAAACTACTGAGTTCTGGGCAGGGAGGCCTCACCTATTGCCAGTGAGTCCTCCACAGAGGGATGAGCCAATGTGGCCCTATGCTGCTCCAACCAAGGACAGGTGAGAGACTTCAACGGCCCCCATACCGTAACAGTTGTGTGATCTAAGAGAATAGGGAGGGAGTGCACTGCACCTTAATAGAAACTAGGGGCCAGATGTACATAGGTGAGGGTTTGCGATTACCAAACAGCAAATTTTTGCAATTTGGTAATCACAAACACGTATGTACGAAAGCGTGCTTTACATTTTCTGCTATTCCCAGTGGGTTGCAAATAAACCTACCTCATTAATATTAATGAGGTAGGTCTCGGTTTGCGACCCATTGGGAATCGCAAAAATCACATGGATGGTGGCCTGCTGGGGTCAGCAGACCACCATCTCTGTGATTGCTTTTCAATAAAGCAATATGTTTTTTGTAAGTGCAGCCTGTTTTCCTTAAGGGAAAACGGGATGCGTTTCAAAATGAAAAATGAAAAGTTTTCTTTTCATTTCTTAAAAGTAGGCAGTGGTCCGTGGGACCACTGCCTGCTCTTAAAAACTTTTTACAACCATTCACAAAGGGGAAGGGGTCTCTTGGGGGGCCCCTTCCAGTTTGCAAATGTGCTACCACCTACTTGAAGTAGGTGGCAAAATGCAAATGCTTTGTGACCGCATTTCGGTCACAAAACATTCACACATACCACTACGAGTCACTATCAGGGACGCCCTTAACACTCCCCTTCCTAATACTGAATCACTAACTCATTTTGCAGTTAGGTAATAGGTTATCAAATCCTCAAAACAGCTATATACATCCGGCCTCTAGGTCACAAATCCTACAAGACAGAGGCAGACGAGGAATGGAAATCTAGTTCTTAGAGAGAGCGGACCCACTTAGAAGCACCTAAGACTCACATCTGTGAACAGGGTATTACCATGTGATTGTAGCATCTAGTATTTATGTTGTGTAATAAAGTCCTTGTCTTTGATATTATTGTGCTGCTGGGGGTTATGTTGATGAGCCCAACCACCTCCACAATAAGCCTAACCTCCCTGAGAAGCCTGACTGCTTGCCATTACTACCACCGCGAGTCATGTTCTTTAGAGGTTGAGTTGACTTGGACCAGTTTACAGAGCCACGGGACAGTAGTGATACACCACCCTAGATCCCTGCCCCCCTCCTCCATGGCTTTGGCCCAGTAGCCCCTGCATGCCCTGCGGCCTCCTGAACGCAGTTTGACAATACATATGGAAAAAACATAACAATGCAGCAGGCTTACCAAGCCCAGGCTGATTGCAGGGCCGGTGCTAGGT
This sequence comes from Calotriton arnoldi, assembly GCA_963921515.1. NCBI lineage: Eukaryota > Metazoa > Chordata > Amphibia > Caudata > Salamandridae > Calotriton > Calotriton arnoldi. Next base: position 188,803 of record CAWUFW010009867.1, read on the forward strand.
ATGGGCAGCTGCCAAGGACCCCAAACTCGGCTCACCAACATAGGGCCCAGCTCATCTGCGACATAGCCAGGCCACTGCACACAGGTCCTCTCCTGACCCATGCCCATCCAATTAAGAGAGAGGTGTCTCATTGCAATTGTGCTCATGGGGAGGCTTCCCTCCCCTGGGCCTCGCAGCCATGGTGTAGCGTGTTGAGAGCTGAGGGGAGGGGCATACCAAGGGCCTAGTTGCAAGAAAACACATTCTGCAGGTTTTTCCTACAACCAGGCCTCCTGCCCTGCTGTCTATACAGAGGCACCACGGTACTCCATTGTCCAGCAAGTTTTAAACCTCTCAGCCTACAAGCAAACCTCTCACCTTCAGCCGTTTCCGAGCTGTAAAAGCGATGCTTGTAGGTGGCTGAGAGAGCAGGGCTGAACCCCAGGTGGACATAAAGCAGTGAGCAGGGTAATCTTTTGAGATGCAAATAGCCCTGAAAGTGTCACATTGTATACAAATTAGAGGCGACTCCCACAGTCCCTTTTTGCTCCCCCCGCCCAATCCTAGAACCGGCCCTGGCCTATTGGATTTTGTAAATGCTGGATTTAAAAAACACAGCTGGTGATACATGGATGAACAGCCGCTATGTACCCATTCAAATATATTTTTACTATGATGGTTTTAAATAGGAGGCTGGCGAGACACCTAAAGATGCATCATTGCTAGACCTAAGAAACCTGTAACATTACCTGTCAAATAACTTCTCCTGAAAACTCTATGTGGTTGGAATAAAGAATAAAGGCGCTTTAACACAATCCCCACCACAGTAACTCACAAAACAGTGACATACCTTAAATGCATGTTGCACAACAGCCGATCAGCTGCAAAACAAGCAACCGATATAGCAGATGTGATCTTAGCACATGATCTAGACATTCTCTTCCTAACTGAAACCTGTCTCAACCCAACGGCTGCTCTAATACTGGACCTTCTCATTGCCCCGTATTTTGCCATCTTACATATAGACCGCACATTGAAGCAGGGGGGAGGTCTCTCTATAATTTACAGACACTCCCTAACCTTAAACTCACTCTCGCTGGAAGACACATCATCGTTTGAACTCATCGGAGCTGAAATCAAGCTAGAAAAAGAAATTGCTAGCTAAAACACTACTTTTATACCACCCTCCGGGCAACAACACAGTCTTCTTGGAGCAACTTATGGAAACGATCACAATCAATGCTACCTCACTGTCTAATACAATATTATTAGGAGATTTCAACCTGCATTGGAACAATGACAAAAAAACCCCAGTGGCTCAACTCAGTAATCTGCTTCAGAATATCAACATGATTCAAGCATGCAAGGGACCAACTCACAATAAAGGTGCTACACTTGACCTCATCATCGCTAAACCGGGAGCAGTAAACATGCTAGACATCACCCCAACAGACTGGTCAGACCACCATCAAATTATTTTCAGAATTTCCCCACAAGAAATTAAAATCAAGGGTCAAACGAGAAGGGAAAAAACTTGGGTGAGGGATTACAGCAGAGTAAACAGAACAGAACTTGTAGATCTATGCCAAACCTCCTTGGCACCACAGACTGACCAAACTTCGGTTCAAGAACTGATGCATTTCAAAATCCAGAAGGCTACTCCACTACATCAAAAAAGGCAAAAGTATAAACCTTCAGAACCATGGTTCAACTAAAACAAACAATGAAAGAAGACAACTAAGACATCTGGAACTACTAAGGAGGAAGGTCCCAAACATTACCCATCTTGTACAGCTGACAATGTGCAGAATCTGATACAAAAAGGCTATCTTGAAAGCCCAAACAACAGCGATCAGATCCCAGCTAGACCGAGCAAAGAACAGGCACAAAAAAACTCTTTGACTTAATAAAAGAACAATCAGGAAAACTGGCTGAACCCACAATTGCACACAACTCGACAGACATCAGCAACACCTTCTCAACTTTCTTTAAAGAGAAAATCGCAACCATAAGGAACTCCCAGCCAAGCTAGGGCCCAACCTATGGAATACATCAATCCTACTCCCACAGTTCACAGCAAGAATACCGATCAACACACCCCTACTGTCCCAAAGAAGAAAAGAGCCTTCTGGAACAGTTTCAGATCTCTGTCTGAGGGGGATCCAGAAAACCCTTCATTCAATGAAACCCACCACACTCTTAGACGATCCCATTCCCTCCAAACTACTGAAAGAAATCCACCAATCCATCACTCCCCTATGGATGAAAATTGCGAACGTATCTCTCTAGCAAGGATCCCTCCCAGAATGACTGAAGATGGGCCAAGTATCTCCCCTAATGAAAAAAATGGGCACTGACCAGAAAGACGTAAATGACTTTCGACCTGTATCCCATCTGGCTTTCCTGGCTAAACTGGTAGAAAAATGCACCCATCAGCTATGTGAACACATTAAGAGTTTTGACCTATTGGACAAGCACCAATCAGATTTCAGGTGTGAGCACAAGACTGAGGTTGCCATTCTAAACATCATAGATGATATACATTACTAGACAAAAACGAATCATGTCTCCTAATACTTCTGGATTTATCAGCGGCGCTCAACATGGTCTGCCACAAATGCCTCAGAGAGACACTTGAATCCAGAATGGGTCTATCAGGAACCGTCCTTAACTGATTCACCTCATTCTTGCAGAATCGACATTAAAGAGTCAAAATCAGCAACACTCTATCTGATGTAACAGACATCGACGGGTATTCCGTAAGGATCTAAAATTTCACCAACGCTCTTCAATCTATATATGGAACCGCTCACTGAAATCCTCAAACACTCAAATATCTCTTACCACATCTATGCAGATAACACTCAACTCTTCCTCAAACTCTCCTCTCAAGAGGATATTCGGAGGCTGGATGACACCCTGAGGAAAACACAGGACTGGCTGGCACTCAAACAGCTCAAACTAAAGCCACTGAAAAACTGAATGAATCATTTTCTCCAAACCCCTTAGATCCCAACAACCTCAACCATGGTCCCTCAAACTCAAATCACTAAACTACACCCCAACCATCTGCAACTCCGTAAAATCACTAGGCATCACACTAGACTCAAATCTAAACATGCAAGCTCACAAACACGCTGCAACCAGAAGCACTAACCTACACCTGCACCTCCTAAGAAAACTAAAACCCCTCATACCACAAGAAAACCTCAAAACAGTGGTTCAATCTCTAGTGCTCTCAATACGTACTATGGAAATGCCACACTCAGGTCTACCTAAAGCCAGCCTACCCCAATGAAATGACAATAATTGCAGCAGCAAGACTTTTAACAAGCACACATTGTTATGATCAAATTTCCCTATAACTCGGAGCCCTCAACTGGCTCTCAGCTGAAGCTAGGATCCAACTTAAGGTTGCATGCTTAACACACAAAGCTTTATACAATTCTGGTCCTAAACACATGGCGAACAATCAAACTATCAGGAGACGGAAGGGATTCTAAAAGGGCTAAATCCCTCATACTTGAACCAGCCAGATTAAAAAAAGTAAAACACACTGCCGCACTTTTGTAGGATCTGCTCCAAAAATATGGAACTTCCCACCACCCTCAACGAGAGCAATTACATAATGCAGGCTTTTCAAGAAGAAAGCTAAAGGCTTACTACTAGAAAAACATAACATAAGAACTCTTTTGAAACTGTTACTCACCCCATTTTATATTGTATCCTACTATTGTTGTACCTTGCTCTTCGACTTCTATGTACAGAGTATCATAACAAACTGACGCTTTACTGTACTCCAACCCTCATTCAGCTCTCTCTTTGTACAGCGCTCTGATGCCATGATGGTCATGTTTGCGATTTCTAAAACACTATAAAATAAATAAACAAGTGTAAAACCTTAGGGCCCGATTTAGAGATTGCTCGAAAGGGAACTCGTCGCAACGGCGACGAGTACTCTCTCCACTAAACTCTTGGTCCGGTCTCGAAAGGGAACTCGTCGCAACGGCGACGAGTACTCTCTCCACTAAACTCTTGGTCCGGTCAACCGATTTTAGGATGTGTGGACCAATATTATGTTGATGATAGAGCCTACTCCGGCTCCATCACCGACATACTCCTCCCAGAGCCCCTCGTCCTCACTGCCTTTCAGTGGGCGTTTTCAGGAGAACCATGGCAGCTCCTATGTGGAAGATTCTTGAGCAGGGCATTGCAGCTAGTTGTGGTTGGAAAAGACCGGGAAGCTCGGACAGGTATCCAGCAGAGAAGAGGAAGCTGGTACGTTCGAAGTGACTGCACTGACAGGAAAGCACCAGCGTTCAAATGCCTTACCGACGTACCATACGAACGCAAGTGACAGTGGGTTACAAAGCATCCACGCATGCGCGAGATATAGGGCTCTTTCATTGGGTGTCACAGCTAAGAGTGGCGCAGGCGCAGCGCGTACTGCTGGACGATGGCACCCTAGCGTCCTTCCCATTTCGTCAATATTGACCATCCCACCTCCAGAGGAGGCGACGCGAACGTGACGCCAGGTATAGGCCGGGTGGCTTCCGTCAACTCAAGTCACTCATCAACACCGGCCCTGTTCACATGGGTCTCCAGTTGTCTGGGGCCCGGACGTCGGCATACTCAAAGGGAAAGGCAAAGTCATCCTGCCAAGAGTTAGGGAGCACGTCAACAGACGGAAGACTAGACGTGCAGCAGGTAAATTTTGCGCCAGTGGTGATATACATGCCGAAGTTATCTCTGTCTGTAAGGGAGGAACCCAGTGTCCCTGGCTGGTCGCCCGCAGTTGTGAGTTTAGGGGCCCCTGCACGGGTGAGTTTAGCAGCGAGTCTCGACTGTCATTGATCATGACTGCCTTAAATCTCAAGCTTCGTTTAAATTAATTTGCCCAATCTGGGGTAGTAACCTCGCCCCTGCCTCAAACAAGGTTGACGCCCCCTCCTGCGCAGTTTGCACGCTCCACCGTTTGATTTGTTTGCACGCCCTCCTTCTGGCTTGTTGGAACGCTTGTGCTTTCTGGGCAGTTTTGCACACCTCTGTCTACTGCGTAGTTTGCACTCTTCCTCCTTCCTGGGCAGTTTGCATGCCCTCAGTCCTCACTAATGCCTACATGGTTTGCACTAATCTCCCCCCTGTGCAGTTTGCGTGGCCCTTTCCGCTCACTGCGCAGTTGGCACGTCTTTGCATCCGTAGCAGTTGTGTATGGGCGTGCCCATGTGCATTTTGTACTCTTCTGTACGTAGTTTTGCAGTCCCCCCTTCACTCTGTTCCGTTTGCAGGACCCTGCACGAGTTGCATGTCATTGTGCTTTTTTGCACGCTCCTAGCCTGTGCGTTTTATACACCGATAACCCAGCAATATTTGCTTGTCACCAGGCCAGTTTGCAAGCCTACTTTTGCATGGTTTGCACACCTTCCTCCTTCGCCGTTTCCCATTCTGCACATCATCATCTGGTGTAGTGCACACACCACCCCCTCAAACCCTCGGTGTGCACATCTTCCTCCCACCCCCAGTGCAGTGTGTACACCATCTGCCCCCTGGTGCAGTATGCACACATTCTCTTCCCATCGTGTGGTGTGCAACCCACTCCCCCAGTGTGGTGTGCACCCCCCCCAGTGCAGTGTGCACACCCCCCCCCCCGGTGCGGTGAGCACAACCACGCCCCCCCGGTGCGGTGAGCACAACCACGCCCCCCCGGTGCGGTGAGCACAACCACCCCCCCGTGCGGTGTGCACACCCACCCCCTCGGTGCAGTGTGCACGCCCACCACCTCGGTGCAGTGTGCTGCACACCCACCACCCCGGAGCAGTGTGCGCACCCACCACCCCGGAGCAGTGTGCGCACCCACCACCCCGGAGCGGTGTGCGCACCCACCACCCCGGAGCGGTGTGCGCACCCACCCCCTGGAGCGGTGTGCACAACCACCCACCCCCCGGAGCGGTGTGCACAACCACCCACCCCCCGGAGCGGTGTGCACAACCACCCACCCCCCGGAGCGGTGTGCACAACCACCCACCCCCCGGAGCGGTGTGCACAACCACCCACCCCCCGGAGCGGTGTGCACAAGCACCCACCCCCGGTGCGGTGTGCACAAGCACCCACCCCCGGTGCGGTGTGCACAACCACCCACCCATGGTGCGGTGTGCACAACCACCCACCCACCCATGGTGCGGTGTGCACAACCACCCACCCACGGTGCGGTGTGCACAACCACCCACCCACCCACGGTGCGGTGTGCACAACCACCCACCCACCCATGGTGCGGTGTGCACAACCACCCACCCACGGTGCGGTGTGCACAACCACCCACCCACTGTGCGGTGTGCACCCCCCCCGGTGCGGTGTGCACCCCCCCGGTGCGGTGTGCACCCCCCCGGTGCGGTGTGCACCCCCCCGGTGCGGTGTGCACCCTCCCGGTGCGGTGTGCACACCCACACCACCAGTGCGGTGTGCACATCCACCCCCACCACCTCGGTGCGGTGTGCACACCCACCATCTCGGTGTGGTGTGCACCCCCCCGTGCGGTGTGCACACCCACCCACCCCCGGTGCGGTGTGCACACCCACCACCTCGGTGTGCACAACCACCACTGCAGCGTGCACCCCCCCGGTGTGGTGTGCCCAACCCCCCCAGGTGTGGTGTGCCCAACCTCCCCCCCCCAGGTGTGGTGTGCCCAACCCCCCCCAGGTGTGGTGTGCCCAACCCCCCCCCAGGTGTGGTGTGCCCAACCCCCCCAGGTGTGGTGTGCCCAACCCCCCCCCAGGTGTGGTGTGCCCAACCCCCCCCAGGTGTGGTGTGCCCAACCCCCCCCAGGTGTGGTGTGCCCAACCCCCCCCAGGTGTGGTGTGCCCAACCCCCCCAGGTGTGGTGTGCCCAACCCCCCCCCAGGTGTGGTGTGCCCAACCACCCCCCGGTGTGGTGTGCCCAACCCCCCCAGGTGTGGTGTGCCCAACCCCCCAGGTGTGGTGTGCCCAACCCCCCCCGGGTGTGGTGGGCCCAACCCCCCACCACCCCCCCCCCAGGTGCGGTGTGCACAACCACCCCCCCCCAGGTGCGGTGTGCACAACCACCCCCCCAGGTGCGGTGTGCACAACCACCCCCCTCAGGTGCGGTGTGCACAACCACCCCCTCAGGTGCGGTGTGCACAACCACCCCCTCAGGTGCGGTGTGCACAACCACCCCCTCAGGTGCGGTGTGCACAACCACCCCCCAGGTGCGGTGTGCACAACCACCCCCCCAGGTGCGGTGTGCACAACCACCCCCCCAGGTGCGGTGTGCACAACCACCCCCCCCAGGTGCGGTGTGCACAACCACCCCCCCCAGGTGCGGTGTGCACAACCACCCCCCGGGTGCGGTGTGCACAACCCCCCCACCCCGGATGCGGTGTGCACAACCACCCCACCCCGGGTGCGGTGTGCACAACCACCCACACCACCAGTGCGGTGTGCACACCCACCACCTCGGTGCGGTGTGCACAACCCCCCCCCCCCGGTGCGGTGTGCACAACCACCCCACCCCCGGTGCGGTGTGCACAACCACCCCACCCCCGGTGCGGTGTGCACAACCACCCCACCCCCGGTGCGGTGTGCACAACCACCCCACCCCGGGTGCGGTGTGCACAACCACCCCACCCCGGGTGCGGTGTGCACAACCACCCACACCACCATTGCGGTGTGCACACCTACACCACCAGTGCGGTGTGCACACCCACCACCTCAGTGCGGTGTGCACACCCACCACCTCGGTGTGCACAAACACCACCGCAGTGTGCACCCCCCCCCCCAGGTGTGGTATGCACAACCACCCCCCCCCGGGTGCGGTGTGCACAACCACCCCACCCCGGGTGCGGTGTGCACAACCACCCCACCCCGGGTGCGGTGTGCACAACCACCCACACCACCATTGCGGTGTGCACACCTACACCACCAGTGCGGTGTGCACACCTACACCACCAGTGCGGTGTGCACACCCACCACCTCAGTGCGGTGTGCACACCCACCACCTCGGTGTGCACAAACACCACCGCAGTGTGCACCCCCCCCAGGTGTGGTGTGCACAACCCCCCCCCCCCGGGTGTGATATGCACAACCACCACCCCCCCCCGGGTGCGGTGTGCACAACCACCACCCCCCCAGGTGCGGTGTGCACAACCACCACCACCCCCAGGTGCGGTGTGCACAACCACCCCCCCAGGTGCGGTGTGCACAACCACCCCCCAGGTGCGGTGTGCACAACCACCCCCCCAGGTGCGGTGTGCACAACCCCCCAGGTGCGGTGTGCACAACCCCCCCCCAGGTGCGGTGTGCACAACCACCACCCAGGTGCGGTGTGCACAACCACCCCCCCAGGTGCGGTGTGCACAACCACCCCCCCAGGTGCGGTGTGCACAACCCCCCCCAGGTGCGGTGTGCACAACCCCCCCAGGTGCGGTGTGCACAACCACCCCCCCCAGGTGCGGTGTGCACAACCACCCCCCCCAGGTGCGGTGTGCACAACCACCCCCCCCAGGTGCGGTGTGCACAACCACCCCCCAGGTGCGGTGTGCACAACCACCCCCCCCAGGTGCGGTGTGCACAACCACCCCCCCCAGGTGCGGTGTGCACAACCACCCCCCCCAGGTGCGGTGTGCACAACCACCCCCCCAGGTGCGGTGTGCACAACCACCCCCCAGGTGCGGTGTGCACAACCACCCCCCCAGGTGCGGTGTGCACAACCACCCCCCCCAGGTGCGGTGTGCACAACCACCCCCCCCCCAGGTGCGGTGTGCACAACCACCCCCCCCCCAGGTGCGGTGTGCACAACCACCCCCCCCCCAGGTGCGGTGTGCACAACCACCCCCCCCCCAGGTGCGGTGTGCACAACCACCCCCCCAGGTGCGGTGTGCACAACCCCCCCACCAGTGCGGTGTGCACACCACACCACCAGTGCGGTGTGCACACCCACCACCTCGGTGCGGTGTGCGCCCCCCGGTGCGGTGTGCACAACCCCCCACCCCGGTGTGCACAATCCCCCACCCCGGTGCGGTGTGCACAACCACCCCCCCCAGGTGCGGTGTGCACCTGGGGCGGGGGTGCACACCGCACCCAACGACCCCTCCCCGGTGCGATGTTCACCCCTCCCCGGTGCGATGTTCACCCCTCCCCGGTGCGATGTTCACCCCTCCCCGGTGCGATGTTCACCCCCCCCCGGTGCGATGTTCACCCCCCCCCGGTGCGATGTTCACCCCCCCTGGTTTGGTCTGCACCCCCCACCCCGGTGTGCACACCCACCACCCCAGTGTCCACCCCCACCACCCCTGTGCGTTGTGCACCCCTGTGCGTTGTCCACCCCTGTGCGTTGTCCACCCATCGTGCGTTGTCCACCCCCACCACCCCGGTGCAGTGTGCACACCCACCACCACCTCCTCCCCCGACCCCCGGTGCGGTCTGCGCACTCATCCCCCGGTGCGGTCTGCGCACTCATCCCCCGGTGCGGTCTGCGCACTCATCCCCCCGGTGCGGTCTGCGCACTCATCCCCCCGGTGCGGTCTGCGCACTCATCCCCCCCGACCCCCGGTGCGGTCTGCGCACTCCTCCCCCGGTGCGGTCTGCGCACTCCTCCCCTCGACCCCCGGTGCTGTCTGCGCACTCCTCCGCCGGTGCGGTCTGCGCACACCGACCCCCGGTGTGGTGCTCACCCCCCCCCCCCCAGTAATGGTGCTTACACCTCCCCCCCGGTGCAGTGCACACACATTCTCACTCTCCCGGTGCTCACACCTCCCCCCGGTGCGATGCGTACTTCACACCTCCCCACCAGTGCGGTGCACACACCTTCTCTCCTCCCGGTGCTCACACCTCCGATTCATAACAGTGCAAATAGAAAGGGGTGGGAGCACACTGCTTCACCTCCCAGCACAGTTCGCCCCTTAGCATTATGGTAAATGCAGTTCATGGTACATGCTTACTTGAATATTTACTGGAGTATTCCACCAAAGTTGGTGCAGGTTAGTGCTGTAAATCTCTAGACACGTGTTTCTGGATATCATCCGTCATCAGTAGAGATAAAAACGAATTTAATCTGGGGTTGCTGAGCAGGCTGTCACAACAGTGCAGTGCACACCCCCCCACCCCTGGTGCAGTGTGTACATTTCCCCCACCACCAGGTGTGGTGTGCAAACCTTCAGTCGGTGCGGTGTGCACACCTTTCCCACCCCTGGTCTATTATCCCCACCACCCCCCGGTGCGGTGCACACACCTCCACCCCATTGTGGTGCGCACACCTCCCTCACCCATTGCGGTGTGCACACCTCCCCACCCCCAGTGTGCACACCTCCCCACCCCCAGTGTGCACACCTCCCCACCCCCAGTGCGCACACCTCCCCACCCCCGGTGCGCACACCTCCCCACCCCCGGTGCGCACACCACCCCACCCCCGGTGCGCACACCACCCCACCCCCGGTGCGCACACCACCCCACCCCCGGTGCGCACACCACCTCACCCCCGGTGCGCACACCACCCCACCCCCGGTGCTCACACCACCCCTCCCCCAAAGCTGTTCGCACACCTCCATTCAGTGCAGATCACATCCCCCGTGCGCACTCCTTCCCCGCTGTGATACAACACTTCCCAAGCTGCAGTGTGCACCCCCCACCGGTCCAGTGTTCACACCTTTCCTCTCCTCCCCCTGGTGTGGTATGCACACCTCCCCAACATTCCGGTATGCACACTTTTTCCCCCTGTGCAGTGTGCATACCATCCTCCCCTCGATGTGCACTTCTCCCCCTCCCCGATGCAGTATGCACGCCTTTCTCCCAACCCTACCCCACATGTGGTGCGCACCCCCCTCCCCGGTGCAACTTCTCCTTCCCCAGAATAAGTAAAGGTTGGAGTGTTTGAATTGATCTCAGCCTGTGGTAATAACCTTGGACCCGTTCAACCTTCCTCCAGAAAAGTGCTCTTGCTGTGTGCACCTGAGCATGCTGAGCTCAGTGTGATATTAGAGCATTGTCATTTTTAGGTCTCGCCTGAGCCAGCGCGCATGCGCTGCTCTGGCGAGACTTTTAGTAAGCGGGTTTTGGAAGTGCAAACAGTGGCTTTTGCTGGCGACTAGCCTGCGTTCACGCGAGCGTGCACGCGCGATCAGGCACCATATGGCTTCCCTTGCCATCTGGACGCTCGCGTGAACGCAAGCTGGTCGCCAGCAAAAGCCACTGTTTGCACTTACAAAACCCGCGATTACTTTCACGGCCGCGCGGCCGTGTCAGTTTCACGGCCGCGCGGCCAATGCTTGTTGCTCGCGCTTCTTGTTATATTTGTATTGTATTTTGCATTACAAGGATACAGATAGCAATTTGGGCGCATACAGCAGTTTAAATGTTGCAGTTAGCCATCCCTGGTTTCAGAGAAGGCAGGGTCACAGCTAAACGGTCTCCGTGTACATTTTCCTTTTCGTAAAGCAACACAAAACAAAGTTATAACCGTCCTACGATAATCACAACCTTGCCGCCCCCCATCCCCTCCCCGTCTAAGTTATCGGGGTAACTATCCGGTTGCCTTCAATCCCAGTATATAACAATATAAGGTACATGTTTCCTACAGTATTGACTAGAGACCAGACAATGCATTGCCGTGCCCCAGCGCGTCGTGATTCGCTCCAGTATCAAATCCCATGCCTGTTCTTTTTTTTTTTCTCAACACTTTTAGTAAGCTTTTGCATGGAAAAACAGGTGATATGCATGGGAATTACAGTGTCATTAATCGGTTCAGGTATTACATATACAATGTCCTAATAGAGAGGTATATGGTTACGGTGACATCCATGGGGAACATATGTTCATTCTAAAGGCTAACTGCAACAATCGACATGATCAACGGTAGAAACAAGCAGGGCAGTAGCAGGTCCAAAGCTGATATCCGTATCTAGCCCGTGCCTGTGCTATGAAATACTCCTGCGGGCCCGCGCGCTCTGCCCTACGCAGTAGCGTGCTCCTCCCTACGCAGCAGCGTGCTCTCTGCCAGCGCCAGCTGATCACCGACCGTGCCCGGGTCCTGCTGGTTACTTCCGGAGTATCCTAATATCACGCTTAGCCAAGAAGAGGGACCGCTCCAGGAGCCTGAGTGCGGGTTATCCCCTGACTGGAGAAAAAGTCCCAGGCCCACTATCCATCTTGGTAATGTTGAGATGTGCCGGGCCCTCCACGTGGCACCTTTTCAATACAGAGAAAGCATTAAAGTCTCCACAAATGTACAGAGCATGATTGTGAAGCCCTGTTTGCATTTTTGTTGTTGACGAATCTTGAAGTTTCCGCAACCTTTCTTTCTATGACGTCTGCTCTGCACAATAAAAAGCATTTAAAATACTTGTCATTGTCAGTTCTACCAGCAGAGGACGCGGTCTTCCGTTACTGGGCTACCATTTCCTATGTGCCTTCTGGGAGTTATAGTTGTGGTTCACCTGAACCTATTGGACTAATACGCCAGATTTCAGTCAAATGCAACAATTAACAAGCATTGGCATAGCCAATAGGTCTCGCTTTTGGGACCTTATAAGTATTTAGTTATGCAGCACAATATCCTTGGTGCAACAACATCAACTGTTGCATGGCTAAACACTTATAAGGTCCCAACGGCGAGACCTATTGGCTATGCCAATGCTTGTTTGCCCAGGCGTGGGTCCCATGCCAGATTCAAGCTAGTCTGGCTGATGAGGGGTGATTCCCAGAAACTGGTCCCAGGATGCTTGTTTCTGGTCCAGGGCGGACCTGGCCTGGCAGTTCAAGCTGGACTGCTCCCATGGGGAGCAGGGTGAAAACTGATTTGCATGTGGCTGGGTCTAAACGGGAACTGCGTGGCGTGCAAAAAACCAGTGGATTTAACCCAGATCTGTGACTGGGGGTAAATGTTTGATTTGTTCAGTATTCCGTCCATCATCTGTTCTTTTTGCATGTATTTGATTTAGGCTGTCCAGGTACAGTTTGTCCCTCCGGTTGCCTAAAGCATATTTACGGTATTCTTCCGCAATCTCGTTTTTTGTAAACAGGCCTTTAAATCTTGATTTTATCTTGTCACGTTTGCTGGGCATTCAAAGACCGAGGTCAAATGTCAGATGCTGTCTTATCCTTCCAAGTGCTCCCTTTCGGTTATCAGGCCTGCAAATCTTGTTCTTATCTCAATTGCTGTGCATTCAAAGACTGAGTTCAAATATTAGGCGCTTGATTACTTTTCTTTCTCTGACTTCAAAGTGAGGGAATTGATGTGACAATCTTGCTGGATACTGGGGTAGATATGAAAGAGTTTTCTCTAGCACATGAAAACATTTAAATGAACATTGTAAGTATTTCAGATTATATCCAAATTAAGAACACAAATGAAGCGCTTTTTTTGTTATTTCTGAAGTGTGTTGGAAAGAAATGCTTTAATATGATCAAAACAAATAATTACACTCAGGTGATGGAATTTCCACACATTTTCGTCTGTGCACTGTATAGTTTTATTAGTAAAAGTGTATGTCTGTGCAAATGTAATGATCATTTCAATTGAAAATTTGTTGTCTGTAATGGTAGTGTGCTACCATACCATGCATACCCCACTCCACTCTATTCTGCACCACTGCACTCTATGCCACTGCACTCTACTCTGTACCACTGCACTCTACTCTGTACCACTGCACTCCACACCACTGCACTCTACTCTGTACCACTTCACTTTACACTCTCCATGCCACCGCACTCTGCCCCACTCCTCTCTGCGCCGCTTCACACTACCCCTCTCTACTCTACCCTGTACCACTCTACTCTATACCAATGCACTCTTCATCACTTTACTCTACACCACTGCACTCTTCGCCACTGAACTCTACACCACTCCAGTCTAGGCCACACCAATCTACTCTGCACAACTCCATTCTATGCCACTGTACTCTATGTCACTCTGCAACACTGCACTCTATGCCATTTCACTCTATGCCAATTCACTTTACTCTGTAAAACTCAACTCTATGCCCCTGCACTTTATGCCAGTTCACTCTAATCTACTCTGCACCAGTGCACTTTATGCCACTTTACTCTACGCCATTTATCTCTATGCCACTCTACGCAACAGCACTCTATCCTACACCACTCCACGCCACGCAACAGCACTCTATCCTACACCACTCCACTCTATGCCACTTCACTCTTCTGAAGCAATCTACTCTACACCACTGCACTCTACACCACTCTGCGCCACTCCACTCTATGCCACTGCACTCTACGCCACTCTACTCTTAACCACTGCACTCTGCACAGCTGCACTCTATGCCATTATACTCTACTCAGCATCACTCTGTGCTACTCTACGCCACTGCACTCTGCATCACTCAACTCTACGCCACTCCACTCTATGCCACTTTGCGCCACTGCATTCTGCGCGCTGCTGCACTCTGTGCCACTCCACTCTACTATGCACTATTCTAATCTATGCCACTGCGTTCTATGACGCTACATTGTACTCCGCTGAATTCATTGCCACTACACTCTACACTCTGCCACACTCTATGCCAATGCACTCTACACCAGTTTCCACTACTCTATGCCACTCCACTGTACACCACTCTTCGTGACTCCACACTATGGCACTCCAATAAAAGACAAAGTCACTCCACCCTTCGCCATTCCACTCTACGACCCTCCACACCACTTTCCTCTGCGCCACTAAATTTTAGCCATGCTGAACAGCAGCCACGCTGGTAGACACAATGGCTAAAACACATTTGCAAAGCCAATAGCTCTTGCATAGGCGAGACCTGTTGGCTTTGCCAATGCTTGTTAGTAAAAATGGAAGCTGATGCAACTTGTGGGCCACCTACATTTGAACGAACAGCTATGTTTTGAATCCTCTTTAGGTAGGGGTTCAGGGCATTTCATACAGAGGCTTCTGAAGTCCCAGGTTGTGGCTCTGTATTTTTTTGCCATTTGAATCATATGTGACTGTGGCTTTCTAGCCGAGATGTAATGGGTGTATTTTTTCTGTAACGTTCTTTGAGTCAATATGCCTTACACGTGGTGCAAAGTATCTTGAATTTGAGTCTTAATTCCATCGAATAGTGTCGTTGGTAGAGGAAAAACATATACAGTAGTGCTAATATGTCGGAAGGCAGCAGGCTGGTGCTATACTAAACTCCTTGATGCAGAATGTTCTCGACGTGTTATGTTATTCACGCATTGCTTCTCTCGTCTGCTGATTATGTGGAACGCCACATCTTATGCCAATGTTTTGATTGGATCCTTGTGCATCATATTGCTGAGCATTACAGTATATTGAGAGAGGTGTTAAGGGAAAGGGGGTGGCATTAAGGCAACACAGCATGGCCTATTCATAGAGTTATTTCAACGCCCAAGTTACACTGAGGTGCGCAGAGGGCTTTATTTACGATTGCAAATTCACATTGAAGAATCACAGACTTTGGGTTCGAGCTCGTGAATGAATTTTCATACATGGGACATTCTGTCACTTGATTGAATTTCCAAGTCTGTAAATCTCACAAGTGAATCTGTTTGCGATCCAGCTTGGGGGCACTTACAAAAGGGTGGTGAACTTTCACTGTCTCCCAGCACTGTAGATATGCAGAATACATTTGCAGGTCTCCTAACTTGAAAGCAGTTGTACATTCGTTCCTGTTAAATTTTAATAGCAAGTCCGTTTTTAGGGTGAAAATGCGGCAGTGAATGTCCCGAAAATCAGAGAGTGCCTGGCATTCTCAGCACGTAAATATTTTAGTCATAGACACTAAGGGGATGTTCAGTACAGTGTAGCCTCTGTTAATGCATGTGCACGTGCATATTTCTTTATGCACAGTTGAGTGAGTGCTCGGGCATTTGCGACAGTCCCAAATGTGCTGCAGATATTCTTTGAGGAAGAAGTCCGATATTTACTCAAAGAGTGAGGCTGCTGAACTACATTTCTGACTTTTTTTTTATGCAAAGGGCTTATCAGTTCCTGTGTGCACTTCAACCCTCAGTGTTTTTGGCATTTAAACGTGCAATATTTGCAAACAGGTTACGTTTTGTGCAGAAACTGTTCTTTTTATGACACAGGCACCAAAGATGAGGCGTGCCTTTCAATGGTGGACACTTTTTAAGACTTTGGCTGAGTTTTTTTTATGTTTCACTTCCGGTTTCGGTTCTACTATAATATACTATAGTATTTGTAAAGCGTGCAGTCACCCAGAACAATGCCCTGGACTCGAGAAAATGCCTGCCTTTGACAGACGCTTATAGGGACTAAGTGAGCCATCCGCAGACATAGAAGCCATGGTTCACTAGCCTCTAAATTCCCAAATGAAGTCAGTACGGCAGAGCGGAGCTGGGAGGGTATTGTCTTGCCGCTACAAAGAAAATGAATGACCGCATCCCCTTACAAAGGTGACCTAAAACATTTCAGAGGCACATTTCAGGCGTGGTGGTGGATTATTGCGTTTTATTTTTAGTGTTCACTAATTTTTATCACAATGTATGTTTATCAAACCTTTTCACCTTTATATAGCCTTGTGTTTACGACAGCTCTGACAGGTGTTTATTATTGTGCTTTTGGATGTTTTCGAGTTATTTCAAGCAATATTTGTTTTATTGGATGTGATCTGGCAAAAATGTTTCATCAACTAACTGGTCGATGTTACTTTAAGATTTTTTGGGCAAAGTGAAATACGTGTTTCATCTATTAACTGCAATATGTTTATGTAACTTTGTAGTAAGCTGGTAAACATGCTGGAATAAAGCAATTGATTCTGTCATGTGAATTTAAAATCACTGCCACACTGCATATTATACCGGGTTTGTTCTTCTGCGGGAATGGTCACATTCCTGGGAAAGCTGGAACGGAGTGTATGGAAAAAATACATTTACAAAACTAACTCCCAAACAACCCATAGAGCCAGAATTAGCAACTCGTGCCTGGTGCATTTCTTTTTTTTTAAGTTTAAATTTATTTGAGAAAAAGCAGAGTTGCAACAGTTAATTAATAAAAGCATAAGTCCATAAACAATACATAGTAACAGTCATGTATATGAAGCGATCTTAGAGAAAAATTATATACAAACAGAGTAATAAAAAATACAGAACTCTACATCAATAAACTGTATAGCAAAATAGGGAGGGAGGGAAAAGGGGGAGAGCATATATCGCCCGGTGCATTTCTGAAGGAGAAGTAAGACATTTGATGGTTATGGACCTAATTCAAGGGGGCGGATAGGCATCGTTTTAGGTGACAGAAGGCCTAGATAGATGTTCTAGTGGACAATTGATTGTCTTGCCTGTGCCAACGTGGGATTAAGACTCTGAGTCATGATCTATGTTTTTTGCTCTTATCCAAATGAGACTAGAATGAGCAGCACCTGCGTCCATTCTTTTGGCAAGAAGAGACAAGGACGTTTTTTTGAAAGACACTTTGTTGCAAGCACAAACAACCTGATATTGAGTCATCTTTATAAATGATTCTCACAATTCATTTATCTGAAATATAGGTAAATCTATTCAAATGGCACCCATGATTCTCCCTTTTGTCCAGTATTTTTATTCTCTGTTTTGTATATTTAGCGAAATACACTTTTACTTGCTTCAATATTTTGATTTTGGTATTTGCTTATCGTTTCTTCTGTTGATTATTAAGTGCTTCAAAAACATGTATATCAGAAAACAAAGCAATACCATATTTGTACTTGTTTGTAAACGTAAACCTAACCAAACACGGGCATAAGTCAAATGAACATTTTTTGTAATAAAAGCCTGCTAAAGAATGCATGTGCATTGGTTGTTTTTGGACCTTTAACGTTCAAATAAGTTGGTGAAAGCTGAATGCACCGTGGAAGAAAGGAAATCAATGACATGCTGGCCCCTATCGGTCACAAGGTTTATGGTATTTTTAAGCACTAAACCAGTGATCCATCCACAACTGTTAGAGCAATGGGCACCATTTGTGTGTCTAATGTAAAGAGGAGCAACACCCGAACCGGTAAAGTGAGTGAAACACAAGTAAAGACTGAAATGCACATAATATGTAAATATATCACATAAAAATAAGCACGGTTGACTTTATTTTGTGTACCGTTCAGTAACAAATTTTACATTTTAGATTACAATATAGTGACAGTAACTACAAATGATAGAATTTGAAGAACAATTTAGAGCGAGTGTGGGTTTGTCTAAGTACATTTCTCAAAAATAATGGCAAATTAAAAACTTGAAACGACATAGATAAACTACTCAATTTGTAGAGGTCCGCTCTACAGGGACGTCGGTGACTCTACCTCCTAGATATTTAGGAAATAGTGACACGATGCTTGTTTTAGACATTGGTAAAAACGTACTGGGATTTTAATACTATTTTCTATTTTCAAGAAGAATTAGACCATCTTCTCCAAGGAGCGTTTGAGAAAATTAGCTGTAAATAATAAATATGAAACATGTTATTAGTCTGTGTTCATCAGAAATTTGTAGAATTGAAAGTTCAGTGAGTTCTGGGTCCTCTCTAAGAAACATCAGGGAAATCTTGAAGAAAATTGTATGTTCGTCTATTAAAGTTATGATGATTTAGTGAGTTTGGTCAAAAAGTATTGGCAAATGAAGGGTCCTTTAAGATGGGCTGAGGTTGTCGCCAAAGATTTTGTGGTAGGTTGTATGTACAATGTGCAGTTTATAGCATAGTTGACCACTATTGTTGTGAAAACCTGCGAGGATCTAACACCATTTTACAGCAAGGTCTTTGCACAGGCTTCTGTCGTGCAGCAGTTACCACTGTTTGCATGTTTCCAAAGTGATTAATTTATGCTCTTCAAGAATCCACACTGCCTCCAGCGCATACTTTTCAAATTGTATAATGACCTATAGAACCCTCTTAATATTCATGGGTGCTGAGGTTGATAAATCAGCGGTAAATGCAGCTTTGTAACTTGTATGCCATTCACTTGGAATTGTGGGGAAAGCTTTCCTGCTTGACAGTTTTTTAGGTCTCGCCTACGCAGCGCGCATGCGCTGCATAGGAGAGACCTTTAGCGATCGGCACAGCTTTGGGGGCAAAAACGTGCACGCGTTGCATTGCTTGCAATGGCAACGCGTGCACGTCTGGCGATTCCCTTGCGGGAGCGCGCGGCGCCATATGGTCGCAATCATCGCGCCTTGCTGCACGCTCCCGCAAGGGAATAGCGCAGGCCCCCTCCTGCCGCGCGCTTGTGCTGGTTTTGTTTGGATAGGATTGGAACTTGTGGCTTTGACCTAAATCACACTGTGTTCCGAATTTCTCCTTCCAAATGATGTACATTTTGTGAATTATTATTGTGGTCCAAGCTATTACATTCCCAGGAAATCACTTTATTTTTGCCAGGCGTTCTCTATTAACGATTGCAGGGTCTAATTGCATTGTTGCTGGAATCTCCACCTTACATGAAATTTTCCTTAGCATTCATAAACTCTGCATATCTTCGCTCATGTGCTGGATTCTAAATCGCCTAAGTCTATTGACATTTACACAGAACTGACCGTGGAGCCAGCCACAGAAATTTAGAAATAGTAAGTGTTTAGCATCCCTTCATGAAAGAGTAGTTGGTTTGTAAAATGTACCGGAAGAGCCCCTATTAGTAGCAGACACTCTTTATTTTATTTGAAGGAATGATATGCCCGAAAACTCTGGCAACCACACTGTTGTTTTCTGAGAGAGAGAGGTATGGAGTACTAAGAAAGGAAGAACAGATCGAACACATGAAAGCAAACGATGGGAGCACTCATGAAGGAATAGGGGAAAGAGTAAAGCAGAATACAACTGCAAATACAGTGTAGTTACAAGAACGAGTCTTGCTCATTCCCCTTATGGTTTGTATAGCTTGAGAAAGAACTTAAGCTGTGTCATTGGTGCAAAGGGATGATTACCAACACTGTATCATTGCATAGATGTAATCTCGTTAACATTCTTTTTCACCTAATTTAAAAAAAGCCTGGTGTGTCTCAGTATTGGAGGACTCCACACCCGTGCCGTATGGTATTTCTGTATTGCTTGGAGTTCCTAGCTGATCTAAAGCCAGGGGTTGGGGGAGTGGGGAGGGCCAGTGGGATTTAGCGATTTTTCTTGTTCATTTTATGTGTTGCAACCTTCCTGGGACGAGCTTACATAAGGCCTAATCTTTAGCGGACGCCATTATGGTGCCTCCATTTTTAGGTCTCGGCCTGCACCAGCGCTTGCGCTGGTCTGGCCGAGAGTTTTAGTAAGCGGGTTTTGGAAGTGCAAACACTGGCTTTTGGCTGGCGACCAGCTTGAGTTCACGATGGCGTGCACGCGCAGCTGGCATCTGGGTTTCCTATCTCTTCCTCATTTCCTCGTCATGGCTCATTAACTCTCTGGACTCTGATGTTTCAATCGCAGCAGCAGCTCACATTACCAACTGAGGGCCCTGGTGCTTTAGATTCTGCCAGACAATCCCAGAAGAACAAGTGTCTGGGAAGCAGTGTTCCACAGGTAAACTAAACAGGAGTGCCTCCTCATTCAATCAATCAATCAATCACAGAATTTGTAAAGCGCACTACTTACCCGCGAGGGTCTCAAGGCGCTGGGGGAGAAAAAAGGGGGGTGCTGCTACTGGTCGAACAACCAGGTCTTGAGTAGCCTCCTGAAGGTCAGCAGGTCTTGGGTCTGTCGTAGGCTTAGTGGAAGGGTGTTCCAGGGCTTGGCGGCGAGGTGGGAGAAGGATCTGCCGCCGGTGGTGGTTCTTCGAATGCGAGGGACGGTGGCGAGGGAGAGGTCGGCGGAGCGGAGTTGGCGGTTGGGGATGTAGAAGAGGAGTCGTCTGTTGAGGTAGGCTGGGCCAGTCTTGTGGTGTGCCTTGTGTGCGTGGATGAGTCACATGAAAAACAACAGCGATTAGCATTGAAATGCAAGCTTTTTTTTGTCTAGTTAGAAATATTGCTTCGGTGGGTTGATTTCACCTTATATCGCTATTTGTTTTATATTGGGAGTCACAGCCTAATTACCAGTATTTTTGTCTCTCACTGTTTTAAAAAATATATATTTATTCGCTCAGCGCCGCCACAGCATCACTCAGCGCCGCCACAGCATCACTCAGCGCCGCCACAGCATCACTCAGCGCCGCCACAGCATCACTCAGCACCGCCACAGCATCACTCAGCGCCAAGACAATATCACTCAGCACCACAGCAGTATCACTCAGCACCACAGCAGTATCACTCAGCAACACCTGAGTATCATTCAGCATCACCTCAGCATCGTCTCCGCAACAGTCACCACCACCACCACTACCACCTCAGCATCACTCAGCACCACCTCAGCCTGCTCTCGGAATCTGGCATCTGTTGATTCTCCCCTAGCGTCTGGCCGCTGCTAGTGTTATAATACAGGTACTAGTTCCCAACCTTCACCCTCCGATTGTTTATGCCCCCTCAAAAAAAAGCTTTAACAAACAACCATTGCAATAGGCAGAAACAAGTTGCCAGCATTGCAAGAACAAAAGAAAACTGAGGACATTTTTTATTGTAAATACTTTTTTTAATATGGTCGTTCAGTTTTACATAATGCCTTCTTGGTCATATATAAAGTAACAAAAAAGCTTCTGACACTTTTTTATTATAACTGTTCAGCATGCCGCACAGCAGCCACACTTCTCTACAGCACAGCTTGAAGACATTGGCAAAGTCAATAGCTCTGGCTAAACACTTATAAGGCCCCAAAGGCGAGACCTATTGGCTATGCCAATGCTTGTTTTAACTGACCCAAATACAGTCAAGAGGGTGGATGACTCTTTCCCTCTTGATTTACAACTGTATAATTGCTACTATGTTATTGTTCACCATCTGCTGACTGCCTGAAACCCAGATAGGAAGCTTGAACAGTCCCAGTTCCACAGTAGCAGGAGCTGCACTGGGAGAATCAGTGCATGCCATTTAAGTAGAGTTTATTTGACATTAGCCACTTCAGCATGCTTCCTTCTGTAACATAGGTCAAGAGGTCAGATATAAAGGAGGGGAAGCAAACAGTGCACCTGGAAGTTCCCATCATCCCACGAAACATTTGAAGCTTCCCATTATCCCTCGATTTACACACTTTCTACACTCCCAAGAATCTCCAGATAGCTTGTTTTTCAGTTACCAGCAATACTCGGCTAACACACATGCTATTTCCAAAATGCCACAGTAATCACTTTTCTTTCCATAATTGTCCAGGTAATTAATATTAAAAGCTTCCACAATCGTTACTGCACTTTAGGCCATTTCATGTACAATATATAGCTACTATACTTTAAAGTTTAAAGGGGATCTAACCTTGGTGCTTTAGATTCTGCCAGACAATCCCAGAAGAACAAGTGTCTGGGAAGCAGTGTTCCACAGGTAAACTAAACAGGAGTGCCTCCTCATTCAATCAATCAATCAATCACAGAATTTGTAAAGCGCACTACTTACCCGCGAGGGTCTCAAGGCGCTGGGGGAGAAAAAAAGGGGGGTGCTGCTACTGGTCGAACAACCAGGTCTTGAGTAGCCTCCTGAAGGTCAGCAGGTCTTGGGTCTGTCGTAGGCTTAGTGGAAGGGTGTTCCAGGTCTTGGCGGCGAGGTGGGAGAAGGATCTGCCGCCGGTGGTGGTTCTTCGAATGCGAGGGACGGTGGCGAGGGAGAGGTCGGCGGAGCGGAGTTGGCGGTTGGGGATGTAGAAGAGGAGTCGTCTGTTGAGGTAGGCTGGGCCAGTCTTGTGGAGTGCCTTGTGTGCGTGGATGAGGAGTTTGAAGGAGATTCTCCTGTCGACGGGGAGCCAGTGCAGGTTCCTCAGGTGGGGGTGATGTGGCTGTGGCGTGGAACATCGAGGATCAGGCGTGCGGAGGCGTTTTGTATGCGTTGCAGTCGCTTGATGAGCTTGGCCGGGCTCCCGCGTAGAGGGCGTTCCCATAGTCAAGTCTGCTGCTGACGAGGGCCTGGGTGACTGTTCTTCTCGTGTCTGTCGGGATCCACCTGTAGATCTTGCGAAGCATGCGGAGGGTGTTGAAGCAGGAGGATGAGACTGCGTTGACTTGCTTAGCCATGGAGAGCGTTGAGTCGAGGATGACTCCCAGGTTGCGTGCGTGGTCGGTGGGTGTCGGGGCTGCTCCCAGCGTCGTTGGCCACCAGGAGTCGTCCCAGGCTGAGGGGTTGGAGCCGAGGATGAGAACCTCTGTCTTCTCCGTGTTCAGTTTTAGTCGGCTGATCTTCATCCATTCGGCGACGGCCTTCATCCCTTCATGGAGGTTGGATTTGGCGGCGAGGGGTCCTTGGTGAGGGAGAGGATCAGTTGGGTGTCGTCGGCGTAGGAGATTATGTTGAGGTCGTGTTGTCTGGCGATGCGTGCGAGCGGGGCCATGTAGATGTTGAACAGTGTTGGGCTGAGGGACGATCCCTGGGGTACGCCGCAGATGATCTCGGAGGCTTCGGATCGGAATGGTGGGAGGCGGACTCTCTGGGTTCTGCCGGCGAGGAAGGAGGTGGCCCATTCCAGGGCCTTGTCTCGGATCCCTGCGTCGTGGAGGCGTGCGCGTAGAGTGCGGTGGCAGACAGTGTCGAAGGCGGCGGAGAGGTCCAGCAGGATGAGGGCTGCGGTCTCACCGTTGTCCAGCAGGATCCTGATGTCGTCGGTGGCGGCGATGAGGGCAGTCTCAGTGCTGTGGTTGCTGCGGAACCCCGATTGGGATGGGTCCAGGATGCTGTTTTCTTCGAGGTATCGGGTTAGCTGCTTGTTGACGATCTTCTCGATGACCTTGGCTGGGAACGGAAGCAGGGAGATGGGCCGGAAGTTCTTGAGGTCTCTCGGGTCCGCCTTGGGTTTTTTGAGTAGGGCGTTGATCTCTGCGTGTTTCCAGCTCTCTGGGAAGGTCGCGGTCTCGAAGGAGAGATTGATGATGTTGCACAGGTGGGGTGCGATGGAGCTGCTGGCTTTGTTGAAGATGTGGTGCGGGAAAGGGTCTGACGGGGAGCCGGAGTGTATTGTGCTCATGGTCTTGATGGTGTCCTCGATGTTCACGCTGGCCCAGGCTGGCAGGGGATCGTGGTCGATGGTGTGCGGCGGGTCTGGTGCATCGATCTTAGTTGGGGCTGTCTGGGTGTTGAAGCTGTCGTGGATGTCGGCGATCTTGCGGTGGAAGAAGGTGGCGAGGGAATCGCACAGGGGTTGCGACGGTGGGATGTCGTTGGTGTTGGAGCTGGGGTTGGAGAGTTCCTTCACGATGTTGAAAAGCTCCTCGCTGTTGTGTGCGTTGTTGTCGAGGCGGTCTTTGAAGGAGGTTCTCTTGGCGGACTTGATGAGGAAAATAACGGACAAAAAAAGATCCATAAACGTATGGACCATACGGCGAGAAACATTTTAAAGGCTTCACGTTGGGGACCACTGCTCAAAACAAAAAGGCTACAGTTTTAAGCCATGTATTATCGAAACAAGATAGCCTATGATTATTCAATGTTATAAAAAGCTTAGAACATAGTGATCTGTACATTCAAGACAAATATTTTTGTTTCTGAATAAAATCTGCATACTTGGAATGTAGTTCAGCATTTCTTTCTCTCCTGCATAGTTTTAGCTTAGGTTGTTTTTTTAAAGTAAAGTCTACACTAATATTTGCAGCATGATTCACAGACTAATAATAAAGCAGTATTCGAGCGAGACCGAATGTCATTTGCTTGACTCTAATCAGTTCTGAAAATATATAGAGGACCAGACTAGTTGTATTATTTCAACACCATGTTAAAATAACAATGCCACCATGGGTCATTCTTTTTTTACTCCCTCTAGAACAAGAGCACATTTTTATTTAAAAGGTTTACGTTATGGAGTTCCTGTGGGGGTTGTACCCCAGTTAGGCCTGGTAGTTATGGATTACTCTCTTAATCCCTTTATGCCCACTTTCAAAACTTTTTTTTGGTCTGGGTGGACCAAACCTGCGTCCTGTAATGTCGGCCACAATCGAACATTTTCTCTTTCAGCCATCCACTTGAAAGTACCCTGGTCTGTCTTTGGAAGCCACGTCCTGGACCTGACCTGAAATGGACAATGGGTGGAAAAGATCCCTTGTTCAATAGTACTTGTTCATTTTTTTTTTTTTAACTTTGAGGTCTTCAGAACGCTCAAAACGGGGTTTGAGGACTCTCCATGAACTAAAGGTCCAGCTAACTCTATCTTGATTGACATTTCTGTTCAATTTGAGACCTAGAAAAATACTTTTCTTATGCTAATTGTTTTAAAACAACTGAGTAGATTTACGTCCGATCAAGCAAGGTGGGAAGCAGCAGCGGCTGGTTGGGACAGTGAGTAATGGGACTGAGCCTAGATTAAACTGAAGTCCTTTGGGGTGGAAGGGGAAGTGTCGAGTGAAGTATAAATAAAAGTGCAAAAATTAAGGATTCCAACACTGCAGGGACATGTCGGGGTGCACCTATGGAAATCCTGAAAGATCAGGTGGATGGGTGTAGTTTGTTCCTGGCACACTTGAAGGTGGTCTTACTGCTCTAGCAGCATCTTGCTGAAGTACAGGAAATGAAGGCGATACACATAGTTGGTAAACTAGAACCCAAATTAGACGTATTAGATAAGAAGTTGAAAGATCTAAACTCCAGGTGTGAAGAAGTAGAACAGAGGGTCTCTGCTTTAGAAGATGCGCAAATGATTCACTCAGACACAACGACGCAGCTCCAGAAAGAGAGAAATAATGTTAAATCTAAGTTTGAAGATTTTGAAAGTGGATCCCAAAGGGCAAATCTTCGACTGGTCGGTATCACAGAGAACTTTGATGGAAACAAGGATACAGTGTTAGAAATGTCCAAACTGATTTCAAAGTACGTGCTTACAGAGCCTCAAGCGGATCTACCAATTGTGAAAGCTGATAGTTTCTTCCACCCCATTAAAAGACAGTTCACCCTCAGACTATTGTAATTTATTTTCAGGACTTTTCAATTCAAGAAAAAGTATTGAGAAAGGCAATACAACAGAGAAACATCAATGTGAAAACTAAACTTTAAAAAAAAATCTTTTCTTACGTCTCATATGAAACCTTTCAACGGTGTTGAGAGTTTAAATGAATGATAGAAAAATTCAAGGCAAAACTAGCTCAACCACAGTTTGTATCTATCCAGCTAAGCTAAAGGATTTCTGGTCCGCTTTTACATTTTTTCTGAGCTAGCCGAAGCTGACACATTTTTTACTATGATGTGAAGTCCTAAGCACTAGAAACTGGACTCCAGGTTACCATAGGTGCAAGGAGAATACACCAACCAGATGGAAGCTGTCATAGATGGGCTTGGGTGTGTGAGTGGCGGGAGGAGAGGGAGGGGTTGGTGATGTAAGAGTTTAGTAAAGTTTTTCTTCTGGGGGAGCACTGCAAGGGAAAACAAAAGATTAAGATCAGCCTCAGAAGCAGACATATGGTGAATGCTTTATTTTTTATACTAAAGATGAAACAAAGTTACTGAATGCTTTCCCTATTATACAACAAAGAATTCTGTTACAAATAAGTGCAAGTCCAATGCTGGACCTGCCCATTGTTATAATGTCAATGGTTTAAACAGCAAGTAAAAGAGGGATGCAATTTTTATAGGGCTTTTACCATACATTCCCACCATTATCCCTTTACAGAAGACACACTTTATTAGAGGAAAGGAAAAGGATCAATTGAAATATCCCTGGATTAAAAACAGTTTTTTTGTTGTCAGCATCTGGCCCAGATAGAGGCACTGCTTTCATAATTAACAGAAGATTCGACATTAGTTGCTTTACTCCATTTGCAGTTAAAGACTATTTTTGGATTATTGTACAGGTCATAACTCAAAACGTTAGATATAATATTATTTCTTACTGTGGTCCAATATATGACAATACTCAACTTTTAAAGTCTTTAGAGTGGGAGCTTTGAAATCTACCTGGTATAGTTATAGTGGGTGGTGATTTGAATTATTTGTCCTTGTCAAGTTTAGATTCCTCTTCTCCCAATTGCACTCCACATAGGAAGCAAACAGAAAATATTTGTAATGATTTTTGTGTCCGGTGTGGGGAACAAGAAGTTTGGAGCAAGCTGAACCCGCATAGTAAAACATATTCTTGTTTCTCAAAACAATTCAGTCTGTGTGAAGAATTATTATTTTTTTCATTTATCCCCTTTGTCACTTCTCAAAATCACCACGCAGGCGTGTTCTCAGACCATTCCATTGTGATCTTTAGTTTCTGGATTGACTGTCCTAAAGTCGTGAATAGTTGGGTTATGGACAACATTTTGTTGTCCACAGATATAAATATTCAGATGTTAAGAACCGAGATAGAATAACATTTTTCACAAAATGTAAATTCAGCAGACAGTGATATTTGTACAGCTGCTAAATCATTGCCCGCCATGTCCAGAGTGTGGTGTGCTGCTGGAGGTTTGTATTAAGAGTGCTCTGCACACCAGTGATTTCACATGGACAGCACATTACACTTTGTACCCTTTGACCTCATAGGATGTTGTGTCCTTTAACTCGGCCTCATAATGCAGTAGTTTATATAGAACGCAGGACCCCCTCAGGCAATATGCAGAAAACGACCCAAGATAAGTATTTAGTAAATGGAGAAGTCATCTCTTGGGAGGACAACGTTTTAGAGGTAGTGGATACCTCAGTCAAAAACAAGGTGATCAGTGCCTTAGAGCCTTTTGGGAAGCAACTGCTTCTTTCAGTGGCAACCGATTCCAAACCCCTCTTAGGGAGGGAAAACATTTGAGCCCCATGGGGGACTTCCAAACCCCGGCAGTCATGAGTCAGATTCCTGCCATAGCAAAAGGAAGAGGTAGCAACCAGGTGGGGCAGATGCTTTTTATTTCTTTAGAGGGAACTCCCTTGCTCTGCCCAAAAGCACACAAAGTAAAACCAGCCAGTATGGATTGGTCCCTGGGAGTTCCAGCAACACTCTTGCCCCTAACACCAGACACCATCCCACCTCAATCTCCAATGCAGATGATGGCATGGACAGCAATGACTTTTGGTGGGGGACTTGAATGATGGATATGATGCAGGCAGACCTGAACGCCCAGGCCCAGAATAGGAATCATAAGCAAGATGAGCTGAATGAATGATAGAATGAATGATAGAACTTGTAGAGCACAACAAATGCCTGGAGGCGTCTTGGCGCTGGATGTGACCAGAGCAGGCACCAACCACATTTCGACTATCTAAATAGCCAAGTTCTCAAAGATTTCCTGAAAGCTGATAGAAAAGTAGCTACTTTCAGATCCTGGGAAGAAGATTCCAATTTTGGGCAGTACAGATAACAAAGCTCCTGCCTCCCCAAGAGGAGCATTTGCAGGGAGGAACTGATTACTGGCGTAGCTGGAATGAGGAGTCCTGCATGGCAAATACCATCTGAAACTTTCTTTCAGATAGGCTGGACCTTGTCCATGAAATGCCTTAAATGCAATGCAGAAGGCCTTAAAGACTATACGCTGCTTCACAGGAAGCCAATGTAGCTTACTGATAGCTTGAGAGGCCAAGTGAAATCTGGGGACATTTAGGAGCATCCGAGCTGCAGAGGTTGTAGGATTTGCAGCTTATTCAGAGATCTCATTTTTTTTTCTTTCTTTAAATTTTATTCAGAGATCTTTTGTGTACGTTTTGGTATAGACCGTTGCAATTGATGGGACTAAAGCGATGACCGCTGTCTTTAGAAGATCAAATGGCAGAAAATGAGCAATTTTCTTTATTATTCGTGAAGTGTAAAAAGATGTAGAAACGACCTTATTAACTTGCTCTTTGAAAGTTAGATTATCATCCACCAGGACACCAAGGTTTTTAATCTTTTTAGCCGGCGTTGAAAGAGCCCCCAACTCATCTAGCCACCACAATCTGGACTAGAAGGAGGTCTTGTTACCGAATAGAATGACTTCCGTCTTAGATGAATTTAACTTAAGGCATTTGCCATCCATCGACTAACTGCACTCACACAATTCCGAAAAGTGTCACCCATTGAGACCCCTATTGGAGAGTGAAACCACAATCTGTGTGTCGTCAGCATAAGATACTAACGACAACCCAAAGGACTTAATCAGAGTTTCCAAAGGAGTGGCGTAGAGTTTGAATAGGGTCGGTCTCAACGAGGAGCCCTGTGAAACCCCTCAAGACAAGGAAAAGGACTTGGATGTAAAATCATTGAGAGAGACCACTTGGACACGGTGCGCAAGGAGGGAGCGCAGCAATGATAGGGCTGCACCTTCTATCCCTAAGCTCTGTAAACCGTCAATGAAAAGATCATGATTAATCGTATCGAATGCTGCAGGCGAGTCTAGTAGGATAAGGACTGCGTTACCTCCCTTGTCTCATGTGGCCCTAACTTCCTCAGTGGTCACAATTGGCACAGATCCAGTGCTGTGGCCACTCCGCAAGCCAAACTGCGTGTCATCCAAAAATTGATTATTCTCTATAAATGAGGTCAGTTGCATATTCATAGCTGGTGAGCCATTAGGAGACCAAGACACTATCAAACTTAAAATATCGTATCACCTTTGCTAAATGGATCAGACTTTAGTTGTAAAGGAGACTCGGTATGTAGCGAGCTGACTGAGAAAACCTTTGATAAGCCACGAAGTAGAAAGGGGGCGAAGGGCTCCCATATGTCTTGGGGACGGGCTCTAGGGGACGTCAACTCCCAGTATACAGAGAGCTGCTCATGGCAATATTTAATGTCTGTAATCCAGTCTCGGGCTGTAGGGGCCCGTATCCTGTCCCAATGGAATGCAATTCTACACTTCGCAAGGAGGAGCATCAGGGCAGTCAGTTTAAGGTATTCGCAGGGCACGTCCTTCACATAGCCAAGTAGACCAATGAGTGGGGAAAGGGGGACTGTCGTTTTGGTGATCTCCGCAATCGTGCTGAAGACCTCAGCCCAGAAGTTGGCAACCGCTGGGCAATGCCAGGCCAGGTGCAGGAAAAACGAGTGGGGTGCATGACAGCTTTGGCAGTGGGGGGTCAGGGGAAAGCCCCATCCGAAATAGTTGTGTTGGTGTGCGATACAGTCGGTGCAGGAATTTGAAATGTATGAGACGAAGCCAATAGTTGGGGGATAACATTTCAAGCTGAGCGCAACAGTAGGCCCATTGAGCGTCCGTCCGAGGATTAGGGAGATCTGTGCTCCACTCCAGCAGCGCCCTTGGGGTGAGCGCTGGGGCAGTCTGTTGCATGATGCGATAGAGGCGCGTTATCAGCTTGTGCTGTGAGGAAGTTGCATATATGTGCTCCAGCGCTGAGAGCGTTTGTGGGGGAGCTGGAAAAGTGCCATGAAGCGCGCGGCACACGGCTCGCAGCTGGAAGTATAAGAAGGTGGTCAGTATCATTACAGTGGTGGTACCGGTAGAGCTCGGAGGTTCAAGAAAGCGGTCAGAGGGATAGAGATCAGCAAATGTATGTATGCCTCTTGGCTGAGGTCCTTGGTGATAAAATGCTGAACCAAAGAGAGAGCACTATACGGCGCTCTGCTGAATATTGACAATATATCAGCGCTGCTTACATGAACAACCTGCGGGAGAACACAAACAAAGGCCCTGACGGAGCTGCGGATAGATCATCAGAATGTGACCACAGACTGGCAATTCAGACATTTTCACGATTCCAGATTGTGGTAACTTCTACCCCTGATGTTTTTTGCTCTTATGAGATGGTGGGGTCCATGTGCTTTGAATTCTTTTGCTATGCGCCTCGACCGTCAGCTCCCGAGGTATTTCATTTGGAGACGGGACCCAGGTGCAATGGCAACAGATGCTTTTCTGCAGAATTGGAGCAAGGAGAGCAAATATTCCTTTCCACCCTTTATGAATGAATGAGAGAATTTATTAAGCATGAACAAATGCCTGGAGGCGTCTTGGTGCTAGTTGACTATAGGAAGGTGGATATTAGTCTCCTATTTTTGATTAAAAGACCACAGGAAGGTGGGTATTAGTCTCCTATTTCTGGTTAAGAAGCCAGGTTTTTAAGGTCTTCCTGAACATAGCAAGTCAGGTTTTTAAGGTCTTCCTGAACGTAGCAAGAGATTGGGCTGTTAAGATTTTTTGGCATACTATTCCACAATAGAGCTGTGGGCCTGAAAAAGCTTTTACCACCCCATATGGTCTTCTGAAAAGCAGGTACCAACAGGTTTTTGTGTCCTTCGCTCAGACTCTGTCCTTATCATGATTGCAAGGGTGGCAGCTCGGGTTTGTAGACCTGGGGCGGACTTGGCTCTGGTCACCCTGATCTAGACATCAAAAGTATAGTTTCCAGTTCTGATGGAACTTTCCTGAGATTAACTGATCTGTCTCCCCCGTCATAGGAATCTTCTGATGGAGCCACAAGACTCCTTCCATCGACTGCAGAGGGATGCTCTCTCTCTTCACCTCATGGCTTAGGGGATTCCAGGGAATGTTGGACGATCCCAGGTTTTTCAAGAAAGGCTGAATAACTTATCAGAAGAGATTTGGTCAAGTGTAGAGTCTAGAAGTACAATAATACTCTCAAGTTGGCTTGGAGAAGACGGACCAGTTGGTGTATAGAATGGGTGTCTGGGTCCTGTGGGGTCAGACATTGTTCATGTATTAAATTAATTTTCAGAAGTTGCTTTAGACGGTTGGACGTACAGGTCAGTAAATACTTTTAGATCAGCCATATCAGTGCGTCATATTTTGATGGATGTTTCCACATAAGGGGAGCATTTCATGGTGCACAGACTATTGAGAGGGGTCCAACTCTTTGTACCACTGAAGGCAAGATATTCTGCACTTTGGGAATACAAATATAGTATTGAATTTTTTATCCTCTTGGCAGCAAAATAAGTATTTGACTAGGAGAGAGATGTCAGGAAAATTGGCTGTGTTTGGTGTTGTATTGGATGTCTGTGCCCTGAATATTTCAGGAGGGATGTTTACTCCTCTCAGGGTTATGTTTTCTATCACCATATGTGCTTAGTCGAACACCAGTGTTCATGGATTCCCAAAGACTAAACATGGTGCTGTGCATAAAGGCTATAAACGGATGATGGACGCACTTCAGCCTCCGGGGTTTGGCTGCTTTTGATTTCCATTGCGAAGCCTTTTTTCGTTGCATCATCGACCATGCTAACCAGATTGGTGAAAGTGGTAAGGCAGGACTTGGGCATTGTTACGTCTATGTTTGGGGCACATTCAGCCAGAGGAGTGGTAGCGTCGAAGACACTCCATTTGGTGCTGACATAGAGGATTTATGAATCCAGCAGAGTGGTTGTCCAAGTCCCTCTTCTAGTGGTTTTACTTTAAGACTATAGTGGATCTAGTTCCGCTGGTTGTAAGCAAGCTTTCGCTGAGCATAATGTTCGCCTCCAGTCTTGACACAGAAAAAACATTTTCATAGCTACCATTAAAGAAAGTTTCAATTCTATTAAGGAGTCAGAGCTGAGGATTGTCCCCCCTGCAGAAAAAAGAAGAAGAGTGATGCTTTTAAGAGGATTATATTGACTGTGATTGGTTCTTTGTTATAGACTACACATTTCCCAAGGTTCATGGGAAATGTAATTTTTGTTGTTTGGTTTATATGGGCTGCTGTTGGAAATAAAGTGAAGTGAGAAAGCATAATCCTCGTCTCTTTGTCCTTAATAAATTGAAATTTTCCTCTACAAAAAGCTCTCAAAAGTCGTCCTTGGAAGGCAACATAAGGCAGCATCACACTGTTCTGCAGTGACTTGTTACAAATCAAACAACAAAACTCTTGTGATATCACTTCAGCTGAAATCCGAAATACATATAATAGATGAAATGCCTTACTTTATTATTGAGTGCTTCTATTCTGCTTGGTATTATTGCTAATCACATCCCTATAAAATGTAATCTGTACTTTACTATTTTCCACTTAAAGTTCTAATTGGCGAAAGCCATGAGTATATAAATTGAGTATCGCTAGATCACATTAGGATTTCTACACCATGACTTGGGCACTCTTTCTGACCTAGCCACCACCAATGGCTTGGTCTTAATGGAGCATGACGTAAATTCTGCCCACTGAGAACAACGCTTGTGGGAGGGTCTAGTTACAGTTTTAGCACTTCATTTCTTAGTGAGGGATGTTGATCTAGGCGGATTAAAGAGGTGAAATTATAATCCGCAACATTTATATGTTGCCAATTTCTTTGTTGTGTAATTGGCTCATGGAATCTGGCAGGTTACATTTTTGTCCCCTCCCCTGGCTGCAACATTTTAGTAATTTTCCCAGAGTGCTCCATAAACGCTTTAAGTTTTTTCAAAGATTAATGAAAGTAATCTTAGACTTCTCACTGCTGCTTTTCCTCATCCCTCTTCGAAATGAAAGTAAATTGGCTTGAGGTATAGGTATATAAATAACCTGCCGTGAGGTTTTTTCCACTGCAAGTGCGTCTGCTCTTAGTGCTGTCTGTTATAATTCAATGTACCCATTGTAATCATTAAGTGGGCCCTCTGCTACTTTCACAGTGCTCCTCATTTCCACATAAGGGAGGTGCTCCTTCAAAGTGTTGACATTTTCATTTATACCTGCTTTTGCTTACATCTGAACACAAAAGCCATTAACTTTAAAAGTTTTCTTTAAGTTTCCCAAATGTGGCTAAGTAACCCTACTAACATTTTATCCAACAGTTTGACTCCATGAAGAAGTCATTTTATCTTACGTGAAATACCTCAGACAGACCCCCAAGAACAGAAAAAGTGGTATTAACTGTTGCTGGGTAGTGCTTGCCTCAAGGTGGCTTTCAATTACTTCGGTGTCCCAGCTGCCTTTGAAGCGGTGAGGTCGGCCTGTACTTCCGTTGCTACCAAGTAGATTGTACAGTTGGAAGTGCATTTGTCAGTATACCCGGTACACTAGCTTGCAGGAACGTGGATCTGGCTGGCAGCGCAAGTGCTGTGCTGCCTTCCAGTTCCTGTTTGTGTACGAATACTAAATGGCTTGGGTGCGCGGGAGGGGGAGGCGGGGTGGGGGGGGGTTGGGTCTGCGAGGGCGCGCCAACAACTTTAGGATCCATTCGCTCCCATGACCATGGAGTGGAGGGACAGTGGCCTGCTCACATTCCAGCCTCCATCGAAGGGTGTGACAAATGTATTTATCTGCACTGGCCTCAGCAGCACTGCTGTTATACAAGTATCTGTAGTGCAGGCAGAGGCCACATTTTGCCCCTTCCTGCATATTCCCTGTCCAATTTCGATCCAATTTTTATCGCCTTTGCGATAAAAACGATATTAGGTCGGTACAAGGCAACATCTATAAAATAGAGAAGGGACCATACACTAAGAGTCGTCGTTTTTAGAAGCGTTCCTCGTGGGAGGCACTGTCCAGTAATCCCATGTTGAAAGCACGATTTTGTCAGCTCTCAGTGCAAAGAATAGGGAGAAAAGAAAAAGGAGACCGCATTCAGGCCTGCAGTGAACTGGTATCCGATCTAAGGGGATTATATACAGAACAGGGCCAATCGGACCACTGTCAATAACCATTAGAAAGCACGGTTAGCAAAGCAGCCAGTAACTACTGGTATAACACTGGACTCAGCATAAACACATTAGACATACATCATAGACAGCAATGCGTTATTCTCAAACACATCATGCCCCTCTTAGGCATAAACATTATTGCTGTACATTACACTGGCGGAGTGCCCACATTAGGCATAACCCCTCATCAGTAGTATACTAAAGTACCCACTTATAGCCGGGCACGCATGAAGCAATCACCCCGTACAGGATGGCATCAATACCAACAGAACGGCATGTAACAAACCTTATTAGTGGGCACATGTCACACATTCCTCCTGCCCCCCTTCTACAAGACCATAGCATAACATAAATCAGTGCACCACTAGGCGCTTGTCATAAAGGTGCACATAAACCACCCAAGACTGCATTTACATAAAACACTGTGCCACTAGGCACTTGTCATCAAAATGCACATAAAACACATAAGGCAGTGCACAGAACGTGAGTCCATGCAACTGAGATAAAGTCTGATACATCTTTCTTCTTTTAAGGACTGCTCGTTTTTTTAACAGCAACAGTACAAGAATTTTACTTCTGTTGACATAAAGTCCAAAGTCTTTAGCGAGAATGAATGGGGGAAACGGATACCGAATCAAAAATACGAGTCTTGCAAAACATTTAGTACAAACGTCTACTGGTCAGAATGGCGAGTACCATGGAACATAGAATGGATTTTTGGGAAAGGAAAAATAAAGCATCCACGGGAGGCAATGAACAGAAGGCAGACCTTCGACATAAATAGCACACTTCTCATACTGAACAAGCATTTGCAATGCAATAGGTTCACATTTACGCAAGTTTGAGCTATTGGCATTGTAAATGACAATGCCTTTTATTTATGTTTTGGTTTTTAAAACATAAATAAAAGACATTGTCATTTACAATGCCAATAGCTTCAACTCGCGTAAATGAGAGACCTATTGCATTGCAAATGTTTGTTTCATCCCAGCTACTTGGCGCTGCCCTGCATGTGAATTCCTACGTGGAGAATGACAATGCTCTCCAGAACTGCCCATTCTTTCCTGACTTCAGTGACCTTGCATGGCCTCCACTTTTACCCTTACTTTATCAGTACCACAGAATCAGCACCTCAAGTTTATTTTTTGCCCAAATATTCTTCTGGGGGACACTTCCATGGATTTACAACAGTCAGTAAATCAAGGCCATTACACTACAAGTCTTTGCTCATAGGCAGAACCACTGGAATAACGCAATATTGTGGCCGCTGCGTTCTCGTAGTTACATATTTTACACACTTGCCGCATGAATCAGATCTTCTGTATTAGTTGCAAACATTGATTCTAGCTCAGATGGATCAAAAGAGGCTTTAAAAAGCATCAGCCGTGGTCCCCCGGGGGGACAGACGCTTTGCAAAGATTAACTGTCACCATTTCGTTGCTGACGGCTGTATTCAGGTGTTAGAGTGCTGCTAATGAGGAGAAACGTTTGCCCAGATAGTACTACTGTGTTGTAAAATGACAAAATAGCAAAATATTGTAACAGAATGTGCCATATTACGCTGCATCATTGCACCTCTTCTGTGTCTGATTACGTTTGTACCTCTCCAGTCCCTGCAGCACCTATTCTGACCTGGGTCTCAGGCTCTACAGCAGCTCTGCTGACCTGGTTCTCTGGCTCTACAGCAGCTCTGCTGACCTGGTTCTCAGGCTCTAGAGCGGCTCTGCTGACCTGGTTTTCTGGCTCTACAGCAGCTCTCCTGACCTAGTTCTCTGGCTCTACAGCAGCTCTGCTGACCTGGTTCTCTGGCTCTACAACAGCTCTGCTGACCTGGTTCTCAGGCTCTACAGCAGCTTGCTGACCTGGTTTTCTGGCTCTAGAGTGGCTCTGCTGGCCTGGTTCTCTGGCTCTAGAGCGCCTCTGCTGACCTGGTTCTCTGGCTCTAGAGCGGCTCTGCTGACCTGGTTCTCTGGTGCTAGAGCGGCTCTGCTGACCCGGTTCCCTGGCTCTAGAGCGGCTCTGCTGACCTGGTTCTCTGGCTCTACAGCAGCTCTGCTGACCTGGGTCTCAGGCTCTACAACGGCTCTGCTGATCTGGGTCTCAGGCTCTACAACGGCTCTGCTGACCTGGGTCTCAGGCTCTACAACGGCTCTGCTGACCTGGGTCTCAGGCTCTACAACGGCTCTGCTGACCTGGGTATCAGGCTCTACAACGGCTCTGCTGACCTGGTTCTCTGGCTCTACAGCAGGACTGCTGACCTGGTTCTCTGGCTCTACAGCAGGACTGCTGACCTGGTTCTCTGGCGCTACAGCTGCTCTGCTGACCTGGTTCTCTGGCTCTAGAGCAGCTCTGCTGACCTGGTTCTCTGGCTCTAGAGCAGCTCTGCTCGCCTGGTTCTCCGGCTCTAGAGCAGCTTTGCTGACCTGGTTCTCTGGCTCTAGAGCAGCTCTGCTGACCTAGTTCTCAGGCTTTACAACGGCTCTGCTGACCTGGTTCTCTGGCTCTACAACGGCTCTGCTGACCTTGTTCTCTGGCTCTACAACGGCTCTGCTGACCTGGTTCTCTGGTTCTAGAGTGGCTCTGCTGGCCTGGTTCTCTGGCTCTAGAGCGGCTCTGCTGACCTGGTTCTCTGGCTCTAGAGCGGCTCTGCTGACCTGGTTCTCTGGCTCTAGAGCGTCTCTACTGACCCGGTTCTCAGGCTCCAGAGCGGCTCTGCTGAACTGGTTCTCTGGCTCTAGAGCGTGTCTGCTGACCTGTTTCTATGGCTCTACAGCAGCTCTGCTGACCTGGTTCTATGGCTCTACAGCAGCTCTGCTGACCTGGTTCTCTGGCTCTAGAGCGGATCTGCTGACCTGGGTCTCAGGCTCTACAACGGCTCTGCTGACCTGATTCTCTGGCTCTGCTGACCTGGTTCTATGGCTCTACAGCTGCTTGCTGACCTGCTTCTCTGGCTCTACAACGGCTCTGCTGACCTGCTTCTCTGGCTCTACAGTAGCTCTGCTGACCTGGTTCTCTGGCTCCACCGCAGCTCTGCTGACCTGGTTCTAAGGCTCTACAGCAGCTCTGCTGACCTGGTACTCTTGCTCTACAACACCTCTGCTGACTTGGTTCGCTGACCTGGTTCTCTGGCCCAGTTCTCTGGTTATAGAGCAGCTCTGCTGAACTCGTTCTCTGGCTCTACAGCTGCTCTGCTGACCTGGTTCTCAGGCTCTAGAGTGACTCTGCTGACCTTGTTCTCTGGCTCTACAGTGGCTCTGCTGACCTGGTTCTCTGGCTCTACAGCAGCGCTGTGGACCTGGTTCTCTGGCTCGGTTCTCTGGCTCTACAGCAGCTCTGCTGGCCTGGTTCTCTGGCTCTACAGCAGCTCTGCTGACCTGGTTCTCTAGCTCTACAGCAGCTCTGCTGACCCGGTTCTCTGGGTCTAGAGCGCCTCTGCTGACCTGGATCTCTGGCTCTACAGCAGCTCTGCTGACCTGGTTCTCTAGCTCTACAGCAGCTCTGCTGACCCGGTTCTCTGGGTCTAGAGCGCCTCTGCTGACCTGGTTCTCTGGCTCTAGA
The DNA here is from genome assembly GCA_963921515.1 of Calotriton arnoldi. Lineage (NCBI taxonomy): Eukaryota > Metazoa > Chordata > Amphibia > Caudata > Salamandridae > Calotriton > Calotriton arnoldi. The sequence goes on from CAWUFW010009867.1 coordinate 226,787, forward strand.
GCAGCTCTGCTGACCTGGTTCTCTGGCTCTAGAGCAGCTCTGCTGGCCTGGTGCTCTGGCTCTAGAGCAGCTCTGCTGACCCGGTTCTCTGGCTCTACAACGGCTCTGCTGACCCAGTTCTCTGGCTCTACAACGGCTCTGCTGACCCAGTTCTCTGGCTCTACAACGGCTCTGCTGACCCAGTTCTCTGGCTCTACAACGGCTCTGCTGACCCAGTTCTCTGGCTCTACAACGGCTCTGCTGACCCAGTTCTCTGGCTCTACAACGGCTCTGCTGACCCAGTTCTCTGGCTCTACAACGGCTCTGCTGACCCAGTTCTCTGGCTCTACAACGGCTCTGCTGACCCGGTTCTCTGGCTCTAGAGCGGCTCTGCTGACCTGGTTCTCTGGCTTTACAGCAGCTCTGCTGACCTGGTTCTCTGGCTCTACAGCGGCTCTGCTGACCTGGTTCTCTGGCTCTACAACGGCTCTGCTGGCCTGGTTCTCTGGCTCTAGAGCTGCTCTGCTGGCCTGGTTCTCTGGCTCTAGAGCAGCTCTGCTGACCTGGTTTTCTGGCTCTAGAGCGGCTCTGCTGACCTGGTTCTCTGGTTCTAGAGCGGCTCTGCTGACCCGGTTCTCTGGCTCTAGAGCTGCTCTGCTGACCTGGTTCTATAGCTCTACAGCAGCTCTGCTGACCTGGTTCTCTGGCTCTAGAGCGGGTCTGCTGACCTGGTTCTCTGGCTCTACAGCAGCTCTGCTGACCTGGGTCTCAGGCTCTACAACGGCTCTGCTGACCTGGTTCTCTGGCTCTACAGCGGCTCTGCTGACCTGGTTCTCTGGCTCTACAGCAGCTCTGCTGACCTGGTTCTCTGGCTCTAGAGCAGCTCTGCTGACCTGGTTCTCTGGCTCTAGAGCAGCTCTGCTGGCCTGGTTCTCTGGCTCTAGAGCAGCTCTGCTGACCTGGTTCTCTGGCTCTAGAGCAGCTCTGCTGACCTGGTTCTCTGGCTCTAGAGCAGCTCTGCTGACCTGGTTCTCTGGCTCTAGAGCAGCTCTGCTGACCTGGTTCTCTGGCTCTACAGCGGCTCTGCTGACCTGATTCTCTGGCTCTAGAGCGACTGCTGGCCTGGTTCTCTTGCTCAAGAGCAGCTCTGCTGACCTGGTTCTCTGGCTCTACAACGGCTCTGCTGACCTGGTTCTCAGGCTCTCCAGCCGTGCGCTAAAACCCCGAATACAAATACCAAACAAGCTGTCGCCATTGTGAAAAAATATAGTGCTTACCGACTAATGAAGGAGACAGTGTAACACCGCAAGTAAAAGATCCAGTCCTGATGGGCAGTCCCAAAAGGAGACAGGGCGGTAAGAAGGAGGGACTAAGAAGCCTCATTATCAATGGGAAGCCAGCATTTACCATGGACGATGACGCCAGCCAATGAAACGGCTCTGCTGACCTGGTTCTCTGGCTCTACAGCAGCTCTGCTGACCTGGTTCTCTGGCTCTACAGCAGCTCTGCTGACCTGGTTCTCTGGCTCTACAGCAGCTCTGCTGCCCTGGTTCTCTGGTTCTAGAGCGGCTCTGCTGACCTGGTTCTCTGGCTCTACAACGGCTCTGCTGACCTGGTTCTCTGGCTCTACAGCAGCTCTGCTGACCTGGTTCTCTGGCTCTACAGCAGCTCTGCTGGGTTCTCTGGCTCTAGAGCAGCTCTGCTGGCCTGGTTCTCTGGCTCTAGAGCAGCTCTGCTGGCCTGGTTCTCTGGCTCTAGAGCAGCTCTGCTGGCCTGGTTCTCTGGCTCTAGAGCGGCTCTGCTGGCCTGGTTCTCTGGCTCTAGAGCGGCTCTGCTGACCTGGTTCTCTGGCTCTAGAGCAGCTCTGCTGACCTGGTTCTCTGGCTCTAGAGCGGCTCTGCTGACCTGGTTCTCAGGCTCTCCAGCCGCGCGCTAAAACCCCGAATACAAATACCAGACAAGCTGTCGCCATTGTGAAAAAATATAGTGCTTACCGACTAATGAAGGAGACAGTGTAACGCCGCAAGTAAAAGATCCAGTCCTGATGGGCAGTCCCAAAAGGAGACAGGGCGGTAAGAAGGAGGGACTAAGAAGCCTCATTATCAATGGGAAGCCAGCATTTACCATGGACGATGACGCCAGCCAATGAAAAATATGGGCGGGGCTTCCACACCACTTCTAAAACATATCCTAATACAGCATGCCTCGCAAAGTGAGCAGCGCATGCGCTGCAACGCTAGGCTCGACCTAAAAATAAGGGAAAGAAAACATGAACCTGGGGCAGCAGTGGGCATGGAAACTCAGAAAACTGCTATCTATTTAGTTGGAGTTGATTGTTTTGAATTCTATGAGCATTTTAAGATGGTCTTGACTTGTCATGGCTGCCACATTAAATGGTTCACGCTGAAAAGGATGTGCACAGGTCAGATTACAATATCTTCTGCCAGAGCTCTTACAAGCTTTCCTCCAGTCATTAACAGGCAGGTGCACCTCCATCTCCTTTGCCCTTTAGTGATGAGTGGGCCGAGAACCTCTGGAGCTGACTTTAATTCATGGTTGGATGGTACAGATTCTAGGCAATGAGTCCTTCCAGGGGACAAGAAGAGACAGGAGGAGGATAAGCAGTGTTGATCTCTCCCGCACCCCCAGACTAGGTCCTGTCTCCGTCAATCCTTCATATGACTACTAAGCACCCCCAAACAGCTTCCAGACAGTGATTGTGGCCATGTTCAATCCCCCTCCTTATTCACACAGGGTTGCTGAAACCTGTGGCAACCAAAGGAACTTAAAACGAGACTAAGAGTCAGATTCAAAAACTGCATTTTGTAGTTCATGAAATAGTACTACAGTAGTACTACTCATGGGGAAACAGACCTTACCACGCAGTCTTTACCATGCAGTCTTTACGACACACGTTTTTACCACGCATAAGTCTTTACCACTAATGCCTTTACCACACCTAATGGTAAATATGTGTTTTGTATTTCTAAAAAAGTAATTCAAATGTCTTTAATTTATAGATATATATATATATTATCTACTGGCGGTCGCCAGTAGATATAGTTAGGACCTTTTATCCATAGGAAATCCGCAACATTCTATTCCCAATAAGTTTGGCGTCGTTTGACGAATCTTCGCGAAATTTTCAAAACTAGTGGGGCGCTCCGGTCCGCTCCTGTCTTGAAAGTTTCGGGTGATTAATCAAGCGGCGGCCGAGAAAAAGGGGGTCCCAAAACGCGTTTTCTCCATGTTAATTCCCATAGGAAATTTTAGCCACGGCTACAGCCCGAACTGCTGAACGGAATTACACCAAATTTTGCAAAAAGGTAGCGCTTGGTTCAGAAAGCGACCTTTTTTTTAAATGGTGTAAATCCGTTCAGTAGTTGCGGAGAAATTCAAAAAATAAGAGTGAAAAAATCGATTTCCCATAGGAAACTTTATGCAAGGCTACAGCAAAAACTGCTGAACGGAATTACACCAAATTTGGCAAAAAGGTAGTGCTTGGTTAAGAAAGCACACTTTTTAAAAATGGTGTAAATCCGTTCAGTAGTTGCTGAGAAAATCCAAAATAAAAGTTTCGATATTTATGGCCGCGGTGCATGCTAATTGGCTGTCAACACTCCAAATCAGGAAGTGTTGGCAGCCATCTTGTTCCTCGGTAGGAACAAGAAAGCAGTAAAAAAAGTGCGCAATACGCAAAAAGGGGGCAGGGTAGAAACACCCTGACCCCCTAGGCCTGCTGATTAAAAAAACAAAAAAAACAACAACAAAAACGAAGTGCGGGCTCCCGCGCTTCTTTGGTAATTGGCCCCTGGGTGGGCCAAGTCCCGGGGGCATGCGAGGGTTAAGTTTATGTGTGGGGGCCTCTAAGGCCCCCAAGCCCCGGGGCTTTAATAAAAAAATGATGGGGGAGGGCTCTCGGCACTCCCGCAGCCCCGGGGACCGCCACCCCCGGGGCTTCTTTTTATTTTTTAAATTACCTATGTGGGGGCTTGAGCCCCCACACGCCCCGGGGACCGCCACCTCCCGGGGCACTAAATATTTTAATGTGGGGTCCGTTACGGACCCCAGAGCCCCGGGGACCACCACCTCCCCGGGGCTGTGCAACTCAAGGGAGGGGGCTGCGCGGCCCCCTCCTGGAGCCCTTGATGGCCCTGGGGACCGCCACCCCCCAGGGCCGGCTCCTGCAGTGTCCCGGGGTGCCTACCCCGGGACACTGTAGTTTGCTATGAGAGGACGGGAGCCTCGCGGCTCCCGCCTTGTCATAGCAAACTGCTTTGGATATTGGAAGCGAGAGCAGGGAAACCTGCTCTCGCTTCCAATCTCCAAAGCAAATTGCTTTTCCACATGGGGAGCTGCATCTTAGCAGCTCCCCATGTGGAAAAGCAATGCCGGCTCCCGCAGGAGGCGGGGAGCCGGCGGGACCGTGGGGGGATTGGGGACCCCCCCACAGTCCCCAACGGAGAGGGCCAGCCCCGGGGGATGGGGTCCCCGGGGCAAGTAGTGGCCCGGGAGGGGGGCCACGCGGCCCCCTTCCCCAAAATTTAAAAAAAAAACAAACAAAAAAAACAAAGGCCGGCCCCGGGGGATGGGGTACCCGGGGCCATAAGTGGCCTGAGGAAGGGGGCAACGCAGCCCCCTCCAAAACAATAAAAAAAAAAAAAGGCCATGCCCCGGGGATGGGGTCCCCGGGGCCGATTAAGGCCTCGGGAGGGGGCCACGCAGCCCACTTCCAAATTGTTTTTTTTTAAATAAATAGGGGCAGGCCCTGGGGGATGGGGTCCCCAGGACCAATAAATTAGAAAGAAGGGGGCCACACAGCCCCCTTCTTAAAAGAAAAACACCGGCATCGCGCCGGAGGCCACGCCCCCTTCTTTCACCACTCTGCAAACGTGCCCCCTGGCGCGTTTGCAGATGGGGAACGAATTCCCCTTGAATAGTGGGGGTCCCTGGGGGCCAACTAGCCCACTAGGAACCTCCAGTATGCGCCAGTGGGCTGCGTTGCAGAGAGGTGTTCTGAGGCCACGCCCCTTTGTACACCTCTCTGCAACGCAGCTCTGTGGCGCATAATGGAGGGAGCTGGTGGGCTAGTTGCACCCCAGGGACCCTCAGGATTGAAGGGGAGTTAATCCCCCGACTTAAAAAGTGATGTCATTTGAGATGTCATCAGTGATGTCATCAGTGATGTCACTGACCATGTCATGAGTGATGTAATATGTGACATCATCAGCAGTGCATTGCGGGGCGCGAGTTATAGTTAGCTGAACTAACTATAACGGGGAATTTCACGGGTTTTGTACGAGTGCAATGTCCAACTAACTATAACTGTCCCTAAAACCTATGGTTTTTTCAGTGAATTTCAAAGGTTTTTTAAATGCAAATTTCTAACTATAACGTGTCTGAAACCTATGGTTTTTTCAGTGAATTTCAAAGGTTTTTTAAATGCTAATTTCTAACTATAACGTGCCTGAAACCCATGGTTTTTTCAGTGAAAATATATATATATATATATATATATATATATATATATATATATATATTTTTTTACAAATACTTATTTGTCTTTTTAAAAATAATTAATGCATATTATTTTAAAATATGTAATTAAATGCTTTAGGACCAGCAGGATGCAAGGGATATAGGGGTAATGGATAGGGAAGTGTATTAATATTTGGTATTAATTAAAAATTAATTTAAAAATGTTCAAAATTTCCAGGAAACTATAGAGGGTGGGGTGACTTTTACCGATAGAAATGTTAAAAGAATTATACCAACCCTTGATGGCATTGTTTTACTTTTGCACGCCACTCTGAGCAGGTTGAGTAGCGCTTCCAGCATTCAATAGGAGAGTGTGTTTTTCTTCTGTGACTCGACCTGCTTAGATGGCCAATCCATATGTCTTTGAAGTAGTTTAGAAGCTGTGTCAAATTTTCTTCACTTTGTGCAAAATATTCTAATTATATAATTGATGTGTAGAAATAATCCACACATTGAAGAGGTGTAAAATGCAGAGCTGTTATTTTTTTGTTGTTGTTCAAATTGAAGTTTACTGCTTGACATATCCTTAGCTAAGAATGTTTTTGGAATTGTTTTTTCAATACGCCTGGGAAAAGAAAAAAAAAAAAACCTCTTTGTATTCGGGTGGTTGGATAAATCTTAGTAATCGTGTTAATCATTTGTAATTCAAATTCAATTATAATTTTCCTATCACTTTTATTTACAGTTTTAGATTTTACTACTGATGAAAATTCAGCATATGTTGAGAAAAGTTTGTCAGGTGGTAAACTTTAGATTAATGGGACAGTTGTATTATTTATGCTAGCATGTGTAGAGTACATTTTGGGTGAATTGATGGGTGGTGGATTTAAATATGCGATCTATCATCCATATTTCACCATTTTAAGGGTAACAATGTTATGTGGTGTACCAAAGATTAGTTAGTATGTGCTTCTGATGGTTGTTATCATAGAAAAGGAAAGGTTTATGGTTGAAGAACTCTGTTAGTTCGGGGATATGTTAATATCAGAAAAGGACTGAGTAGTTAATCTTTGAAGATTACTCACCTGTTTTTGTCATTGCACTATTCTTCTTAAATTTGGGATAATGGGCATACTACTTGCAACATGCATGGGGATATTCTGGACTACCACCCTCAAACCTGAGCCACAGGGTTCATTGAAGGTGGCCGCAAGTAATTTTATATGTTGAGCATTCTAACTGCTAACCCCGTTGCAAAGGCAGAGTGGTTATGCTCATTGTCTCTCTCCACTGTTTCACCAAGGATAACCGCTCTGCCTTTGCAACGGATTGTGAAATAGTCAACATACCTCCAATGACTCCTGGGCTCAGTTAATTTGGATAATGTGACTAATTTTGCCCCCCTTCACTGTTCAGCGTCTTCCCAGAGATGGCCATAACTGGAGTTAGGAATAGTAAAAATGCCCCCTTCATTGTCCAGCACCTACCCCAAGTTGGCCCTGACTGGAGTTAGGAATAGTTAATCTGCCTCTTCACTGTCTAGCACTTTCCCCAAGTTTATATTAATTTAGCAATTTAAATAATTAATATTTTCACTAATAATTTGACTTACTTTAGCACATATCATTATTTTTAAATCGTTGTTAGTTTTATTAACTACCATTTGCATATAGTCAGGGCCACTGTAATTATGCGATTGTGCGTCCGCTGCAATTTTCGCGTAATTATAAATTTGACACATAATCCATCATCTGTCGCATAATCTGCATATTGTAACCAAAAATTTGTTTCTAGCTCAAGCAGTTAAAAAGTTACAAAAAATGCAGCAACACGTATTGCCGCGCATTGTACGGCCCTTTGCATAGGTAGACTGGTCACCTTTCTGTTGCTTACTGCTATATTTGAGTATTTAACTGGTACAAATGAGGTGCAACCAATGCCCAGACAGTGTTGCCAAGTTTAAAAATAACGAAATAATCAGATAATACTACTACAAAATGTGCTGCATTATGCCACATAATATGCCTTTTCTTGCTGCATAATTTACTTAACCCTGCAGCATAATTTTGCCCTCTCCTGCCACATAATTCCAGTGGCCCTGCTTATACTAATACTTTTATTGATGGAGGGCAGTATTTCAGGAACAGTCCCAGTCACACTGGCCTCCTCTCTTTAGTCCATATGTTCACCTCAGAAGTCTGTGTAGCACCGTGCACAAAATGGTGGACTTCCGTTTTTATATCTTTTCTTAGGTTTCACCTCAATTTTCAACAAAATAACTGGTGTAATCCTTGTTTTAAGGCAAAGAAATGTATGGCTATTTTATTTTGGTGAAAATGATTTTTGTCGTGTTTTTGACCTTCAGTAAGTATGTCCGCCTTCTTGGTTGGGGACAGAGGTACAGGTTTAATAAAATTTATAAAGTTATACAAGGATCTGAAATTCGACTCTAGCATCTCTTTAAAGATATTATTGTACAATTTACGTTGCCTTGCATTCTCCTGTGTTGTTTCACCACTATATTTTGATTGCTTTTTGTTTTTACAAACAAGCAAGTGCATTTGTAAGGTTCAGGTAATATTTACAGTGTTGATCACATTAGGGAAATGTCTGTATAAGTTGTGAGTGTAATTGTATTCATTATTATGCTTTTAACATTTTTTAATTAAAAAAAACCATATAATTCTACTTTTTTTTTTTTAAAGTGTGGTAAAGGTATGTGTGATAAAAGTACTTTCAACATTATCCTTTTTAGGTCTCGCCTGGCGAAAGCAGCGCATGCGCTGCTCTCGCTATTACGAGTACCTTTTGGAATAGATTCTGCCGAGGGCTTTCATGCACGTGTCTGCATGGACAAACATGGCTGCCCTTGCCATTTGTCCATAGCAAACAGCATGCGCGTGTCCGTACGGACTGTGGACAGTCCAACGCCATCTTGCGAAGCTTTTGTTGCCATAGCAACAAATGCCGCTTCCTGTACGCAGCTTGCTGCCGAGGGCTTTCATGCACGCGTCTGCATGGACAAACATGGCTGCTCTTGCCATTTGTCCATAGCAAGCAGCATGCGCGTGTCCGTACGGACTGTGGACAGTCCGACGCCATCTTGCGAAGCTTTTGTTGCCATAGCAACAAATGCCGCTTCCTGTAAGCAGCTTGTTGTGTTTCAACGCGCGGCGAGGAACTTGGTGCGCATTCTTGTGTGTTTTTGTTATTGATTATCACAGTAACATACTTGTAAGCTACCGGCACGTTTCGTAAAAATGCCGCTTCCTGTACGCAGCTTGCCGGGTTCAATGCTGTCTTTCTTGTACTTAAACGCTCGGCGTGGAACTTGGTGCGCATTGTTTGGGTGTCTTTCCTGGCGGCAGAGCAACAGTTACTATATGTGCCTTAAAAACGAGTCGCAGGCGTTTCCATTTGTTTTCTAGCGGCAGAGCAATTGTAACAAAAAAGTATCTGTGTCGCTATTTTTTGTTCACTCTCGGCGTGCAACTTGGTGTGTATTTTTGTGTTACTTTTTAAATTATTTTCTCTGTAACATACTTGCAAGGTATCGGCACGTTTCATAAAAATGCCGCTTCCTGTACGCAGCTTGGAAGTCATCCACAAAGCTAAACATGCACGCGTAGGGACAAAAAAATGCACGCGCATGTGGACAGCCCGACGCCATCTTTGTTTACTTTCATTAGCGTAGGGATGTGCACACGGGCGCGCATTTGTTTGTCCCTACGCGTGCATGGCGGCGTGCTTTCGCTTTCCCAGACAGGCTGAAGGGCCCGGCGGCAGTGCTGAGGAATCCGCCGCGGCGCGCGCAGCCACCGCTCGACCCCAGGAGCTGGCGCGAGGCTTCCCGCGAGCATTAAAGTCACTTGCCCAGTAACAAGCATTGAAAATGCAATAGGTCTCGCATTTTATTAAGTTAAAGCCTTTTGCTTTGCTAATGGTATTGTATAGCAAAGCAAATGGCTAACTTAATTAAAGGCGAGACCGATTGCATTTTTAATGCTTGTTGTATGTGTGGTTAAGCCCTCCTTTGTTAAAATAACACTCGAAAGGAACTAATGTTAAATTAATTAAATTTGTTTGACATTTCAAATTATATTATAAGGCATGCAAAACAAGCTACAATAAATATATGTATGATACACCATTTGGCACAGGAACTAACTGGATTCTTAGACCCTTTACATGTAATTCCAACTATAAATTGTATATTTTAGAATACCCCTGTCCAAAACAATATGTAGACAGTACCATACAACAAGTTAAGAAATGGATTCTTGACACATGGGAGCCATCAAAAATTGGGATCCCAACTACGCATTAGCAAGTCGCTTTCAAGAAACGCATCAAAGCAGTAGCGAGCTCTTGTGATGTAGTGAAATTGATAGGCTAGAACATAATCCACAAGGTGGTGACTGAATTAGAGATCTGAGAAGACTGGAGTCAAAATATATAATCGAGCTAAAAACAAAAACTGAACAGCGGACTGATCATTGACCAAGAGTTATCAGTACACTAATGAAAAATGGAATCGGTGATGTTTATCATAAAAATTAGCATATAAATTGGGGGCGTGGCTTGCCACATGGCAAGATGGCCGCAATGTGGGGGAGCTTCGCCGGCCGCCTCTACTCCCCATGCAATACCGGTGCTACCCTACATACCTGCCTTGGCAGGCCGAGGTCGTGGGAGTCCGGAGCAAGCTCCGTGGGGTGCGCAGGACAAGCTTTGAGTGCCAATCCCCAGGACAGAGACAAATCCCAGCAGTGATGCGGCACACAAGATGGCGGTGGGCAGGCCTAGGTACTTCTGACTTGCCTGGCCACCCACGCACCGTGAACCGCGGGCTGCTCCAGCCTGAGCCGCCCTGCAAATGCATCGGTGCACCTGGGGGAGAGGGCGGGGGGGGGGAAGAGGGGGAGGAAAGGGGGGGAGGGGTGGAAGCAATTCAGGGATTGGGTGGGGCACTGGACTCTCCGGGACATCTGGTGTGAACTAAACCCGGGATGTAGAAAATTCTCTCTCTATTACTGATGCATGTTCTGCATGTTTGGTGAGACAAAATATTGGGCTCAGCAGAGCTTATTGGCTGGGTTGCGAGCACGGAGTACATATGTCGCACGCTGTCAGACCATAACCTCCTTTTAGCTGAGATCTGATGGAGAGGGCGCATGTTGCCCATCCCCACCTGGAGGTCCTCGCCCAATCGATACGAATGCTCGGACCGCTTCCCACACTTTAAGGCTGTGCTACCGGGGTACTGCCTCAGCCAGTCAGTGGGCGTAGAGCAGGCTCTTTGTACTGAAGCAACTGCTTCAGAGTGTTAAATCTGTTGCTTGAAAGCCATGGTCTTGGATCACCGCAAGGTGGCGCAGTCTTTGCGGGAGGAGAGGGAGAAGCATGCTGCAGCACTGGGGAAACTCTGTTTCTTATGTAGACAGTAACATACTTAAGCTACACACGCTGATGGCTGGCGTGCGGGCAGATTGTTGGTATGGCTGTCCTGCCCCGGAAGGCAGGGGAACCCCGATGACCCACGTTGCTGGTCCAGAAGGTGAAATTATTTAATCCCAAACTGGGATCCATGAAGTCTTAAGGAAACATAATCGGGTCCTGTATAGAGCTGGGGCACCCTGTAGAGGCTGGACTTCTGGGCGCTGCTTTAGACAGGGTGCAGCTGCTGGAAGGGGCTTAGTAGGGGTTGGGCGCCCCTGTCTCAGAGGAAATCAAAGAGACCATTGAAGGCTTGGCGCGCGCTAAGACCCCCCAGGACGGATGACCTCCCTGTTGAATTCTACCAGACTTACACTGCGCAACTGGCCGCCAGGCTGGCCACCATGTATGCTAACACGTTGGAGTGCGGATGCTTGACAGACATGATCAGGGAGGCCTTGATAATCTCCATTCCCTAAGCCGCTTAGTAACGCTACTAATGCAGCGGCGTACTGCCCACTCCTTATCCTGAATTTAGATTAACATTTTATCAAAGTACTAGCGAACCAACTGCAGGCCATCTCTCCGACACCTCTACCGTGTGCTTGATGAAATGGAAGGGCCAATTCTCTGAAGCCATGGTTCTTTCCATAGACATTTGAAATGCCTTTGACACCCTTCGGTGGGACCATTTTGGCCTCACGCCACTTGTCATCCTCAAGCGCGCCCACCCAAGCCTCCCATTTCCTGCGCAACCCAAAAATTGGTCCAGAGCATTAATAACCAAGGAGCGATAAATCCAGAAAAGAGCTCCTTTCCCCAGACTATCCATCAGCACTTTAGCTTCCCAGGGAGTTCAGCTTGTGGACCTATGTTTCTGGGGGGATACTAGCCATGAGAGCATGTCGCAGCTGTAAATATTTATGAAATTGGGTGCGAGAGAGCTGGTAATGTTCCTGCAGTGCCTGGAATGTGTGTAAACCGCCGCCCGCCAGACATGCCCCAAATGAGAGATGTCTATCCTGTCCCAAAGGGTAAAACCTTCAAGACCAGCAGTGTGGCGCAACCACGACCCCTGCCACAGCGGGGTCAATGGGGTATGTTTACGGTCCCACTTTATGAAACGGAGCGCCACAATCCAGCACATGAGCATCACTCCAGTACAATCGGGGAGGGATCGGGGAACAGGGCTTCTGTGTAACAGGCCCAGCATAGCCAATTCCGTCTTGTAGGCCGGATCATCCCAACCTCCTACGAGCCAGTCTATCAATCAATCATAAACCTTATTCGATCTGACAAGCAAATCATAAAAGCACATAAATAACAATTCTTTCGATAAAATGTCACGAAATAGAGATACATAATTTAAGTAAAATGCACAATCATTAAAAAGCTAGTCATTTAAAGCGACTAACTGCGATGCCACATAACAGTAAAGGTCCGGCGTGCCCATCCTCCCCGTCATAAGGGGACTGGCGGCTGTTAGCGAATGCCTCTCGGGGACGACCTCCTGTCCAGAGGAAGGCTTTGACCTTGGAGGTGAAGGCCTAAAACCACCATCGGGGAATGGGATGGAAAAGTCGAAAAAATGCACAAGAACCGGGGCAGGACCATCATTTTAAAGAGAGTCACCCGCCAAACGGCGTTCAGCGACAAGCAACTCCATTTGTGCAAGTCCTCCGTTGCCCGACGCAGTAGAGGGGTCAAATTAAGGCTCCGGGACAAATCCGGAAGACAGGAAACAATAACGCTAAGATATTTAAATGACAGGCGACGCACCAGAATTTCGGGCTGCTAGGACCAACAGACCAAGTCCCCAGCAATGGTCACCAAGAGGGACTCTGATGCATTCATTTGGAGGCCAGAAGCGTTGCCAAACAACTGCGGAATCTCTATACAGTGGGCCCCGAGGTCTGCGGGTCGACCAGAAATACCAGGATATCATCGGCATAGAATGCAATGCGCTCCTCCTGTCCCCCATCTCAGGAACACCCCCGAAGACGAGCATCACAGTGGATGAGACACTCCAAGGGCTCAATTGCCAAGACGAATAAAAGAGGGGAAAGAGGACAACCCTGGAAGGTACTGTGGCGGACCAGGAAGAGTGGGGACAGTGCACCGTTCACCTGGAGCTGAGGGGTAAGGCCCATAGCGGATTTATGGATAGAGGTGGCCACCAGCTTTTCAAATTATGACCCATAGTAGCCGTCAACGAGGGAACATGTTGGGAATGACTTTCATTAATAACTGATGGTCCATATGAGCCAAGGGGTGTTCAGGTATTTAGCCTCCTAAGGCCTAGATCTCACAAGCGGGTATATGGAGCACAGCTGGACAGGATTCACACAGTTCGTATTGGGGGGCTTGTTGTTCAGTTCAAATTACCCTTTATTGGACGGAAGGGGATAGAGGGCTGTAAATTGATATTGGAGCAATGTGCACGTACATCCATGGTTGACTTTGCATGCGACTATGTCAATGACTGTTTTTCTGGGCACTGCGACAATAACTATTTACTCTCTTATGCATATGAATTTTAAGGATTACTTGCATGTTTACTGCTGATAAGTGATGTTGGTAGCCAACTGTACCTATTCAAACCCAAATAAAGAAAATGTTTAAAAAAATGGTATGTAAATGTATATTATATGGGTGATGAATTATGAATATGTATACTTGCTTTCTCTTTATCAAAGTTTTTTTATCTTGGGCTGTCAGTAGTTAGGCTTATGAAGGATTTTGAAGCAGCAGAACTCATCCAGGAGGTCTCTAGACCTTCTCATAATACCAGTCATACTCTGGACCTTTTTTTCCCCAAATGTTAAGGCCTTTCAGCTCAATTCACTGGTTCCTCTACTTTAGTCTGGCCACCATTTTTTATGCTCTTCTATTAAAGTAGTTTACGACTCCCGTCAGAATCTGCTTGACCCCTGTCCAATTATTTCTCTTGGAAATTGGTAAATATTGATAATCTTAGAGCAAAGCTTATGCACCTTATTATAGGTCAGTCCACGGCTATCGATACTGCAATGAACAAGTACTACTTTGCTGTTGTTGAAGGTCTTCTTGACAATATTGCTCCTGTGAAGACTAGCAAATCCAATAGGAAAGTGTCCTCTGCCAAGCGGTACTCAGATGCATTGAGAGAACAAAAAATACAATGCAAGCAGTTAGAACATCTCTAAAGATGCTCAAAATCAGAATTAGAGAAAGCCTGTTATAAATTTACTCTTAACACTTATCATTCGTGCTGCCTAAAGAAATTTTCTCACTGAGATAGTTGAAAAAAACTGCTCTGATGAAGACATTTTTAAACTAGGGATTAGCAAGTGAGTGGATGAGAGAATTATTTTACAGATTCCAGCCTCTTCTGATTTATGTGTCACATTGTCAATTTTCTTTTGGCAAAGGATCAAGAAGATTTATGATAATTTTGAGCCTCAGATGAGTGCTCTGAACTATTTACGAGATCAGTTACATTCAGCAGATCAGTGTAGCCTCTGGACTTTCAGTGCCATTACTATCAGGGATGTAGAACAAACTGTGCAGTCTATACACTTGGGTTCTCCAGAAGACCCCTCTCCATCCTACATCATCTCTGCCTACCCTGCCCTTTTTAGTACCTGTCTAGCGGGGCTTTTTAATTTATTGCTTTCCACAGCTAATGTCCTGGCAGTTTGGAAACCTTCTAATGTGCTACGACTGCTAAAGAAACCCTCTGCACGTCTATTTAACCACTCTTAATACCATCCTGTGTCTCTACTCCGTTTCTAGCTAAAATAATTGAACATTTAATAAATCAACAGTTATTACTATACTTAAAGGAAAATAATCTTTTAGACCCATCACAGTCTGACTTCAAGAAAGAACGCAATACTGAAGCAACGTTGCTTGCAGCTACTGATGGGATCAGGCTGAGCATAGATGAGGACAGACCTGCTGCCCTCATCCTACTGTCTCTGCAGCCTTTGATACATTGTTGCATGCCATCGTGATCAGAAGACTGGATGAGGAAAGGAAATCCTTGCCCCGATTTGAGTTGTTCTTATCAGAAAGAACATAAGCTCATGGACCTCCAAAGGAATCAGACAAATCAGGGATTTATACGATGACAATAATTGCCCACTTCCTTTCTCACATTTAGCACAACTGTATGACCTCCCTAACGTAGACTTTTATAGCTTCCTAAAGATCCAAGGAAAATTGTCCAAGTTCAATCATGCCGATATCCCGATTCTTCCCGTTTGGCTGGCCTCATGGTATTGTTTAGGCCATATTGCCTCAAAAATGTACAAAACCTTATCCAATCGGCTCCAACCACAAGCTTTGATAATATACTCCAAAATGGGCCAAGCATTTCACTTCAGACGTTATTGACCACATCTCTGAAGAAAATTGACAGAATATTAGCAGGCTCTCTCTGCGCAATAAAATAGCGCCTTCTCTCCTTCAATCCAAATTCTTTGCAATGAACTTACTACATCGGACCCCAGCCAGATTACATAAACTAAAACTGCGAGAGAGTGATTCATGCTGGAATTGCAATACAGAATCTGGCTTACACCAACATATGTTCTTCCACTGTCCACTACTTGGTCAATTTTGGATCCAGATACAGAACCATCTCTCTCCGATTTTTAATACTCCCATATCCTTAAATTTTCCCACTGTGGCTTTGGGCCCTATGGCTTCTAAGACTACTTTGAACCTTAACGCCACCGACATGCCGCTGCTTGACCTCCTACTGGCAATTGCAATAAGTCATTCTTGCAGAATGGAAATCTTTCAACCATCTAACTTTCCAACAAACCTGACGGGCTTGGGTTTCATTTCTGAGGAGAGCTTATGGCTCTCAATCCAGACGCCAGATCCATCCCCAAATCTTAAGTGTGGTTTGAAGCTCCCTGGATAAGTCTATATTATTAGAGAATAACATGCCCTCAGCTGTGCCACTGCTAGAACCGTGATCCTATAGACTGACCCATGACCAGATCTCTTGCAGAAGCACATTCTGTCAGTATCTCAGCTCCCTGGCTCCTTGGATGAGACAGAATTGCCTTAAACTAAATGTATATATGGCAGAGCAAATACCATCTGGTCGGATGAATGGTGGCCAAGCGAGCTCGGCCCTGCCCATACACCTAAAAAGGTGGCAAGGAACCTGGGCATTTTGATTGATAGTTCTTTCACCATGAAAGAACATATCTCCGCTGTCTGTGGCTCCTGCTATGGTAACCCGCTTATGCTTTGCAAAATCTTATAACGCGGTCCCCTCCATTGCATGAAAACCATTACCCAGGCTTTAATTACCAGCTTAACACATTGTATGTTGATGTTGACAGTTAACTGCTGAATTCACTCCAAACCATACAAAATACCATCGCCAAAGTGTCGTCTACCTTCAAGATCTGCATCAACTCCAATTCTGAAAACGTTTCACTGGCTGCCGATTCAAAAGTGCATCATTTTTATATTCTTGTGCAATGCCCATAGAGTTTTCTATACCAGAGGCACCTGCTTCCTTCGCAGTAGAATCAACTTCTATAAACCAACCAGGGCCCTTAAGTTGGTTTCTCTCATCATCCACAACACATCTTCTGAGTCACCATAGGAGGTCGATTGTTTGCTTACTTGGCTGCCTTGCACTGGAACAAGCTTTCTGTTAATATGTGCACAAGTCCTAATTTTGAGCACTTCAAAAGTGCTGAAAACTTGGTTGTTTTAGATTAGTTTGCAATTTACACCTTCCTTCAATGTCCCTGAGGATGTTCTTGGAGGACCTTCTGCATTTAACCGCATTATCATGCTGGGATACTACTTCAGGAGTGAGTTGCCAGTACAAGCTTTCCTGACATAATATTATGTGGTCATGCAGTCCACTTGATGGACACATGGGCCACCAGCAGGTACGTATCCTGGTTTGGTTTACCACCCGGGCACACAGTTCTAGGAGCCTTGGTAGCTGCCACAGGAATTAATGAAGATCGCCCTGACCGATCCAGCTGTACAGAGATTCCTTTGGTGCAACTGCTTAGCAAGTCACTGTCATACAGACCCTACCGTAAGATCAGTTACAGCAGTCCCTTCCATGATCCGCTCCTCCCGCTGGGTTGGCTCTTTATTTCCTCCTTGAAAGACAGGATGTCTTGGCACCCAGGACAGTCTGGTAGTTCCTCTTTCAGATCGGACACCAGGCAATGTTCCCTATCCTCTGGAGGGTTGGCTGTCCGTACAACACAAAGCCTTGGCTGCTTAGTAGTCCCTGAGCACTCTGCAGAGTACCCACCTCCTTGGTAGAAGAGACCACAACAGCGAACACCGATGGGTCTAGGTCTCCATCTTTATACCAATTTTGCAGACAGAGGATGTGTATTCCAGTTCTGCTTCCTTATTAACTGGTTTTGGTTGGTTCCTCTTTCATGTGTCCTGGCCAGGCCATCTTCCAGGCCTGCCTTTTGTCTTCAAGGATGCCTTGCCCAGCAGGATAGTCTCAAGGTGGAGTGCCTACCACTAAAGTACAAAGAGGTGTAATGTATCAGAAAGCACCCTTGTACTGCTAAAGAAAGCCAGTCTACTCTTTCCTCACTATAGCGCCTGGTGCTCAACTCTCCAGTCTTGGAGATACCAGCAATACACACATGCTGTCTGGAGAAAGAACCTTGTATCCAGCTTGTACAGTGGTCCAAGTCAGACTGTGGGCTTCCAAAATGGAACCCGCAGGTCTGTATCAGTCGTGCATGGCACACTATCAATCCCAGCTTGCACGTACACTTACAGCGCATGGTTCATCGTGAGCAGCGGAACTTAGGATGAATGAGCTGTAAGCATGCATTCATGTCTCAAAGGTAAAAGGGCCGATCCGTTTTTCACCAACCATGGTAAGTTGCCATCACCGCCCTCCACTCAAGAAACACGTGACGGGGACATAATCATCTTGTCACTATGAGGTTCTGATTTATGTTCCCCTCCCAGTTCAGGCGAGGTACTGAACCTACCATGATCAAAGACTGGACCTTGGTCAGTAGGCGCACACAAGATTAATGTGCGGGGTGACCAAAAATCAGTAAATCAGGCCCACAGGTATCTGCAGTTCGGGCACGCAGGGGACAAACCTGCACATCTTGCATTGGACATTCCTGTCCGACAACATGCTTCTCTTGGCAGACCAACCATGATATGTGAATGGCAATGCATCCTTCTTTCATTGGGCAGTTGTTGGTACTCTGTTCTTGCCTTCCCCAGATCTTACATTTAATAAACTTCCTTGTATTGAAAGGCGGGAACTACAAAGGGACTTGTGAGTTGCAAGGAAGAGAATACAAACACTTCTGAATGATACCTCTTAAACAGAAGAGCAAAAGTCCAAACCCTTTTGGTACAGAAATAATCATTTTACATTTGTATTTATACACAAAATGGATTGCTGCCCCTTTAGATATTCTTGATAAACTGGCATTCAGACTTCAAGCCAAACTAGGGGACAGGACAGCACTATTAAATGTCCAGTGTCCCATCAGATGCATCCTGGACGGCGGATCGGCAGCTAAGTTAATGCGCTGGGACTTCAGTTTCCTTCAACATCCTTAATCTGCCCTTCAAGAGCTCACAACATCATCATCCGCTCTTTTGCTGAACTGTCTGGAACTCAAGCTTGTAGTGGGGTGTCGAAGTAAAGAAGGTCTGGTTTTCAGGAGTGAGGCTTGTAGAGGTATTCTGTTGAATGATAAATACTGTATTACTTCGGAAACCTTACTCCCCGAATCAGTTTATTTTCATAGAAGGAATATTTTCCTTACGGTATTATTGTTCAAATTTATTAACCTCGAAGAGTGTTGAGTGATGGGGTATTTTTTATATCGCTCTAAATAGTACTTCAGGTCAGCATAGTACCTATCTATTTTGCCATGTTTGTACCTGCAGATTGAGTTATGGCTGTCGAAAGAGTGTTTTATTGTAGCTAATGTTACCTCGGTAATTAAGTGACTAATAACATTATGCCAGTGGATTGCACATGTTGCATCAGAAGCGCCTAGGATGGTTACCTGCACGCAGTCTATTAGTCAGTGACCCGTCATGGAAGTGTTATGTGACTGAACACACGTAGGCTGCACACTCTTTAATTGTACAAATGTCTGTCCACGCTTGCCGATACCTGCTTATGGGGTAATTTCTGAATAGCAAAAATAAAGTGATTTCGTTATATTCCTGACAACCGCTGTTCTTACTAGCAGTTGCCTTTACGTGACCTTTGGACGTCACCTTTTAAGTTCTGAGTCTAGCATAGGCAGACCACACTAGCCAGCAACATTGTAATACGAGCTCGATGATCCGCCTTCCAAAGTCTTCCCCATAACTCACCTCCTGAAACTATCCATGTTTATTTTATTTATGTATGTATTTATTTATGCCGTTTTCTATAGTGGGAACTTGGCCCAGTGGTGTTGGAGCGCTGTTTAAAAGAGGCCAGCAACATCAAAAACAATCAAAAGTTTAATACAGTGAATAAATACATGAGACAAGGTATAGACAAATGTGCAGGCTATATCCAGAGGAAGAAATAAAAATAAGCAGAGGTTTAAACCAACTCCCTAGCAGCTTATCCGATACAATCAACTTGTCTGTGGCAGAAGAGAGTTTTGAGCTCAGTTTTTTAAGGCCTGGTTGCATAAAGCAGCTATCGCCTGACCTTACATGATTAAACAAAAAGACCTTTATGGAGCACTACAGAGGAGGATTGTAGCTCTGCCCAGATGTAAGTTCATTTGAGTTCAGCTTTTGATTTGTCCAAAGATGTGTGCTTCTGCAGATTGAGTGCTTACTTACCCACCAAACAGCTGTGATCATTTGTTGATCCAGCTGCTTGAGCCAGGCTCTTTATCAAGCTATGGTTTCCCTTTAGAGTCACAGAAATGCCACGGCAGTCTCTATTAAACAACTTCTTCAGGATAATTAGACAACTATGGTTTTTATGCTTCTCCGATTGTCACGTATGAAAGGTTATGCTCAGTACAGCAGACCCTTGTTGTTGGTTAAGGTGGCAAACCAATAACTAAGGCATAAGCTAGATCTGTTTATTAGGTAAAGTTACAATAAAGCCAGCAACCCTGATTTATTTTTTGTGAAAATGATATGTTAAAGTTGAGGGATTAGAGAGGGTAGATTGTTACTTCATTAAATGTTGCAGAAAGGTATTTTGTTACATGGATCTCACAGTTTACCATAGTAGGCCAAGGTTTTAGTGAGGGTTACCCCCTGTACAAACCCTTGGGACAGAAGATTGGTACGGTGCTAATACTTGTTAGGCCCTTTTAGGAGACCTAGTATTTTGCTTTGCCAGCTTTAATGTTTGCATTTCTAATTTTGTGACTGCATGCCTGGTGGTTCCCTTGCTGGAAAGCTTACACCCAATACAGTAGTACTAAGTTAGTTATGGTTGCAAGCCAGTGATTAAGGATACAGACCTGAGTGGTTCACTGGCAAAGGTATGTCCAAAGCAATAGGTCTGATCTCCTTCATAATATACATTATGACAAATGCAGTAGGTGTGGCTTAATTATTTGGAAAAGCATTTGTTGAAGCCAAAATGCTTTTATGGTGGATTGTTACAATGATGTGTTGCAGGCTGTAGACCGGTATTTTGTTTACATGCAATCGCGCAGATTAACATAATATGCAAGGATTTTAGTGTTCACCAGCCCCCGTGACAGACCCCGGGGTAGAAGATTTTCATTGTGATAATCCTAGTTAGACCCTTTATAGAGGGGTTATATAGGGGTTATATATTTTTTTGCCAACTGAGATTGTGTTCATATTTGTCATTTTCTAACTGTATGCATGATGGCTGCTAGCTTATGTGTACTTCAGTAGACCTGTGATGGTTACGGTGTCAAACCAATGATAAAGGTTGTAGGCCTTATTGGTTCATTGGATAAAGGGATGCCAGATTGCATAGGTTTGATCTGTTATTATGAAAGTAATGAGAAAGCTAGTAGTCCTTTCTCACTTATTGGGAAAAGGATGTGTTAAAGATGGTAAGCTCCAACAGTGGATTGTTTTTCCACTGTGGTCAAAGCGTATAGGAAGGTATTTTGTTAAATGAAATCTCACAAATTATTGTAGTAGATAAGGGTTTTGGTGTTGGTGACCTACTAGAATTAACTGTATAGATTGAGATTGTGATAATCCAAATTGGGCCCTAGTGTTGGGATTTTATATGATTTTGATTACTTTAATTTTTGTCCAAACCCATAATTGACGGAGGAGGCATTTTAATGCAAAAGCCAGACCTTTTGGCTTTGCCAGTGGTTCTTGAAGGTTGCAAGGCACGAGGTGGTATGAAGATCTGGAAGAAGCAAGTTCCAATTGTTGTCATGCTGTCTGAGAATGATTGCTTAGTAGGGGTCTCCAACCCTTTCTGTAGTAAGAGCTACTTCCGATCACTGAAAATCCTTGTGAGTTACTGAAGGCCAAGCAACTCCTTCATTGTTACCAGACGCCCCCACGCCCAGCTTAATTGACTTTAAGCCTAATGTCCATAGAACCAGATACTATGGTTTGAACAAAATACTTTGACTAGGGGCACTATGACTGGGCTGCCATGCTTGTCACAGAGAGCTTGGTCTTTGGGGATGTATGAACATGTGTGTATGAATGGGATATATCTGTACGGGTGACTGAGAGACTGTGTCGTATGTACTTGTGGCACAGGACATACCTTTCACCATATGTGGCACCGTTACATGTATAATGCAGATGGGAGAAATTTATACTGCTGGAAAATGTTCAGAATATGGAACATTTTTCTTCACTTTTTCTCCCACTTAAAATAATGGCTGTATTTTTCACTTATAAATATGGCACTGTGTTGAGAGAATTAAACTGAAGAGTTAACTTTGTTTATATGGATGGATTCCATAAAACTCATCATTTAAATTTTCTCCCATTTGTAAGTCTCACATTTACAAACACCAAGCATCTCGACCTAGTGACATGTAGTGGTGGCAGACATGGTGCCATATTTATAATAGAAAAATACATTTGTTTGAATGGGAGGAATTTGAAGTGAAGAAACATGCTTCATAAAACTTTTAGATGTTATTCATTGGCGTAATTGAAAGTGGAGAAAAACATTAAGACTTAATGTTCCTCAGAAAAAGTTTTCTTCCCTTTTTAAATTTATCCCATTTGAAGAAAAAAATTCCAGTTATAAATATGGCACAGTGTCTACTGGCCACTGGGAGCAAAAGGCCTGCTGCTTGTAAATGCCACACTTTGACACTTTGAAATGGGATCAAATGAATAGTTAGTCATTAAGGTAACTTCTCATTTTAATTTTCACCCATTTAAAAGCATTCAGAAACATAATTTTGTTCTTATGCTCCAATATTGAGTCGACAAGGACTTTTATTTGAGAGCTAAGTGCTTCAGTGCTTCACCTCTATTGCCCAGCCTGGCACATGAATCTGACTGAGCATAGCTCACTATCAGGCTCTGCTATCTGCAGCCTTATGATAATATAAAGAAAACACAGCCTTATGTTAATTTTAAAAGAATAATGTGACTCTTTGCTTATTTAAAAATTAACTCAAGGCTGAAAGTTACTCTGAAGATGTATGTAGAAGGCTCAAGGATAAAAGATTGAAAGTTTCTTGTTCCTTGTTGGCAAACAGAGATTTTCAGTTTCTCTATTAAGTAAGAGTAAGGTGATGTGTGTACAACTTTGAGTGATGCAGGCCTTTTTATATTGGGCTCGAGCTTCTGTGGGGAGCCACTGAAGTGATGATGTTAGAACTTGGAAAATATGGTTGAAATACTTGCAAACTGAAATAAGCAGCAGCATTTAGCACCGGTCTAACAGGGGCTAGATGGACATTGGTTTTGCATGTGTTAAAACCCTTCCATTATAATGGGCAACTTCTGTTAGAAACACCTATCTTCCTCTTTAGTGGGTACAATTCTTTATTGTTTGTTTAGCTACTAAAAGCCATTACAAATAGCATGTCACAATAAAAAGGGAAGGACAGGTAGGTACTTAAAATGCAGAATAGAAGGCCAATGTACAATTACGGTAATTATTAAGGTGCATATGAATAAAATTCAAAGATGACAGAAATGATCAAAATGCAACTGGCAAGTCACCTCTTGGGCATTGAAGTCAAAGGAAGAAGGCAATCATTGTTCAAAGTGCTGTGGGAAAAAGGAGAAAAACAGAAGCAAATATAAAATGCAGTGATTAGTAGGGACCTTGCCGATGGCTAAGGTTCAGTGCGCGGCTGGATCAATCAAAGTGCCGAGAGTAAGTAGAAAATAACCGCAGTGCATTCAGAGCCGCCAGGATTTGACAAAGTAAAAAAAAAAACTCAATTATTAGAATAAAACAGTTAAAACTAGTAAAAAGCTCTCAAGGCTGTTCGGGGGGCATGAACCTTGCTGCTCCAGGCTCGAAAAATCCACTGGCCCATTCGCTATGGCGAGCCAGACTTAATCAGGACGAGCTATTTTTAGAGCCTACTCGCCTGTTCTGGCAAACAGACAACAGTTGTTCTGCTTACTCACAAACAGTGAATGAGCAACAAAGATGCCTTTTAAATCTTGGTATCTTGTCACATTTGCTTGGTTCTCAGAGACAGGTCAAAAGTCAGTTTGTCTTCGTACATTTATTTTTCTTTCTGTGACTGAAGTTAGAGGATTTTGTAAAGTGAAGGGTGTTACAAGCACGCTGTGCGAAGCATAGGAAATAAAAGGCTGTAAGATTTCAGGCTTTTGTTCTAACACAGCATTGAAATAGCTAATAAGTGAACTGTTCAAATATTTCAAATATATTTCACTAGTTATGAAGACCCATTTTTGTAATTCTGTGGTGGAAAAAAAAGATTCTTATAGGATTAAAACAAATTAGAAAATTTTCCTTGGTGATGCCTAAATTTTAAATATTTTTGCTGCAACCCTATTTCCAAACATAATTCATGCGCTATATCGTTTTATCAGTAAAACTACATGTTAGTGGAAAAGTTTTGTGGCCATTTCATTGGAAAATGGGATGACAGTGCATTACCACATCATATTTATGAAAAGTGAGTTTTTAAACATGAACTGGAAAATATTCCTGCTCCTGTCCAGATTACAATGCTGTTAGTGAACTAAGAGGCAAGCCAGGGATCATGCGTACCCTATATGTGGGCTTGATTCTTATTATACATGGAGCAAACATTTAGTTTTAGTAAATAAAGGTTTTTTTTGTACAGCAGAAATAGTGAACTTGCATATTTGAAGGTGCTCTCTTATGTGATAATGAAGAAAAAGGCGGCTCCATAAGATAAAATATTTGCCTAGGATCAAATAAATTGAGACCAGTTCATGGGTCAAGTACATTACAGTTTGGGTGAGTAGATTATTCAAGTTACTAGACGTGCAGTTCTAGTAACATTTTTATGATTTTTCGAGGCCTGTGCTCCTGGCAAACACCCTGGCTGTTTCGTGGCTGTCCCAGTTTGCAAAACCTATGTTGTTATTAGAGTCTGTTCTTGTTTCCGATTAGGTTCTGCTGCCTCTTATTGGGAGAATAGATGCCTAAAATCTTTTACAAATTTACCGCATCTCGCCAGCACCAAGAGAGTCATGCTTATTAAAGAGCTTTCATAATTGATTTTTAGAAGGCTTTTTAAAGAGTTCATGTGGGCCATCCTGGTTTTAATGTAATATTTAACAAGGATGCTTTACACTCTAGAGATTGTTTTACTAGCCCCAGTTCTAGTCTTAGTCTTGCACGATGAACATATTGTGATTGGTGAAATACTTTCCTCTATGCTCTGCAGTGACATTGCTCCACGGTAGCTTCCAGTGTGCCTGGATAGGTGTGATATCCATACTGTAGAGCTGTGGTTAAGGTAGTCTTCATTACTCTTAAAACAGAGGTGCTACTTAATAAACGATTTAGTTGGCAAGTGCTGTATCTAATAGCGGCAGCTTTCTTTTTAAGTTCATTTATTTGAACTACAGCTGAACCTCTTTCACTGAGCCACACACCCAGATATACTTGTAATGCCTGGATGTGGTAATTGTGTTGCAGCCCAGACGCCATGTAGCCGTCTTCTTGCACCTGTATCTGCCAAAAATCAAGACATTCGTTTTGTCTTGACTAACCAGTAGGTGGTTGGCCATGTTAAATCTGTTCAAGACATCCAAAGCCCGTTGCAAACTAGATTTTGTATTATCCCTAAGCACCATATCATCAGCATATTGGATTGTTTGCAGAGTGATAGTACCTAACTTTGGAGGGACCAAATTACTGGAGTGCAGTGATTTCCCTAAGTCAGCTGTGTGGAGGTTCGACAGCACGGGGCCAAAACACAACCCTGTTTTAACCCATGGTTGGTATAAATTTTTCGTGTAAGCGTGGACGGGCCAGTTTTCACCCGCACCCACGTTTCTGTGTATAAGGAGATAATGGCTCCTAAAAGATTTGGGGGTATGCCCCAAGCGTCCAGCTTCCTCCAGAGGATGGCCCGATCCACCCTCTCAAAACCGCGCTGTAGTCTGTAAAGCAGGAAAGGAGAGGTAAGCCATTCTTCTGAAGGGCACAATACCAGAGGACAGATAGTGCTTGGATGTTGTGTATGGTAGATGCCCTTGCCCCGAAGCATGATTGAAAGAAGGCCAAGATGTCCTACTCAGCAACCCAGGCTTCTAACTGCTCTAGTGGGACTCTGGCATAAACTTTTGCCTCAATGTCTAGTAAGGTGATCAATAAGTAATTTGCAGCTACGGTACGATCTCCACTGATGAGCACACTGGGCTTGGCGCAGAGCTCTTTTGGTGAGGGTAATAGCTTTGGTGTAGTGAACTGGCGTCAGCTTATTCCAGTCCCCCTCTTTGAAAGCTGGGCTTGTACTCATGATCCAACAGAAGCATTTTTTAGATCTTCCATGTATCTTCCCCACTCCTGTAGGGCAAATTCTTGTTGAGAAGAATTTAAAATGAGCTTCAGAGCCCCTAACCGGTTGGTGACCTTGGTTCTATGTTCGGGCTGCCACTTGATTCTTCTTACTAATTTCACGGTCTCCTCCCCTGTTGAGGAGCCCAAATAATTATTTTTTTCTGTGAGTTATGATGCTAGGTTCAAGGTACACTTCAATGGGTTGTGATCACTTTCTGGTCTGCCTGATATATCATAGTGTCTCAGAGGGGCGGCCAAGCCCTCCGATAGAAAGGTGAAATCGATGGTTGCTATGCCTTTGTAGGTTGGGAGGAATACCCACTCCTTATCTTTCCCCTAAGTCACCATTTGTGCTGACACTAGATTATGGAATTTCAAGAAGCCATTAATGGCAGACCCTGCTTTTGACTGAGTGACATTGGTGGTGGTGGCCCCTGATATTAAAGTCTCCAGTGATTGTAAATTCATGACGGGGATGTTCCAAAAAGAGTACTTTGAGACGTTCGAGGAAGTTGCTTACCATTTCCAGCCTTGCTTTCCTTGGATCTTTAAGATAGCATTTAACCAAAATCAAGCCTGTATGTTTACGGTTGATTTTCAAACCCTGGATTACGATGGCTTGGGCTGTCCTTCAGTTGCAATCAAGTAGAGTGACTTCAAATTTTGCTGCATGCTTAATAAAGATAGATGGACCCCCAGGCGAGCGCGGGTTGCAATGATAAAGATCTCGTGGAAACCTGGCAAGGTCGTAGGGGCCAAAGCCCAAGTTTCTTGGAGGCAGAGGATGCCACCTGCATCCAGGTAAGACCGTACTCCTGTGCTTGCACTGATTTTTTTCCTTCAAGATCCGCCACGTTCCATGAAATTATTGAAAATTTGAGATTTATCTTCCCTGATGTTTGTTGTGTAGTCCTCTCAGGGCACAGAGTCAGGAGACCCCATCTCTTGGTTGTATGATTCTTCTGTAACCCCGCCTCCAAGTGTGAACCACATGTAATGGCAAAGTGCACCTCTCTCTGATTGTGTATGTTCAATCGTTAGGGCTCTAGACCTTTTTATATCCTCTTTTTTCCAGCCTCTGTTTCCACCTAACGTGCCCTTAATGATACTTAG
This sequence comes from Calotriton arnoldi, assembly GCA_963921515.1. Lineage (NCBI taxonomy): Eukaryota > Metazoa > Chordata > Amphibia > Caudata > Salamandridae > Calotriton > Calotriton arnoldi. Next base: position 253,728 of record CAWUFW010009867.1, read on the forward strand.
AGCTGACTGCTATAAGAACAAATTCAGTAGGACATGCAGGTATTGTGGGGGAATAGGTTTGTGCAGGTCAATCCCCCCAGTCTGGAAAGGTGTTATTTTCTCTCCACACTGCTTCTCTCAGGGCCTTACTCCTCCATGCTGTGCAAGACTAGTGGAGTTTAAGAGTGGTGGGTCAAATTTCACCCATTCAAGATCCTCCGAGGTAATTTGATGGAGTTCAGGGATGTGGCTACACAATCTCGTCAAATTCCCTCTATCAAGCATGTCCTGAGGGCCCTTGGGGCAGTACCTAGGTACAACAACCAATTCAAGGAGGACACTGCCTTTGCCCCCAGTATACCAGAAGGGTGGGTTGTAAGGGCTCAAGTGTTTCGGCGGGAGATTGCTATATTCCCTTACTGACTCCACTAAGTTGCAGTTGGGAAGTTGTTAACTGTTCGCCCTCCATGGCATGTGGCTAAGTGCTGGAATGCAACTTGAAGTCACTGGCAGCAATGCGGGACTCGATGCCGCAAGGAGTGGTTGCTCGCAGGAGGGCATTCAGGGTTCAAGAGAATTTGCTCCTGTAGTAGGGCCCCAAGTTGCAGCTCCTTAGTTGTGGCCCTGGAATGAATCTGGGCCCTTCCATTCCGCCTGAGTGCTTTTGTCCTTAGATCTTCTGGGTTCTCCCTGCTGCAGGCCCAGGCTATGTGCCTGGATTCCCCAGTTAAGGGAAGGACCAAATGACCAGAGTGTCATTTCTGTGGGCAGATCAACATGTGTGAATGCCTCGTTGGTACCGGTCCTGCTGGCCAGTACCAAAACGTCCTTTCTCGTAGTTATCTCCACTTTCTTTTTGGGAGGCAGGAAAACTGGGAATTCTACATTCACAATACTTTCATTAATTAGAGACTGCTGAGGCTTAACCTTGCTCACATGCCCAAATATTGGGTACAGATTAGTGGAGTTGTGCAAAGATTAGTCTTGACAATGCTCTTTTTTTGTAGTCGTTCCTTCTTTGTTTGCTTTTTTAATTTCTCCATCGCCCTCCTCTAGAGACTTGCAGTTGCAGGGGGGTGGATGAACTTGAAATCTGAAGGGCTGGGGCTTGGCCTCTTGTGTCTGGGGAGTCACTAGCCGTCAAAGATTCTATCTCACTACTGATCGAGTGGGACTAAATGACCTGTAGCTCGGCCACCGCTGCTGCTGCTACCACTAAATAGACTTCGGCAGTACCCTATCCCTCCTTCAATGATCTTGCTAGGTCTCTTAGATCAAAGCTTATTTCCTGAGGTGTAGTCTCAAATCTTTCTGTTAGCTTTGGCGGCCTCAACCAGTGCACTCAAGACCTCTTTAGTGGAATGCAATTGTTTACTAGTGAGCCAGGACAGTTGAAGGATGTTTATTACTACACAGGGGCGGAAAAGAAAGCCAACTGATGATATTTCTCTGTTACCTGAACACCATTTGCAGGTAGCAAGGACATGTTGTTTTTTTGTGGAAATAGCAGAATGCTGGGTTTTTATTTAGCCTAATGATCAAAGCTAGGATTGTACTCTCAAAGCCAGGAATGTAAATACAGGAATCTTTTAAGTATTAGGTACTTCTCAGCCACCTGTCTGTTTCTGTAAACTGTGTGACATTCACAGGGGAACTCGCACACTAATAAATTACCATTTTAAAATGTGCCTGTCTGATCTCCGCTCATGTGGCATTCATAAAATACTCTTCAGACTACTTCTTGCTGTTCAGAATGTTTGACAAAGCGAATATGCAGATGTACGTCTTTCTTTTTTAACCTTAATTAATTAATGGTCTAGGGCATTGGTTCTTAACCTACGGTCTAGGGACCCCGGGTGTCCACAATGCCTATTCAGGAGGTCTAGAATTGCTTGGAAAATTAAATAATATTAACAAACTAATAATGTGCATATAAGTTAAGAGGCAAAATGTAATACTGAAAATTTTAAAACATTCTGCAAATATGAAGGAATTTTTAATTGGAGGCTAAAAATTAAGTTGGTATCCAAATTGATTTGTGGGAGCAGTGTAAGTTCATCAAACAGAATATAGTTTAGACGAGGGGTGGCCTCAATTGAGTTTAGAAAAGCTCAAACCTTCCCATTAAAATTTAGATTTTTTTAAATATTTGTTAATTAAATGAAATGTTTAATCATTTTTGTATTTGTTTGACTAATGCGTGTTTCTGTATTTTTGTGTATTATTTTGCAGTTCAGATCACCAAAACTGCTTATGCCGGTGTCCTTGGCTTCCAGTAATAAGTGGGGGTCCACAGGAGTCAAAGGGTTAAGAACCAATTGTCTCTAGGGAATAAACCATTGCATTTTTATTTTATTTGTTATTTTATCAATTTTATTTGTAAAAGGTCCAATTCAACAATAAAGTGTCAGGTAACAGTTGTGTCCACATGGCGGAAAAGAAATCTGCACCGCATCAAAGGAAAGAAGGGCTGTACATCATTGAGAACTATATACAACGTTGCATCTCTCTCCAGTCAACATTCCATTGTGTGGAAGTTAACATTCATGAATTAACATGCTTGCCTTTGTACCATAACACACCAGAGAGGGATTGCTCCGCCCAAGGGCGGCATCTTGTGTTTAGTCGAGGCAAGGCAGCTAAACTGCCTGCAATAACCACACACCCTCTTGAATTTCTCAGGTCTTCCCCCATACAACAGTTTGAAGTTTCAATGCCACCTACATGCACTGCCGCCCTACAGTTGTATCCCTACTGGCCACTGTTATAGCTGTATTACAGAGCAATCATTTTATTTAGGATTAGTTATGTCTCCTTAAATACCCAGCACAGGCAGGTGTGGTGGCATTTCAGATATGATCCCATCACCTGGGATGTGTATTCCTTAATTGCGCTCTATAAGAGCTGTGTGTTAGGGAATCCGATAGATTGTGCATGAACAGCCCTGCAGCCATTTATTGTTGGTCACCCAGTACCTGGCTAGCTGATCGTTTGTATTGCAAATTTGGTGTAGGATTTTTAGCTGAACCAGCCTAAAACCTGATCCGATGATCACCTCATGAGGGTTCTTGCATGCCCCCTCCCAATCATTGTTGTCAAGTGTCCTTACGTCTATTTCCCATTTTGTTCTCAACATTGTCAATGTCGACATAGTTATTCATTAGGGTCCTGTACCCAGGGATGTGGCTTGTCTGAGCAGTGGGGCTGAAAGTGCCAAAATATTTCAATAGAGATTCCTCCTTTGCCTCCTGCAACTGTTCAGAGTATTTTCATAGTGCGTTTAACCTGTAGGTATGAGAGTCTGTTAGGTCATATTTCTTGTGCAGGGTTGGATGTGACTTCATTCTTTCTGATCTCCGGATGTCACCCATCTTGGTAATGCCTGTAATATCCCATTTATGAAATTTGGCTTAGATTACCCAAGTCTCCGATTATCACCGAGTCCCATTAAAGCGTCTCCAGTGTCAGTAGCCCATGCCAACCTGTTTTCCAGTTCACTGATCTCTAAAGACTCTCTAAACCATTATCATTGCCCCAGTATTTTTCTGGCCATCTCATAGGGCTTGTTCCACCATATATAGCCCTTAGATAGCCACTGGGACCTATGGCTCATCTGTCTCAGACATCCCTGAAGGTTCCCCTGGGGTGCTGAATATCTAGTGGTTTATAACCAAGCTGAGATGAAGAATATTGTTTTCTAAGATCAGGCAAGGGGATACCCTTCATCTTGGACCTCTTTTTTGGAGTAGACAGAGGAATTCAAGCAGTCTGACCATCCCATAGTAGATGGCGCACTACTCCAGTGAGTATTGAAAGTATGATATGGGTATCCAGTAAAGAGAGTTGTGAACCACATTTTTAAAATGTAGGGAGAGCTATCATCTTATAAAATGTCGCCTACCCCGGAGGGATGGTGGTAGCCCCATCTAGTGCGATACATCAGACTTTGAATTCAGCTAGGGCGTTCCTTTTTATAAATGTCTCTTATCTTTTGCAACATGTATACCCAATTACTGGAAGCCTTTTTCGGAGGTGGGCAGTCCATCGAAACTGAAGGTGACCAATATATAAGAGGACAAATAATGGATTTCGACCAGTTGATGCGATGCCCGGAATAGTCCCCATACCTATTTATTATGTTAAGCATTCTGAGAATCAAGTGGGTAGGATCTAGGAAGAAGGTCTTCTGCGTATAGGAAAATCACGACCTGCAATCCTGATCTCATCTTAGGCCCCTTATCAGTTCACCCTCATAATCCACCATGCCAGCAGCTCCAGAGCCAGTGTGAAAATCAGTGGCAAGAGTAGTCCGCCTTGTCTAGTACTATGTTACAGGAGAAAAGGAACTCGCATTGAGTTGTTGGCTTTTTTGGCTATTAGTAGCATATACAGGAGTGAGGACCACAATAGAAATATCTGGCCAAATTCCATCCGCTTACACTTTAGAAAAATAGGAATTCAATTAAGAAGGACACTTCTACAGAGTTGAATGCCTGTTTGGCTTCCAGTGAGATGATCATGGCAGACTACCGTAACCCTTGAGTCTTCATCATACAATGGTAGAGGCGCTGCAGATTGTGTCAAGTAGTTCTGTGGAACAAGAAGCCTGATTGATTTGAGCTGATTAAGGTGTTAATGATTGAATGTTTGCAGTTGGCCAGGACCTTTGCTAGTATCTTTACCTCAATATTCAGGAAGGCAATTGGTCTATAGGAGGAAAACTTGTCAGGGGGCTTTCCCTGTACATGAATAAGTACTCTAATGGCCATACCCATCTCAAGAGAGAGGCATCACTCTTCCTTCGCCCTTTCCAAATACGAAGAATAAGATCTGCTTCCTCTCAATAGGCGCTGGAATACCTCTGCTAGTGCATCATTTAGGCATGGCCATAGACAGTCTTCATTTGTGCTATTGCTTCTGAAATTCCCTCCATCATTAGGCTCTAGTCCAGTCTATCTATCATCAAAAGATAGAGTGCAAGTCGGCAGGTGGTGCATAAAATTGTCGATTTCCTGTTTATCCCTGACTCCATACAAGGACTGAAGATAGCGTGCAAACGTTTGGACTGTAGTGGCAGGGTTTTCTGCCACCTCCCCAAGCATCCTTCACCCTCTGTAACCTCCTACGTCCCTCCATCCCCCTGCACAGCCATGCCACTAGCTTTCATTGGCTGTTATTGCTGACCTTGTAGAACCGGTGTTGTTTACTCCAAATCTTGCACCCTTGCTTCCCTTTCCAGCTACACGTTTTATAAGCACCACCTGTGGCCCCGAGGGACCCACTAAAGATCCTTCTTCAAGATGAGGATCCTGCCCTCTGCTTTTGTTGCTCCCTCTACTCTGGTGATCTTTTCACCCAATTTTAGAGATGACTTGGCTCCCTAGAACTGCCTTCTGTGCCTTTCATATTGTTACTAAGTTTTGTACTGTCCCCTCATTCTCCTTTAACTGCAGTTTGGTGATTGTGCTCAGACTGTGCATAACTTCTTTGTCCCTTAGTTCACACATACCAAGTTTCCAGTCCTCGGGTCTCTGAAGCAATCCTGCATTCATACTGATCACTATGGATGAGTCATCTAATGTCCACTGAATAATGTATGTTGCATCTGTAAATCTCTGGCTCTGTACCTTGTCAAAAGGTTGCTTGCTGCAGCGCAAATGCAGTAAAAATTCGATATAGCTAGTAAAGGTATTTTATTTCAGAAATGAGTACAGCAGTTGTTTAGTTTGAGCTTCCAAGACCACACAGGTTCCTTCTTAAGATGCGAACTGAAGGTAAATCAGGTACTTATTACATCTTCCCATTTTATAGAACACCTGCTGGCTACATATGCATCACAACTTACTCTTGGTTCACCTAGTTGAAATGATGCATTGTATTTGTTTAATTGCCGCTGTTGACGTAGTTGGGAAGGCTGAACATTTCACAAAGTTCAGGGCGGAGTTTTTGATTTCTAATTTGAATTTCGTAAAAGGCATGCTTTTTTATCACTTTTCCAAGCGAGTTCTGCATTGAGTGAACGCTTGTGGTTTCTGCTTGTGGTCCTCCTCTCTCCTAGCTAGCCGGTGGCAATACAGACCTTGATTCTCTGCTTCCCTGCGAGTCCGTGCCCAGAGGACGCCACCACATGATGGAATTGTACAATGTACTCGCACTGCCATTTTGCGATAACTTTGTTGCATTCCTCTAGTGACCTATATGTACACCTTTGCTTAATGGTAACTTTTCAGGGGTACATGGTTTGCATATGTATTCATGGCTAAAATGTCTCCTCTTGTAAGCATTTAAAATGTCAAAGGATCTAGATTCAAATAATGTCTGACCAGATTATTCACTCCCTTGCAGGGGTCAGCAACCACTGTCGGTCATTTTTTTCGTCTGCATTGCGATCTGACTCAGTAGAGTGTGGCTGTTTCAGTTGGATAGCTGTTCCTCCACTGCGTTCATAACAGAGTCTTAAAATTATTACACAATCTGTTTATAGCAAGCCTTTGTGAAAAATTAACTTCTTTATAACTTAAAAATGGAAAGTAGGCCAGTTTATCTGAGGTAAATGGATTTACAGGCCTTGTCAAGGAAGGCAGTCATTTTATTTTGAATGTGCAGTTGTGTAATGGTTGGCTCCCTTTCCCTTTTTTCATTGGTCTAGGTTTGTTTGCCCTTGACCATTGTTTTATTTTTGGACTTCCTCTGTTGATCCTGCTGGAAAAAGGTCAATTTTTTTTTTTTTTTTACTTTAGTGTGTTGCTTAAAGTTCACGTTTAATGAACACCGCTGCAAATTTGCCTCGATCGAAGATACTTCAAAAAAATAACGGAAAGCCTAAAGGCGAGTTCTAACCTGGTGATGGCCAGCTAAGTGCCCAGCTGGTGAAGAGAGGAACAGAGCAGGCAAAAGCCGATGGCCGTCGGCTGTTGCTAAGCTGCTGTTTCCACTGATGCACAGCGTGCGGACCTTGCCTCTCTGGCAAGGAAGTACTGCTGAATGTGCTAATAATCCTCCCACATGAGAGAGCTGGCTTCACCGAGGCAAACAAACCGAAACCCCGGAACTGCTGTTTTGAAAAACAAACTTTTAAAGAGAAACAACAAAAAGCATTCATAAAGGTTGGTGCGGGTTAGTGTCTGATATGTATTCCATGTTGCTTTAATGTATATACTGGCTGGGCTACAAACACGTTGTTGTAGAATAGATGTTCATGCTACTGTCGCCATTTAATAAACCGATTGAATGATGAACACTTGATGTCTGCGAACCATGGGAAAGGGTTTCCTGTATCCCAAAGAGCGCAGTAGCCTCTAGCCTTTGACTCTGTGAGCGCTCCTTTGCCCATCTCTGCCAAGCTCCAGGAAAGGAGTAATCATTCTGCCAAAATGTTCACCAATTATAATCCAGAAAAATACCCAGGCAGTCTGTGGTGTGCAACCTCGAAGCGTATAATGCAGTATACCTAGCTGAAGCGCATCGCTGTGCAGCACGAAGAGGAAACGTGATGGTTGGAGTGTGCACTTTGACTCTTGACACACACATGCTATTCTCAGCCTGCAATGGAGGTAGACTTTTTTTTTTTTGCTGTTGTTGCTGCCTGATCGAATTTTGTACGGTTTTTCATGTGTGTGTATCTTAAACCATGAAGCAGTTGTAAAACTGCTTCCAATAATCATCTTCTGCAAAAAGACTTTGCTGTCAATTGATCATTAGGAGACCTAAATAAATGGACAATGAACTTTCCTGTAGTTCACGAGTGTTGGCACTAATATATAAGTGATGAAGGCTTACCTTTGTATGTTGTAATTTGTTTTTGTTTTCCTGTTTTTTTACCAGAGACCTAGAAATATGATTGAATGTCAACAAATACGCAGACAAGCCTCTGTAATTAATTGATAGAGGAATTGATGGTTAATTGTATCGAAATTCCAGCGGAAATTATTTCGTTGTGGCATGATGGTGTTTCTATGAACCTATCCCTACGGTATACCAATCTAACTTTGTTTTGAGTATCTCCGTAACCAGCTGACGTGGGGTGAGATGGGCAAACTCCTCCTTTTCCTTTCTGATATCACTCAATTGATCATTTGTCCACTCTTAGCAAACATTAGTGTGTGTATTCTACACCGGCACTAGGCCCAGCTTCCTTGAAGAAGCTCTCTTGAATGTGGTGTTAAGAGTCTCCGCAGTTCTTAATGTACTGCTCAGGGAGTCCTGCAGATGAATGCAACCTGCAATAAGTGACCAAAGAGCAATGTATATGCCTAAAAGCTAGTCGATCTTTAATAAGATACTTTTATGATCTCCTGCTCTGTTCCTCTTACCTAGGGTCAATAAGGTTCTGCTGACTTAAACGTTTCTGGATTGATAAAAATAGTATTTAGTGGGTACTACTGAAGTGAAAGCACACATCCGAGTGTGGCATTTTCTGAAAGGTTCTAATGTCTCCTCTGATGGGGATGTACTAAATAGGCTAAGGTCGGGGTGGTAGTGATAACAGTAGTAGTAATAGCAGTAGCTGCAGTACGACTTCTGCTTGAAGGAACCTTGTTATACTGTAAAAAGTAGTGTAAGTGGGTTTTCTCCCATTGTCAGAATGTGCTGTCTCTCTAAAATGCTCGTCCTTTGGATTATGATGTCTCTTATTTCAGTCCTCAGCACTACCCGTGCATGTCTCTGCACATATTGGGAATCCAAGCATCTCCACTATAATTTGTGTCCAAGTAGCACTATACAGCAGTCACCTAACATTTAAGTGCAGTGCACTTTATTTTTTGTACAAATAGCAAGTGCATTCTTGGGGGTGCTTGGAGAAGTTAATTTGCCTTGCCTCGAGCTTGAGCACTAAACTAGCATGTGCGTCGCAGATTCAGTTGTGTAGCATAAATCATTTGCTTTTCCTATTATAGATTTTTCAATAGCACACAGTGAATATGTAGAAAAGGCAAAGTGGTAGTTTTGCTGATTTTTCCACACAGGCTGTGTTCTTTCCTGTTAGAACATCACAGTGTGGGAGGAAAAACAGTGGCAGCTGGGAGCAAGGCTGGGAGGTGGCTCGCTGCCTGAGATCCCCGTATTCCGTTGCCATCACCCAGGGTGTATTGAGAAATGCTACAGGGCTGCCGGTTAGAGAGGGAAGCTGATTCTAGGCTACGAGCGGGAGTATTTTGATGCGAAAGACTGAGGTAAGGAGCGCAGTGGCCGTGGCGATGAAGCTGGGTTGTGGCACGAGAGAAAAGTCGCGCAGAACCGACGGTGGCCGGCTTGGCTGGAAATTAGATGGGAGTAAGGAACTCTAGGCTGTGAGCAGTGGGAGCCTCCAAGGGTATAAGGCGAAGGAACACCGGAGGTGGGGGCACAGACGAGGGATGACCCTGATCTTCACCTACCTGTCTGCCCCCCCTGGCCTGCTGGAACTTGGTAGCAACTAGGTGGGTCTTCAATTCACAACATATAGCACTACACTGTGCCACAGTACGCCACACTACTCCACTGCATTCCACACCACACTACACAAACTCACACCTCCTCATTACATAAGGCACTTTAATGCAACATGCATTAATATTTAAATCAGTGCCTTAAAATTCATATATCACACCTAACAGATTGCACTGCATAATACCTTCCCATTCCATGCCACACCATCCCTTCACAACGACATACCATGTCACACTTGTCAGCGCCACATCACACAACATTGGAACTCTCACTACTACAACAAACCCCACCATCTAACACCACATAGCTTCTCAAAACAAGGATTCTCATGACCCTTTTTCACTTTGTGCTATACCGCACCACACAATACATGGACTTTGCATCCCAGCGCACCCCACATAGCACTAACCAATCGAGATAGGAATACAAGTAGGACCAGCAGCTTTGGAAAATGAAGATACACACACCAATCATTGATGCCACACGATCATGGTCGGAGAACCACCAAGGGATGCAAATACTCCCCGGTGCATTTCAGACACGTCCCAGCCAAAATCCATTGATACAGCAAGTATCCATGCGTTTCTGCTTACTTACACAGACTCATAAATTGCAGCTCTAGGCCCAAAAGAAAAGTACTGTGATAAAAAAAATCTGAACTTGGATTTAGAAGTCAGGAGGACATAGAGCACAAGAAGAACGAGAGTAACAACACAACAAACTATAGTGCATATAAAACATTACTGTTTGGAACACTGCCTTCTAGCAGGTGCAGTACACACTCAAAGAGCAAATGTAGGGCACTGATGTTCTAAACACTGGTTTGCGACCAATATGTTTGCTCCTAGTGTGAAATTTTGCGAGCTGAGCTATGTCGATTTGAAAAATTCCCATCCAAAGTGGGTCACAATCCAACCTACTTCATGAATATTAAGAGGGAGGTTGCAAATTGCTACTTACTCCAATTGATGGCAATCACAGAGACGGTGGCCTTCTGGGGTCAGCATACCAACATGTCTGATTGCATTTAAGTAAAGTAAACTTTTTGTTACAGTGCAATCCATTTTCAGAAAACCGAACGGAGCTACATTACAAAAAAAAGTTTAGTTTTTTTAAAAAGCTTGTTTGTGAATTAAAAAAATTGTAGGGGACCACTGCCTACTCTCAAAGTGGAAGAGGCCTATGGGGGACCCTTTTCCCTTTTGCGAATGGCTCACCACCTAAACTTTGGACCAGGTAAATTTTAAATGTTTTGCAACTGGATTTCGGTAGCAAAACATTGATACCTCTTCTAAAGAATCGATGTTTGGAATGGATGTCTGCAACATGCCCCTTCAAAAAGCGATTCTTTATGGAGTTGCAAACCTGTTTTAGAAGTTGATAATTTACTGACTCCTAAAATTGGGTTTGTGCATAATAAATGCATAATAAAAAATGTTTTTACAATTACAAACGGAACCGCTGTTTTTTACATCAAGCCCCTAGCTAGGTAGGAACACATAGAGTTGGGTTCATGTTAGATGTAATCCCACCCTTAGGTGCTCCTTCTAGACCAACCCCTAATTAGGGCAGTAAACACCAACAGCAGTAAATAGCTGGCAAAATGGTGTATGTGCGCTGTGTATAATCTGAACATAATGTTATTTTAAATGGTGCGGTATAGTATGTATCCAGTCTCTTCCCAGGGCGACTTCCAGTTTTCCTCCACTTTCCTTAAATATTTGAGCTTCGAGTAAAAGCTTGGCACGTTATACTTAGCCATTTTGACCACAATACAATTTTTCTCCTTAAATGCCATGTTTGAAGTTATCTATTTGTGCCATAGTTTTCGCTTTCCTTGCTTAAGCTTCACTTTCCCTCATGCTGCTTATTATCTGCTTTTCTGCAATTTTAAATTCTTTGGAACTGCTAGTATTTTTCCTTTACTTGGGGGTGCCAGAGAGCTGGTGCGCAAGATGACTGCACTCAAGTGAGACTCCTGCAATCAGGGGGCATATTCTAATATAATTAGCCTGTTTGCACCGCAGAAAACTCTAACCTAAAGGTGTCCTGTCATGTAAACGTAATGTGCCATTGGATTCAGAATTGCAGAGATTCGCCTAATGAGAGCAACACAGTAAGAAGTGGCAGACCCAGTATGGACACGAGAAAGATGGCGACCGGAGAACCGCTAACTCCGTGGCTGGGATACTGGGATCAATATGTCTGGATGAGGTGATGAGGCATAAACCTATGGGTGTGGCTGAGACACTGCCTCTGGGAGCTGTGTGTGGGCTGCCTCTGGGGCTCTCCAGGCCCTCCTGTGGGTTCTTTGCGATGGGCCTGGAGGTGAGAGTTTGTTGCACGTGGCTCTCTAGGCCTGCTCAGAACCTGTGCCATCATTCCCTGGAGAAGAGCGGAGGGGAAGTGTCTGGACCGGCACATTGTTGCGGAGTCCTTCTGTGACCAAGACAGCAACATAGACAAAGCGCTAACACCCTACAGGTAATTACTTGGCGGGAACAAATACCTGGACTGGCGAAGCCTTCCTTAAATTCTGTGCTGCAACTCAGGGGTGAGAGTCGGCCATTTGCACGGCTGCCCATCGCACCAGGGATGGAGTGGGTCTGACGATTTGGAGGATTGTGGCCTGAAGGTCTCCCCCTGGGGACTGGCTCCGGTTTGTTGGAGTGTGGCTGGGGTTTCCCCTCCCACTCACTGGGACACTGGTTTGCTCCCTCCTCCCTAGAAATGTGGAGTGAGATGGGTCTTGGCTCTGCTCATTCCCCCTGTGATCTTTTGAACACCGCACAGAGAGAAGCCAGGACCCATGGGCTGCCACCACAGTGCCTGGGGGCTAATGCTGGGATATCCCTCTTGAATGAAGTCAGAGAGTGGTGGAGAAAAGAATATGAGCCCTCTTCGTTCCACTGTGAGTACCTGAAAGGGGGCTTGGATGCATTCTGGTTTCACATCTGCTATTAATTATTCCTGACCTCAACGGTAAGCGGTATAATTGTGGCATAAAGTCCTGGTTGGCGGCGGAGTGACCCCACACTGCAGGATTAAACAACCTAATGATACACCTAATGCTGTATACCTCAGCCGTGCCTCGCTAGAAGGTGGAAGTACTCGCCTGAGAAAAGTACAGTTGCACTGCAAGGGGAGGGTTGTGATTACTAAACCAAAATAAGAGGTCTTGGGCCAGGCGTTGTTCAGCCCCACAGACACCCACAATTTTTTTTTTACACTAGCCCCCCCGACCGTGTTGAACGACCGCTACGCAATGGGGAAAACTGACATTTGTCAATTAAAATTACCCTTTGAGCCCGGGCGTGGCTCGAGAACAGTCACCAAAACGAGTATCATCTTTTGTATCAATGGATTGAGTAATGGTATTGTCATGCTCAGACTTCTAACCCACATGTAGTAGTTTATCTTTTAATCCCAAGGTGTAATAGAACAATTCTCCTGATACCCACAACTTTGGTTCCTGGGGGAACTTGCTGGCTCTACCGACAAACTCCTACGGTCTCACCAGTCATATTATAGCCAGTAAGGCTCGCATTGTTAATTTCCAATACCTCCGTTGGTAAGTAATGCTTTGTTAATCCATGCCTTCTCACTATGCTTACTTTAGATAACGTAGAAACTAAGTCAATAGCATGCCTGACCTGGAACATGAGAGGATTTGGCAGTCCCCGTAAAAAACAGACAGGTGTCCTTTTTGGGCAGACATCCAGTGTCCATTGCCCTTCTATCGGAGGCTCATCAGGACCCCCATGGGGACCCTGTGTTTGCCAAAAAATGGGTGAGGCTCCGTGTGCCCAGGAAGCTGCTATCTTCATTAAAAGGGGTGCATCTTTCACTACCCTAGGCTCATGCCTATATGATTAAGGCTGATTATAGATTCGATGGGGACTCGCATGGATCACAATAAGTTGATGTCTATGGCCTCAGTACAGATGACCCTAGTGTTTACGAAGCATTTTGGGGGGAGGGCGTTGGTAATCTGCCATAGCGCGCTACTTTGTGGGAGAAGACTTTCACTGCTTATTATACGATTCTGTGGACCGCTCAGGATCTGCGTTTTTGGGGAAGTAGGGGCAAGGGGGGCAGACTTCTTGGCATACAGGCATCTATGGGCTATTATAGATGACTATGCACTCTGGACATCTGGAGCTATCGAAACCCCCGGTTACAGAGGTACCTTTCATTCTGCAGTACATAACACTTACGCTTGATTTGTGGCTTGCCACACAGGACATGGGAATCATTCCCCAGTTCGTTTATGCATATAGGTGTGTGGAATTTAGTGAAATATCTATTTGTCCATGGGACAGGTTGCTTCATAAATCTACTTGTCCTGTAACAAAATCCAGTTTTCCCTTTAGTGCCATGTAGGGCGGGCTACAAATTATGGCAGCAATATCATTATAAGAGCTTGATAATAGCCTCTCTGATTATGCCAGAGCTCATACTTTGGTAGGGTTTGAATACTAGCAGTTACCTTATTTTGCCACTTTTCTGCAGATATACATTTTGGGGCTGGTGGTAGTGGTAATCAATAGTTCCCCGTGGTTGGACTACCCTTTTGAGTCTGTGCAAACCCACTAACTTGCATGTTTTATGGGTTTTCATCAGCTCAACTCTAATATTTTCCCATTCAGAGAAAGGTTGGAAATTTTCTTCTAACAAGGGCAGAAGTAAAACTCCTTCCATGGTTGGGGAAAGAAGTGTTGGCGGGAGTGTGAACTTGTTGCAGATCAAGAGATTTTCACATGAGGAAATCTTCACATGCATATTTGCTCGTGCTAAAATTCAGTTTACAAATATTTTCAGGGAGTACGATTTTCTGACAATTATGTGAATTCTTGTGAATTCACGAAAGCCGTACATCTCCATTAATGCAAGGACATATGTACCATGGGTGCACCTTTGTGACTTCCTTTAAGAATTAGGCCCCTATTTAGGTCTGGCGTTAACCAAGACCTTTTTTTTTTTTTTAATTCTATCACTGTGTCTCTAGCTACCGGCTGGCTTCACTGTGAGTGACAGCATTCTGCTCATTCACAAGGAGCATATTGACACACAACGTAGTTTTGTTCAGTGCCAGGAACTACTGTGGCAATCTGTGGTTTATGAGACCAAAAATATTTTTGATTTTGCCAATGTTTGTTATAATGATAAGGGCCCGTTAGCTCCCACAACAATAAAGTTTTACAAAAACCATGTCAAAACAAGACACACATTGACAAAACCAAAAGGCTGACCACCAATATTCTGATCTCCTCCATTATTATTGAATTACGTACCTGTTTTTATTTTTGTGTTTTGCTGCTGTTTTGTCACAGTTGTCTCCCCTATGTCTGTCGCAATTCTCTGTAAAGCGCTCTGATACCTTCTAGAGTCATGTTCGCGCTATACAAACCTTTTAATTAAATAAATGTCATATCTATTGGCTTTGCCAATGCTTGTTTATTTTCATGTTCCCTATAATTTTGTTGAAAATGGTTACACTGATTTTCCATTATGAATATTTTTTGGAAATACTAGCATGCATCAACACATTTTACTAAATTATGCTTCGAAGAAACGGCATCTAAAATTTCACAGTATTTGCGCAAAACATTTTTTTCTAGTTGCATTTTTTTATGAACATTTTATTTTAAAAGCAAAGAATCATCAAGCTTGCTGATGTCAGAATGCAGGGACTGAGTCCATCTACATCATCAGAAACTGTTGTGCCAATTCCTAGCTAGCTCACAGTGCCTCACCCAAACCCCTAACCCTTCTGGGGTAACAAGGTGATTTTAGCAACCTCAAACAAGACACTCTGATCCCCAAAGGAATCGTGGAAACAGATCTCACCCCTGTCTTTGCTTACTCATGCATGCCCTTGGTAAAACACAGAAAGAATACGAATAGAGTATTCAATGCATTTATTGAAACAATCGTAGTCTTGTATAGAAAGAATGAGCTTCGAATATTAGGCAGATAAAACAAAGCAGAGTAACCAGCATTGTGAACATGGTGAAAAGAATAAACAGTCTCCAACCATGGCAGTCTGATTTCTGTATATCTATATTCCTATCCAACGCTACCCCTATTTTGAGAGCATAGTGGATGTACCCTGTGCCCGATCTCTTATGATAGCTTTAGACGGCTATACCGGAGTGACTTGGTCTGGAGTTGGATTGGCAATCCCTCTCTGCAGGATCAGCATGGAAGATCAGCATTGGCAGAGCTGCATGTTGAACATGACATTCGTCCCACGACCGTTGTGGCTGGTGTGCCCCCTCTGACCCACTAAGGGACAGTGCACTGTTTATATATTAAAACCACAGTGTTAGCGATATATAGCTCGGATGCAATGATGTGTCTAGATGTTAGACGCTGTCTCTTGAGTGGGTAACGCATGTACTAGGATATCTTAATTTATGTTCCTAGCCTTCAATGAAGAGTACAGATTGTGTAGCAGGAAAGACTTTCCAAAAACAAGCAACATGTGTAGCGTTACTTAAAATTATATTGTGAAAATACAATATGTAAAAAGTAACCGGGCTAAAATGAAGTCTGGCCAAATTAAAAAATCTCAGGCAGGAGGCTCCAAAAATGTCATCCATACTTCCAGTGTCAAGAGAATCCAAAAAGGATTCCACAATGGCCGTGTTAATTAGGTCCAAAGAACGCACGTTGTCTGCACCCCCATTCACCACTAAAAGCACGTTCTCCTGCAGATGCATGCATTAGAATGGCCGGAATCCATATTGAAAGAAGATGGCTTAGAAAGCATCTCGAAGCAATGGCAAGTTCATGTGACAACTCCGAAAATGAGTCTTCATTGGACACACCAATAGATCCATGTCCATAGAATGTACCAGTTGCATTGCAAGGCAGATGTAGAGTGCACACTCGAAAGGGCACCTCAGACAGTGGGACACTGGTTGCACGCAGGTAAACCAGACAGCTCGAAATGTTAGTAATCAGTCACAGTTCTGTTTCTGAAGCACAGACACTCCAAAACTGTATCATGCTTTCATGACAGTTGGATGTGTGGTAGATTCATCACAATTTGGCTTCGAGGTGGACATCCATTACGGATCAACAAAAATAGAACCAAAATACCATTGATCAGGAATAACCCAAGTGGTATGCATCCAAAACCACTAGAAAATATAGAATGTATAAAGAACAGAATCACTCCAAAAAGGATCTGAAATGTGCTGACAAAGCCAGACCTAACAGCTTTAAAGAAATGTACCACAGCAGCGGTGTTGTCCTTGACCCCCCAAACAATATGTCCTGGGCGTTGGGCTATAGGAATTCCACAACCCTGTATACAAATCCCAGGAATGACAGCTGTGGGGGAACAGTGGAGATTAAATTCAAAGGCTCTTTTGGATACAGGCTTTGTGCAAGAACTACTTATGACCGTGGAGGAATACTTTCAGATTAACCTAGGATCAATCCGCAATATGCGCTCGATATGTGAAGCCTTCAAGGTTATAACTACAGGAGTATGCATTGCTAATGATCATGCAGTTTTAAGAACTCTACAAGCACACCAGACTTGACAGGAACTGGTGTTGAAAGCTCTAAAGGGTTCCCTAAATGCTAAAAGTCACAAACAGGTCCAGATACATAGCAGAGATAAACTTACAGAGTACTCAGAGTCCAGTTTTCAGGGGAAATATTCAGTGGCTAGAGCATATGGGGAAGGAGAACGCCTGGCACGCCTGCTGGCTACCATGATTAAATGCTGTTGGGCTGCCAACAACATTACTCATATTGTAGATGATGCAGACACAACCCACCAGGATGTATCCCAGATCCTGCAAATATTTAGCCCCTTTTACTCCTGTACAGGATCTCAACCCCTCACTGCTGCTGGCCAGTTTCTAGCTCAGCCGTTTACTATTGATGAGATCAAATGTATAATGAATGGTCTTCCCACATACAGAACCCCTCAATTCCGATAGCTTCCTACACAATTTTATAAGCAATACACTGATATACCGGCACCACACTTACTGACACTGTTCGAGGAGTCCCTTGCTCAGTTAACACTTCCTCCAACCCTACAGGAGGCTATTTTGGTAACATTATCAAAACCAGGGAAAATGCAAATCGTACTGCCCACTATCGCTCCCCAATTGCAATAATAAAATCTTAGCTAAATTGATGCCCAATCGATTGAATCTTTTGTTACCAGACCTGGTGAAACCAGATGTGTCTGGTTTCGTCCAGAGACTGCTCCACAGCGTACACTGTTTGCACTAATGCAGGATCTCAACCCCGAACTTGACATAGTTGCCATCTTTCTGGATGCTGCTAGGGCATTGGATTCTTTGGAACCTTGGAATGAAGATATCTATTTTCCATTTTATCCAAAATGGGCCTATCACGTGCATTTCTTTTGTGGATTGAATTGTTATATACCTCCCTGGCTATTAGGATTCGCATCAGTGGACATCTGTCACATCGCCTTAGTATCTCAAGAGGTACTAGGCAGGGATGCCCTTTATACCTGGTCCTATTTGCTTTTGCTCTAGAGCCCCCTGGAGGACAAAATATAACAGCACTGCCCAGATCATGCACTCGGAAACACTGCCGTCCATATCCTTCTATTACTGTACACTGATGATATGATCCTTTACCTCGGCAACCCCGAGGGGTGCCTGAATGAGTTAGAGAGAGTATCTCAGATTTGGAGCACTCTCTGTGCTCACCATTAATTGGAGTAAATCTCTAATATTTCTTCTTACAGAATTGCTGTCAGCTTCACCCCAGATTTTGCACTGGAATGGTGCGATGGATCCGTCAAGTATCTTGCAGTCTGGGTGAACCAGGACACAGGGCTGGCTTTAGGGTGGTGCGACTAGTGCGGCCGCACTGGGCGCTGACCTGGAAGGGGGACAGTGACCTCAGGGGGGCGCAGTGTTTACCAATAACGCACCTGCTGCAGAGTTCCTTGTGCTTTCAGGAAGAAATAAAAATGTCAAGATAACTCTTGTGATTAATGTTACTGCTAGAGAGAGAGTTCCTAGTTTTGTCTAGTAGCAATTTTGACTCTCCATAAAGTAGTGCGGAGGGTTAAGATGGCTGCTGCAAAGAACCGATCTGCATTTTATGTGGATAGCGAGTGGATTAGTAAAGTCAGCCGTTACCAGCACTTTAAAACAAATTAAATATATGTGAGAGAGGGGCTATGGAGAGATGAGGGGCGCTTTTGCTAGGTGGTAGTGAGGGACTCCGAGAAGGAGGTCATGGGGGAGTGGGGTGCCAAAAAAAGATTGTTGCACCAGGCGCAACCAGCACTAAGGCCGGCCCTGCCAGGACATGGAGAAGGTTATAAGAGAGAGTTATAGGCAGACAGTCCTCAAAATGTCTGAACAAATCACTTGTTGAATGGCCATTCCCCTGTCGTTAGCAGGTAGACTAGGACTCAAAAAAATGGTGCTCCTACTCAAGCTGTTGTATCTGTTTATTATCATTCCTCTCCTACTCAAAATCTTTTCCAGCAAATCCGCTCTTAATTTAATAGACGGACTTGGGTGAATAAACAATCTAGGATTAAATGGGAACCTCTCATGTTGCCCTTTCACCGTTGGGATTTTGACACGCCAAACCAGTAGCATTATTATTTATGTACCCAAGCTCACTTCTCGCACTATTGGTTCTGGCCTGCCCCTATCTCTCACACCTGGTGATTAAAATAGATGTAGTTGCCCCGACACAGCTCAGGGAACTAATTGGAGCCTAAGCCTAGCTTACACTCTAAACATGGCTACGGCTGTCTGCACATCCAGGGCCTGGAATGAACAGGGCAGAAGAGTGGGTCTGGGGTTCTCTACTCCCATTATCTTCCTCTTCGACAGCACCCACTGATGCATGCCGCACACGAGCCAAAGGCGATCTCTCAGTCGTCTAAAAGATGACTATATAACAACAAGCAATTTATATCATTGATTACATGCAGGGCGATCTTATCATCCACTTCCCTAGATATATTCCTTCATTATAGACTAAGGGCCACACTGAGAGTGGTCACTTCGGACTTTGCTACAGTACCCACAATCTGCCACACACTGGAGAGACTCCATGCCGTCACTGCCATGAAACAACTGATCTCCAAACTATATTGCACTGCATAGGAGACTTCTACAGCACCCGTACTGTCTGCAAGATCCACATTGGAAGAGGAGATGGGCCTAGAAATATCGGGAGGAAATGTGAAAGATTTGTTGTACATAGATCAGTGTGGTGTCACCAAGTAGCAGGCTCCTTATCATTCATTATAAAATTATGCAGCTAGCATATCACACCCCATAATCATTGCATGGATTTGGCCTCCGTGAGGACTCGGATTGTGCCAGATGTAGACCGCAGGGAACAAATGCTCTGCATCTTTTCTGGTCTTGTAGCAATATTCAGTGTTACCTGGGGGCAGTCCTTAATACATTGTCTAAGGTTATCTATTTGCTATACCCTACGACCCGAGGGTTGCAGTACTGGGGTGGGTGTGGGAGATTCCAGTGACACACAGACGTTACACTGTACTGGCGCTGTTGCAGGTGAAGAGACTGGTAGCATGCTGGGGCAGAGGGAGATTGCCCAAATATAAGCAATGGATTGAATGCTTGATATACTGTAATGAACAATTCGATATATATGCTGAATCACTGCCTAAAGATATCTGGAACCCCCATATGTCCTCCTTATTAACTGTATCCAAAGGAGTGGCTTTTATGGGTGCCAGGGAGGTGACTCATCACCCTATTCAATGAGTAGCCATGCACCACCTATTGAAGGCATGACGATTTGATATGACACACTTTGACAATGATATTAAGGGTTTCTTTGAGGGAAAAACTGGTGGGAATTGTAAAAGTGGTAGTCTATGAAATTGCAAGTCTACTACTGTCATGGCGTGCATTACCTATGCTATGCAATTTTTACAACTGAAGTTATAATATTTTGCATTGTAATTGTTGGATTGACTCAAACTGAAAATAATTTTTTAAAAAATAAGTCCTCACATATTCACCTTTCGAATACAAATCCAATACTTGGATAAAGTCTAAGCAGCAGTTAGGGATAGTAAACTCCTTATTTAGCAGTAGGTGCGACTTGTAGTTCCATGGAATATCCCTACCTAATGTGCGTCAGGACAGAAGCCAGTGATTGCAGTTTTGGGGATCAGACCTAAACACAATCTCATCAGACTTTGTAGGGTTCAGCTTTAGCTTGCTGGAGCTCATACTGCCATCTATGGCCTTGAACCATAAATAAAGTTGCTCTCTTTGGGTAAATGGGGGGGGGGGGTGGAATAGGTTTACAATTACAGGGACATCATGAGCGTAATTGTATATCCCAAAGTGATGCAATGCAATACTATTGATCAAGAGCAGTACTGTAGAATGCATGGCCCATCACTTACAAAGGACTAAAACTTGTTCATGAAAGTAAATATTTAGCACGGTTTAAGTGTTCTTTCACGTAAAGCACTTCTACTTCCCTCCTATCCATAATAGACTCCAGCACTCAACCAGCTAGCTATGATTCTTTGATTTAAATAACCGCTACCTTAAAAATAGTTCTTAGTCAAGTTTCCACAAGATTACTATGGAACAAACAGTATCGTATTTTATTTGTTATTTCACTGTTCAAACAATATGGGATAAATCAACAAAGATAATCACCATTATGACATGGAAGCAATCCCTGATGGTTGCGGTGTGTGGGAACGTGTACTACTAATATAACAAAGACATTTATTTGACTGAACATAGTTTTCCGTTTATCACTGACCACTCGTTTTGAATCATTGACAATTCTTGGTTTCCTAATACAAAACGCACCCGTATACAAACGTAGCAGTTCATCAAACAGTGATTTAAATGACACCCAATAAGGCAGAATTCCTCTGCAAGCCACGGGATATCCCAATGCCTGTTCCAGAATCTACTCAGAAGCAGGTACCGCACTGTCTCCGTTGCACAGATTTACACTTTTATTAAATCTGTGTATTTGTCTTTTTGTTTCTGTTTATATTATCTTTAGCAAACCGATTTTGTATGAAATAAAGAGCCCTCCTGAAATAAGTTGGGAAAAAGGAGTGCTCTCCTGAAATAAGTTGGGAAAAAGGAGTGCCCTCCTGAAATAAGTTGGGGGAAAAGGAGTGCCTTCCTGAAATAAGTGGGGAAAAATGTATTTTTCTTCTACTTAAAGTCCTCTGTCATTAAAAACAGATATTCGCTGGTCCTCGTTCATTCTGTACTAGCTTTCTGGAAGGACGAATGTACCACTGCATGCCGTGCTTGTGGTTATGTAAGAGTTGAAGTATCAGTATATGCTGCCTGCCAGAAACACAGCTTTTCCGTGAGTGAAAATGAAAGCACGTGTAGCCTTGTCAGTAAATGTCTAGGTGGTGTCTCTTTCTGTTTAATCTCTTAAGCTTAAGCGACCTCATGTAATGCCTTTAAAAAGTAGGTTTATAAACCGCCTTAATTACGTAAAATTGTCTGCCTAAACTAATTATATCAACTTTAAAGGTTACTCAAGTTATGATTTGACTTTTTTCAACCTCACCAAAATTGCACACAAAAAAAACACTTTTCTATTTGTTTTGATCTCTTGTTCGAAGAAAAATGACAGTGCATGCTGTTGCTGTATGATTAATTTAACATGGTTGAGTTTAGAGCCAGTATGCTATACATAATTTTCAGAAGTGCTCTTTACATACTGTGTAGTGTAATGTGTTGAGTGACTGTAACTATGTAGAGAAGGCGGGTTTTATTGTAATCCACTGTTTTTGGAGTCTGGGGGGTCTGGTGAGCTGGCACAAAGCCTCTATCCCAGAGATGCAGATGGCACCTAGTTTTAAAAGAAACAACTTCTGTCTTGTATATGCTTTAAAGCAGTAACTATGTTCTAGTGTTAAACTGTGTGGGGGCAAAGTGGCACCCTAAATTTTATGACACCCTAAAACTTCTCCCTCAGAGTTCTCACATTTCACTGGATCGGAGATGGTGTTAATCCTCAATATCATGAGCCAGTATGCCCCTGTGTTAAGGCACCTCCCAAAGCATCAAAAATCAGAAATAAAATTCATTAATTGAAATTAATTAAATGGGCCTAATCAATAATTGAGTTCTAGTTCAATGAAAAGTTAAAGGGTTTTATTACTGAATTTAAATTAAAGCGGTACAAAGTCAATACCTTCTAGGGTCTCAAATGCAGAGTTATACAGATTACTAAAATCATAAATTATTGCACGTCCCAAATGGGCAGCAAAATCAGGAAAGAAACTGCCAGCATCCGTAGTAGCATTCAGAAAAGCTCTCGCTCACCCCCAAAATAGTGTTTTTTATACATGATTTTTGCATATGAAATTACAGAGACTACAGACTCACGGTGGGTGGTGTGTGCAAATTTGTCATTTCTTCAGCAAATCAGAGCCCATGAAATTTAAATGCCACATTGCCTTAACTCCTAAACACTAACCCACTAAGTGAATAATTATTCAGCACCCTCTATACGAATATCTTCCAGAGATGCTAGAACATAGCTAGATGCATGAACAATTATGCGTTATGTGGATTGAGGCACAGTGTACTGACGGAAGTCCTTGTAAGTGTTTCAAATCATGACAGAACAGGCAAAAGTTCTAGAGCAGAATAATAATAGTGGAAATAAACAACTACATCTCACCTTGACTGTGTGCTGTAGAGTCGCAAGGGGAGAAGGTGGGTTGGGGGGGGGGCAAACAGGATGAGTGACAGAGATGGCTTCCATCTTGGACAAGATGGAGTTTGCACAAAAATGTGACCTAAGTAACATACATCACAAAAACACACTTCTACGCATCATAGAAAATTTGTTCCAAAAGTAATAACCCAACATCAGAATATAGATGTAAAATTGAGTACAGAAATGCATTCTGCGCCTTGTTAATGATGCACAAAAAATATGAATTCATAAAAATCTTTTAGAAATCCTCCCCTCTGATTATTTTATAATCACTAAAACACAATTGTTAAAAGTTAAACAAATCAAGGATTGGTAAACCGTCTGCATCACTTTCTCTTTCTTTCTGGTTGACTCCTCCATCAGCTTAAACTGGTTGTAAACTCGCTATTTTAAAATTTTTCCATTTCAATTTCTTCTCTCTTTCGCTTTAATGATTTTCTTTCACCCTTACATCCACAGGTTTTTAAACAGGCACCCAGAAACCCTAAACAAGAAAAACAGGACAATTACACAAATCATTATAATTATTACAGGGGTTAGGATTAGTCTCAATGTTTCCCCTCCCAGATTAACAGTTCATTTACCAACTTTGCTAAAAACCTTCCATAACTCAATAACCCATGTACCTACTGTCTCCTTACACCATGCTGTTCTAAAGCTTGGACCTCAAAAGAAATGTTAGCAACATTTTGTATATATGCATTAGTAACCCTGACGTTGTCAAGTATGAAGGTGCAATGCTCCTTTATCTTCAGTACCTTGCAGACACTGCTTTCCTTTACAAGAAGGATATCTTGTGCTAAGCTGTTTTGCATAGTCATAGCCCACATAGCAGTTAGTTCAGAGTTAATTTGAGTTAAAGCTCCGGCTGTTAGAAGCAAGCCAATCAACAAGCGTAGACAAACTTCTATTTTTCACATAATTCATAACCACACCTATAGGTGGAATAATGTCTCCTAATATATCTAATACTATCTGTCTAAATCCACACTACTCTCTCTTCAAACCAACTGCATCATCCACTGCAATAACATGATAAACTTTGGCAAACGCTAAGGCAAGATAACAGGATCCAGCCCTTTTACTAATTGAAATAAGCAGTCTTTCCACACAAATAAAAAATCCCTCTCAGTATAAGATCTTCACCAACCGATGGATTACCATGTACAACATAACTGTTCTCACATTCACTCTCTCCCACATATTCAACTTTTCCAATTCTTGTAGGTTCAGGACACGCCATAAGCATCTCACCCTTTTTCTCATGTTTCATTCTCAATCTTGTATGTAAATTTGCCAATCTGAATTCTTCCTCGGACATAATCTTCTCTATTATCTTTCTCTCTTCTCTCCAATCTCTCACTATTGTAACCCTCCTCTTCTTGTATTCTCTAATGAGCTCATGCTCCTCATTACTCAAAACATATACATACTCCTGATTAGTATTTTTAATTTTCAGCTTAATTCATGCATTGTATTAAAAAATGTATCATATTTAAAACCCTTATTAGCCCCTCCATCTTCAGAGTAGGTAGATCTTCCAGCGATACGCTGAAATCCAATAAGTAAGGCGATAAAAACTCCTTTTTGTTAAAAACACTAACAAACACATTGCACTATAAGCTATAAGAAATAGGTGGTTGTAAGTAGGTAGCTCCTTCACCTACGTCGATCTTTTCCTCGCAGTCGGGTCACTGCTTCGCCATCGTGCTCTGTTGAAATACAGGCAATATGTCATAGTCAAGCTGTGCGGAATGTCGTCGTTGGGCCCCTCGGTCTGTAGAACTGCTGTCGTCGAACAGCGTCTGTGTCGAAGGGCGATACATCTGTTCTGATCGAAATTGCTAACTTCTTCTCTGATAAAATCAGCAAGATTGATCTATCCTTTGCTATAACCCTCCCACCACTATGCCCCTCACCCCCCCACGACCTTCCGCCCAAGTCTCCTTTCACACCGTCTCCCCCTCCTGACTCTGCCCACCTCCCTTCCGCTGTCACCTTCCCGGCCCAGTTCCAGACTAATCCACAGCCAAAAAATAATGCATCTTGGCTTAACTTCAGGCCAGTTTCAGAGCGGGATGTCCTCAACATCATCACTAAACTTAAACCTTCTTCTCATACCCTGGACCCTCTTCCCGCTAACCTTGTTCAAGACTTAAAACATATCATCGCACCCTACTGGACTAACATCATCAACTCCTCCTTTATCACAGGATGTGT
This sequence comes from Calotriton arnoldi, assembly GCA_963921515.1. Taxonomy (NCBI): domain Eukaryota; kingdom Metazoa; phylum Chordata; class Amphibia; order Caudata; family Salamandridae; genus Calotriton; species Calotriton arnoldi. Next base: position 279,090 of record CAWUFW010009867.1, read on the forward strand.
CCCGGTCTCCCTCCAGCTTGGCCAGGTCACTCCCACCCTCAAAAATCCCACTGCCGACCCCGCTGACCTTAACAATCTGCGCCCCATTTCTAATCTTCCTCTGCTATCCAAAGCCCTCAAAAAATGCGCCTTGCTCCAACTAGACAATCACATTGCCTCCTTCAAGCTTTTGGATACATTGCAGTCAGGCTTTAGAAAAGGCTGCAGTACCGAAACTGCTATGCTTAACATTGTTGATGACATACATCACTCCCTCGACAAAGGTGAGGCCTCCCTTCTTATCCTTCTTGACCTCTCCGCGGCTTTCGATACTGTCAACCACTCTACCTTACTCAACACCCTCAAAGATCGGTTTGGCCTCAATGGTCCTGTCCTCGAATGGTTCACCTCCTTCTTCCATCACAGAACACAACAAGTCAAGATCAAACATTGCCTCTCCAAACCCATGCCGGTCTCCCTCGGTGTTCCCCAGGGGTCCATTCTCTCTCCCTCACTATTTAACCTCTTCATGGAGCCCCTCATTCTTAAGCAAGCAGGAATCAACTACCACCTATATGCTGACGACACCCAGCTTTACTATAAGATCAAATCCCATGCCGACATTCTGCACCTTAATGACTCCCTGACTAAGATTCAACAATGGTTCCATCACAACCATCTTAAACTCAACCGTAAAAAAACGGAAATCATTCTTTTCGCTCCCAAAAACAACCAGCTCCCTATTCAACACTGGATCTCTGACCTTAAAGCTCTCAACTGCTCTTTGTCCACCTCTAACTCAGTTAAATCCCTGGGAATAAGAATTGACCAGAACCTCAGCCCTTCTCCCCACATAAAAAACGCGGCCAAAAGTGCTCTCTTCTCTCTACTTCACCTCAAGAAAATTAAACCTTTCATCCCTGCAGATGACTTCAAACTAGTGGTTCAATCACTAGTACTCTCTAGATTGGATTATGGTAACGCTATTCTTTCTGGAACGCCAAAAGCCCACTTAGTTCCCAATAAAATCAGTCCTCAACCTCGCTGCCAGGCTTATCTCTGATTGTAAGCGGTTTGACCACATCTCCCCCATCCTCAAAGAGCTCAAATGGCTTCCCATTGAAGGCCGATCCACCTACAAGAACGCTTGCATTACGCATAAAGCCATTCATCTTCAGACTCCTGCTTATCTCTCTGACAAACTCCACAAAGCTGGCTGCTCTAGAGTTCTGAGGTATAACAAACAACAATGTCTCAAGGGTATCATTTCAAAGGACAAATATACAAGCATGTGTAATGACACAGTTAATTATACAGGATTGAATCCATAGGGGAAAGAAACCAGGGAAACATTTCATTTAAGCGAAGAATATATTTTATGTAATATACATGCTGGACATATTAACTTCATATATTCAAGCACATGGGTCAGTAGCACTGCGTTACATTCAATGGCATGTAACCAACAAAATACTGTGCACAAGTGCTCGTGAAGTGTAGTGACGGCGCAAGTGACACATGACGTGGTATAGACAGTGAGAAGGATGGGCGCAAACAACAAGTGAGATAAAAACCACGATTTACATGTTCAGGATACCACGACAATAAATGACAAGAAAAATCAATTTTTAAATGTGTAGGGTATCCATGATTGGGGGCGCCAAGAGTTCCACTGTGGGAGTCGACGGCGTTTCGGCCTGCAAGAGTCTTAGGCCATCATCAGGACCGGGTTACATTAGTTCAATTGCAGTGATAAGGATAGAAGAATAAATATGGAGGGCTCCGTATGCTCAGTGGACCAAGAAGGACAGATAGATTGAGTTTAAAGATAGAGGAGTAGAGGTGGAGCCCTAATAGAATCAAAAATTTTAAAAGAACGCTGCTAGAAAAATCGCGTGTCTAGGCTCCTGAAGAGAGAAAAGAGAAGTGGGGAAAGCGCTTAGAAGGTAATGAGTTAAACTCACTCTTAACGTCCAAGAGGGATTAATCCCAGAATTGAGCTTGGACCGGTGAGAATGTTGCTGGAGAGTTTCAATTTCAAAGATATCTGCGAAAAAGAAAGGACGTTCAATTTAGCAAACTCGGAATAGGCATGAGTATAAAGAATCAGCCATGCGGTAACTGGATGCAGGGGGCAAGGACGCATGAAGTCAATAGTGAACCTAATACGCCTAGCGTGCGAAGGAAGGAGCGGGGAGTGCCATGGAGCTAGAGGGCACAAAGGTTACCTCTCAGTGAGAAGAAATGTCCGGGGTATAGGAACCGTAAAGTCCCAATGAGAACGCTGAGGCAAAAACAACGGAAGAAGCGGGAAACGTTTAGAAGGTCTGCCACTAGCGACCAGTCAAAGGGAGGGAGGGGGACGCATAAGTACGGGGGCCAAGGGGCTGTCAATGAGTCGTGAACGGGATAACCAGGGAAGGGGACAGGCAGCGGAGTACTTACTAGGACGTGAACGGGAAAACAAGGGAACACCGCTGAGGCGGGCAACAGAGTACTTACTAATTATCCGGACGTAGGACAGAGAACAGCCGAAGAGTCTGTCTGTCTTTCAGGAATGAATCATGGCTCGCCGGCAGGAATCAGGCTGTGATTACACGGAAGTGGAGTAGAGCGTGATAAGGACGCCTAGCCTACCACGTGATGGGGCGGAGAAAAAACGCTAGAAAGCGCACTAGTACAGTTAAAGGGGGAGAAAAAGAGAGGACAGACTAAGCTAAGCGTAAAACATTAGTTGAAGCGTAGATAGCTGTTATTTGAAGTGCAAAGAATAATGAAAGTACAATTGTAAATAATTAATTTAAATTACAATTTTTAACGATACGTATTGGTGACCGATAGTAATATACATTTAATTAGCTAACAATTAGCACTAGACATCATTGGTCCTGTCCTCGAATGGTTCACCTCCTTCTTCCATCACAGAACACAACAAGTCAAGATCAAACATTGCCTCTCCAAACCCATGCCGGTCTCCCTCGGTGTTCCCCAGGGGTCCATTCTCTCTCCCTCACTATTTAACCTCTTCATGGAGCCCCTCACCCTCATTCTTAAGCAAGCAGGAATCAACTACCACCTATATGCTGACGACACCCAGCTTTACTATAAGATCAATCCCATGCCGACATTCTGCACCTTAATGACTCCCTGACTAAGATTCAACAATGGTTCCATCACAACCATCTTAAACTCAACCCTAAAAAAACGGAAATCATTCTTTTCGCTCCCAAAAACAACCAGCTCCCTATTCAACACTGGATCTCTGACCTTAAAGCTCTCAACTGCTCTTTGTCCACCTCTAACTCAGTTAAATCCCTGGGAATAAGAATTGACCAGAACCTCAGCCCTTCTCCCCACATAAAAACGCGGCCAAAAGTGCTCTCTTCTCTCTACTTCACCTCAAGAAAATTAAACCTTTCATCCCTGCAGATGACTTCAAACTAGTGGTTCAATCACTAGTACTCTCTAGATTGGATTATGGTAACGCTATTCTTTCTGGAACGCCAAAAGCCCACTTAGTCCCAATAAAATCAGTCCTCAACCTCGCTGCCAGGCTTATCTCTGATTGTAAGCGGTTTGACCACATCTCCCCCATCCTCAAAGAGCTCAAATGGCTTCCCATTGAAGGCCGATCCACCTACAAGAACGCTTGCATTACGCATAAAGCCATCCATCTTCAGACTCCTGCTTATCTCTCTGACAAACTCCACAAAGCTGGCTGCTCTAGAGTTCTGAGGAGCACAAACTCTCTCATGCTAGTTCCCCCTTTGGTAAATAAGAAAGCCACCCAATTACGCTCTTTCTCTGGAAATGCACCTACCACCTGGAACTCACTCCCTAAAGAGCTACGTTGTAACCCCTCCTACCTCAACTTCAAAACAGATCTCAAGAGACACCTACTCAATAAATACTGGGGTCCTTAGTCTTACCACCCTACCGGGTTCCACATCCTCCCCAGGATGACGTCTGGTTCTCTCCGCTTTGCCCCTGACCTACTACACCACCCTCCTCTCCGCCTTGCATATACTTCCATCCTCCCCCTACTTATTCTCCTACAATCTCGGCCTACTCCTGCATACAATCTCCTCTCCCGCCACCCCCTATGGGCCCCCTACCTCTATACTTCCCCCATCCCTGACAACCCTTGCTAGCCCCTCTACCCAATTCTGGATATGTTCTAAAATATTCCCCTTATTTTTTGAACCCTTTATTTTCTGTGCTTTACATACTGTTATGATTATCTTGCACATCTTTTTGTACAAATGTTATACTGCAATTGATACCTCCCTCAACCTTTGTAAAGCGCTCTGATACCTTCGGGTCTAGCCAGCGCTATATAAAACTGTTTAAATAAAATAAATGAAAATAAACAAATAAAAAATCTGTTCCGACCGTCGCAGTGGTGACAATGCGTCGGTTTTGTAGAAAATCAGCTGCAGAACACACTTCTGAGGCTCTGGACTGGAGAGGGCACCTCAGGCAGGGGTAGGACTCACAGATGGCAGAGTCCAGCAGCACTATTTGGATTGTAGGAAGTCTTTTGTATCCCTGAGACTTCAGAAAACAGTAGGCAAGCCCCTGTAGTTCAAGCGACTTGTCCTCAAGTGACGTATCCTCAGCAAGGCAGAGATGAACAGGCAGCAGGGCAACTCAGCAAAGCAGAGAAACAGTTCCTCAGAACAGTCAGTCATGGCAAAGTGGCAATCCTTACAGCACAGCAGTCTTTACTCCAGCATAGATGTTCCCAGGTCCAGTAGTGTACTGATTTGGTAGGGTCAGAGTCCCAGTTCTTATAACCAAATATGCCTTTGAAGTGAGGGGTGACTTTAAAGCAGCTCCTTGAAGTGCACAGGTCCCCTTTCATCCCAGCCTTGTCTGCCAGGCCATCTCTGGGGATATCAGTCCTTTGTACAAGGACAGGGCACAGCCTATTCAGATGTAAGTGTGAGCTCCCTCTCCCCCTTGCTGCCCAGGAAGGTTATCAGAATGCAGATGAGTCCTCTGTCACACTTGCCCTTCTTTGGTGGGAGTGACAGCTGTCAGGAGGGAACTATACTATATGGTACTATGGCAGGACCAGGTCCCTGTCTCTGTACTTTATCAGTATATGGAAGAGGTCTGGAATTCAAAGGATCATTTACAAAGTTATCTTTCTCATCTGAATCTTCATTTAGTTTTTCTCTTTCCTTCATCAATTTTCTTTTTGTCTTCTAACTCCTTGACTATTGTAGGGAAGACTCTCACTTCATCATATCCTCCCTCCAGCATATTTCCTTTTGATCCCACTTGTTCTCAAGCCATTATCTAACTGAACCCCTCACTTGCTCTGAAGTTTTCTTTCTCTCCTTTTCTGTAGCTATGCAATCCCATTTGTTCAGTGCCTCAAGCTGCCTAGTTCTCGGAATTGCCTTTCTGTCATCCATAGCTTGCTCCAGGAAACCTAGCTTTCTATTATTAAAGGTGCCCTCTAAAGAAAACTGCAAGTCTTTATCATAAGCAGCATATGCATGTCATTTAGCAATCCAGGTACACATATAGAACCCAATGTCAAACATCATTTAATATGCAGGTGTTCCTTCGGCTTTTCATTTCTGGCCCTCAGTATAAAGTACAATAGAGACTTTAGGCTTTTTCAACACACCACCCATTATTTCTACTCCAAACGATCCAAAAATCACACAAAATAAGCTAGCTAATAACAACCAATCCCAATGCGATTACGCCAAAAGTCAACCAATCACAGTGCGGTTCTGTCAGCAACCAACCAACTACAGCTCAGTTTTGTGGTGATGTCTCACCAGTCCCAGGGTGGCTCACCGGCTGACTAACCAATCACAGCACAACTTCTCTGTGAATGAGGAAAAAGATTTTAAAGCCTCTCTCAGTGAACTTACACTAAATTACCTTGTCTGCTCAACTTAAATAGGAAGAAAATCCTCATTTTAAAATAAGAGAAATCTCACAAACGATAAAAAACAAGATCAGTACCTTTTCAGTACTGATTATAATGCACACTAAGCAGACACCCATCTAATGGTAACCTACCCCTGGTTTATGTACTTTTTCACTTTTCACCGTTCACTTAGGAACAAAATACACCAACCTAGATTAGGCACACAAGCTCCTAGAAATGAAATCTTGTTAATTCAGAAAACCCTATCTATTTGTGACCACATAATTTCGAGATCTTGGATTTCAACGAATCCGATAACCAGACAAACCATTAATAAAATCTTTTCAACACAGAAATCACAAATGAGAATAGTACCTTAGAACAACAGTGATCTAACCACCAGTTGAAACCAAAATCAACATTGCATATCCAAAAACCTCACGCACAGCATAACAATCAATTTCTCAGCACAAAACTCAAAATCTGTTACACATTGTAGACACACCAGAAGCACTCACAAATATCAGAATCATTGTCTTGTTCATACTTGCATTCCAATTCGTTCAGAAATAGCGCTACAAGTAAGATTCTCAGCAAATCCTGCAAGATATTCCACACCCTTTACCAGTTTTCCAGTGTGGATAAAACAATTAAGCTAGGGACATGTAAGCAGAAAGGAGGTGTTATTTAACGTGTAGCCATGCTCTGCTACCAAAACTGTGGGAGCAAAGTGATATACCAAATTTGAGACACCCAAATATGTACCTCAGAGTTCGTACATTTCACTGATCGGAGACTGTTGTCTCTCAATTTCATGAGGCAATGCATCCCTGCATTAAGGCACCTCCCAAAGCATCAAATATCAGAAAAACAATTAATTAATTAATGAAGATGAATTAAATGGGCTCAAACAATAATTGAGTTCTAGATCAATGAAAAGTTAAAGAGTTTTACAAAAGAATTTAAATTAAAGTGGTACAAAGTCAATGCCATGAAGGCTGTCAAGTGCACGGATATGCAAGTATGCAAACATCCTAAATTGTTCTAAGTCCCAAATGAGCAGCAAAATCAGGAAAAAAAAATGCACAGCATCCCTAGTAGCATTTGGGAAAGCTCTAGCTCACCCCCAAAATAAAGGGGTTTTGTACATTATTTTCACATATGAAATTACAGAGACCACGGACTCAGTGTTGTGAGCAAATGTATAATTTCTTCAGCAAATCAGAGCACATGAAAATGAAATGCCCCATTGCCTTAACACCTAAACACTAACCCACTACATTAATAATTATTCAGCACCCTCTATGATAATGTCCGGAGATGCTAGAACAGGCTTTTCCAACCTTTTCTGTAGTGAAAGCTACTTCTGGTGACTGAAAAGCATCCTGAGCAACTGCCTAATAGATAAGGGTACATAAAGTCCAAGTAACTTAAGCACCGACCCTAGAGTATCCCAGTCCTGCTCCAGTGAGCATATAGCATTAATGCCACAGGAGCTCCATAGCAAATATATGGTGTGGGGTCTCCAAGGATGAGTTTTGTCCTTTGTTTATGAATCACACGGAGGTGAGAGTTTAATTTAGACGTGTGCTCTCATTTTTCTGCAACACATAAGATGACCGTATTCTCATTTTGAAAGTTCGAGCACAGAGGACCATTAGCAATAATACATTTTGCATGGGCAATGTAGGCTTTATAGATATCTAGAAGTAAACATATCTCTGCAGTTACCGGCACACTCTCAGACAATAATAACAAACAAAGTAACTATGAAGAGATTGCTTTAAGAAGCTGGGGATGAAATAAAAAGAAGAAAGACAGAAATAAAGCAATGAAGAATGGAAGAGAGAGGAAAGAGAGGAAGAAATAAAAAGGAAGTCGAGGTAGAAAGTAAAGGATGTGAGGTAAAGAAGGTGGAAACAAACGAAGCAAGAGACAATGGGAGAAAGCTTGTAAGGAGAGGAAGACCACAGAGGAAGAAGGGAAGGAAGAGTGAGAACCAGTGACAAAGAAAAGCAGGAAAGAAATGGAGTGAATGAGAAAAAGGAAGGGAGAGAGAAAGGTGGGGTGAGGGCATGAGAGAGTGAAGGAGAAAGACGAGGAAATCAAAGAAAAAGGAGAAGGAAGAAGCAAGAGAAACAAGGCGAGAATGAGAGAAAAAGGACATGAGAAATGGCAGACTAATAAAGAAGAAAAAAGAAGAGGAAAAGAAGCTAAGCAAAGGAGAAAGAAGAAATATAGGGGGAAAGGAGTACAAGCAAGAAACACATGAAGATGACGCTGAACAAGGGAAGAGCAAGTCAGAAAGAAAACCGAGTGAAGGAAAGGGAAAAGTAGAGCAAGTACAGTACAAATCGAGAAGGAAAGGGGTAGAAAAAAGTAGAGCATGAAAGAAAAAGCAAAGTGAAAGACAAAAACAGGAAAGGAGCATAAGGAGAGAACGAAGGAATGAATGAAAGCGGCGAAGAAAAAAGAAAGTAACAAAGAAAGGAGAGATAGAAGCGAGAAAATGAAAAAAAGTGAAAAAAGGGCAACAAGAAAGTTGAAACAAAAGACAGGAAGAAAGAATAAAGGAGGCAATTAAGAAAAGTTCAAAAAAGTTGAGAATAAAAGTAGACAGGAGAAAAAGTGGGGAGAAACCCCAACAGAAACATGGAGAGTGAACCGAAGCAAAAGGAAGGAACTAATGAAACATGGAAAGATGGACAAATAAAAAGGAAAAAGAAAGAAACAAAGAAAATGAAAGATAAGAAATAAAGGAAGAATTTTTCAGAAGAGTATGGACTACATGGTCCTGCATTTTCAGCTTCGCAGGCCACACATTAAGTGGTGCACTGTGTTTTAAAGTGCTGTCTTCGCATTTGGGCAGCTGCATATTGTCAAACTAGTTGACAGGTAATTATCACATGCGACCTACTTAGAAGTAGTCTGAGAGCTACTGGCAGCTCGTAATTGACCTGTTGGAGACCCCCGATTACATGCATGCAAAAGTAAGACCAGTCATAGCGCTTTTTTTCCCTTTTTTGTGTATAACTTTTAGCTGCTGTGGAAGATGCTTAAAAACACTGACAAAGCCAATAGTTTGCATAGGCAAGACCTGTTGGCTATGCCAATGCTCGTTTCATAAAGGAAAGAGGAGCATGCAGTCTTGTTTCTAGTCTCCCGAAACGATTGCTTAACTGAACTAGTCTTTAAATTGAAACGGAAAGCACGTTTATGGATGTTAAACGTTTTTCATGTAAAGATGTTATATCAGTTGTTTGATTAACAAGGTGTGTGTGCGCGCGCGCGCGCCCCCGCGGGGATGTTTCTTCTGCGCCTTAGTAAGGTGTTGGGTGAGTTCCTACTGTTTAATTATTAAGTTTGATGTATTGTAACAAAATGTGAATTTGTGAGGGCTTTTGTTGTAAACGTTTTATCTTGGGTCATTTTGCTGGTTGGAGGTGTTGGACTGTCAGTTTGAATTTCGGAGTGTTCTTTCGTTAGCGGCCCTCGTTGGTGGCATGGCATGCCCTCGCTCAAAAGATCCCATCTCACGAAATGTTCTATGACTGATGTTGTCAAGTCTCGACGTTGAAGCCTTGCTTTCCGGTGCATTCTACCCTGTGCCAAAAGCTTTGTAAGGTTCATGCCAAACTGCTGTAGTGCTTCACGGCTGCTGTGCTTCTGTGAAGCGACGATAGGTGCATTTTACAGGTTAAGTGCATATTACACAATAGTGTAAAGTTCCCCAATAACTGCTTTTGATTGCATGTTTGAACTCGGTGTAACAAAATGACAAGTCTGAGTTCTTCCGAGTCTTGAACCTTTATCTTCCTGTCATACTACAGTTCTCACCGTCCGCTTAGTTACCCAGCGCTCCCAGGATGTTATGTGATATCGTGTGTTCTCTCGGCTTGTTGCTACAGCTGTGTTCCAGCATGCTTTTAATACTGCTGGCTTTCTGTACTTCCGCTCTGTTATCTGCAATCTTACAGTACGCGTTTGTCAGCTCACCTTTATTATGCATGTAGCATCTTGTGTTGTTCTACCTTACATCAGGTATCTGTCTCTATCCTTTGTTTTCAGTGTGCCGCAGGGGGTCAGTCTTGTGGCCCCCCCGGCTTGTTTACATCCTGTATCTGGCTGATTCCAGTACCGATGCTGGGTCAGTTGCGAGAGTCTGTGTCGGATTAAAGTACTTACCAGCTTCTCGCCGTGTTCGGTTTTCATTATTGGTGATGAACGTCGGTCTGTACTTTACTGTCAGCACCGGCACAACTTTTATTCTTTTTTTTACACATGCTCAGTACATCACAGATGAAAGCAAGGACAGTTTTGATTAAGGTGACGCATATACTGCGCATTATCACAGGCGCCCTCCTAACTTGGTCCACTCATTTACATTGTCAGTGACTCACTGCATATGGTTCCTCCCTTGTGCTCGCGAAGCTTTTCACAGACTAGCCCTCATCTCTGTTGTAATCATTGCCTATCGCGTGAATTACAATGTTTTCAACAGTGAGGTGAAGTCTGTGAGTCATCGTCTGCTGTTGGGCGAGATACACCCGGAGCGGTTCCCAAATGCCTGTAGGTCTTGATGTCGGGGGCTGCTGAGTGGCCTATCAGGCCGGACTGGCAACTGAAACCGTCCATGGCAAACTGCTCGGCCAGCCCCCCCTGATGTGAGGGGGCGTGCAGCCGAGCAGTTTGCGAGCGCCTGTTTTGGCCGATTTAGTTACAGGGGGCCGATATTGCCGACCCCTGGTAACAAAAACGGCCCCCAGGGGCCCATAACCGGCCCCCACCCTAGCGGCCCACCGGGGAAACACCCGGTGCCCGCTACGGCCAGTCCGGCCCTACCTATGCCCCCTAGTGTTCGTTCCATGCTGCTAGGTCTCGTGACCAGATTTTTATTCTAGGCACGTGTGGTCCGCCCGAGTGCATGTCTTTCCAGGCCCGCTCTGCGACTGCTCGTTTTCTTCCGACCTTCATTCACGTCGAGAGGCTGGTGACCACCTGGAGCGGCATTCGTTGTTCCTGCAGGACCCAGGGCCAGCGCTAGGCATGGGCATTATGGGCAGCTGCCCAGGGCCTCGCACTCAGCCCACCAGCATGGGGCCCTGCACCAGTGCAACACACCACCAAACCTTTTGTGCCCCTGCCGATCCCATTGAAGAAAGGTGTCTGTTTGCAATTGGACTTACAGAAGGGGACCCCCTCCATGGGCCTCTCGGGGATGGTGTGGGGAGGCCTAGGGAAGGGGGACACTTCATCCTGTGCCATTTTGTCCTGCAATTAGGCCTCCTGCTTGGCTAACCATTGAGAGACACTGTGGGACACCCATTGTCAGCACTTTACCGTCTGCACAGTTGTAACTCTCAGCCCCCAAGCTAATCTCACACCTTCAGCCCGATATGAGCTGTGAAAGAGGCGCTTGTAGGTGGCAGAAAGGGGATCTGCGGCCCTGGAGGAGTCTGCACAAACCAGCTTCTGGAGCCCTGAAGGTGTCACTAATGTAAATTTGAGGGGCCTTGCACATTCCCCTTCGCCCGGGGCCCCAAAAATCCTAGAACCGGCCCTGGCAGGACCACATTGGAGGACAAGAGAGGTGTCCTCCTACAGCTCTCAGCTGGAAGGAGGTATTTTGCCCATTATTTTTCAGACAGCCTGGATCTGATGGAAGAGCAACACTGGTGCTCCACCCACTCCCGCTAAGCATTTGAAAGTTTGTGCATGCTGCACTTGCAAGGGCTGTTAAGCTCTACTAGATGCTCGTTGGGCATGCTTCAGGGAAGAAGCAAGACATCTCTTCCTTGCCAAACTATATGTAAATACTCTTCAGCTTGCAACGTTTTGGGGCCTCAACATCTGTGGTATGCGCGTGTGTTGGGAGCATATCCTTGGACGTTGCTACTTGCCTTTGATATGCAAACATAAGAACAAATCAGTGGAATTTTCTTCCTGTGATATGCGCACAGAAATATTGCATATCCTGAAATGCAGCACATTGCTGTGATATGTACACAAATTCCTCATTTTATTTATTGGAAGATCTTGGCTAAAGATTCTCTTGAGGTAGATGAACGCTTATGGTTGCCATACTGTGACTGTCTTTTGGGCATTTTTTAGGGGGATTGTAATATTCTTTAACTAGCACAAATTGTGGGGCAAATTCTGTTTTATCCACCACCCTTTTGTTAAAAAACAATGGGAAACCATCTACGATCCAGGTGAAAAGAAAAATCCATCACTTATATGAAGGCTGTAGAAGCAGTTAAGAAGCCTGTTGGGACACATAAGAACATATTTCTTCATTTTCTGGGATGTAAGGGCCAAATGTTTTTAGGACCTCACCCCAGATTATGCCCTAAGAAGCACAGGGGAGGGGGGCCTGGCCAACTGCCGAACATGGCGGACGTGTACTACGCGAGCTCCTAGCTCCAGTCGTCACTATCTGACATCATCAACAGGGGAACAGGTGATTTTCCTGACTAACCGGTGTCTGTGACTGCTGAAGTCTTTGGCCGAAGCAGTTCGGGGCACCTGTACCAGCAGTTGCAGCTGGAGCGTGCCATGGCAGCGTGGCTGGGGCCTTTGAGGGTCACGGTCTGATAGATAAGCAATCGGGACGCCACCAGCCTCTCCGAAGAGGAGAATATGGATAGGTGAGAGCCCCACTCTGTTACCTGAGATATGGGGCCCAGGCATGGGATCTATGGGCTTGGAGTGCCTAACATAGCTGTGCGCTGCACTGAACACGCAGCCAGAACCCAGAGGCGTGCTAAACACTAGGTAAGCGGGGTCCTGACTAGGCTGGCGCTGTGCCCTGCTGGCTTCTTGACCTGACCGGCATTGCTTTCCATCCGCCTCCCGCTTATACCTGACTCCAGCCTTGTCACCCTCAGGCCTCCTTCCCCCTGGTTCTTATCCAAGGACTGGATTGCGCTTCTGGAGTGCTACCTTGCAGATTACAGGCCTCTCCTTGGTTGGCGCATTGTGGGGGCCCTGCTGCTTACAGGGGTGGTCTGGCGGCCCGCTGCTAGAGACAGTGGGCCGCATCTCACACTGCAGGTGCTAGTCATATGGCAGTGGCCGCCCCATCTCCTTCTGCAAATGGGCAGGGTTAGAGCACCCAAGGACACCCCCAGAGCCCCTAGGGGGAGCCAGGATGGCACAGTGCTAGAGGGCTCCCTACCTCTGAGTTTCACCAGACCTCCTGGCGTCATCAGTGGAAGAGGTGACAATGGATAAACTTGACCAATTTCTGGCAGCCATTGGAGACACCTGTAGCTCCCTTGAAACGCAAATCGACACTTTGATGATAGATGTTAATCTATTACATGGTGACCAGCATAAACTGCACATCAGAATCAAACGGAATGAAGACACACTCCGAGATTTGCTCCCACGGACTTCCACTATAGAGAAGGCTTTGACAGGCCTCACTGGATGGGTCACTTTGCTGTAACATCGAGCGGAAGACGCTGAAGGATGAAACCGGAGAAACAGGAGAAAGCACATTTGCATTGTGGACCTCCTGGAGAATATCAAAGGTACGAATGCTGCGCTCCATACATAAATTTGCTATGGACTTATGTTGCACTGCAGCGCCTATGTTCGTGGTGGAAAGGGCACATCGGGCCCCAGCCAAAAAGCACCTTTCGGGAATCCCACCGTGGCCAATAGTAGCTAAGATCTTGAATTTCCAGTATCAAAATACAATATTCCATAGAGTACGTGCCGGTCTCCCTTGACAGTTCCAAGAACCTTATCTTCCATGACTACTCTCTGGCAGTGCAATGACGTAGGGTCACTTTTCTGGGTGTTAAAAAGAAACTCGTCCTGGCCTATGCCCTACATTTCCCCCTAAAATTGGAAAATCTTGGCCAATCAGCGAGTCAATTTCTTCACCGACCTGGAAGACACCTGGGCTTGCATCGACTAATAGCCAATGGCGCCATGCTCTGGACACAAAGGGAGCCCAAAGCAATCATGTCCCCCCCCCTCCCTCGGGGAAACCCCAACGCCGATGTCCTGTAGGAGGATTGGGGGGGTCGCCCATTCACCTTCCCAGATTCAAGTTCAGCATAGGACAGCCCTTGCAACGACAGCGACTCTTCAAGATGCAACCTCCACTCCTACAGCTGCCGATGTGACAGGTGAGTTGTATGATTCGGACTCTAGCAACAACTCCTGTATTGGTCCTTTTGGGACTTCGCAAACCACAAATGAGCTGGAAAAAAAATGAGCAGCTTCTCCTGATTCTAACATTGGGCCCTACCTGTCCATCTCAAATACTCCAGAACCTTCGTTGTGCTTCATTGTGGGTCACGAAAGCCAGTTGCTGTGACCAAAACAATCACCTCTCCTCTCTGTGGCAAGCACATACAGAGAGAATACAGCCAGTTTAGTGAGCCTTCAAGGCTAGCCGGCCCCTTCTCTGTGTTATTTGTCCATGGACCTGGAAGGGGGGGCAGCTGCGGTCACCAAACTGTGGTGACAAATTACTACTGTTCCTACAATTCCCACACATTTACCTCTAATTGAGTACATTGTAGCTCGGTGGCATGTTGTCCACTGGAGGGCTTTGATTCGATGGCATTGTCCAGTATCTTCTGACCACCCTGAAGTTGGAGTTCATCTTCAGCTTTGGTTGGTTTGCTGTACAGCAACTGATCGGGAGTTCATTTCGAGGGGGGGGGGGTTACAATCTGGAGTGTCAACTCGGTCCTGTAGGGGGCTTGCTAAGCAGGAATCAGCAAGGACCACGAGCCCTTCGAATTTCAGCCTATTGCACTACATTAAGGAGACATGACAGTCTAGAGTAAATACATGTTTACACCCTGTGAACCTGTGCGAGATCTGCTTTCATGTATATCCCCCCCAACCCCCAATTCATGGGCATGGGAAGTGTGGGCAGCTGCCCAAGTCCTGCTCGCAATCATAGGGCCCTTGGGCCACTATGCCACGTTTTCAACAACTTCCGTGTTACGAGGCCCAGGAAACAGATGCAGCACCCTCCCCTGGGCCTCCCAGCTGTAGTTAAGCGCTGCGAAGCCCAAAGGAGGGTGGCCCTTAACCTGAGCCCCGCAAGCCATTGAGAGAGAGGTCTAAAGCCTGGGCTGGGCTGCTGGCTGGTATTCCAGTCCCATTGAGAAATTTTCAGTCGCCTTCCTAAAGACATTTCAACTCAGCAAGTTTAGATTTTTGGGGTTTTTATTAGCTTCCCCTGCTGGCCCCTCTCTCTGGGTCTAATTGCCATATCTGCATAATAACAGCGAGTCATTAGATGGGTACTTAAAGTGCCCTTAAGTGTTAAGTGCTCCCTGCCTGTGCATGCATGAGGCACAAGTTACTACTTGTGTAACGATATATCTGTAAGAGACATTATTTAGTGATAGATTCCTTACCTTAGAATATCCCCAGGCGTCAGACTGGATCCGGAAAGTTTTGCTAGCAGTACCCCTGCGCGCCAGTAGGTGGCGTCGTGCGGCTCCGCGTCCGTCGCTGGCGTCGTAAGCGCCGAGATGACGTCACGGAGACTACTTAGGCGCCACCCATGCGCGCTGACGTCAGTTCAGTACACGACTTTCCGCGCCAGGAACGCAGAGCCATGCAAGAAACTGACCACTGGTGCCATGAAACTAGGGCCCTAAAAGGGATGACCTTAACCCTAGAAATCAGTTCGCAGAACGGGGAGGATGGGTGGGGAGGTAAGGAATCTATCACTATTTAATGTCTCTTACAGATATATCGTTACACAAGTAGTAACTTGTGCATCTGAAAGAGACACGTTAGTGATAGATTCCTTACCTTAGAATAGATACCCCAGCAATACCAACCCCGGTGGTGGGTCTGCGAACAAGATTACACCAGAAAGTCACGGAGAACAGAACAGCCAAAGAAGCCGTCTCTCCGGACTTGACTGTCAAGGCAGTAATGCTTGGTAAACGTGTGCAGCGAAGCCCACGTAGCTGCCTGACAAATGTCCTGCAAGGGAACGCCGCGTCCCAAGGCAGTAGTGGCTGCCGTCGCCCTGGTGGAATGGGCACGCAGCCCCACAGGAGGCTCCTTCTTAGCCAACGAGTAACAGGCTTTGATGCAGAGAACGACCCACCGAGAGATGGCCCGTTTGTGCCCGGCCCAACCTTTTTGGGCGCCCACGTAGCCAACAAATAGCTGGTCATCCACCCGGACCTGTTGCGTGCGCTTCAGGTAGAGCGAGAGCGCACGTTTTGGGTCCAGACGGTGGAGCCTCTCCTCCTCTTTTGAAGGATGCGGAGGTGGAAAGAAGGTGGGCAAAGTGATGGTCTGCCCGATGTGGAAGGGCGTGACGACCTTTGGCAAGAAAGAAGGACGGGTCCTTAAAACCACCTTGTCCGGATGAACAGAAAGGAAAGGAGGTTTGGAAGAAAGAGCCTGGAGCTCACTCACTCTTCTGGCAGAGGTGATAGCTACCAGGAAAGACAGCTTGAGAGTGAGAAGACGCAAAGGACAGGTATGAAGGGGCTCGAAGGGAGCGCACATCAGATATGTCAAGACAAGGTTTAAGTCCCATTGAGGCATAATGAACGGCACAGGAGGAAACGTGTGCGTAATGCCTTTCAGGAAACGGTTAACAACCGGGGACTTAAAAAGAGAAGGATGATCTGGAAGCCGGAGAAAGGCGGAGATGGCCGAAAGATAACCTTTGATAGTGCTCAGAGCAGAGCCCTGCTGGGCCAAAGAAAGAAGGAACAGAAGGACCTCGGAAAGAGGGGCAGAAAGGGGATCCACAGCCTTAGCTGTGCACCATGCCACAAACTTGTTCCACCTGCAGGCCTATACCGATTTAGTGGAGGGACGCCTGGCTGCCAGAATGACATCACAGACTTCGAGAGGAAGATCGAAAGCTGTCAACTGCCGCCGCTCAATCTCCACGCATGGAGGTGGAGGCTGGACAGGTTCGGGTGGAGGACCGTCCCCTGCTGCTGCGACAGAAGATCCTCCCGAAGAGGCAGTTGGATCGGGGGATCGATCGCCATGCTGAGTACCTCGGGATACCAGTATCTTCGTGCCCAATCCGGAGCCACAATGATGACTTGGGCCCGGTCGCGCCGAATCTTCTTCAGCACTCTGGGCAGAAGTGGTATAGGCGGAAAGGCATACAACAGACCGCAACTCCACTCGCGACGAAAAGGGTCGCCGAGCGAGTGCCGCCTTGGAAATTCCAACGCGCAGAACTGATGACATTGCGTGTTCTCTTCGGTGGCAAATAGATCTAACCAAGGCTCTCCCCACTGCAGAAAGAGACCTTGCGCCACGTCCGAGTTCAGACGCCATTCGTGATCCATCAAGCACCGGCGGCTGAGTTCGTCCGCCCTGGCGTTCAGAGAACCTGCCAGGTGTTGAACCACCAAGGTAATGCCTTGACGTTCCAGCCAAATCCAGAGGCGCAGAGCCTCCTGACAGAGGGTCCACGACCCCACCCCGCCCTGCTTGTTGCAATACCACATGGCGGTGGTGTTGTCCGTGAACACCTGCACTACACTTCCCCGGACAGAGGGAAGGAATGCCTTCAGTGCAAGCCGGATCGCCCGAAGCTCCAAAAGATTGATATGGAGCCGGGACTCCGCCGGAGACCAGAGGCCTCTGATCTCCGCCTCTCCCAAGTAGCCACCCCATCCCAGGAGGGACGCATCCGTCACCACTGTGTGCTCCGGTTGGGGAAAGGAGAGGGATCTGCCATTGACCCAATCGCGATTCGTGAGCCACCACTGCAAGTGTCGTGCAGTGCCCTCCGAGATCTGGACATGATTGGACAAGTTGCCCTGATGCTGTGCCCACTGGAACTTCAAGTCCCACTGCAGAGCCGGCATATGCCATCTGGCATGTTGCACCAGCAGGATGCAGGAGGCCATCAGGCCCAGGAGCCTGAGGGTCATCCTGACTGAAACCCAGGATAGAGGCTGAAAGATCGGAATCATAGCCTGAATATCCCGGACTCGCTGCTCGTTAGGATAAACCCGAAACAGCGTCGAATCCAGAACCGCTCCGATGAAGGGGAGCTTCTGAGAGGGACTCAGGTGCGACTTCGGCACGTTGATGGAGAACCCCAGCAAATGCAGGAGGTCGGCCGTAGTCTGAAGATGGGTGACGACTGCCTGGGGCGAGCCCGCCTTCAACAGCCAGTCGTCGAGGTAGGGGAAGACTGACACCCCTGACCTGCGCAGATGAGCTGCGACCACCGTCATCACCTTCGTGAACACCCGGGGGCGCTGGTAAGGCCGAAGGGGAGCACGGCAAACTGAAAATGCTCCTGGCCTACCGTGAACCGCAGGTAACGCCGGTGGGCCGGCAGGACGGGGATGTGAAAATAGGCATCCTGCAAGTCCAACGCTACCATCCAGTCTCCAGGGTCGAGGGCAGCCAAGACCTGGGCCAGAGTCAACATCTTGAACTTCTCCTTCCGGAGGAAGCGATTGACGTTCCTGAGGTCCAAGATGGGGCGCAAGCCCCCCTTGTCCTTCTTGGGGACCAGAAAGTAGTGGGAATAACAACCACTCCCTACTTCTGGCCCAGGAACACATTCGATGGTCCCCTTGGCCAAGAGGGCCGCAACTTCCTGCAGGAGAAGTGCCAAGTGGTCCCCCGACATGCGGTGGAACTGAGGTGGCATGGCTGGAGGGGTGGACTGGAAGGGAAGAGCGTAACCCTTGCGGATGATCTGCAACACCCACTTGTCCGAAGTGATAGCGTGCCAGTGGGAGAGATGAAGGCGGACCCTGCCACCCACTGGCGTGGAATGCCCCACAAGGCTCGGATTAGGAAGGTTCGGAGGCCGAAGCGGCGGGGGCGGAGGTGGACTGACCCCCACGCTGATTCCCAGATCCGCCCCTGCGGAAACCGCGGCCGCGCTGAGGCTGGTTCTGCCCCGGCTTGTTGAAAGAACGTGCCTGGGCGCCCCTCCCGTTGCCACGAAAGGAACGAAACCCAGGAGTGGCTGGGCTTTTCGTGGAAAGACCTAATGACTTGGCCGTGGCCCGCGAGTCCTTAAAACGCTCCAGCGCACTGTCGGCCTTATTGCCAAACAGGCGAGTGCCATCAAAGGGCATGTCCATGAGTGAGTTTTGGACATCTGGCGAGAACCCGGTAGATCTGAGCCAGGCGTGGCGACGAAGCGCCACAGTCGTAGAAATCGCTCTACCTAAGGAGTCTGCGGTGTCTAAACCACACCGAATGGCGAACTTAGCCGCATCTTTACCTTCTGCAGTGGCTTGGGATAATACAGCCTGGGTCTCCTCAGGACACTGAGGTAACACCTGCGCAACTGTGTCCCACACCGCGTGTGAATAGCGGCCCAATAGGCAGGCGGTATTCACTGACCGCAGCCCCAAGCTGGCCGAAGAGAACAAACGTTTTCCGAACTGTTCCAGCTTCTTAGAGTCCTTATCCGGCGGAGCCGTGGGAAAGGGACTCTGCGACGTCGAAGCTTGGATGACCAGACTCTCAGGTGTAGAATGAGTGGTCAAAAAAGCAGGGTCACCCGGCGCCGGGCGATGACGCCTGGCGACATTCTTATCCACAGGGGCCCCAGTGGAAGGCCGCGACCAAGTGCCCAGCAAGACGTCGGTAAGGGCGTCGTTAAACGGGAGCAGGGGCTCCGACGAGGTGGTCGCCGTCTGGAGCACCTCAGTAAGGAGGTTAGTTTTGAGGGCCACCATAGGGAGATCAAGGTTGAGGACCTCAGCTGCCCGACGGAGCACCATCGTGTAGGAGGCGCCCTCCTCCATAGTAGGCGGGGGAGAGACAAACCCCGGGTCAGAAGAGACGTCGAGGTCGCCGGCGTCCTCCAAGTCGTCTGCCCAGTCCTGCTCGGAGTCACACTGACGGGCGAGAGGGTCCTCGGATCCCTCCCAGTCGTCCTCCACCTCCGCCGCCGGTGGCACCGACCGCGGCGGCGGGGCAGGAGCCGGAGAGGGAACATACGGCGTCGGAAACGGCGCAGAGAACGGCACCGGTCGGGGCCGAACCGGCGCCGTGTCTCAATGCGGATCCCAGGCAGGAACAAAATGGTCCTGGAACCTGGGTAATGGCGGGACGAAAGGCACCCACTGCGGCGCCGGAGGCGGAGCCGAGGGCGGCGCTGGGGCCGGAGCCGGCAGCGTTGGACCTCGTGGCGCCTTGGCCGGAGCCAGCGGCGCAGGATCCTGTGGCGCCAAAGCTGGATCCGCCGGCGGCGCCGGCGGTCCAATAGGATCCAGACACGGGACCGCGGGGCCCGAAGGCGTGCCGGCGGGAGCCCGAGGCCTAAAAAAGGCGGTCCATGGTAGCAAGAAATTCTTGCACCTGTGCGGGAGTCGCCGACGGACCCGGGTAAGGCGGGTAGGCCGCGGGACTCTCGAGCTCCAAGGGAGCCGCAGGGGCAAGGCCCCGGTCCCCCTCATCCACATCCGAGGACCGGCGGGGGGACGTCGGAGAGCGAACACGCTTCTTCGACTTCTTTTTGTGTAGTCTCTTACCCGAATCCGAGGGTGGAGGCCGAGGAACGATGGCTGTGGCCCCGCGAGCGTTCCCTGGAACGGCCTCTGGACCGGGAACGGCGCGGGGACGAGTGCCGGACCTCCAGCAGTTTCCGGCGCCGCTCCCGCAAGGCCTTCGGGGCCATGGCCCGACAATCCGGACAAGACCGAGAGTCCTGGTCGGTCTCCAGGCAGTAGAGGCAAACATCGTGGGGGTCCGCCACCGACATGTTGCGACGGCAGGCCCCACAAGACTTGAATCCAGGCATCCCTACGTGCACCAGGAAACCAACTGGAAAAAAGGTAGACAAAAGTCTCAAAAGAGATAGTCAAAAAGTGACTAGGTATGTGCTCTAATCGGATCTGCGCTTTCTGGCGCGGAAAAAGAAAGAACTGACGTCAGCGCACATGGGTGGCGCCTAAGTAGTCTCCGTGACGTCATCTCGGCGCTTATGACGCCAGCGACGGACACGGAGCCGCACGACGCCACCTACTGGCGCGCAGGGGTACTGCTAGCAAAACTTTCCGGATCCAGTATGACGCCTGGGGATATTCTAAGGTAAGGAATCTATCACTAACGTGTCTCTTACAGATATACAGGGTATTCTGCAGGGCTCGCACACAAAAATCCTGCAGGGCTCACATGCAAAACAAAGAATGCCATTGCATCAACATGGGCACTGCTCACCTAGGATGAAGGGAAATGGAGGAGAGCAGAGCATAGCCAGAAGAGTTGATTATAAAATGCGCAAGACATTGTAGAAGGTGCATTGAGGCAGGAGAGCTGATGGGTGAGAGTACAAAAGGAAAGAGAGAGACGCAGAATCAGCAAGGAAGAGTAAGTGGCTGCAGGAAAGGGAGGCGGGCGAGGAGAAGAGATGGATGTAACAGGCCGAATAAGTGAGAGAAGGGAAGAGGCTGGGAGAGAGCAGTAGCGTAGCACAGATGTCATGGGCCCTGGTGCAAGCAAGGAAAATGACCCGTTTGACTGCTATTGGGGCTGTAAATAATAGCAATTATCAGGGCTCTGGCACCCTGGGGCTCTGGGCCCCG
The DNA here is from genome assembly GCA_963921515.1 of Calotriton arnoldi. Taxonomy (NCBI): domain Eukaryota; kingdom Metazoa; phylum Chordata; class Amphibia; order Caudata; family Salamandridae; genus Calotriton; species Calotriton arnoldi. Next base: position 300,498 of record CAWUFW010009867.1, read on the forward strand.
GTGCCACTGCACCAATGGTAACTACGTTCCTCGGAGAGAGATGAGATGAGCATATCATGCAAAAGAAAGGGATGTAAGAGCGGCAGAATCTGCTAAAAGATGTATGAGGATTGAAGGGTGGAAGGAGAGATGTGGATATAAAGGAGGAGAACTGGCGAAGCAAGGTTAGAGGCTGGGAGAGAAAAGTAGTGAAGATCAGCACTTAAAAGCGAGAGGTGGATATTATAGGGTCATAACCAGCGGTGAGAGTAATGTAGAGCTGGGAGATATGAAATATGAAGAGAAAAGCATGGAGGGATGAGGTGTATATAAGAGGGGCAGAACGAGCAAGACAAGGTAAGCGGAGTGAGGGAAGGAGGAAGGGGAGAGGTGTATGCAACAGGGGCATTACCAGCAAAAGAAGATAAAATAAAGGTGAAAAGGAGAATGGATAGGCGGATTTAGGAGGGCAGAATCATCGGAAAAGATAACAGGACAGGGTGGAGAGATGAGATGTGAAGAGTTGGGCAGGGAAGGGAGATGGCAATGTAAGAGGGGCAGGACAAGCAATGGAAGGTGAGGGGATGGATGGAAAATTGAGAGGGAAAGATTGGAGCACGGAGAGTAAAGATGGATGTAAGAGTGGCAAAACCAGAGAGAGAAGGTAAGAGACTTGGAGAGAGATCTAAGCACCTTATCCAGCCATTCTATTTCTGTCATTTAAAATGATCGTATTTTGAGAAGGTTCTAATGGAATGAAATGCCAGTAAATGTACTGTGAAACTAATAGTCTCCCAGTCCTCAACAAACATCTTACTATGTCTCTTTGAGCCCCAAGGTTCCTGTGAAGTGATAAGGAATATAAGCTGACTTAAGCGCTGTGAGGTTCAGGGAAATAAGCCAGGCTCAGATAGTCAAGGAGCCAAAAAATCCAAAGTTGACCGATGGGCCTATGGCTGGGGCCAGCTAGTGGGACAATTATTTTTACTTCTCTGGACAAACTGCCCCCATGGCTTGGACTGGCTTGGTCAATGGTGCTCAACTCAAAAGGCTGCTGCAGACTTAGTGTTGGTGTGCACATAGTAAGTTTGATAGTGTTCACAAAGCCATCCAGCTCACCTTCATGTGCAGAATGACAATGGGCCGGCCTGGACAGGCAAAGTATTCCCCTCACAACAAAGAATTCCAAAACTCAGGGAGTGACAGAAATGCCTGTGGAAATTGCTGCTTTTCAACAGCACAGTTGGAATTGGCCTCCTGTGGGAGGTGAGGAAAAGAAGGTTGAGCGTACGACACACGATTAGGGAGGGGGGGGGGGCATTCCATAGAGTGCATCAAAGCACATGGAGTGATCTGCCAATGCTTGAGCCTATACGAGTAGGTGTCCAGAAGGTGCAAGGAGGCATATCTTTTATTGGATTTTGGAAGGATCAAAAGTGTTCAGTTAGGAAGCTTGGGTCATGGCTGGAGTGACTTGTGGATGATCGAAGGGGTATTGCGAGAGTCTTGCATTCAGTTCTCTTTAAACAAAATCCAAGTGCAATTTGGTTATTACATCGAAGGGCTAAATATGAGTTGAGCAGTTCTGGACCCTTTGCATTTTGGCAAGTGTCTTCCCCTTTCCTCTGGTTCGAAGCCCCTACTTGTGGGAGTGCCTCAGGGCTCCTCCTTGAATGCCACTCTGTTTAATGTCTGGCGCCGCTTGCTTCTTTAGTGGAGTCATATGGACATAATGTAGTGTCGTATACTGATGGCACCCAACTCTCTCCTTGGGGGAGGCTGTAGCTGTGGCTCTCTCAAGTCCTGCCTTTCTCCTATTTTTGAGTGGTTGAGTGCTAACAATCTCGTGTCAACATGGACGAGATGGAGGTCCTCCTGTATGGGACATTTCAAGATGATAGGTGGTCTAGTTATTAGCCTGATACAGCTCTGCCCCCGCCCTCTCCTTCAGCGGTGGCTAAGAATCTCAGGGTAAGATTTGACAATCGTCTCTTTTGAAAAACAAGCATCCGCCATTGTTGGAGCCTGTTTTGGAATACTTTGTTCCCTAAAGAAATTCCTTCTGCTCTTACCTCTGTCTTCCAGGAAAACAGTAGTCCATGCCTTCATTACTTCCAAGCCTGACTACGCCAATGTGTTGTGTTTGGGCCTTCCAGAATATCTAATTAAGAGACTTCAGCTTGTTCAGAATGCTGCCGCACAGTTCAGTCTTAGACTCCCCTATCAAACTATTATCTCCCCTTTTTAAGATCGTTACACTGGCTGCCTGTAAAGAAGAGAATTCTTTATAAATCTCTTGTACCAGCTCATCTTGCTGTGGGTCCAAAGGTGCAACAGGTTAGAAGGGGTGGGCGCTTCTTTTCTTGCTGCAGAGGCCTGAAATCAGCTCCCTCTTGACCTTCGTTCATGGTCTTCTTGGCTTCGCTTTAAGAAAAATCTTTAAGACTTGGTTATTTGGTCTGGTATAATCGATTCAGTTTGTACTATTTATCTGCCAGCGCTAGGATACTCCTTGGAGCAGCTGTGCGCTCTATAAAACTATTTCATTAATTTTTAAGACTGTAAATCTGTGGAATTTTGATAGCTTTATTTTGCAAGTCAAACACCACCTCCCCCAACCTATACATATTCCACCCTGTTGGATTTCCTATCCTCATTGGTGTAGACTTCACAGAGTCTACTATATTAAGTCCCTCATGTTGGGTTCTTTTAATTTAATAGCTGCCTGTTTAGTGATTGGCTCAGTATAACTTTTAGTAGCTTTTTTTCGCTGACGACAAATTGTCCATTTTCAGTTATTTCTTATTTGTATCTTAAAGTTAGTTAATCTCTTTGCATCTCTTAAAAATGGAGTTTGAGAGTAACTGATGTGTTTAGGGGCTCCGAGTGGGGCTGTGGTCTAGCATTTGGTGCTTTTGCCTTGTAATATATCAGCCACCCCACCTGTGTAAGACATCTGTGCCGCCTCCTCTTATCTCTTACAATCTATGCTTTCTGTTCTTTGCTGAAGCACTTGCAGTTCACTCACCTCATCTAGCACGAATCTGTGTTGATCCCTCATGCCTGCTGGAAACCAAAATGTCGAATCCGTCAATCTTACTGGCATAAAAAGAGGTTTGGGGTGTCACTTGAAGACCTGCTGTATAGTTCTGGAACAATCTGTCGTGGAATTTTAATCTTGCACTAATCTGGAAATGATAAGGGAACATTGCAGTAATGATATTAGTTTTGGAGAGCCGTAGCCTTGCTTTTCCACCTAGTTTGGTTAATGTAATGTATTTCCACTAAATAACCATTTTACACTAGGTAAGTAGGTTCCTGCAGAGTTGCCTCAGCGATGCCAAAGCATTGTTAATTGATGTCACTTCCTGTGAGGTTACACCTTCTATGAATTATAGGGGCCTTTCATGTTTCTAATCTGCCCGGTTCCTCAAAAAATCATAGAACCGGCCCTGCTCTAATTCCTAAGCCTTCTTGCCCATCAGTTTGCCTAGAAATGCGGAGGTTTCTACTGTATGTCTTCCACATGTCACCAGAATTCTGTTCAATTTGATGGTGAATCAGTGACCGAGAGGGACTGTTTTCCTCCTCCCCAAAAAAGAATTTGGAAGGCAAATTACTCTTTACCTTCTTATTATGTGATACACACTCTCGCCACCAACCTGCTCTCTGACATTCAGTTTTGTTTCATATCAGAGAGGTCCCTGAACTGAACAAGCCGGTTTGCATTTCCCTTTTCTTGTGCTTGTGTTGCCCACAAAAAAACTGTTGTAGTGTTATGTTTCTGGCTCTGCCTTGGCCCCGTTCCAGTGTACACGTTCAGTTGTATAGATTTCCTAGCCAGGCTGTGAGGCCAAGCCTCAGAGCAGGAGCAGGTGAAACCAGGGCAGACAAGGCTTTATTACAAGTATTTCAAATGTGAAAAAATACATGTGACCCACAGAGTTTTAGAAGCGTTGATAGGCGAAAATAGACTTGCATTGAATGCAATCAATAACAGCGGGAGGAAGACTGGTAGCGCTGTATTTTGAAACGCAAACGAAGGCTGCCAGAGAACAGACCAGAGAAGTAAGGTGAGCCAAACTGCGAAGGATACACCCATGTTAGACGCTTTATTGCTCGGAGGAAGGGTTTGAGTTAAATGATCATCCTAGGGAAGAGAGGAGACGGTGAAAGGTATGTAGAGTGAAAAAAAACACACAAAAAAAGGGAGTGGAGAAACCACGTAAGGTGTGTTTCAGTCAATCAGCACAGGATTTTGCTGATGCTCTTTAGCTGTGTGACTAGCGGTGTAGTGTAAGGGATGTGCATTCTTGAACCCCTTAACTGCTGGGTGGTCCCCCCCCCGCCCCCCTCCCCGAGTGCTGAGTACTTTTTGGGCTATTTGGGGTAGTCCACGCTTAGGGCTCCATAACCTTTTTTCCACATAAGGTATCCACGCCAAATTTCGTCCTTTTTTCCCCAACATCCTGGGGATTCTAAAGGTACCCCGGGTTTGTGGATTTCCTGGAGGGGACCTAGAAAATTGGTAAAATATAGCAATATTTTGATTTTGTTTTTGAAAAATATGAAAAAAGTGCTTAGCATAAAAGTGTCTGGTTTTTTTCCCCCTTAAAATGGCATCAACAAACGGTTTGCTGTGCTAAGGTCACCATCTTCCCAGCTTTCAGGAACCCTCAGAGCTGAATCAACCTAATTTTGTACCACAGTTCTGGCATTTTTGAAAGAGGTAGCCCTTTTTTCCCAATTTTGTGCTCTCACCCTACTTCCAGTTTGTGGTGGAAAATCAGCGTGAAACCCATGGGTTATCCAGGAAAGCTATAGATTTCTGAAAAGTAGATTAAACTCAAAATTCAGCAAGGGGTCATATGTGTTAATCCCTCAAGGTTTTCCCAAAGAAAATAATTGTTGAAATAAAGAAATCGGGAAAATGAGTAGGAAAAAACGGTCATTTGTGACGTTTTGATCTATAACATTTTGTCACAATAGGTGACTTACAAAAGCAATATACCATTACATCCACTAGACCCTTCTGGTTGCAGAGCTATATAAGGTTTGTAGGTTCTCCAAGAACCCAGGGTACCCAGAGCCAACAACTGGGCTACCCCATTCAATGGTTTTTCATTGTATACAGAGTATAGACCAATTCATATGGTGAAATATGCGGAGTGAAAAATGGGTATCATTTCTGAAATGGTATTTCTGAAATGGGCACAAGATATAGAGTTTTGGAGCAGTGGTTATTTGTACATCTTTGAATTTGTGGGTACCCTTACTAGCGAATAATTTAGAGGGTATTTTTCAAAATGTCTTCTTTCTTATACAGTGTCTAACATTTGAAAGGCACAAATGCAGCGAAATGCAATTGGTAATGACAAATGTTCTACTATTCTATGCTCCCACAAGTCTTCCAATAAATATCATACCTCACTTGTGTAGATGGGCCTCGTGCCCGCAACAGGAAACGGGCCAAAACACAACATGGATGCATCTCATTTTCCAATGATAATGGACCCTTCTTCCAGTGTGGGTAGCTCTAGATTTTGGACCTTGGCTCAGCCGGTACATATGGAAACCTAGCAAACCTGTACATTTTTTTTAAACTAAACACCTAGGGGAATCCAGGGTGGGTTGACTTACATGTCTCTCACAAGGTTTATTTTACCCAGGATCCCTTACAAACCTGAAACGTACACTTAAAAAACACATTTTCCTCACATTTCTGTGATGGAAATTTCTGGAATCTGTGGGGAGCCACAATCTTCCATCCACCCGGCATTTCTCCAAGTCTCCTGATAAAAATGGTACCTCACTTATAGGGGTAGGCCTGGTTCCTGCGACAGGAAACGGCCCTAAACACAACATGGATGCATCAAATTTTTCCACTGAAAACTGACCTTTTTAGGTCTCGCCTAGTGATGCAGCGCATGCGCTGCTCGCTTGGCGAGATCTATTGTCGTCGATTTTCTTCCAAAGGGGGACAGGAGATGTGCACGCGTACGGAGGACAGGAGATGTGCACGCACGCGTACGGAGGACAGGAGATGTGCACGCGTACGGAGGACAGGAGATGTGCACGCACGCCTACGGAGGACAGGAGATGTACTCGCAGGAGGCAGCACTTCCGGCTTGGCGACTGGCACCTCATATTCATCTTTTTCTTCCTCATATTGCTTCGACAAAAGCTGGTTAGTAACTGCATCACATCAAGGGGCTTCGCGCTTATCCACCAATCATATCAGTGTATATACGCCATCACACTTACTCCTCGCTAACCGTCTACCCAACCCACGTGACCACACTGCTCATTAGGGCTCTCGCTCTCTCGGCCATCGCGCTTCCATTACATGCGCGCGCAGTGACGGCCCTCCCTACGCACTGCGATCCCAGCAGCCGCCTCGGTCTCAACAGACTGTGACATGTCACCGGTGCTGCCGTCATCTCTCGGCGCTCGCGCTTCCATTACATGCGCGCGCAGTGACGGCCCTCCCTACGCACTGCGATCCCAGCAGCCGCCTCGGTCTCAACAGTCTGTGACATGTCACCGGTGCTGCCGTCATCTCTCAGCGCTCGCGCTTCCATTACATGCGCGCGCAGTGACGGCCCTCCCTACGCACTGCGATCCCAGCAGCCGCCTCGGTCTCAACAGACTGTGACATGTCACCGGTGCTGCTGCCAGCGCTGCATGCCAGGGCTTCCAGTCTGTCGAGCTTTCTTGTTATTGGTGCCTCGTTCTGAAAATGCTCTTAACTTCGCCCTTCTCTCACTCGTCTCTTTCACCACAGATCCAGTGTCCCATCTGCCTGCCGGTTGTTCCTACGAGTAACCCTTTCCCCCTCTCTTTCGTATTTACATTACTGTTCAAGTAGTGTTTCAGCGCAATCCTCCTTTTCTCTTTTTGTGGCTCTTAGGGTCATTCTTCTCCTTTCCCCCCTTGAGGGCCTGCTGTCACCTTGACTAACCTTGGATTCTGATGCATTATTTAACCCATTATTTTCGGAAATACATCCATCCCAGGTTGGAAAACAGCTTTCTGCTAAAATCCAGAAGGCTACTGCGGATGGTGACTGTGAGCCCGGGCATTCTTAATGTAAGAGCCAGGCTCCAGTGACCCTGGCAGTGGAAACAGGGCCAGGGGGGCCGATGGAGCGCAGAGGGTGTGCGTGGATCGGAGGCTACTGTATCCGTGTCCTTCGCCGTGACCTTCACTGCGGCCGGCAGTCCTCCAGCCGGGCAAAAACTACTGCTCTGAGAACAAGCATTTGCAATGCAATAGGTCTCGCATTTTCGAAACTTTGACCTATTGGTATTGTAAAGGACTATGCCTTTTATTATTGCAGGTTTTTAAACACATAAAAGGCATTGTCATTTACAATGCCAATAGCTCAAAATCTCGCAAATGCGAGACCTATTGCATTGCAAATGCTTGTTTCTGATGTGGGTAGCTATAGATTTTGGTCTCTATCTCAGCTGGCACCTAGGAAAACCTAGCAAACCTCTACATTTTTGGAAACTAGACACCTAGGGGTATCCAGCGTGGGGTAACTTGCATGGCTCTCACCAGGTTTTCTTTTGCCTAGAATCCCTTGCAAACCTCAAACTTTGACTACAAAGCACATTTCATCAGAGAAAAAACTTTTTTTTAACTGTGTGCCCCGGAGAAAGTGGGGGGGATCAGCCCGTTACCACGAGGGCCAACCTCCCTCCAAGTAAGATCCCTGGTGGCATAGTGGTTTTCCTGGGTGTGGCTCGCGGTCACACTGTGGTTGATAGCCAGGAAAATATGTCAGGTAGGCATTGTTGGAAAGGGGAGACTCTTACCTTTAAAACTATGCCTCCCTGCAACCTGGGGAGTCATCGTGGCCCCCCAAAACCCCACTGGACGGCAGAAGAAGAACTTACCTGTTGTCTTTGCCGCCGCTGGTTGGAGTCTGTGACATCAATGCGCCTCGTGACGTGCGGGTCTGCATTGCCCCAATCTTTTTTTGTTATTAAAAAAAAAAAAAAAGTAATCCTCCGGTGCTTGCACTGGATGATCCTTTGTAACCCAACACCTGCACTAAAGGGGTTAAAACCAAGGAAATATTTGTACACAGTTGTTTAGTAAGCAGACTCCGCTGTCGGTGGAAACTGGGTCCGCAAGACGATGAACAGCACTGTTATTGAACCTACAAAAACATAAATCTGTGGGACAGATTAACTTGGTAACGGTCTGATTTATAAAAGAAAAAAAGTTTCTAGCAACCAAGTTAGGCTTAGGTGTGCAAATGTAGCTAGTTGATATTCGAAATTCTACGTCTTAATTCACAGAATCAGGAATAGATGATTTTTTAGCTCAAAGTGCACTAATGACCCCAGAGAATATGCCACTATGGTGTATTTTCCACAATCACAAATTTAGGGTGTGGAGCAGCTTGAGAAGATGTCTCTTGCAGATGAAAATGAGGCATTCTCAAACTTACATTTTCAAGAATTGGCAAACACTTTGCAGGTTGTTTCCCATCATGGACATTCATATAAAGATATTTCTGTTTAAGTGCCTTTCTAAGGTGGCGAAGGGAACACCCCAAATATTTAATTGTGTTGTCGGTTAAGGGGTTTTCTCTACAGTGGAAAAATGTATTCATGTAAGAACTGCCAGTGCTCATTTACATATGATTTGTATTTGAATGCTTTTCAGCCATTTTCCAAATTTTGAAATAGACCTCAAAATGCTACACTTACCCATTATTTAGGTGTGACGTTCTTAACCCGCTGCCACTGTAGAGTGGCTTTAGCAACCCTACTTCTAGCCTTATGTTTCATGTCAAAATGATAGCATAAGTATGGCTGAGCAGTTAAGACCAAAAAATATCAAGGCATCTTTCTGTTTTTTAAAGATTAACACTTACTAATGCTTTAGAATCAGTTAGAGTGAATGCGATGTTGAAATACACTTTTGAGATTTGGCTACACGATACATTGAAAGTGTTATGGCATAGCTTTATGATTACTCAATTTGCAGGTACATTGAAAAGTGTCAGGAAATACAGAATGAGGAGTGCAAGAGGTGTTGATAAAAGTAGGTACATTTGACGTTTTCCGTCAGAGCGGCATGGGAAAGTGGGCAATGTCATGTAGGATAGAAATGTTTTGTAGGATTCTGCCGTTGTATTGATTATGTGGTAGGCTAAGGTCTAAGTTCATGAGTAGTCTGTGTGTGAAATGAATTGTGGTGGTCTAAAATGCATTGTGGTGGCCTAAAATGCAATCTGTTTGCAACAGGTTGTTTTGTTTCTGGTAAATCTTGTTTAATAGGGACGTGTAAGATGCAAGCTTGCAGTAGAAACCAGTAAAATTAGGTTGGGATGGGATCACATGTTCAAAGCGTAATATGAACAGCTAAGATGAAGCTGGATTTTGTTGAACCTTAATGTCTTGGGAAACTCTTAAAGTATTGCCTTGTCCTAATTTAATCTTAAGACGACAAGTGCTTGTTCTATGCATATGAACTTGGCCACTGGGATGAATTGTAGGATGCATGTGGCATAATACAGGTTTTCATATCCAAAGCAGATTGAAGTTTAGGACAAACAAAGCTGATTACATGGCTGCATTTGAAGATCCCAATTTCATATATAAGGGTGATGGTCCGATTTGGAAAAAAAAAAGTGGTGCATTTTTTGAGGGGGGAGCAGACAGGTGTAACCTTGGTTCTTAAGATGAGGTATAGTAAATTGCTTGATATCCATCCATTGATGTCAAAAGTAGTAACTATCATGTTGGGCCGTCAAGTTGGTAGGGCACGGGTGTAGAATTCCTATAGCCCGACTCCCAGGACATATTGTTTGGGTTCAAGGACAACAAGTTTTCATGTGTATTTTGCCCTTGGGACAAGTAGCCCCAACCCCCTGCAGCACAAACCCTTTATCTGCCAGTTTACAGTACCACATTATGGATCAGTGAAAGACAGTGTCTGCAGTTAAGTAATTTTTGTATTCATATGTTAATGCTGTTCGAACTTGTATTTATGGTTCATTAATGAAAAGTTTTTATAATGAGGGTGAGCGTTTTAAGGAAATGTAAGCTCGGACTGCACTACTGACAGCAGTTATAGTATAAACACGTGTCCACGCATTTGCATAGTTTAGCAGTATGAGGCTATGTGTAATGCCCCCAGAATGCTCTGTGATTAGATGCAAATATTTTCAGAAGCTTGAAAGCAAGATGGATGATTATTTGCTTTCAAAATAAAATGTTCACAAAAAAATTCAGCTAGGAAAAAAAATACATTTTGCTAAACTACTGTAAAGTTTTAGGTACTTGGGTACCATTTCTTTTCAGCATCATTTATAAAATGTGTTGATGCATGCTAGTGTTTACAAAAAATATTCCTAATGGAAAAATCGGTGTAACCAATTTCAATAAGATTATGGGAAAAACAAAAATATACAAGCATTGGCAAAGTCAGTAGGCCTGAAATTAGTGGTCAGCCTTTTGGTTTTGTCAATGCGTGTCTTGTTTTGGCATGGTTGCTATAAAACCATATTGGCGTGGGAGCTGCCGGGCCCTCACCATTATGACAAGCATAGGCAAAAAGCAAAAATAAAATTATGGTCTCAAAAAGCACACATTGCCACATTAGTTCCTGGCACTGAATAAAACTACTTTGTGTGGCAATATGCTCCTTGTGAAAGGGCAGAATGCTGTCACTCATATTGAAGCCAGGCAATTGATAGGGAGCGAGAGAGAGAATTTCAATAAACACAAAAGGTCTTGGTTAACGCCTGACCTAAATAGGGGCCCAATTATTAAAGAAACCTCAAAGGTGCACCCATGGTATATGTCCTTTCATTAGTACAGATTTACGGCTTTCATGAATTCACAGAAGTAGGTCAAGAAATCGTAGTCCTAGAAAATATTTGTGAACTGCATTTTAGCACGAGCAAACATGCATGTGTATATTTGCTCATGCGAAAATCTGTTGAGCGTTTGCAAGTTCACTTTCCCTCCATCCACTTTTTCCCAACCTTGGAAGAAGTTTTACGTCTGCCATTGTCAGGAGTCAATTTCCAACCTTTCTCATATGGGAAAAGATTAGAGAAGAGCTGGTGAAAACGTTTAAAACATGCAAGTTAGTAGGTTTGCACAGACACAAAAGGTATTCCAATCCTGGAACTATTGCTTACCACTGCCATCAGCCCTAGTATGTAGATCTGTGGAAATGTGGCAAAATAAGGGAATTGCTAGTATTCAAACCCTACTACGGTATGAGCCCTGGCGTAACCAGAGAGGCTATATCAAAGCTCTTATATAATGAGATTGCTGCCATAATTTGTCACTACACTACATGGCACGAAAGGGACAAGTGGATTTTGTTACAAGGCAAGTAGATTTATGAAGCAACTTGCCCCATGGACAAGTTGATATTTTATTAAATTCCGCACCCCGGAATTGAACACCAATTGTTAAAAAAAAAATTGTGATAGGATGGGGTAGAAAAGGAAGAGTGAGTGGGTAGTCTCAGCGGTGACAATGAGTAAAATAGAAGAAGTAGGAACGCCGTGAAGTAAGAATCAAGCAGATGATATTGACAAGGAAGCCAAGCAATGGTAAGAAATGAACTGCCCTAAAGCCCACTGTAAGTATAGGTATTGTCCACAATAGGTTTTCATCAGCAGCTGTAAGCGAGAACTAAAAAGTGTCATGGCTCCAAGGGTGACATTTTGTAACATTTGTGGCGTATATTACAGCTTCTCTAATTTCACATTTAAAGCACTTAGAATATAATGCACAACTGGCCCCCTAGCCTAATTTGATTAGCGTTATTTTCAGTTTTGGATATTTATATTAGAACAGTATTTGGAATATTATAGTGCAGTGGTTCCTAACCTGTGGTCCAAGGACTCCTGGGGTCTGCGAGGCATACTCGAGGGGTCCGCTACTGTTAGCAAAATTAAATAAAATGTATCAATTAAAATGAAAAGGATATATGCAAAAAGGAAGCAACATTTAAAATTTGAAAAAGGTTTCTAGGTATATTATTGTGAATTACACAATATTTCAATATTTAAGGATTTATTTGGTGAATACTTGTTTTAGTATTTGTATGCATTGTTTTGAGGTCCAAATCATAGTAATTGCTTAGGTTGGGGGTCCCAGGCTTCCAATAATAAGTCAGTGGGGGTCACCGGATTCCATTAATGATTCATTGGGGGTCCACAGAAGTCAAAAGGTTAAGAACCGCTGCTATAGTGGATAATTGCCACAGTTATGGTATATCCAGTGTGTTCTTGTAAATGTAATGATTAGTCTGCACAGTATTGAATGACCACGTTCAGCAAACAATAAAAGCGACAGGAGACTAATACCTTAAACAAAGCACACACGCTTGCTATTTTGATAAAGCTGTATGATAAAATATTAGCGGTATAGTGTTTCGGTACTGCAAAAGATCGGATTAAGTGCAAAAGATTTCCTTCAAAGGGCAAGGAGTGCTCCTGCAATGCAAACATAGTTGCATTCACTGTTGTAACCCCGTGGGAGAACCTTTGTTGGCAGACAGAAGAATTGCATTCTTCCATCTCTGAGCAATCTCTCCAGTGTGGACATTGAAAACGGTCATTGACAATGCCAGTAAACCCAGAATGCTAGATATCTATATAATTATTATTTACCCTTTGATGCAAAACAGGAAAGATAGATACCCAGGTAGTGGCTGAATTACACAAATAACCCTGAAAACCTGGTAATCTTTGCTTCCCAGCATAACCATATTGTGTGATCTTAGCAACCCCCCTTTTTTCTTCATCGCCACAAATGACAGCACCTTCAAATACATGGGTTCAGTTTGGGCACTGTGCAAAAACCTTGTGTATGTTTACGACAATAATGTTGTTCGATGTTTTAAAGGAATCTAGTCCTCATATAGGGTACACATGACAACTAACTTGCCTTTTAGTTCGCTACTGGCATTGTCAGGGTGGGGGAGTGGGGGCAGCAATGTCATATTTAAAACTAGTACTTTTAATAGATGCCACTCAATTCACTGATTCAATGGTGAAACACTTTTATGAATTTTTTGAAAAGACTTTCTTATTTCTTACATGTCAAACATGTCCATGGCTTGGTTTGTGCACAGGCTCCTAATTTTTTGGCTCGCCTACCTCTACAAAAAAAAGTGATGGGATCCTGTAGTATCACGGCATAAAGTTTATAGCAAAAAGTCTGAGGCCAAAAGATTACCATTAGTCTGGTTCCTTGGGGGTTTACAGACATGTGTTCTCTCATGAATGCTATGGTTCTTTTAAAGCATTCTCATGACTGTTAGCACAGTTTTCAGAAGATTGGCATCTAAGGATTTGGTCACTTTTTAGTTTCTTGAGTAGGCCTTATCTCTGGTGATATTAATACACACACACTTATATTTGGCCTTCATAGCTGGAGGAATGAATATATATATTTTATATGTTACCTGCCAACGGTCACCAGTAGGTAGTTATAGTTAGTACCTAGTTTCCATAAGAAAAGCGTTTTTTGTTTCGCCAATAACTTTGGCGCCGTTTGACGAATCTTCACAAAATTAGTACGACGCTCAATTCAGCTGCTGTGTTGAAAGGTTCGGGGTGATTCGTCAAGCAGGGGGTGAGAAAAAAAGGGGGTCCCAAAACACTTTTTCCCTGTGCAATTTCCCATAGGGATTTTAGACACGACTGCAGCCCGAACCGGTGGACGGAATGACACCAAATTTGGCAGAAAGCTAACTCGTGGTCCGGAAAGAGCCCTTTTTAGGTCTCTCCTACGCAGCGCGCATGCGCTGCATAGGAGGGCCTTTAGCCATCGGTCTTCACTTTTCAAGCACTGCACTCGTGCTTGTGGCGGCATCCACCTTGCGGGAGCGAGCAGCGGCGCGCCACAAGCACGAGTGCAGTGCTTGAAAAGTGAAAACTGCTCTCCCAACCGCGCGCACCACTCGCGGGCTCACCTCCTGCTCCCCCTCTCTCTTCACGTGGCCACTCCCCTTCCTGTATGCGAGGCTCGCCGGGGCCGCGCTTGTTCTTTATTTTTTTTGAATTCCCAAAATGTCACTTTCTTTCAAAATGTTGACGTGTGCCTTACAGACATTTTCGCAGTCCTGTGCGTCAAAAACGCCTTTTAAATCCTCAATCCTTGTGGGTTTAAATGAATAATTTGTGTACGTGCCTGGAGTCCGGACCGATTCCTGGCACGTCTAGTGCCGACGCGAATATTGTCTGCTGCTGTCGTACTGTGATACTACTTATTGCAGAACGTATTGCCCAAGGGCGGTTTCCTCGTGGAAGGTGCCACAGCCCGTCGACATCGCTGTGGTTTTCTCACGTGATCCTGTACTTGGCTGGATACGTTGTTGTGATGAAGAGGAAACTCCGACGTTGCTCACGCGCTCTTGGTCAGTCATGAGACAATCATTCACGGGTTCCACCCTGTGTGTCCTCGCGGCGCGTCACATGGTTGGTGCGAAGCTGCGACAATGCCATGATTATTTCGCACCGCCACTGGAGCTTTTCGTTTCGTTCACAGTAAGTGCTGCCTGCAGGCAGCCGTTGTCATGGCTTATGTTATATTGCATATACAAACCGTTGTTCTCAAAAGAAAGATAATTTACAGGTGGGGAGACTACCCTCTCTCGCCGTGGCTGCAGTACTTGGAAGCCCTCCCTCAATGTCGCTTCATTTTTTAAACATACGAGAGTGACTACGGTTTAATGCTCATTTCTTTGTTTATCGTGGCTTTGCAGAGTGTTTTAGCCCTCTCGGCTCGGTGTCACAAAACTCAGCCCGCTCTTCATCCCGCGGTTTGTGACAGTGTTCGTACACTGCATCTGCTCTCTTTCAGGTCTCAACTACCTCTAGGTCACCTTACTGAAATGCGTGTTTTAACACTTTACATAGTTTATACCACCACCACATCCACCACCACCACGTCCACCACCTCCACCACCACCACCACCACCACCACCACGTCCACCACCCCGTCCGCCACCACCACGTCCACCACCACCACGTCCACCACCACCACGTCCACCACCACGTCCACCACCACCACGTCCACCACCACGTCCACCACTACCACGTCCACCACCACGTCCACCACCACGTCCACCACCACCACCACGTCCACCACCACCACGTCCACCACCACCACGTCCTCCACCACCACCACGGCCACCACCACCACGTCCACCACCAAGTCCACCACCACCACGCCCACCACCATGTCCACCACCACCACGTCCACCACCACGTCCACCACCACCACCAGGTCCACCACCACCACCAGGTCCACCACGTCTACCACCACCTCCACCACCACGTCCACCACCACCACCACGTCCACCACCACCACATCCACCACCGCCACCACGTCCACCACCGCCAGCACCACCACGTCCACCACCACCACCATGTCCACCACCACCACCACGTCCACCACCACCACCATGTCCACCACCACCACCACCACATCCACCACCACGTCCCCCACCACCACCACCCGTGACAGGTAAAGTGTCACTGGAGGGCAGGGGTAATAGGAGTGTCAACCCCGGCTGTACATGGGACATTTAAGGATGCATTGGGTGTGAGAAGACGGGAATAGGGGCTATCAGTATAACACCAGACCCAAGATACATTTTGAAGAGGCGCAATGTCACAGGGGCTCCTGTAAAAGCACTCGCAGCATCTCTACCTCACAGTGGCATACCTGCACGAGCCACTCACTCAAAACAAGCATTGGCATAGCCAATAGGTCTCGCCTTTGGGACCTTATAAGTGTTTAGCCATGCAACACTTGATGTTGTTGCACCAAGGATATTGTGCTGGATAACTAAACACTTATAAGGTCCCAAAGGCGAGACGTATTGGCTATGCCAATGCTTGTTGTTTTTTGGTGCAAATCCGTTCAGTAGTTTTTGAGATATTAAAAGAAAAATTAATTTGTATATCTAGAGGCGCGGACCCTCCGCAAATCTTCCCTATCTCGTGCAGAGATTTGATTGGCTGCCAACACTTCAACCAGGAGGTGTTGGCATCTATCTTAGGAATTGTAGTCAGGGACCCTGTCGGCAAAAAAAAGCATTTAAAAAAAGAAAAAAATGAATGGGAAAATCGCAAAGATTTGTGAATCCCAGCGGCAAAAAGCGCGGTCTCCTGTGCTTGTGTCAACATTGGCCCCTGGGTCGGCCAGGGGCTTTTTTTTTATAGATAATTTGGGGAGGGGCCACATGTGGCCCCCCTCCCTATTGCTTTTATGGGTACCAGGGCCCACCACCTCCCCAGAGCCAGGGCAAAAGTAAAAAAAAAAAGGTTAGCCGCGCAGCCCCCCCTCCGTAGGCCGCTCTTGACCCCTGAGACCACCACCTCCCCGGGGGCAAGGCCAATAAAATTATATTTGAAGGAGGGGGGGCGGACCCACCTCTAGGGCCGTTTACACCCTGGGGGCCACCACCTCCCCTGGGCCAGGCCGAATAAAGAGAAAGGAGGACGGGGCCACACGGTCCCCCTCCTGGAGCCATTTATGGCCCTGGGAACCGCCCCCTCCAGGGCCAGCTCGCTATGTCCCAGGGTGCCCGCCTCCTGAACATAGCTGTTTGCTCTTGCTTGATGGGACCTTTTACAGCTCCCGCCAAGCAGGAGCAAACCGCGGAAAACTGCTCCCCCTTGGGAGCTGATTTTCCATCTGTTTTCAGCCGGCAGGAAAATAGATGAAAGGATTGCTCCCACATGCAGTGAGCAGCATTGTTGGCTGCTCCCTGCGTGTGGGAGCAATGCCGGCTCCTGCTGGAGGCACGGATCCGTCAGGGATCATGGGGCCATTGAGGCTCCCCCACAGTCCCCAATGCTGCAGACTGGGTGCCCTGAGTGGGCTCCAGGGCACCGAGGATCAAGAGGCCGGGCTCCAGGGAATGAGGCCCCCTCTCCCTTTACTTCATAAGATGGTGATTAGCCTCTTTGTCGTCTCGTCATCTTCTCTTGATGAGGATTCTTGTTATCACAGATTTGTGGATGAAGATTCTCAGGGAACAATCACATTGCCGAAATTACATGCAAACAAGGTCATTAAAGACATTACCTCGTGGTCCTTTACGCAGCTGTAGTGTAGAATATGCACTAGACATTTACCCAACGAGGTAGCACTTAATAATTAACCAGTAGAAAGTACTCTAATTTGGTAGACATTTTCGGCAAAAGTGTGGATTCTTCTTGGAAAAAATGAGGTTCCTTCATGGCCCTGATGCTCATTTCACAGAAATTAAACCTCAACGGGAAGCAAGAGCAAATGTAAACACAGCAGGTTCCCCAGTTGAAGATCTACTTCTATATAGCACAAATGATCCTAACTACTTGGGTTGGCTAAAGCAAAGCAAGTGTGTTTCCTCTCGTATTCCATGCTGAAAACCAATCTGAAATCCTTAATGGAGGTGAATGCATCGTTGATCTATTGGAGCTCAATCTGATCTCTAGTGACTGTGGCAAGTGGTTTCTTTCTTGTCTTGAGAACAATTACCCTGAGTATGCAAATGCCCAAAATCATCTGCAAGGTCCGTCTGTTAGGCCCCCGCCCCTTCCCCACATTGATGGACCTCTTACCAAAAGGCCTCCGAGCGAGTTTCCCGCCGATGTAGTGACACGTTCTTGATGCAGAGGAATTCTGAGGACCTCTCCACCAAACAAAGAACCACTTATATCATATAGTAAGAAGGAAGTACTCTTGTTTGGTGAAGAATCCCTCTTTGTAGTCTTGTCCTCTTCTCTAGATGAGGATTCATGTTATCACAGATTTGTGTATCAAGACGCTGAAAGAACAATCATGTTGCTTAAATTACATGCAGACAAGGCACCTGGAGACTAGTATTCCATTATGCTGCTGTAGTGTAGAATACACACTAGTTATTACCCAAGAGGTAGCACTTACTAATTAACCAGTAGAAAGTACTCCAGTTGGGTAGACTTTTTTTGCAAAACTGTGGACTCTTGGGTAATGGAGCAGGTGAGGTTCCGTTCTGGCCCAGTCTCTCACACAGCTACTGACACACCCACACAGACACCCATTCAGCCACTCACACATACACTCACCACCACTACGTCCTCCACCACCACTACGTCCACCACCACCACGTCCACCTCCACCACCACGTCCACCACCACCACGTCCACCACCACCATGTCCACCACCACGTCCACCACCACCACGCCTACCACCACCACGCCTACCACCACCACATCCACCACCACCACGTCCACCACCACCACGTCCACCACCACCACCACGTCCACCACCGCCACCACCACATTGTCCACCACCACCAGCACGTCGTCCACCACCAGCACGTCGTCCACCACCAGCACGTCGTCCACCACCAGCACGTCGTCCACCACCACCGCGTCCACCACCACCGCGTCCACCACCACCACGTCCACCACTACCACGTCCACCACTACCACGTCCACCACTACCACGTCCACCACCACCACGTCCACCACCACCACGTCCACCACGTCCACCTCCACCACCACGTCCACCTCCACCACCACGTCCACCTCCACCACCACGTCCACCTCCACCACCACGTCCACCACCACCACGTCCACCACCACCACGTCCACCTCCACCACGTCCACCACCACCACGTCCACCACCACCACGTCCACCACCACCACGTCCACCACCACCACGTCCACCACCACCACGTCCACCACTATATCCACCACCACTATATCCACCACCACTATATCCACCACCACTACGTCCACCACCACTACGTCCACCACCACTACGTCCACCACCACCACGTCCACCACCACCACGTCCACCACCACCACGTCCACCACCACCACGTCCACATCCACCTCCACCACCACATCCACCACCACCACGTCCACCACCACCACGTCCACCACCACCACGTCCACCACCACCACGTCCACCACCACCACGTCCGCCACCACGTCCACCGCCACCACGTCCACCACCACGTCCACCACCACGTCCACCACCACGTCCACCACCACCACGTCCACGTCCACCGCCACGTCCACCGCCGCCACGTCCACCGCCGCCACGTCCACCGCCACCACGACCACCGCCACCACGTCCACCACCACCACCACGTCCACCACCACCACCACATCCACCACCACCACCACGTCCGCCACCCGTGACAGGTGAAGTGTCACTGGAGGGCAGGGGTAATAGGAGTGTCAACCCCGGCTGTACATGGGACATTTAAGGATGCATTGGGTGTGAGAAGACGGGAATAGGGGCTAGAAGTATAACACCAGACCCAAGATACATTTTGAAGAGGCGCAATGTCACAGGGGCTCCTGTAAAAGCACTCGCAGCATCTCTACCTCACAGTGGCATACCTGCACGAGCCACTCACTCAAAACAAGCATTGGCATAGCCAATAGGTCTCGCCTTTGGGACCTTATAAGTGTTTTGCCATGCAACACTTGATGTTGTTGCACCAAGGATTTTGTGCTGGATAACTAAACACTTATAAGGTCCCAAAGGCGAGACCTATTGGCTATGCCAATGCTTGTTGTTTTTTGGTGCAAATCCGTTCAGTAGTTTTTGAGATATTAAAAGAAAAATTTATTTGTATATCTAGAGGCGCGGACCCTCCGCAATTCTTCCCTATCTCGTGCAGAGATTTGATTGGCTGCCAACACTTCAACCAGGAGGTGTTGGCATCTATCTTAGGAATTGGAGTCAGGGACCCTGTCGGCAAAAAAAAAGCATTTAAAAAAAGAAAAAAATGAATGGGGAAAATTGCAAAGATTTGTGAATCCCAGCAGAAAAAAGCGCGGTCTCCTGTGCTTGTGTCAACATTGGCCCCTGGGTCGGCCAGGTCCCAGGGGCTTATTTTTATAGATAATTTGGGGAGGGGCCACATGTGGCCCCCCTCCCTATTGCTTCTATTGGCACCAGGGCCCGCCACCTCCCCAGAGCCAGGGCAAACGTAAAAAAAAAAGGTTAGCCGCGCAGCCCCCCCTCCGTAGGCCGCTCTTGACCCCTGAGACCACCACCTCCCCGGGGGCAAGGCCAATAAAATTATATTTGAAGGAGGGGGGGCGGACCCACCTCTAGGGCCGTTTACACCCTGGGGGCCACCACCTCCCCTGGGCCAGGCCGAATAAAGAGAAAGGAGGAGGGGGGCCACACGGTCCCCCTCCTGGAGCCATTTATGGCCCTGGGAACCTCCCCCTCCAGGGCCGGCTCGCTATGTCCCAGGGTGCCCGCCTCCTGAACATAGCTGTTTGCTCTTGCTTGATGGGACCTTTTACAGCTCCCGGCAAGCAGGAGCAAACCGCGGAAAACTGCTCCCCCTCGTTGGGAGCTGATTTTCCATCTGTTTTCAGCCGGCAGGAAAATAGATGAAAGGATTGCTCCCACATGCAGTGAGCAGCATTGTTGGCTGCTCCCTGCGTGTGGGAGCAATGCCGGCTCCCGCTGGAGGCACGGATCCGTCAGGGATCATGGGGCCATTGAGGCTCTCCCACAGTCCCCAATGCTGCAGACTGGGTGCCCTGAGTGGGCTCCAGGGCACCGAGGATCAAGAGGCCGGGCCCCAGGGAATGAGGCCCCCTCTCCCTTTACTTCATAAGATGGTGATTAACCTCTTTGTCGTCTCGTCATCTTCTCTTGACGAGGATTCTTGTTATCACAGATTTGTGGATGAAGATTCTCAGGGAACAATCACATTGCCGAAATTACATGCAAACAAGGTCATTAAAGACATTACCTCGTGGTCCTTTACGCAGCTGTAGTGTAGAATATGCACTAGACATTTACCCAACGAGGTAGCACTTAATAATTAACCAGTAGAAAGTACTCTAATTTGGTAGACATTTTCGGCAAAAGTGTGGATTCTTCTTGGAAAAAATGAGGTTCCTTCATGGCCCTGATGCTCATTTCACAGAAATTAAACCTCAACGGGAAGCAAGAGCAAATGTAAACACAGCAGGTTCCCCAGTTGAAGATCTACTTCTATATAGCACAAATGATCCTAACTACTTGGGTTGGCTAAAGCAAAGCAAGTGTGTTTCCTCTCGTATTCCATGCTGAAAAACAATCTGAAATCCTTAATGGAGGTGAATGCATAGTTGATCTATTGGAGCTCAATCTGATCTCTAGTGACTGTGACAAGTGGTTTCTTTCTTGTCTTGAGAACAATTACCCTGAGTATGCAAATGCCCAAAATCATCTGCAAGGTCCGTCTGTTAGGCCCCGCCCCTTCCCCCACATTGATGGACCTCTTACCAAAAGGCCTCCGAGCGAGTTTCCCGCCGATGTAGTGACACGTTCTTGATGCAGAGGAATTCTGAGGACCTCTCCACCAAACAAAGAACCACTTATATCATATAGTAAGAAGGAAGTACTCTTGTTTGGTGAAGAATCCCCTCTTTGTAGTCTTGTCCTCTTCTCTAGATGAGGATTCATGTTATCACAGATTTGTGTATCAAGACGCTGAAAGAACAATCATGTTGCTTAAATTACATGCAGACAAGGCCCCTGGAGACTAGTATTCCATTATGCTGCTGTAGTGTAGAATACACACTAGTTATTACCCAAGAGGTAGAACTTACTAATTAACCAGTAGAAAGTACTCCAGTTGGGTAGACTTTTTCTGCAAAACTGTGGACTCTTGGGTAATGGAGCAGGTGAGGTTCCGTTCTGGCCCAGTCTCTCTCACAGCTACTGACACACCCACACAGACACCCATTCAGCCACTCACACATACACTCACAGACCCATGCACCCACTCACAGACCCATGCACCCACTCACAGACCCATGCACCCACTCACAGACCCATGCACCCACTCACAGACCCATGCACCCACTCACAGACCCATGCACCCACTCACAGACCCATGCACCCACTCACAGACCCATGCACCCACTCACACACCCATGCACCCACTCACACACCCATGCACCCACTCACACACCCATGCACCCACTCACACACCCATACAGCCACTCACACACCCACAAAACCACAAACACACCTACTCACACAGCCACATAACCACTAACACACCCACACACCCATACAACCACTCACACACCCACTCACCAACCCGTACAGCCACTCACACACCCACAAAACCACTCACACACAAAACCACTCACACACCCATAAAACCACTCACACACCCATAAAACCACTCACACACCCATAAAACCACTCACAGACCCATACAGCCACACACACGCACGCACTCACTCACTCACTCACCGACCTATACAGCCACTCACACACCCACTCTCAAAGATTACAGGTTACAGTTAGGAAATAAAATTTATAAAGCCTTAGAAATTCACCAAAAAAAACAAAGGTTACACAGATGTTATTGTTAGGAAATAGCATTAAAGAAACGTAGAAATTGACTAAAAAAAGCCCAAATGTTCCAGGGGCTTTATAGTTAGAAATAACATTAAAAAACCTTTGAAATTCACTAAATAAACCAAAGGTTACAAGGACATTGTAGTTAGGAAATAACATTAAAGAAACGTAGAAATTGACAAAAAAAACACAAAGGTAACAGGGATGTTATAGTTGGGAAATAACATTAAAAAACCATAGAAATTCACTGAAAAAAACAAAGTTTATAGGGACGTTTTAGTCGGGCACAGATTTCACCCGTACAAAACCAGTGGGATTTCACCAGTTATTGTTACCTGAGCTAACTATAACTTACGCCCCTTGCAATGCACTGCTTATGACCTCACATATTACATCACTCATGACATGGTCGCTAGGTCGAAACGCGTTGGTGTAGCAGTGTTCTTTTGAATTAAAAAGAACTTGTAAAGGAATTTCACTGAGTGCGGCGATATTTGTGTAAACCAAATGTCTATGGGCTCAGAGGCTCAGCCCATACGCAAGCACCCGCGCATGCTGGAATTGAGCCTGTTTGTGTGATATATATATATATATATCTCCAAACCGCACAGCCTCTCGTCTTCAGAGATGGTGCGATCCTCCAGGGCAGTTTGGTGCGCGGTTTGGAACTGTGTCAAAACCGACTTAGCAGCACAGCCAATGTGGAACAATGAACCTGCGCTGTATCCTGGGGCCCACTGGAGGAATATGAAATGCTGTAAAGATAAGATTGCGGCACAGAACCCACTGAGGGTAATAATTGATCCAATGTGGACCACATGTCCCAGCATGCTTTACAAATCAATCGCACTAATTGTAGCCCACTGGGGGCGTATATATAAAGAAGTATGCAGCTATTTGGAATCTTTTTGCCGTATGCCTAAAGCTGCCTGTGAAGAAGAGGCTGGAGCCTCGAAACACGTTGGCAAATAAATACTTTTAACCTGGAACACAGATGCGGGTTTCCAATTTGAATTAATACCGGAAGGTGTTCATTGGCCGTCGAGTGCATTCTCAAGCTTTCGAGCGTTTGTTTGAACAATTAACTACACGGCTGCCCTGCCGTGGAGGATCGCACCATTTCTGAAGACGAGAGGCTGCGCGGTTTAGAACTGTCAAAACCGACTTAGCAGCACAGCCAATGTGGAACAATGAACCTGCGCTGTATCCTGGGGCCCACTGGAGGAATATGAAATGCTGTAAAGATAAGATTGCGGCACAGAACCCACTGAGAGTAATAATTGATCCAATGTGGACCACATGTCCAGCATGCTTTACAAATCAATCGCACTAAGCGTAACCCACTGGGAGCGTATATATAAAGAAGTATGCAGCTATTTGGAATCTTTGTGCCGTATGTCTAAAGCTGCCTGAGAAGAAGAGGCTGGAGCCTCGAAACGCGTTGGCAAATAAATACTTTTAACCTGGAACACAGATGCGGATTTCCAATTTGAATTAATACCGGAAGGTGTTCATTGGCCGTATTATGATATATATCATATGCCCTCCATAGCTGCTGCCCAGTGTATTTGCTACCTCAGGGCAATGGCTGGGCAGCTGCCCACTTCAGTATCCCCATAGCATCCTTTAAAACAAAGAACAGTGCACATTTCCAGATTACAAAGTGCTTTCATTGTGTAGGAACATCTATTACAAAGGGCTTGCCCACATTCAAGATGTGGGGTCATAGAAAAAAAAACAGTTGGCAAATGAGGGTGCACACTGTTCTTTATTGTACATGATGCAGAGGGAATATATGTACATGCAGCATGAATGCTTAAATATATAAATATGTGGAAAGCGCATTTTCACAGACCTAAAAATATATCAAGGAGCGTTTATATATCTTCTACTAAGTTGACTCATACTTTAAACATAAAAAACAAAACTATGCAAGACTAATTAACTGTAATTAAATAAAGTTGCACAAAAATGCAGCTAAAAACTCGATATTGTGCCACAAAATGCCCTTTATGCTGCAATTTACTGGAGGGTCTGCAAAATATGTAATTTCCTCGTAACTAGCATTCTCTATTTAAGTAAACGTATATTTTATTCTGTATTCAGTGTCGGCTTGTGTCCCTGTTGAAAGAATGTTAAGAATGTTCTGGAAGCTCTCGGTTATTTAAGAGGTCTGCTAGTAGGAACTCTGTATCAACAAGAAACAGTGCGCAGACTCGTGGCGTAAAAAAGGAAGGGAGTTGTGGACAGGAAATAAAGAACACAGACCGCGTGCTTCCTGAAGGTGTACAGCCTGGGTTGACGGTGGTGCTCTGTATGCGGCCCTCAATTGGTTATCAGCAGATTAGCAGTTTTAGTCTCTGTGAGCGATTTTTTTATAGCTTTATATTTTTGTGCATTAACAATGAGAAGAATGCAATTTCACACTCGATTTAACATGTATACATTGATGTAGTGCCATTTTCTTTGGAACAAATTTTGTATTATGTGTAGAAGTGCGGTTTTATAGAGTATGTTATATGGGCCACATTTTCATTCGATCTTAATCTTGTCAAAAATGGAAGTTATCTGTGTCGCTCATCCGGTTCCCCCCCATCTCTTCTCACGAACTCTGCAGCGTGCGGTCTAGCTAAGATGTAATGGTTTATTTCCAATGTTATTGCTATTCAGCTCTTAATGAACTTTCCTCTGTGGTGCTATGATTTGAAGCATTCACAAGGTCCTTCCGTCAGTTGACTGTGCCCATTCGTTCACATAACACATTATTGTTCTTGTATCTAGTTATGTTGTAGAACATGGGTGCTCACAAACATTTCCCCAAGGGCCAGAAAGTACTGTCTGTGGCATGCCCAAGGGCCGCACCGATGTCAACAATGGGAGGATTGGGGTGATGAAAGGTGAGCGTAGGGGGATGCGAAGCAGATGCATGGTGTGGACAACAAACCGAGCCTTCACGTGACTTCTGTCTGCAACCTATGCTCCATTCTCATGCATCAAGAATTAAAGTTAAAGCATTAACTTATAATGTAAAACATGAGAGGGAAAGAGATACTCATCTGATGGCTGAATTGCAAAATGTGAAACCAGAAAACCTGGTATCAGTCCGGGCTTCCCCACTTGATGAAGTTGTGTGATCCTAGGCAATTTGTTAATGTCACTTTGCCTCTTATTTCTTCATTAACACATATGGGAGCCCCTTAAAATGCATGAGTTCAGGATTAGGATATGTACAGTACAAAACCTTCTCGTGTTTTATGGTGATCCAATTATATAACAACCAAGGCTTC
Organism: Calotriton arnoldi; assembly: GCA_963921515.1. NCBI lineage: Eukaryota > Metazoa > Chordata > Amphibia > Caudata > Salamandridae > Calotriton > Calotriton arnoldi. The sequence continues at coordinate 326,131 of CAWUFW010009867.1, forward strand.
ACACAAGGTGCACCTGAAAAATGACTTCCCTCTTGGTTCACTAATAGCATTCTTTTCAGAATGGGGGGCGGCATGAAAGTTTCCAAGATCATGTTTGAAAACTATCACTGCTAATAAATGCCTCTCAATGCAGTGACAATCTGATTTAATAAGGTAATACTCTCATGCATGTTGATAAACTTCACTTGTTTGCAGAGAGTTTAAAACTAAAGGTGTCTTTGAAACTATAGGTGTTCCTAAAGATAAGTTGTTTAGGGCACTTTCTTTTCTTTATGGTTACTTTAGCTGATGTGTAAAATGTGTAAATAAAATATGCCCGTTTGTTTTGCAGCTTTCTGAATTTTCCTGCTCTAAGTGAACAGCAGCTCCGTGCTGCTGTTCACCAGGGGGCCGCAATTAAAGGCCAGGAGGCCGTACTTTGAGTATCCCCGTTCTAGAATATACGGACAACAGTAGCATAAAGGGGAGATGAAAAATCCATTCATGTGGTGGGTTAGTGCTTAGGTGTTAAGGCAATGTGAAATTTATTTTTCATGAGCTCTGATTTGCTGATGAAAAGATACATTTACTCTCAACCACAGTGAGTCTGTGGTTTCTGTAATTTCATGTGCAAAAATAATGTAAAAAAACTCCTTGATTTTGGAGGTGAGCTAGACAATTTTCCTGTTGTGCTTGGGATGTTGCCCAAATGCTTTCTGATTTTTCTGCCTATTTGGGAACTAGAATACATACTCTGTATGACTCTGCGTTTGAGAGCCTTCATGGTGTTGACTCTGTTTCACTTTATTTTTTAATTCTGTAATAAAACTGTTTAACTTTTCATTGATTTAGAACTCAGTTATTGAGTGGGTCCGATCCTTTACTTAATGAATTGCGTATCTAATTTTTTAATGCTCTGGGAGGTGCCTTAACGTGGGTACACATTGCCTCATTAAATGTGAGGTTTAATACTAAATGTGGGAAATCTGATTGAGGTAAATTTCGGAGAGTCCAGATTTTAGGGTACACCATTTTGCTCCCACATCTCAAACTGCATTGGCAAAGCTAGCATACTAATAATGCATTGGAAGCAAACACACAGCCCCCTGCACATTGAGAGAGGCACCTTTAATTGCTAGGCATTAATTTTGTTTATCTTTTAAATTGTGTCCAAACATTTGATGCTCATATTCAGTCTGAATACTTCGACTGCTACATGTTGACACCTCAATAGTCACATTTCACATAATATGTAGCTCTGCTGCTGTGTCCTGGATTCAAGGAAGCAGTGGACATCTGTTATATCTGTTCAGATAAAAGTTAAGGTAGGCATTATGGTGTGCTATTGACAGCAAGTCCACGGCACCCCACACAACACTGGTGGGAGTGTGGGAGGATGGGTGAACAATAGATGGGCTGGGGTTTGGAGAGGGGGAGCAGTGAGCCAAGGAGGAGCTGTGGGTAAAGAGAGCATTAAAAATTGTCTTAAAAGACAGTGAGAGGTGGTGTGAGCAATGGAGGAGCTGGGGAGCAACACGTGGACGTGGTAGGCTGGGATGTGAAGGGAGAAGCAATGGAGCAAGAAAGCACACGTGCTAACAGAAAAAATAGTCCTCTAAATGTAAGCAGTGTAAGCATAGAAGTCATCGAATCAAAAAGAAAAATGTATGCTCTCGGAGAAAGACAAACACAAGATGCTGAAAGAAAGCCATTGAGTAAAAAGCAAACAACTGAAATTGACAAGAAAGCCAACAAATGATAAGCAACGGGCTGACCTAAAGCCCACTCAAAATAGTGACATTGTACTCAATAGTTCTTTGATAACATATAGAGAAAAAAACTGTCTGTATGCAAGACCTAAAAAGGTCTCATCACTGGGGGCAGGGGCAATAATGTAAGCTCATAGCAGTCAAGTGGTTACGGATGCCTCACCCAGGCTTAGAATCTCCCTTCTAGCATCATATTCATCTAATCCTATTAGTGCTGGCAGCTGTGTCGATTTATATTCAAGGTTAAGGAAGCTGCAGTACAAAGGAGTAGAAGCAGGAAATGTAGGTATTGGCCAAATCTAGACCAGTTTAAGCTCTGCTGATTCATTACTAATGCACATTTCTGCCAAAGTCCGACAGTGCGTTATGCAGGCTTTCTTATACACAAATTATACAACTTTAGGTGCTCACTGAGACAGTAGCCCACACCCTTTTAATCACATGTTGTAGGCATAAATTTCAAGGTATATGTTGTAAAAGAAGTGTGACTTCTATACGTACACATTCACAGTCATTTTACGGGTAAAGCAAAGGTAAAAATAAAGTGGAGTAAATCATGGGCAAATACCATTAAATAAAAAAGATAATTGCAAGAGGACATGGATATCTGATATGGTGTACTATCAATAATAAAATGTTGCTTTGATGAATCATTGTTCGAAACTTGCAAAGGAAAGTTTATCCTGTAATGTTTTCAGTGTATTTCTGAGTTCCAAATACTGATACCAGATAGTTTGGACAGTTGTGTAGGGGAGAACAATTTGCGAAAAGTTGACACGGGACCTTGCTGCCTCTTAATGTCCATATTGGTTGTAATCGTCAATTCTCTTGGCTCTACTCTTTTTCTGTTGTCCCATTCATGACTAATGAGATGGGACCAACTGAAGAACCCCCACACCAAATCTGGTGTTGCTTTGTAGTACATTAGATTCAGATTATAATGATGGGCAAATGGTTGAGGAACCACCCACTAAGCAGATCTGCAAATGTTCCTCAATGACACATGCTGAATGTCCTCCCAGGAAGGTTGCACTTCACTGCTTCTACAGGCCATGAACCTTCTCTGGCAAAGGAACATGCACCAGTGAGTATACCTGGTCCATGAAGCCACTACATAAAATAACCCTTCCTGTGTATAACAGGGGCCTCAAATGCCATAATGAAGTTGCCTGATGTCTGAGTAGTTGCCTTCTTTTCAAGATGAAGAAGGAAAGCAAACACTTAATCAGTATTATCTCCAAAGAGAAGAGGACATACATTTAGGCCTAGAAGATGAGGTGATTCTCAGACGCAGTTTCTCAGAGCTAGTTCATCATTTGCAATCGCAATGAAGAGAGCCCCATTCTCCTGAGCTTGGAGGAATGATAATGGTACTGAGTGGAAGACACCTGCATTGGTTTCTACCCATCTTGCGATTTGAGATAAGAGATCATGTGGTTACCGGGAGAATCTGGGCTGAAATCTTACACACAGGAGTCAATGGCATCTGCAACAGAAGTAATAACAACTCGCTCCGTGACCAAACACTGAGCCTTCAACCTCACCTGTGTCTACTTATCTTGCCAAACACTTTCAATTCGAAAGCAAACTCAAAAAGAAGCATATCTGGCAGCTACAAGGAAATAGCCCCCTAACATCCAAGCTTGAGGGTGTGGTAATCTTATGCAACAGCCCAGCAAGAAGGTATTCTCATTAGCTTGGCAACTTGAAATTGACCAAACCCTGATACTGTTGGTTGCAAGTGACAAAGACAATCTACTACTCGGAGCCCTAAAGTCAAACCCATTTCGACTAAGGCCCTAATCTGGCCCCTCATCCTGATTGATCCACATGTGCAAGTGAATTGTCTAGTTTAACCCTAAGCATCCTTGCTATTTCATAAAAGAGAATTTTATCCTCCCCCCACCTAATTGAACCCCTGTTCCACAATTTCCAAAGACAGAAGAGTTGCTCTTTTAATCTCCCCATAAGTATCTATGGTTATGCCACCAATGCTGCTTAGGTCAAATGTCACATTCTTCTACATGTCGGTTGGAACTAATCACCATTCTGATGCATCTCAGGACCCAGCACATATCCAGGAACTCAATCAAGGGGAAAAGGGTAGGGGTGCAATCTGGCCAAAGCATTACAAATATACTTGCTTGCATGTGACCATGTACTACACAATTGCATCAGTGAGACTCCTTTTAATGTAGGTGAGCAAATAGAGTGTCTTAGAATGACACCTCATCTGTGCAGTATAGAGCATCCCCAAAATGATCTTTAGGCTCTGAGTTTCTGGAATGGTGTTGGATGTGATTTAAGATGATCAAAAGGCTATAGTTCTTTCACACCATGTAGACCACCTGTATCTACAGGGTCATTCTGCCTGAGGATGGTGCATGCCTCAGCCAGTCACCTAGGTAAGGACAGATAAAGAGACCCGTGTTTTGGAGAAATACCACAAGTTGCACTAAAAACTTAATGCAACCCCAAGGAGAAATGACAATCTTGAATGAAATTACTAGAGACTGGCAGTGAAGTGATGTATTTTTCTTGCAAATATGGAGAGCATCTGATTACAAAATCTGATGGTTACGTTGAAACAGATAAGTTCTACTGAGACTAAAATATTGCCCTGGTGATGAGCAGAATATTTGTATAGAGTGTCTCTTTCTTGAAATATTTTATAGACACAAACCAGTTGGCTTGCTTCAGATCCATCACATATATTGACATTTATCCAAGAAATATTGGAGTATATCTTATTGCCCCCTTTTTGTATCTGTGGAATGTGAAAGCTGGTCTCCTTGACCGGGAGTTTTTGTATTTCCTTGCATATCAATTTCTTCATAAAATAGCCTGCCAGTGGGTTCTGCCTCCACAACTTTCTTCTCTTCTTCCTCTGAAGAAGCATCAGTGTCCTAGGAAGTGAATGTAGGAGGATTTACTTTTCTTATTCTTTCCCCTCACCACATATTTTTGCGTTCCTCCTACTCATTTCCCCTGATTCCTCTGGCAGACACTGGATAAGTTTGTGGAGCTGCATGCTTCTTGTGCATCCACAGTACTTCTCTGAAGGAGAGTCTAAACTTTCTTACTGAGAGGAAATGTTCATCGTCATGTTATGCTGGCTGTTTGTCTGTCTCTAAGGAGCTCATAAGTCAGATCTCCAGGCCAGACCAGCAGAAGCATACTCTAATGGGTTTTGTAAATAATAAAGCAAAGATCTGAGTGTGTCAGCTCACACTCTTATGATAATTGAAATACCTCACTAACTGTTAGGCTATTGTCTAAGATTGGTAGGCAGGCTTTTTTAAACCCTTTCTTTTTTTCTTCATAATAGAATCTGCTTTTTATTTAATATGGTGTAACATTTTCAGTTTTCTCAAACAAGCAACATTCAACATGTTTCTGCCTACAAGACATTGAAGTTATCATCCTGTGTAGACAATGTTAATCATCAGTGGTAACATCTGAGCAGTTGTGCGACACAATTAACTTTAATTTGAGAAGAAACACTGTTGTAGTTCAACAGCCCTCCACCTTAGGCAGGCTTAGCAAGCATCCTCTGGTGCCCAACAGTCCCATCCAGACGTGTGTGTGTATATATATATATATATATATATATATATATATATATATATATATATATATATATATATATATACATATACATATAGCACTAAAGTACTTTTTTTAAACGTAGTGCGAAACCTTTTTGTTTAAAATAAATTCAAACATAGCATAGACGGGGTGCAGGAGCAGTTTGGGGGAGAGCATGGTAAGAGAAGCCTTATGGTAGGCAATGTGGGAAAAGGAATACAGTGAGTGGAGAGAGAAGTCACTAGGCGGGAGAAGTGACATGGCTGGCTGAGGAGAACTGACATGGCGGGCGGGGGAGAGAACTAACATGGCAGGCGGGGTAGCAGCAACCTGGCAGGCGGGGTAGCAGCAAGCGGAGTTGCAGCAACCCGGCAGGCACGGGAGGAGCAGCACTGTGGCAGGCGCTGGAGGAGCAGCAGCACCGCGGCAGGCGCTGGAGGAGCAGCAGCACCGCGGCAGGCGCTGGAGGAGCAGCAGCACCGCGGGAGGAGCAGCAGCACCAACACCGCGGCAGGCGCGGGAGGAGCAGCAGCACCGCGGCAGGCGCGGGAGGAGGAGCAGCAGCAGCAGCACCGCTGCAGGCGCGGTCTCGCGCAGCAGCACCACGGCCGTCGCAATCCCGCGCAGCAGCACCGCGGCAGGCGCGGTCCCACGCAGCAGCAGCACCGCGGGAGGAGCAGCAGCACCGCGGCAGGCGCGGGAGGAGCAGCAGCAGCAGCAGCACCAGCACCGTGGGAGGAGCAGCAGCACCGCGGCAGGCACGGGAGGAGGAGCAGCAGCAGAAAGCACCGCTGAAGGCGCGGTCTCGCACAGCGGCAGGCGTGGTCCCGCGCAGCAGCAGCACCACAGCAGGTGCGGTCCCACGCAGCAGCACTGCAGTAGCGGGAGGAGCAGCAGCACCGCGGCAGTAGCGGGAGGAGCGGCAGCCCCGCGGCAGGCGCGGGAGGAGTGGCAACAACTCAGCAGGCGCCGGGGGGCAGCACCCCGGCGGGTGCGTGAGGAGCAGCACCGCGGGAGGGGCAGCACCGCGGCAGGTGCGTGAGGGGTAACAGGGCGGGAGGCACGGGAGGGGCAACACCGTGGGAGGGGCAGCAGCATGGCAGGTGCGGTAGGAACAGCAACTCAAGGGAAAGCACACTGGGGCAAAGGGAGAAACAGAGGAGGGGTAAAAACAACATGGAATGTCAGGGGAGATGCAGTTTGGTGAGGGGGCAACACGAGTGGGGGTGGGGAGAGAGACGCACATTGTCGAGAGAGAGTATGAAAAAGTTATAAGCTGGAAAACATATATACTCTCATGGAGCGCTCCAAACGAAAAAAAAACAGTTCCCTTAAATTGCGCAGAGTGAGCATAGAAGCCAGCCAATCAACGAGATGGTAAACATGCTATGCTTTATGGTATGGATAAAAACAAGATAGACAGGCTTAAACAAATAAAGCCATCCAATAGAAAGCAACCAAATAAACAATAAATCCAACCAATGGTAAGCAATGTGATGGCTGCAAGCCCCTTATGTTCTTTGTAAGTCCACAACATGTTTTTCGTAACCAGACCGCATGCGCTGTTTTTATAAGTTCAAACTAAACAAGGGAAAACAGGTTTATTTTGGAGATCCAGAAAATGTTTCCATCATTTGTATGCTTGCAATCTTCAGGTTATTGTGTATAGCTAGACTGTAGATGTAAGCAAATCAGGAGCGGCTTCTATGTTGACTTTAATGCACAATTTTGCTTTTCATTCTAGGATAGAAATCCTGTGTCTGGAGTGAGAACAAGTAAGGCTGTGCTCCCAGATGGGGCGGACTCTGAGACGACAATGCTGAAGTAGATTCTATGGAACTTTCCTTGAATTTGGAAAATGCCCAGTGGTGTAAGGTAAAGCAGTCTACAGAACTTCTCCTCTTTCTTCGTTGTTATAACGCAGTTTTTGCTCTAACACTTACCAGGATAAAGCACCATGGTATACTTATTGGTCCAGTTTTGATGTCTGCTCACAGGCAAATATTTGTATTTGCTCATTCCTGTCTGCTTTGCACTTTAGGGTCATTCTGTCATGTCATTGCTTAGAACGTCTGTGAGTGGATCAATACAAATATGTACAAAATAACAGTTTACAAAACACTTATCTCTGAAAAGGGCCTTACAAGGATTATCACGCTACAAATCTTCTAGCCCTTTGGTTTGTCCTAGGGGGGAAACCAACACCCTTGCCTACCACGGTAATCTGTGAGGTTCCATGTATTGAAATACCCCCCTGCAGGCATTAATTCATAATATTAATAATCCACCCTATACTGCCTATTGAGTTTATCATATGCTTTTCAAATAAATATGTCAGGCTTACAGCTTTTGTCGTAACTTTTCATAGTAAACAGATCACACCTATAGACTTGACCATTGGCTTGCACCCGTAATCAACCAACACAGTCCTGCTGTATTGAGCATAATGTTTGTCACAATGCAAAAAAAGCACTTTTTTTCCTTTTAAGTGGAAGCATACATCTGCTTAATCAGGAAGTCAACGTACGGCTTTTTTTAAAGACCATCATTTGAAACAGTCCAGAGGTTACAAAATGTTTTAGGGTTTCCAAGCCTAGGTAGGGCACAACTTGCCAATGTCCACCGATCAACCAAACTCCATGCACGTTAGGGAGCTGCAGAAAGTTACAGAAAGCTGTACTATGCTTCCCAGCCGCCTGGTCACCTGGTGATCTAGTTGCATATACCATGTGCATAAATTAGGTATGCAGACTACAAATCTAGGGTAGTTTCCCCTCACTCACCATTCTGAAATAGAGAAAGTTTTAGGTCTGTGGCCTGCATCCCGTCAACATGGCACTGGAGTCCTGAAGTTCCCAAAACCACTTCTGAAAGAGAGGTCTTTTCAGGTATTCAGCCAGGTTCTGAAGTGGGATTTAAGTTAGAGTGCTTGTTGGTGTAGTTGGTCATAGAGCATTGGCCTTATGCAATGAATATTTGGTGAAGCAGGTACCACAGAACGTGATCCCCTCTCAACCTGCCCTCCACCTCTAATTAATTCTTCGCCAGGCACTACCCCTTCCCTGTAGTGATAAACTGAACCTACAAGAAATCTGAGAATAACACATTGCAACAGGGTCAAGGAGCATCATCTCCAGTCCCTCTTTGGGCAAGCTCCTAGCTTTGGATCTGCACAGTACCACAACCCTCACTTGCACCTCCTGCTGCAAGTTCTGTCTGGCACTGACTTCAGAGTGCTGCTGGTACGTAACTGGAAGGCAGATTCTCAAGTGGAGATCAGCTCACAGCAGGAAGGGTCATAGGATCATTGGATTGATAGAAGACTGGGAATTCACAGAAAAGAAGCTGAGAAAGAAAAAGAAGGCCAGCAGGTTTGACAGCATTATCAGCATCGCTCTTGTGGAGAAGGAAGCTGCAGGCTAAACAGAAAAGCTAAAGTGGTTGCTGAAAATCCCCCATCTGACAAAGCAGCTCATAGGGAAAAATGTCAGGGTAAGGCTTAAATTGGGTTTGTACTTAGAGCCTATAAGAACAAACAAAAGGAAAAACACAGGCTTGCAAGCCATAGCCACCAATCTAGAACTCTGTGGAATAGGCCCTGTTAAATGCACCATTAGTTGTATGGAACACAAGTTGGGTAAACTGAATGCAAAGGATGGTCAGCTTTGAAGAAAAATTTACCATCATGGATTATAAGATCAACAAAAGTGAGAATAGAAGTGCAAAAACTGGTGTAAAGGTTTTTGGCATGAATGAGACCTTTAACGCCATGTTGAAAGAAAGGAGTTCTCTTACGTTTAGAATAGATTATTTGGGGAATCGTGAAAGGTGGTTATATTTAAAGTTGTGGTTGCGTGAGGGGATGCAAGGAAAAATGCGTGCTGGTTTTTGTCCCACAGGCTGCTGGAAGTGGATCTAGACCCTCCTCTCTACATCGAAAGATGTTTCAGAATTGAAGGACTAGTTGATATTGCAAGTTTGAAACGGGTCAGAGTGCTACTCTGCTCATTAAAGTTGTAAATGAGGAGGACCAGTAGTGCACACTCGAAGCAGTGAAGAAGGATGGATTAACTGATGGGCACAAAAAAGATTTCCCGACTTGCCCCTTGGCCCTCACACTTTCCAATCAGAAATCCTCCAAGTAGAAGGGGCTAGAAAAAGTACCAAGCAGAGATCAAAAGTGTGTTGGCTCGCCTGATGTAACAAAAACAATGCTGCTTTGAACTACATACAACTATTTGTAGATTAGATTATACTGTTTGTTGGTTGCCTGAAAAAGGATTAAATGATGTTTCAGTGAACAAGTATATATGAATATAGTTGTGTGCTTCCATTAACAATGTGTATATGAAACCTCTCAAAATACTCGATTCACTGAGTTTGGACCTGGGGCCTTTGCATGCAGAGATTGAAAAAGAATGTCCCCTTCTTTCAGCCCTCCCAAAAAAGCCTAAGCCTCCAAAGTCCCTGGGTATAACAGATGGCTCTTTGTTCAGGGCCGTAAAGATGACAGTTTTTCCCTCACACTCCACTGGTTCTGCAGCAAATTAGAACCTCTGTCTCTGCATTCTGGGCCTGATTAGGATGGTGATCGGACTCGCGTCCGACCGCTATTCCTTCCAAAACGGGACTGCCCGACTAGCTGACAGCTGTCCCCCAACCGGTATCACGATGCAATGTGTATCTTTTGTATTGCAGCATATGCTGCCGCCTGCAGCACACTCTGCAGTACAAAATATACACTCTGTACATATCCATGCACTATATGACAGGCACCATGCGGTGCCTGCCACATGGTGCAGGGATATGTAGGGGGCACCATAGGTGCCCCCAAGGGCCCATGTTGGAGGGGAAGGGGGGCCCGCTACGGGCCCCCAATGTCACTCCCTGCCTGCATTTTCATTGCGGGTAAACCGCCATGAAACGGCCGGCGGGAAGGGACATCGTAATCCCTACGGCAGAGCCTGGCAGGCCCTGCCACCATGATAGGGATAGCAAACCCTCCAACGGTCCGATGGGCTCCTTGAGCCCGTCGGATTCGTGGCGGGCGGTCTCTCCGACCGCCAAGCATCCGAACTCCATCATAATGTAGCGGGCGGTAATGCAGAGACCGATGGCGGTGGGACCGCCACCGACGGGCTGACGGTCCCACCGCCATCGTAATTAGGCCCTTGGTTCTTTACTAGCCGTGTCCCCTAATTTGGGGTTTTTCTCGTTAATGCAGCAGTCCTTTCTGGCAACAATTCAGAATTCAGATTATTTTGGTCACAAATGGTCCTTTGCTTCCATTCGCTAACGAGTCCAACATCTGTCTCATTTGCCTTCAACAGCACCTTCTCTGCCATGTCGAAAATTCTCGATGAGGGATAAGTTCCAAGTAACAGTTTGCCTGGACATGGTTGCATATAATTCTCCAGACCGTTCCTCGGATCCCTACCTACCCTGAATAAAAAAAATAATTAGAACTGAATCTAGATCTGGGGTCATACTGTCCTTGTCCTCTGCACAAGGTTCGAGCATTCCACCCTCCCGATGCTCTTCGCATTTGTGCCCGATAACTTTCGTATTCATTCTCGTATGTACTTTCTAATGTGTCAATCACCAGTCCGCATTCCTAAGGTAACAAGCAGCCATAGGGCTTACATTTACATTTTGTCATCTTGTAAATCCTTAATAGCATCCTTACTTGTTGACAATTCGACAAATCTCGCTGCTCATCACCATTATTGTTAGTATCAAAAACATATTCATTATAGTCATTATTAGCCGCACCATGATAGAAATTATTGTAAAGAAACCTGCATTGCTAGTCAGTTGATTCTCTTATGTGAGCCGAGGACGCCTTTCTATTTTGTGTTAGAGAGAAGAGTCTTAGTTTATGGGGCTTGCCATCTCAGTGAGTTGAGATACCCTTCCTATCTTACTTCTTTAATTCCTTGTCCCGTGGCCCGAAGTGGTGCCTTTATTGCCACCACGACTTCTGGAATGACCAGTTTTCGTTCTCCAGTACTAAATCTCTTCTGTTATTACAAAGACCAACTTTTAATTCATACTTTATAGATGCATTTATCACCCTCTGAATTGGGATCCTAATTTGACCTAATTTCTGTTTGACTAAGTACCTCCATATAGATGGACTCTGGCTCAGATCTGTGTATGACATATTGCCCTGTTTCCATACCAATGAAGTGAAATAAAAAAGTAGGCGAGAGAGGGAGGGGGAATGTGGGAGGAACCATACATAAGGATTATGAGCCTGATATATAAATAATTTACCCTACCCTATTTTGCTTAAACGCAACATGAAGCCAGTCCAGTATGGCCTCTGATCTCATTATATTTGCTTAACACACAGGAACTTTATTACACAGCCTCCACTGCCATTTAACCTAGTGCGCATTTCCTGGCACCCTTTCCTTCAAAACGGCTGCCTTATGGCTACCCCTATCTCATCCACGTGACGCACACTGATGCGTAGCACATGGCAAACCCTGCAAATCGTTCATTTCATTTTCCCTGCATGACGAAACGTGTTTCTAAATACTTAAAAACCTTCAGTTGGCAACACAGAAAAAGACACCAGACAAAGCTGTTCCCAGATTAAAAGGACTATCAAAGTTGCAAGTTGTAAAATTACATTTAAGATACTTTTAAGATAAACACTTCCTTCACGCATCTATTTAACTGTATAAATGTCAAGAAAAAATGATCTCCCACATTTGCAAGGCCAAGCTCCTGGGCAGTTTAAGGTAACCGCATTCAAAAGAGGGGGGCTCTAAAATGGAGGTTGTGCATGCAGTGTGGGTTTGACTTTCTTTCTGTTTTTACTGAATGTGTCTGTGAAGTGGAGCTGCTGAGTGTTGGCATTAAAGATCTAATGTATTATTATAGCCTCTTGTCTTCTCGTAAAGTAAAACAGGTGCATGAAAGAATTTTCCTTCTACACTGCTTATGCACAGGTATCATTTTGCTTTCTGTTCCGCCACTGACTGCTTCTGCATCTAAATGCCACCACATCTTCCTCGCAAAGAACATATCATCTGCACTGCCTGGAAAACATATTACCTAGTGTACCTATGCCTGAGTGAATGGCGGTATCAAAGTCACCAAAAATGGGACCTTATGGATTTGTATTGACGTTGCTCTCAGCAGATCTCTCTGAAAAGATATTAGTGGTGGGTTCCGCATAATGAGATTTACATTTGAAACTGCACTATTTATCCCTTAGACTGTGGTGAGAAGCCTAAAGTTCTATTCCCAAATCTACTAAATTGTGAAGTAGCAGGCATTTATGAAGTGTTTGGCAAAGGCCTTTCAAGTTTCCTTAGAAAAGGAGGAAAATAAGGTATGTTTTTTCTCTGTGACCTTTTGGAGGAGCTAAGATGAATGTATGAACTAGATCAGACTTTCTGAAGACACCCTTATTGACAGTCCAGTCTGATTAAGAAGTTATCCCCAAAATGAAACTTTATCTGATAAACCTTCCTGTGTTCGGCATGTCCAGGTTAGGAACACAGATGACCCTACCCCAACTGGGATTTAACTACCCCCTTATGTCTTATTCTGGAAACCCCATTACCCATTTCTTAATGACCATTTTGGTTATAAGTCACTGGTTTGTTCTGTCACAGCTTTCCAGTGCCTTTGCCTCCACCTAGTCTCTCATGAGGTTCTGGTAGAAGTGCAGAAGTGGCTGACTTTGTGGGTTATCAAAATTGTGCCCACGAAGAGAGGAATGTGGGACTTTACTGCAGGGTTTTAAAGCAAGCTCAAGGCTGGCCTTATGACTATCCTAGAGTTCAATCGCCCCCCCACCCCCTCAATGAGTCCTTTTAAGATGTTGACTGGGTCACATCCTGTTGAGTTCTGTTGTTGGGCAAATTACTTCGTTCCAATAATACTGAAGGACTCCTACATTCACGTCCCAGCCTGGCTTTTGTAGAGGAAACGCATAATGTCTATAATACAAGGTGTCTACTGCCAGTAAAATGTGTTTATTTCCAGTTGATATCTTTGGACTTTTCACCAAGTTGTTGGTAATGGTGGCTGGCCATTGTGGCAGCTTTGGGTGCATTTGCGCACCTTCGTAGATGATGGTTTAGTGTGAGCCCCCTCATCTGAGGAAGTCCTGGGATTCCTGTATTCGATACTGTATCGGCTTTTTCATCTTGGCTTATCAGTGAATGAAGGAGCATCCACTCTTTTCTTGGCGCACAGACCTCTCCTGCATTTGAGCATAGATGAGCTCTTTGTCAGCCATGAATTAATTTCCATCTGAAATGTCTGTCACAGTAAAGTGGTTCCAGAATTCCTTGTGTGTGATGACATTCTGTGTCTGGACCTTTTTCGAGGATGGATGAAATGAGTACAAATCAATCTCTTTGTTACTGTTTCTCACTTGCACCTGGGCAGCTAGTTAAGGTGGGCTCTGGAAACCAACCTGGGAGCCTCCTCTTTTCCCCTCCTGAACTTCTGAAGCTGATCACCAACCATTTGTAGGAACAGGCTTGCAGTGACATGGTGAGAAGCAGCTTGATTCCCCAATCTCACTTTTGAGCAGCATCTACTCAGGCTTTAGTAAGAGATTCTGGGTAAGGCGAAGGGGGACACATTAGAAGCAGGGAAACAGGAAAGAATAGACTAGTGTGGAAACTATGATTGAAAGGCAAAGAGTTAAGAAACCAGTTACTCATCTTTCCAAAATCTTCACATGAAAATTACTTAGACAGCAGCATTCTAATGATTGTGACGGTATTCAAAGAATTGTGCAAGTCTGGTATTCCATTATAAAGCGCTTCACCCCCCTCATCGGTGAGAGATTCTGCAAGTGTTTTTGAAATGAGATCAATTATTTCAGTGCTCTAGGCTCAAAGTATCAGGCCCTAAATTTCCTTTTGTTGCGTTTTTACAACGAACACCTCCTCATTAGTGCTGCACCATTGTTAATGCTGCCAAAGTGCGCAGGTATTTGCAAGGGTCAATTAAACCTTAATGGATTTGAGTTCATTAATTCTCAGAAAGAAATGTACAGTAATTACACAGCTCTGAAGTCTAAGGTCCCTCCCTCTCACTTACTCATTTCATAGTCTTCATTCAGACTAGTGCTCTAGAAAAGGTTTGCAAGGGCTCTTTCTGCATGTGCAACATTTGTATCCTTGGGTTTATCACAGGTCTCTCTCTAAACATCACAGGAGGATCCGGATCTGCAAATGGAGCTTCCTTATTGCAAGTGGAGCCCATTCTTTTCCTCCAGTAGGGTCAACAGCACTAATGGGCTTAAGAGTGAGAGAACTGGCATTGGCCTGCAAAGTGTGCTCAGGGACAAATGAAACACTGAAGGACCGAGCGTCTTGATCTAACAGAGCGCTCCAAATGCTAACTCCTATGGGCATCTAGAACTCTGAATGTAGAGCAGTAAAATGGAAGAAAGTAGAAGGAATAACACGGGAACCGAACCCTAGACCTCTGAGAAGACCATCTGATGGCCTGCACAGTTATGAATCTACAGCGTGAGCTTTCATAGAGCGGACAGCTGGCCCTCGACAAGAGGAACCAGTGAGAGCTGAGCCACTGACAGAAGCCACACTGACAGAACTGCCACGGTTACTCTTCTGATGAACAGACTCTCGCCCCCAGCAGCCTTCCTCCTCCACATAAACATGCTGTAATTAACAGCAGTCTTTTTGTTTTTGTGCTTTTGTTTCTCATACACCATGCTAAGCTGCAGATTCAAGTGGAATGCTGCAGGTTTTGTGTAACCTCTGTTGCAGGCTACACAAACTCTGCTGAACAGTGTTTCTCTCAACAGAATCTTATAGTGAAACCTCATTTTTAGGATCTGTTAGGCCCGTTTTCTTTAGTTGAGAGGGTGCATACTTTATAGCACGTTAATCTGAGCCCATCAGTTCTAACTCATAAACTCTTCGATACTTTGGACATCGGTTAAATATGTTTTTGATTGGTAAAACATGTTTAATTGGGTATTACACATGCATCGTAATAGTACACAGAACACATAGTACATAATTTATATGCAACTAGGGGAATCACAGTCCTAAATCCAGCAGAAGGTATCATCATGGTCGATCTTTTTAATGAGCCTTGAAACAAATAAAAAATAAAAATGGATAAACATGTACCACAAATGAGAAGCAGCAGGTGGGGAACTGTCTTGCATAACAGACAGTGGAACTGTCAGAGCTCTCAAAGAGAAAAGCTTATCACTTATTATTATGACCAGCAAGCATTGGAGAAGGGGGGTGGGGGGACTCCAGCATCTCGGCAGTATGTTGAAATATTTCCAGTGGTTTGTGTTCGCTAATCCAGAAGGCTTAAAGAATCTTCCTCACTGGTTATGGGTATGAAATTTGTTGTAAATACATTGCTTGTTTTACTATGTGGGTATTAGTGTTCTACAGCCTGGAATTCACGCTGGTATATTGTCAACTTTAAGGTTAATGAATAGGGCAATGAGCATTTCATCCCAGTGATGGGCTGTACCAGTGTTTTTTCAGCCCCCTTTACTATTCCATATGTAGAGCGGTACTTTCTGCCATGTTGTATAGCCTCAAGCCATCGGGGGGGGGGCTGGGGAGGTGGCATAAGAGCATACCATGCTATTGTTATGGTTCTACGTGCTATTATCAGAGCTGTATCTAGGAATTTGGATTCAGCTCTACGCTTTTTGGGGCATTTTAACAGACCCTGAAAGCACCCTTCAATGTTACATATATCCATTTGACCTGTAATTGCGGTTGGAGAATCTGTGACCTCCTACCAGAGTGTATTGAATCTTGGACAATACCACGACATTACCCCTACCTGCTCAACATGACAGCTCAGGCTCATGTCAGATACCCCTTAATACATTTTGCTGAGGTTGTTCAGGGTCAGATACGCCCTATGGAAAAGGTTGAATTGTAAATATTTGAATTTGGCATTGCCTGCACTTTATGAGGTAAGCTAGGGCCTGCTTCCATTCACCATCACTGAATCCTCTTCCAACCTCGGTTTGCCATTTCCCACAAAGAAAGTTCCAGTAGCGCTCCACATAGTCAACTGATTAGTTTCCTACCTACTCCCGTTGTGTACAGTGTTTGTATTCGTGAGTGTGTTTCTGGTTCACTTTCTTTTATCTCCGAAGAATCACACACCACCCTAGCCTGTCTTCCGTGCAAGAGGAATTGTCCCCTATAGAGCCCTACTCCAATGCCAACACTTCCGATGGGACTAAAGAACTTTCACTGATAGGACATCTAATAATGTATTTCCCATATAATTATATAACCCCCCTCCCTCTCCTGTTAATCAGTCATCCAAGGCATTGAGTGATTGTTGGATTGCCATCTACAGTTCAGAATGCTGCAGTGTTACTGTCCTTCCTTAGATGTCATGTGCAAGGCATCCAGGTATGCTAAGCTACATGCATTTTGTAAATATTGTAACGTGGACTTCAGTTTCCTATTATTAATAAGGAAAATATGTTTACTTAGCATTCTCCCAATGTCTTAGTTTTTATTTTCTCTCGGTAGAAAAGGGCAAACTGAAGATACCTGTAAGCGCTCTTCAGTGACTCTTGTTCTTTAGTCCAATGCCTGGCTTCCTAGGGGTCTCTGTCTGACCCCTTAGATAGGCTGCGAGCAAAGGACTGAAATGTCCCAAGTAGGTTTTAGGAGGATAGAGACTGTACTTGCCTTTGCACAGTGCTTAATTTGTTTAAAAAAAAAAAAAAATTGCCAGGGCCGTCCTCAGCTTGCACCATGCATTCCCCCTGCCAGTGACAGTCCCAACACAAATACTAACCATCACACTCCTACAAGAGTCACAATTCAGACTATTCCAGACCCCCAAAGCTATGAGAATGACTTGGGCAGCAGGCATTAGACATTTTACATGTTTATTAATAAACAAACAATGCCACCATGTGACAGACTGCCATAAGTACCGGTGATGGTAATTAAGTGCCAGTGCCGAGCACAGGAAACCACCGGCTCAAATTAAGCACTGGATGTGCAAGAAATGTTTCAGTGCCTCACCTCGCAGCTCAGAGCTTCCCTTGGGCTGGGCAGTGCGAAGGGCGTTGGTGGAGGTTGCACAGTTGACTCCCAGGAGTAATTTGTGCTTATTCCTCTGTATGATCTAAACAACAAAAGAGTGTAACCCTTGAACAAGAGAGCAGGCAAAAAGGGGGGGGAATCAAAATTTGATTCTATAAAAAGCCCTCACTCACCAACCTGGTTGGTGACATGCTTCATCATAGGGCCCCACCCGGAAGGTCGAATACCTCCCAGGTGTGCTTCGACGCCAGAATTACTGCGGAGCTGGTAAAAATTGTTGTGACGTGATAGGGAAAAGTGAGTGTTAAAAATGCCTTGGATGTAACCAATAACTTTATTCGCCGGCCAACCAGGCACGGATAAAAACAAAGTAAGTGATGAAAAGCTGAAATAGGTATAAACAGCTAAATCTCACTACTAGTGAATGGTCAACATGTTTCTGCCACTGTCAAGCAAATAGCTGGGCATTCGTCAGGACCGAGGTGCGTAGACCCCGGTGGTATGAACACGCTAAGGCTCACCCAACCGTGAGTCAAATGTGAAAACAAAGAAACAGGGTGTATGGTTACAACCTGCTGTCAACGAAGGAATCCAACCTCATTTCGGAGGATTCCACATGTATACACTGGGTGAAAGCTCATCACACCATGGGTCTCGGGAGGGGGGTGGTGGCTAGTAGGCACACCGCCAGCAAAGCCAAGCACCCGCTTGGTACCTGTACAACCCTCTGATCACCGGACCCCGTCTCACTTTTCCCTATCACGTCACAACAATTTTTTACCAGCTCCGCAGTAATTCTGGCGTCGAAGCACACCTGGGAGGTATTCGACCTTCCGGGTGGGGCCCTATGATGAAGCATGTCACCAACCAGGTTGGTGAGTGAGGGCTTTTATAGAATCAAATTTTGATTCCCCCTTTTGCCTGCTCTCTTGTTCAAGGGTTACACTCTTTTGTTGTTTAGATTATTGATTTTGGGGGGCTAAGAGTGTTCAATACCGGCTCCTTTCCCTCTCTCTCTTGTTGTTTAAATGGTATTCCTCTGTATGACCATTTATGTTGGAAATCTTTGATGCAATTTCCTTTTTAGTAATAATGCAACCATTTAATTTAGAATTTTACTCCTATGCTTATAAAAAACCCTTTTTTAAGCTTTATGGCTATATTCGATTCTTGTTAATACAAGTAATTGCTAACCCTTTGGTTCAGTTCATTGTTGAAGGACTCCGTAATACTAGTCTGTGTTTTCTGTGTTGTTGACCGAGAACAAAATATTGCATACCCTCTTTTGTTTGGAGTACACAGTTTTTTATAGTGTCATGTTTATGACAGACTTAATGATAGAGAGGAGTAGTTTGTTTTAAGATGTTATCTTTTGTTATTGCTAATGTTCTGGATTAGTCTTCATTTTTGTTAACTCTTTTAAAGCCAGTCATGTTAAATAATGAGTTAATGCCGCTGTTGTGGAGACTTGTGTATCAATTGAAGTTCACATGTTTATATCCCATAAGGTTGCCTAAGTCTTTATTCTTTTTAACAGTGTGGGCATTCTTCAGCACCCAGCTAATGAAAGCACTAATTTCATTGAACTCACATGACCAAACATTCTGTATGTACTGTGCTTTATTTATTGGATGTTTCTTTTGTTTTCATGTTTCAGTTTGTTCTTAGGAACGCATGAACCTGCTTAAGGTTATAGAAATAAAATTCCAAGTTGTTCTCTAATAACAAATTTCCATATTATTTTCACCCACTAGTCTTTTTAGTACGATCCAAAGTTAAATTTTCTTCTTTCTTCCCTGGCAGAATACAGGCCATGCAGGAGGGAGGAGATAAGGGACGCAATATGCTGATGATAATGAAATGAGATTAAAAGAACCAAATATTTTTTAAAGAACTCAAGCCCAACTCCCCTAGGAGCACCACTCTGAATTAACGCTAATTCTATTTCTCTGATTGTCAATGCAGTCTCTCTCAGCTTATATGCCCTCCATTCAGCATTCTCTTGCCCTGCCCTGTACTTTCAGGTAGTGTCCAGGCATGCCTGAGTACCATCTACCTGCATGAATGTCCTCTGCCCCTCAGAGTGGATTGCAGCCTTCCATACTATTGGCGTGAGACAAGCATGTCCGCAGCAGCCAAATCCTTTCAGGTATCCAAGATCACTTTCCTTCTTCATTCAGAATCTTAGATCAGGTATAGCAGCTTTGATCTGCTCCAGTTCAGATGTTCAAATTGTTTCTCCCTGACCAGTCCTTTGATGTGCGTACGATTGAATTGCATTCAATAGTTCTTCCTCCTTATACCATGCCCAAGAACTCCTGTGGTGGACAATCAAAAAGTATTCAGTGATTTTGTGACAGTGTCCGAGAACTCTGAACAATTGTAACAATGTTTTATCCACTGTAGCTGCTCAGACCCCCTCACTAACCCAAGAGTAGCTGTGTTGCTTGTACCTCAGATGTTTTCCTCTTTGGAAACTCTGCTGTAGCTACTTTTTGTAGTTTATACAATGTTTTATTTTATTATCTTGACGCTAGCCATACTTGATAACTTCATTTGTGGAGACTGAATAAAATCGTATGAATATTTGAAAAGCACAGATGGAACATTAATTAACTTTGACAGCCTTTCTGAACATGAAAGAAAAGTCTGATGTGGTGGTGTTGCGGGACCTCCCCACAGGCAATGCAAACTTCTGACCAGTTGTGAAAGCATGGAGACTGGTGTGCCTCTTCCCAACAACTACACTTGCCTCGCCTGTTTTTTTGTTGTTGTATTTTTTAATGGGAGAAGACCTAGCAATAGCTTGCTAGTGGCTTTATCCTTGACTAAACCACTGTTGAGCACAGTATCAACAGTTTGAAGAGCACAGAGCTTTAGTCATTGAGGGAGCACAAAAGGGAAGCTCTGGAAGTGGGAGACAATAGGCTAGCCGACTGGCAGGAATACATTTCTAGCACGGTCTAAAGTTGGGTGCTATGCGGGTGGGGAGTGAGACATCAGTCATATTTTTGAGTTTCTCAAGAGTGATTGATCTTGTTTGGAGAACTGGTTGGTGTTTATACATGCAAAATATCGACCCTAGTACTGAAAGAGACAATAGGAACAGGTACTGAATATACATACATTCCCACTTAGTTCATCGTGCAACTGGCAAGTATTTGTTTGACACACAAGTATTTCATGTGTAAATATAAATCTTTTCTACAGTGGAAAGGCGTAGCCACAGGGGATTACTTTTTCCTGAACATAGTGGTTCTTAATGATGGACCATTAACCCTTAATATAAATCCATCTCTGTATATCATTCATATGTGGCATAGATACATTGACCATGTTTTCATGCATCAGAGCTCCGAATTAAGGTTCACATCACACCACACTCTCACGGAGTGGAGATTAATTATTTGGACCTTCTTGGTAAATAGTCTATCAAACTCTTTTTAGGGTTTTTGAAATCTCACAGACATTCTCTGCTGCGACATAACAGCCACCACTTTTGCGCCCTACATGACAACTTACTGTATAGATATTAATTAGACGGCTTGAACCTGTGCCCCTCCCCCGCTGCTTATAAACAGAGTAGAAACACCCATGACCATGTAGTGAAAGCACACAGGGCCATGAATTTGGACACATCTTTGAGGGGTTTGGCCCCAATGTGGGTCACTTTAAATGTGGGCATTGCCAGGCATCTAATCACACACAGCACCCAAATGTTTTCTGAGTTAGGTAGTTAAAAGTATGACCTATCTTCATTTTCTAACTGTAATGCTAAGAATGTGATGTATGCCATTTTGTGTTATTGCCTGCGCCTCTGCATAAGATAAACTATGCAGTTGATAAAGCAGCAGATTTGTCAACATCAACGTTGAATTCTTCTCTGGTTGAACACTTTGCTACCCACAACCACACAGCAGAAGTAATTGTCTGCCGTGTAACTGAAGTAGTTATACAGGATTTCAGAGGAGGTAACTTGAACAGGCTTATTATCCATACACAAGTGCAGGTGGATGGACAGATTTAATGTAACCCAAAGTTAGCTCAATTAACTTTTGGAACTCAGGAAGGTGGCCCTATTTACTTGACTAGTACGTGTTCTGTGATGCAACTTTTATGAAATCCTGCATTTGTTTCAAATATTTGTTGTATATGTATATAATTATGGATAAATATTGTCTATGTGCTGACATATTTATGTTCTTTTCTCTCTCTCTCTCTCTCATATAGTTGGGATCTATTTCGCATAGGAAGAGCGTTTTTTGTTTTGCTAATAACTTTGGCGCCGTTTGACGAAATTTCCCCAAATTTCCAAACCTAGTTTGCCATTTTCTTCAGCTGTTGTCTGAAAAGTTTCCTGGTGATCCGTCTAGTGGTAGCTGAGAAAAAGGTGGTGTCCCAAAATGCTTTTTCCCCTTGCAATTTCCTAAAGGGATTTTAGACATGACTACTGCCCGAAACGCTGAACAGAATTACACTAAATTTGGCAGAAAGCTAGATCTTGGTCCAGAACTAATGCTTTTTGTAATTTGGTGTAAATCTGTTCAGAGTTTAGAGTTACTAAAGTAAAAAGATTTATCCAAATCTAGAGACATGTATCCACTGCGCCAGATCTGCAAGATACTCACGCCAACAGCAATGTTGTGATTGGCTGGCCGCAACCTGAGAGGAAAGTTGCAGTTGCCATTTTGTGCATTGGGACTCATGTCCCATGGGGGGAAAATAAAATGTAAATGTGATCGAATTGGTAAGGGTAGATATACCCTGACCCTATAGGACTGATAGAGGGGTCTGTAAGAAACTCCTCATGGGCAAGAAACTATCCCAAAACATTTTTTGTAGTGCACTAAGGTCCGCGGATCTACTGTGGTGCTCAGTGCGACCTCCCTGTGTGCTCACCTGCGGATCCAGACCCCAATTAAAAAAACATACTCACTCACAGACCCACACACCCTCTCACACAACCACTTACACAACCACTCTCACACCCATACAGCTACTCACACACACACTGTCAGTCCCACAAAATCACTTACACACCCACTCATAGACCTACACACCCACTTACACCTCCACACACCCACTCACACACTCATAGTCAATCACACACCCACTCACAGACCTACAAAACCACTTGCATACCCACTCACAGACCCACACAGCCACTCACACTCTTACACACATTCACTCACACACCCATACAGCCACCCACACACCAACCCACACACCCACTCACAGACCCACACATGCACTCACACACCCACTTACACACCCACACAAACACTCACACACCCATACAGCCACTCACACATCCACAAAAGCACTCACACCAACACTCATATACCCATACAGCCACTCACAGACCCACTTACACAAACACACCAACACAACCATTCACACACCCATACAACCACTTGCACATCCACTCACACACCCACACAGCCACTTACACACCCACTCACACACCCACTCATCCACTCACACACTCACACACCCACTCATCCACTCACACACCCACTCATCCACTCACACACACACTCATCCACTCACACACCCACTTACAGACACACAAAAACACCCACACAGTCACACACGAACAGACTGGCAATGATACACTCGTAGAACTTGCAGTAACATATGTTTGTTTTAAACGTGTTGTCGTTTTAATATTGAATGTGTGCTTTTGGTTGGGAACGGATCCGCGGATCCATAAAATTTTTTTAAAAAAAAGAAAAACTTGGTGCATTGCATTTATAGAAAGACTACATTAGTTACCTTACCTTCATATTTTAATTTTAATTTTTAAAATATATAATAAAAATGAATGTGTGAATAAAATGCATGCACAAACTGGTGAAAATATATATTAGTAAATTGAAGTTATGGGTCAAATTGTAGTACAATTTACATTTAAAAAACCGGTGGAATTCACTAAAATTCCAAAGGTTACAGGGACATTCTAGATAGAAAATAGCATTAAAAAAACATAAATTCACTAAAAAAAACAAAGGTTACAGGGACGTTATAGATAGGTAATAGAATTTTTTTTAAACTCAAATTCAGTGAAAGAAACAAAGTTTACTGGACGTTATAGTTAGGCTCATATTTTACTCACACAAATCCATCTTCCCGGGGCAGGCCCTAGACGAACATGGTTCTCCCTTTAGATTACTACAAGTATGCAAATGTACAAATTACCTGGAAGTTCTGCCCGTTTGGCCCCGGCCGAATACCTTAGAAGTACGGAATGATCTTCCCACCTTTTGCCAATATGATGGACAGCTTACCAAAAGGCCCAACAACGTGTTGAATATGAGGACATCTCCACCAAACAAAGAAACACTTCATATAGTTGAGAGGAAGGACCCGTTGTTTGGTGGAGATTTACCTGTTTGTAGTCTCGGTGTCTTCTCTATAGGAGGATTCATGTTACCACAGATTTCTGTATGAAGACACAGAGGAACAATCACATTGCTGAAACACACACAAGTTCACTGGAGACATTTCCTCGTGGTCCATTTGTGCAGCTGTATTGTAGAATATGCCCTAGATATTTACCCAACGAGGTAGCACTTACTAATTAACCAGTAGAAAGTACTCCAGTTGGGTAGATATTTTGTGCAAAACTTTAGATTCTTGTTGGATAAAGGGGCAGGTGAGGCTCCGTTCTGGTGCAGTCACTCACATTTGCACAACCATACAGTCACTCACACTTGCACAAAACCACTCACACACCCACTCACAGACCCTTACGGTCACTCACAAGGCCACAAACTACTCACACACCCATACAGCCACTCACACAGCCACTCACACCCATACAGCAAATCACACACCCACTCACAGACCCATACAGCCACTCACAAACCCACCTACACAGCTCCTCATGCACCCACTCACAGACCCTTACAGCTACTCATGCACCCACTCACAGACCCACACAGTGACTCATGCACCCACTCACAGACCCATACAGCCACTCTCAGATCCACTTACACACCCTCAAAACTACTCCCACTCATACATCCATACACACACTGACTGACCGATACACCCACTCACACATGCAGTCACTGACCCATACAGCTACTCAACACCCATTCACAGATCCATACAGCCCCTCACACACCCTCTCACAGACCCCTGCAGCCACTCACACTCACAGGCCCATACAGCCACTCACACACCCACTCTCAAAGGTTACAGTTAGGAAATAACATTAAAAACAACCTTCGACATTCACTGAAAAAAACAAAGGTTACAGAGACATCACTGATGACATAAACAGAACCACTCACACACCCACTCACACCCCCACACAACCTCTCATATACCCACTCACACACCCATACATCCACTCACACACACTGCCACTCACTCATAAACCTACTCACACATCTACTCACTCCCCCAGTCACTCACACAGCCATCCACTCACCCATACAGCCACTCACACACCCGCTCACCAATACAGCTACTTACACACCCAGTCACTCACCCATACAGCCTATCGACAGAGCCACTCACACACCCACACAACCACTTATATACCCATTCATACATCCTTACAACCACTCATGTGCCCATACAACCACTTACCTAAACACTCACTCTCCAATAAAGCCACTCACACACCCACTCAGTTAACCAAACATCCTCTCAAACAGCCACTCAGACACCCTCAAAACTACTCCCACTCATACATCCATACACACACTGACTGACCGATACACCCACTCACACATGCAGTCACTGACCCATACAGCTACTCAACACCCATTCACAGATCCATACAGCCACTCACACACCCTCACAGACCCCTGCAGCCACTCACACACCCACTCACAGGCCCATACAGCCACTCACACACCCACTCTCAAAGGTTACAGTTAGGAAATAACACACAGTCACACAGCCACTCACATAATATTTGTTAAAAATAGTACCACTCCTTACTAGTACACAAAGTATACTAATTTAAGTTATGTAATATCTTACTATATATATTTAACACTCATAAACTTTCAGAAAATACTCACACTTACTGGATGTTGTCATGAGTGATGTCACTGACCATGTCATGAGTGATGTATTTAATATGTGAGGTCATAAGCAGTGCATTGCAGGAGCGTAAGTTAGTTAGCTCAGGTAATTATAACTACTGAATTTCAATGGTTTTGTACGAGTGAAATCTGAGCCTAACTATAACGTCCCTGTAACCTTTGTTTTTTTTTTGTGAATTATGTATATATATATATATATATATATAATCTACTGGCGGTCGCCAGTAGATAATATATATATATATATTATCTACTGGCGGTCGCCAGTAGATAGTTATGGTTAGGACCTATTTTCCATAGGAAATCCGCAACATTATATTTGAAATAACGTTGGCGCCGGTTGACGAATCTTCGCGAAAGCTTCCAACTTGTTGGGGCGCTCCGGTCTGCTCCTATCCTGAAAGTCTCGGGGTGATACGTCAAGCGGGGGCCGAGAAAAGGGGGTCCCAAAACGCGTTTTCCCCATTCATTTTTCCATAGGAACCGTTCATCGCGGCTACAGCCCGAACTGCTGAACGGAATTACACCAAATTTGGCAAAGAGGTAGCCCTTGGTTCAGTGTCGTGCCTTTTGCTTAAATGGTGTAAATCCGTTCAGTAGTTCCTGAGAAAATCAAAAGTAAAGTCACATATATATCTATGGCCGAGTAGGGTCCGTGTACCCTCCCGATCACGAGCTGCATGCTAATTGGCTGTCAACACTCCAAATCAGGAAGTGTTGGCAGCCATTTTGTCCCTCGGTAGAACCGAGGGACAGAAACAAGTGCGCAAGCGCAAAAGGGGGCAGGGTAGAAACACCCTGACCTCTAGGTCTGCTCAGGGGTTCCACAAGGACCCCTGGGCAGACTAAAGCATTTTTTTTTTTTTAAATCGGTGGGATGCGCTTAGGGTGCGCGGATCCCGCCGAGAAAAAAAAGAAACAAGTGCGCAAAACGCACAAAGGGGGCAGGGTAGAAACACCCTGACCCCTAGGTCTGCTCAGGGGTCCCACAAGGACCCCCTGGGCAGAAAAAAGCATTTTTAAGAAAAAAATCTGCGGGATGCGCTTAGGGTGCGTGAATCCCGCCGAAAAAAAAACCCGAAGCGCGTCTTCCGCGCTTCGTTGTTAATTGGCCCCCGGGTGGGCCAAGTCCCGGGGGCATGCGGGGGGGTTATTTATAATATGTAGGGGGCCTCTAAGGCCTCTCAAGCCCCGGGGACCGCCACCCCCAGGGCTTTAAAAATAAATGGTGCGGGAGGGCTCTCGGCCCTCCCGCAGCCCCGGGATTGCCACCCCCGGGCTTCTTTTTAAAATTAATACTACCTGTGTGGGGGCTCAAGCCCCCACACGCCCCGGGACCGCCACCTCCCCGGGCACTAACAAAATAAATGTGGGGTCCGTTTTGGACTCCGAAGCCCGGGGACCACCACCTCCCGGGGCTTTAAAGACATGGGAGGGGGCCGCGCGGCGCCCCTCTTGGAGCCTGTGGTGGCCCTGGGGACCGCCACCCCCAGGAGCCCGCTCCTGCAGTGTCCCGGGGTGCCCACCCCGGGACACTGCTGTTCTGATGGCAGGACGGGAGCCGCGAAGCTCCCGTCCTGTCATTGCAAACTGCTTTGCTTCATTGAAGCGAGAGCAGGGAAACCTGCTCTTGCTTCAATGAAGCAAAGCAGAATTGCTTTTCCATAAGGGGAGCTGCATGTCAGCAGCTCCCCTTATGGAAAAGCAATGCCGGCCCCCTGAAGACGCGGGGAGCCGGCGGGACTGTGGAGGGATTGGGGACCCCCCCACTGTCCCCAACCAGAGGCCAGGCCCCGGGGGATGGGGTCCCCGGGGCCATTAGTGGCATGGGAGGGGGGGCACGCGGCCCCCTTCCCGTTTTGTTTAAAAAAAAAAAAAA
Source organism: Calotriton arnoldi (assembly GCA_963921515.1). Classification (NCBI taxonomy): domain Eukaryota; kingdom Metazoa; phylum Chordata; class Amphibia; order Caudata; family Salamandridae; genus Calotriton; species Calotriton arnoldi. Next base: position 353,465 of record CAWUFW010009867.1, read on the forward strand.
AGAAAGAAAATCATCAGGCCCCGGGGATGGGGTCCCCGGGGCCAAAGTGGCCAAGGGAAGGGGGCCACGCAGCCCCCTCCCATACAAAAAAAAGACCGGCATCGTGCCGGAGGCCCCGCCCCTCTCTGCAGCAGTCTGCAAACGCGCCCCCTGGCGCGTTTGCAGATGGGGAACGAATTCCCCTTGAATACTGGGGGTCCCTGGGGGCCAACTAGCCCACCAGGAACCTCCAGTATGCGCCAGGGGCTGTGTTGCAGAGAGGTGTACAGAGGCCACGCCCCTTTTACACCTCTCTGCAACGCAGCTCTGTGGCGCTTTTGGAGGTACATGGTGGGCTAGTTGGACTCCAGGGACCCTCAGGATTCAAGGGGACTTAATCCCCAACCTAAAACGCGCCACGGGCGCGTTTGCACAGTGGTGAAGGGAGGGCGGGGCTTCAGGTGACATGTGTGCAAACAGGCCCCGTGGCGCATTTTAGGATGGGGAATTAAATCCTCTTCAATCCTGAGGGTCCCTGTGGGCCAACTAGCCCACCAGGTACCTCCAGTAAGCGCCACGGAGCTGCGTTGCAGAGTGTTGTAAAAAAGGGGCGTGGCCTCTGTACACCTCTCTGCAACGCAGCCCCCTGGCGCATACTGGAGGTTCCTGGTGGGCTAGTTGGCCCCTAGGGACCCTCTGGATTGAGGAGGATTTAATTCTCCAACTTAAAACACGCCACGGGGCCTGTTTGCACACATGTCACCTGAAGCCCCACCCCCTTCCTTCACCATTGTGCAAATATTCCTCTAAAATCAGTCGAACTACGAATTCCGATTTACTCACCTGTTATCAGGAGAGACCTCAGTGCTGCATCTTTGAGCCCAGTACTGATCCTGAAAAGTAATTTTAATCGTACTTACCAGTAATTTGAATTTCCTTCCATAGGCTAACATTGACTGGTTTCACTTGAAAATTCTTCTAAGTGTGGAGTTTTGGAACTTTATAATATTCCTCTAAAATCAACCGAACTACGAATTCCGATTTACTCACCTGTTATCAGGAGAGACCTCAGTGCTGCATCTTTGAGCCCAGTACTGATCCTGAAAAGTAATTCTAACCGTATTTACCAGTAACTTGCATTTCCTTCCATAGGAATCCATTGTCTGGTTTTCAGCAGAAAAGTTTCAAAGTGTCGATTTTCACAAACTACAAATATTCCTTAAAAATCGCCTGTATGACTTAAACGCATTCTTTCAACTGTTTACAGGAGATGCACCAGTGCTGGATCCAGGATCCAACACTGAGTAAGAAAAAGTAACGATAACACTACTTACCTGCTAAGTGAATTTCCTCCCATAGGATAACATTGGTGATTCTATGTGAAAAAGTTTCCAAGTGTCAACTTTTAAAATACAATAATATTCCTTAAATCACTACTGTAACCAAAACGCTTTTACTCAACTGTTTACAGGAGATGTCCCATGACTGAATCTAGGATCCAGTCCTGTGGTTAGAAAAGTAATCCATAAAGTAACTAATTGCATTTAACTTGAAATTCACATTGAGCTCAATGTTGCATTGTGTTTGAAATTGTGTTGCCCATTGCAACAACTGTAACTACTGTACTTAAAAGTCTATTGCCTATTTGCAAAGTATTTAAACTAAAGTAATTCATTCTGAGAAAGTATATTTTGTAATGTAATGTATAATGTAATTACAATGTAATTTAAAAATAAAATATCTAAAAATAAATAGTTTAAAAAATGTAGTAAATCAGTATCAGAAAAATAAATATAACAATTAATACATTTAAAAATTGTCATTTACAAAACCTTTGAAATTCACTGAAAAAAACATAGGTTTCAGACATGTTATAGTTAGGAATTAGCATTTAAAAAACCTTTGAAATTCACTGAAAAAACCATAGGTTTCAGGCACGTTATAGTTAGAAATTAGCATTTAAAAACCTTACAAATTCACTGAAAAAACCATAGGTTTTAAGGACAGTTATAGTTAGTTGGACATTGCACTCGTACAAAACCCGTGAAATTCCCCCGTTATAGTTAGTTCAGGTAACTATAACTCGCGCCCCCGCAATGCACTGCTGATGACGTCACATATTACATCACTCATGACATGGTCAGTGACATCACTGATGACATCACTGATGACATCTCAAATGACATCACTGATGACATCATCCAGTGACTGTGTGTTTCTGTTAAGTTTAAATATGTTTAATATATATAGGGAAAGGCGTATTGAAGAATGAGTGGGTGTATAAGTGTCTGAATGGATGATTTAGTAGGTGTGTGACTGACTCTAAGTGAGTGATTAAACGTATCTTACTGAATGCATGGGTTAGTGACTAAACTGTGTGAATGTCTGTATCCGTCTGTCTGTTGGTGTGTAGCGGCTGCATGGGTTTGTGAATAGCTACATGAGTGTCTACATGGGTTATTGATTGGTTGTCTGAGTATCTGTATGGGTGCCTGAGTGTTTGTGTGGGTGGGGTGTGTGTGACTCTGTGCATAGATGTGTGAGTGGGTGATTTACTGGATGCATAGTTTCAAGTGTGCATCTGTGAAGGGCTGTATGGGTGGGTGAGTGTGAGTATAGGTTTGTTGGTGAGTGAATGTATATCTCAGTGGTACATGTGTGAGTAACTACATATGTGAAAGGCAGTATATATGTGTGTTGGAGTATTTAAATGGCTATAAGTGAGAGTGTGTGACTGTGAGAGTGGCTGTATGGATGAGTGTGTGCTTGTATCAGTGATTGTATAAGAGCGTAAGAATGTGCTTGTATTTGTATGAGTAAGTGAGCTTGTGTGTGTATAACTGTATAGGTGAGTAAATGGGAGTGTGATTAATTATTTGCATGACTGACTAGGTATGTGAGTACCTCTATGGATGAGTGGCGGTGTGTGAGTGTCTATATAGGTGTATGAGTGCATATGATAGTCCTGTACTGAGTGACCATAAGTATGAGTGACTGTACGGGTGAGTGAGTGGATGTGTGTGTAGACCTAAGAATCAGTGAGTGGGTATGTAGTTATTGGTGTTGGAGTGTCTATGGTTTTGAGAATGGCAGTCTGTAATTTAGAGTGGGTGTATGAAAGGTTATATTAGGGTGTGTGAAAATGCATCAAATTATCACATGGATGATGTCATCAGTGATGTCATTTGAGATGTCATGAGTGATGTCACTGACCATGTCATGAGTGATGTAATATGTGACGTCATCAGCAGTGCATTGCGGGGGCGCGAGTTATAGTTACCTGAACTAACTATAACGGGGGAATTTCACGGGTTTTGTACGAGTGAAATGTCCAACTAACTATAACTGTCCCTAAAACCTATGGTTTTTTCAGTGAATTTGTAAGGTTTTTTAAATGCTAATTTCTAACTATAACGTGCCTGAAACCTATGGTTTTTTCAGTGAATATATATATATATACACACACACACACACACACACACACACACGAGTCAGTGTTTCTAGTGGTTATCTTTTTTTATATTGTGCTCTTGCATTTTTCCCAGATATTAGCTTCTTAGGTTATTCTGCAGCTTTAGACTGGTGAGGCTTCATTCTCTTGCCTTTTCAGGATGGTGCACATGGAATGATGAACACTGCTGTAGAAAGCCCTGCATTGGCAGCCATGTTTTTTGTGTTTCATTTGTATATCTGTACATGGGCACACCATGGCTAAGTCTTGAAAACCCGACTGTCTGATCAGTACAATCTTGCCTTGCGAGCTACTCACCCATTGGACGTCGGATTCTTTCAGCTCCTGATTATTTTTCACCAATTCTTTTTTGTGTGCATTAAGTAAGGTTTGTTTGTGATTAGTTGACAGGACCAATTTATTTTTTACTTCGATTCTCCCTCCCCCACAAAATTCCCCGGAAATGGGCTGACGTGCGGATTGTTTATTGGAAAACATTGGACTTTTTCATTAATTGCACTTAGATCTGCAGTAATTCTAGATCTGGGGCGATTCTTTCACCAATAGTTGAGTCAGTATGTAATTGTCTTGAGAATAATCGATCCACCCTCCACGCGTTTATTCTTTGACTTTTCAGGAATGTATACCTCTACAACATGAGACCTTTATGTCACTTGGAAGTTCTTGTGTGAGAGAAACATTTTCCCTCCATTTTCTGTGAGTACTACCTCTTCTAGAGCCGCTCACTTCTAGCATCCCTATGGCGTGGCAGTCACAAACCTCTTTGTTTCTTTGACATATGCGTCGGATCCGATTTTTTTACGTGAAAAGAATCGTGGATTCCTTCCATTAGGGGCAAAGTGTCAACTGCTTTCCGCACGCAAGGCCACCTTTAAACGACTTTTTATATTTTTTAGTTGAATTTGCGTTAATTTTGTACTTACTCTCTATTGTTCAGCCACTTTTTCACTGTACAGTGCGCTGTGTGCACTGTTCTCTGTATATACAGAGCACGTGTAAAATGAAGATATACATTTTCCATGGAAAGTAGCAGATTTATTTCTGTTATTTGTATATTGAAATCTGATCCTATTCTCATTTAAACTTCCTGTTTGGGGTCCCCTACTTTGAAGACAAACCTTCAATAGTTTTTATAAGTGACGCCTAGGGAGCCATTACTTCTTTAAGAGGTTTAAGGCTCATTTTAAGAGGTCTTATCCTCTCACAGCAGCCAATAATGCTAATATAGATGCAAAGTACGTTGTTGGCAAACACCGTCTATGGTCTACATCGATGGCCTCCGTTGATTCATCATTCTCCCACATCTGCAGGTGCAGGACTAGTGCACATTTTGAACCTTTCAAGAAAGACTCACCTGTGCTTGTGAATAGCTCAGTTTGGTTGTTGTAGATGCAATAGTATGTGACTTCCTCAGAGTTTGGTAGAGATGAGCTGCTAAGAGGTTAGAATATAATATGGGTCTGCTGTGGTTTTAACGGGAGATTTGACAACTGTAGTGTTTCCAGTTTGTCATCCACTGGGGTGATTTAAAACGAATTGGTGAGTGAAGTTGTCGTGGACTGCAGTGCCTACCATTGTATAACAGAGGGTCCTTTGTGAATGTTTAAGCTACAAAATTGCTACTTTGGTCATTTTACTTACATGGGGGCTTGCAGAAGCCTTCATCCAGGTGTACTCGTTTTTGGTGACTTATGGCGTTTGAAGGAGGTCTGGAAAGTTGGGCTTAGCGAGTCGGAGAATGGCATTTTTGCCAGGGGGAGGGCCGAGGAAGTTAGCATGTGGACCTCTGTGGTGGATTTAAAGCTGCTTCTCATTCACTTCTCGAGGACTACGTGGGCTTCAGTGGCGGAAGTAAAGCCTTTCTTCTTCCAAGGGCAGAAAAAAACAAAAAAGGGGTAAATAGAGGTAAGTAAGAAAAGCGATTGCCACTGAAAAGGACACCCGAGGATTCATAAATAGGTAAGTGTTCATAAATAGTTCTCCCTCCTGCAGCAGATCTGCAATGAAGTTAGTGTAAATATGCGTTTAGGGAGATTGCTACAAAATAAAAGCCAATGAAATTAATACGTATCGTTTCATGTTTGGAAAAGCAAAACTATTTGGAGCCTCACCTCTATTCAAAATAATTGGAATGCATTTGAAGGAGTCTATTGGACTGATTGGGGTTACCATTGTAACTGGATAATTTGGCAATCAATTAACGCCGACCTAACATGATGCAGTTATGCTTATATTTTACATATTTTACTACTTTTCTGAATTCCAATGGTACTGCCAGACACTGACAAGTATGAGGAATTAACCAAGTTCTGAAGTGTTTGTGGGTGGTACAATCTCGCTTCGGTGGGTCCATGTCTGAAGACCGTTACGGGGATTAGTGCACTATCCAAATACACTGAACCAATCATTCACAGCAACACTAGTCAGTAGGCTATCCCACTGTATCGGGATGCTCTGCTTCCAGTACTGAATGGCGGTACCTAATGTACGGACTTTACCACCCGTACACTGCAGTTTTACTCCTAAATGTTTTTTTGAGCTGTTATTCAGTCACTTCTACTCAATACTTGAATCTGCTGCTCTCCATTCTCTGTTCTTGCTCATGATGATGGGGCCTCTGATCGAGTGTTAGGGAATCGCACTGGCCAGTATTTTTTCCAGCAACAGTTGCAACTCTAGGTTCAGATAGGTGGACTTTGGGACTGTTGCAGCCTCATCTCCCTGCTCATCTGCTCTTTAGTGTCTCTTTCATTGGTGGCTGTGAGGTCCTGATGTGTACCTACTGCAAAGCGCAGAGCTTAGCATGTATTTTATGTAGCTAGCTCAGTGCATTACTTTTTTGGTTACAGATACTCTTGTGGGATCTGCAGGTCAGCAGTTACTATCCTTGCACTAAAGCTTAGTGTATTATGGCCCATCTTCAATACCTTACATTTTTTTTTTAATCCTCCCTAGTCCAAGGTCACTAGCAAGGTTTCCTTTGGGTTGTAATAAACACTTATTAGTAAGTGCTTTGTAAGTGGCTATCAGTGTAATTACTCAGACAGATATATCTGACGTCCTTATAGTGCAAAGCCTCTCTGCTGAGACTTTTCTACAGGTATCAAGACATAAAAAAACAATCATGCTTTTGGAACTCTTGCTGCTGACACAACTCTTGCTGCTGACACTGCCTGTGTATTTGGTTCTGTTGCTATTGTTGATGGTTATAGGGAAGAATCCACCTTGCCTTATGTTGGCTGACAAATTCTTGCCACTTGTTAATCTTTAAGTCCAGTTTCATATGAATGTTCGCTCAATACTCTTATGGTTCGTACATACCAAAGAATATAATCATATTTTGCATTTTACTCGTGTCGGCTGTCTATTTACTTAGTTTTGTGTTGAACTTGCGATAACGCATGTGCTGTATGCGCCCTCTCTTGCAAAACATTGTTTACAGTAAGAGGCTTGGAATCCGCCCATTGTTTACAAATGTTGGCTTCAGTGTCATTCTTCTTTGCTGCCTCCTAATTGGTCAGCGCAGACCAAGCATCTCTTCTGTTCCTTTCTGTGGAGCCTGCACCAGGCACAGATTGATTCAAAGTAATCAGTGCCGTTCGCTGTTTGCCCTGTAATTGAAGGACTATTTCTTTCTTCCTCCTCCCCCGTTTTAACGCGTTGCATGAGTGCGATAGTGTTTTTGTGGTCAAACCTTGAACTGTGTTTGTTACACAAATGCCTACCCTTGCACTATTAAAAGGGGGTTTATTACTCAGAGGGTACCTTCCTGTGCCCACAGAACTACCACTGTCCTAGGATGACACAATTGACCCATGGGCCTACCATTCTGCTACAACCCAAAAGGGGAGAGGCACTTGAAGCCTGCACCAGACCTTCCACCTCACGATCGCTAATGCTTACCTCTGTGCTTATGGTTTGTTTCTGTTCGCTATACCCTGGGCCTCTTATGTTGTCCAATGGTGACTCCACCCCTTCCCCCCTACAAAAGAACCACTGTAATGGAAATAAACAGGGCACGAGTCGGGGGTACACGCGGGTGGACGGCGTCCACCCACTTTTTTCCCAGGGTGGACGCCGTCCACCCTGCCAAGAAGTTGGGCCCCACTGAAAAAGATGCTGAATTCGTCCCGGTGTAATTTGCAAACACCGGGACACTTTCAGCAGCGCCTGCACGTTATCTGCTTTCGATAGCAACAACGTGCAGGCGGGGACGGGTCAGGACTTTCTTATTTCTGACTCCTGCTGGGCCCATAACAAAGGCCCAATCTGAGGGGTCATCAGGCCACCTTTTGTTCGAGTCTCCTGGCTGGCAGCAGTCAGGAGCCTCACACCTGATGAAAATGCAGCAGAGGGGAAATAAAGGCTCACACCTTGTTAGCACTTCAAAAATACTTAAGAGAGGCAACTTTTCACTTTGTTCAGGCTCTGTTTTGGAGATATGCATGCTCTGTAAGAACGTCAGATGTATTGATCTTTCCCAGTATTTACACAAAATAAATAGCATTTATATAGCGCTTACTACCCCTGAGGAGAGGAGGCGTTGTAATAATTTAAATATCACTATTTTTTCTTTTAAAGCACTATGGGTAGAGGAAGCTTTACGCTGACAAAAGGCAACATTGGTTTATGTGAAGCTTACAAAAGTGTGAATCTTCTGCCTAAATCAGGAGGGTTTGCAAGTATACTCGAAATGTGCTCAAATGTTCTCATGATAGACCTGCTAAACATATATGTGAGGGCTTAAGGTCTGATGTCACTTCTTGTGATGCCACTTCCTGTGATGCCACTTCCTGTGATGTCACGCGCCGCGATATCACGCACCGTGATGCCACTTGCATACTGATTAATTTTTAGGACTTGTGCCCTGGAAATAAAATATACAATGTTTTCATGTTGATGTATGTACCATGCTTATGGTCATTGTGATGACTATGTACAATACTCCTGTATTCATGTGACGACCACTACTTACCTTTACGTGTTGTTATTGCGATATAATAAAAACAGATTTTAAAAAAAAGAGGGAGATTCTTTCCAGTTTTACATTACTGACAAACTGCAATTATATTTTAAAAACTACACATTACTTTAAAGCGTGGACTCGCCCAGCAGGCAAACTCTGCAAAAACACTACCAAAAGAAAAAGTTACATGATTGTGACTGAGGCACCATCTGAGCACAATTATTTGTTTTGTTTTATAGATTGCTTAACACTGATGTTCAACCTTTTTCAAAGCACTCTCCATTCTGAAAGAAACATTTTTGTGACAAATTTCTTGCTCTGCTCCTCAGATAAACCCCTTGTCCTGGAATGATAACAGTGACCCATTTCAGGGTAGGGACATAGTTGAGTGACCCATTGCAAGTCTGTAAGATCGGCTGCATGGGGTATTGTTTATCAGAGTTCAGGGTGTGGCCTGGACGCATACGGCAAGAGGTGTATGATAAGGGTCAAGGCAGTAGACTGACCTGAATGAAGCGGTGATTAAGGGCAGGGCCACTGGAATTGTGTGGCCGGCAGGGGAGAACCTGTCCCTGTCGGCTTGCTTCTACACTCCCTCCTTTTATTCATTTCTGGTGTGCTCCCACCTTCCCTCCTCTTGTGCTGGTTGTCCCCCGCCATGACAAAAACAAGTATTGATAAAGTCTGTAGAACTTGCCTATGCAAGATCAATTGGCTTTGTCAATGTTTTTTGAGCCATGTTGCAGCACTGCTGTGCAACATGACTGAAAAAAACACTGACAAAGCCAGTTGCTTCCCGCACAGGAAAGACCTATTGGCTTTGCCAATGGTTGTTATTTTCTTGTTTTTCTGCATAAGATGTGTCTTTTAAATTCTTGTTTTGTCCTGAATTTCTGTCCTGAATTTTTACTGTCGTTGTCCAGAATCTGCATCCGTGACAGACGGTCGCCCTACTCCCATTCTCCCCCAAGTAGTAGCATAGCTAAATACCAATCACGTTTGTAATGGATCTTTTTATTAGAGGTAGTGGGCCCTTTGTTATTGGATATATTTTGTACAGTTTGTTAATGCACCTACAGCGAGTGCTCTTGTCTGCAGTTTCCATGGCATATTTTTACTCTTTTGTAAAAATGTTTTACAAAGTAAGCCACGGGGTAATTGCCGTTAGATGAAGTGCGTGTTACTTTTTGTCATGGAATTTAACAGATTTAATGGAACACTTGAATTTTTGCACATGATTTTCTACGTACGGAAACCACGTTTAATAGCCTTATAAATTAACAATAAAGCACAGCTTAGCGAGGATGTCCAGCATAAAACATACTGTACTGTTTTTTGAAACCTGGAAAAAGACCCATCGATTGACTTTTGTATACGAAATAGACGGCTTAATGGGAGAGCTGAGTGAAGCTATCTGACCTTCACCCCTAAATTACGCTCTAAATGTAGGTCCAGATTTTACTCTTTCGGCCACACTGTTGTTTAGAGATTGTTGATTAATACAGGGTTACAACTAAAACCCCAGTGCTAATACAGGGTACAACTAAAACCCCAGTGCTGTGCTTTTGGGGTGATCGGGCAAGGAAGGCTGGATTGGCTGGCGTGCAAGCAGCCTAAAAACAAGATAAGGGAACTTGTCAAAAAGTAAATGTTGGCAAGTTTAAGCGGGGAGATAATAGCCAAGATTGCACGATTAGTCCGGAAGATATGTAAGATAAATTTAGCAGCTAATATTGTTCTGATAGGAAGGAAGCAACGTTCGGAGCTCACAGGCGGCTACTAATCAGAAAATGAAAAAGAAGAAAAGTATGTGTGGAGAAAGGAATCAGATTTTCTAAATTTGGAATTCGTGTAAATTGTTTAATTATAAATTAAATCAGCAATTCAATCAAGATCACGTTATGAAGGAGATTCTGTCCGCGTGAAAATCCTTAAACATAAATCATCATGGGTGGCAGACTGCAGAAAATGGCTAAGTTACATCAATTACATTTCAAACACTCTGTAATTAAATTGATGTCTCATTAGAGGCAGAGAATCTGTACAAAACATGTTAAGTTAAAGGGATGAAAACAAATGGCCTGCTCGGAATGGAAAGTACTTCAAAAGGTCATTTTAGGCAAAAGCGAAATTGGCAGTGTCCAAGAATATGTAATGACGCGTGTGCTCTTCTGGTGCCTGCCTTTCTGCTGTTGAACTCCACATTGAAGTGTTAAGCTACCTACATGCATCCACTTACAGCAAAGCCTGTGGTAATTGGCTCACAATAAGGGATTTAGGCAGAGAGAAGGGGTACCCCAATTTATCAGACCCTTTGAGTATGGTCGCCGAAAATAAATAATTTGTAGAATGGACAAAATTCAGTTCATGGATGCTTCTCTGTGGTACCTTCAAGTTGTGATCTGTTTCCAAGTGCTGGGTTGCGCTCTTTGTAAATGTCATCCTATATCAGGCTGCTTGTACCGGCTACATCTGAATTCCTTCACTGCCTGGTGAAGAAGGGTAACCCCTATTTACTCTTTGACCAAGACTGTTTATAGTGGGTCATGCCTTTAGGAATTTTTATTTTTGGCTTTCTTTTCTGTAAGTAGTCGTTGAAGATGTGCGATAAGACATAAGATGGTTTCTGCTTGTTATGTTTCTGACGTTCACTTGAGTTCAGTTTAGCTTGTTTTAAGGCTTAACACACTTTACTTTTGTGGATTCCATATACCGGTGACTGAGCCCCCCACCTAAACATTCATTCTTTATTGGCTGTGGTTTCTCAAGTTAGAAAGACAACTGAGCCAACTCCTGCTTCTCCTGTGCTTGCTGCAGGAGGGATAGGAATATACATGCAAAACTGCATCTTGGCTTTTTGTCAGAAACAGAGGAAAATAGACCTGGGTCCCGTTCTTTGGCACAATTTTCCCCTTAAACTCTGGTAGATGTGCTTTTCTGCAATGGTAGTCTAGGTTTGGAGGGCTTTGAATCTACATTTAAAGTGGCCACGTTTTCTGTTTCGAAAAGGTTGAAGATTAGGATTCTTGCCAAGTCCTAGTTATGCGTGACTTGTTTTGCCTGACCTGTTTTGCCTTGCTTTGGCGATTCTGGTGTTTGGATTGCATAGTGGTTTCTTGCACACACTGGAAAGTAACAGTCTAGGCATTGAAGAGCTTCTTACAATTGCCTTAAAGGTTTCTCAATTGTCAGTGCTTCGGCAGGTTCACTCTTCTAAAGAGCCATCCATGCGTTAAAATGTGATGAAAAATTGTTCCTTTGTCGAAACTCAAAGATTGAAAAACCTTTTGTGGTTCTCCATTTGCAGATTCTGTGATAAAGCAAGTTACAGATAAATCTTCACTCAATCATCATTTCAATTTCATGACTGTAACCTTGTATGATTTTTTTATTATGCATAATCGATATGTGGACTTGGTAACAATCTCTGGACTGCCCTGAATGTGAAATATATGTTACATAGCCGAATTTCAATAAAGTGTTTTTAAAAAGAAAAAGAAAGTTACAGATAGATCTCATTGAAAATGATGTAAGATTGCTGACTGTATTGTCTAGGTTTCTGATGCATGAGGCTGCTGTTCAACAAAACTGCTTCACTTCACCTCTTCGAAAAGCATCAAGGAAGAATCTAGCAAGAACATGAGAATGCTAAGAGTCTTGTCAGTGGATTTTGCGGGTACTGACGTGGACTTGATACCAACAGGCAAAGCCAATACATCACACTTATGTGAGAGCTATAGGCTATGCCAGTGTCTTTTAGCCATGTTGTATAGCAGCGTGGCTAAAAGTTTGTGGCGTAGGGTAAAGTGACGGGACATAGAGTAGAGTGAGATAGAGTAGAGTGACATAGAGTGGAGTGGTGTAGAGTGGCGAGCAGTAGAGTGCCCTACAATGGCATTGTGTAGAGTGGTATTGCATGGAGTGGTGTAGAATGGAGTAGAGTGGCATAGTGTGGAGTGGCTTGGAGCAAAGTGGCGGGGAGCGGCACTGAGTGGAGTGGCATTACCGTAGAGTGGAATGGAGTAGAATAGAGTAGAGTGGCAAAGAGTAGAACAGTTGTAGGTGTAAGTAACTAAAGCATCAATACAGATGGCAGATATGGTAAAAAGTATAAATAAGAAGCCGTGTGCCTGTGTTAAAAGGAGGAAATCACATGCGCTTCCAGGAATAAGACCGAAACGCTTATAAAATTAAAAAACAATAGCGAGTTGCAAAACGGACGAGGAAGAACAAAGATGAAGAAGAACACATGTACATGGTCAATGCTCCAGGGGAGAGCTAACACAAGAAAGTAATGGAAGCCTACGGTAGCTAAGCAATCGAAAGATTGAAAATGAGACTGATAACGAAAACAACTAACGGCATGCTTTCTGGCGAGACCTAAAATGGGAACTTAGTGGTAATTTTTCAACTATTCATGCAAGCACAGGTCGTGACTGAGCACGTAATTCACAGACTAAAGAAATCTTTTTAACGGAAATAATGCTCATGCAAGCACTTTAAAAAAAATCTTGGATAATGTTAGGCTTCAAGAAGGCTAGTTTCTGGTACAGAAAATATGTTATGGTTGCTGCTGAGTTTTCTGAACGACCAGAAAGTCTGTCAATAAAAACTTAAAATGCTTCAGGGGGAAATAATTTCTAGCAGAGATACTCGATGAGCATCACATGGAATGAGTCTTTAAGTGATTGTGCCAGGTTGGTCCTCTCTTTCATCAGCTCCTCGGAGTTCGATAGCGGTTCTGAGATCTCTTTAGAGACCAAGTGATGTCAGCAGTGTTTTTAGTTTGGTTAAGTGTCTTTGTTCTGCTGTTTGTGTTCCTGCCATGTGTGAGATGAAGAGCTCTTACCGCTCAGGATCGGTGGAAATTATGCTTCGATGAAGTCCATAAATATATGTGCAGATATTAACGGCCGGGCTCTAAAATGATCGCTTGCCATTTTTAATTTGTTATTATGACAAAAAAATGAAAAACTACAAACGTATGTACATATATAATTCGTATGGGAAAGGTGCAGATGCAAATCAAGTTGATGCCGACTACAATCAAACATAATTGTGATTGTTCACCCACATTCTCAACAAAGCATAGAAATGCTTTGGCGATGATAGCACAAAATTCATAAATGAAGTTTGGGCCGCCTGCTACCTACCCCACACTCTCTTCACATAAAACTGGGAAATTGAGCTCTGCAATGAAATGACAAGTTGAGACATTTGACTTGCAAAGCCAAACCATCATCAACCTATTGCTAGCTTATGCATCGAGAATGACATGCTTGGCCTCTAAACGGAGTGGCGTGGGAAGAGGAGCACTTCTAACTTAATTATTCAATTTTTCTAGTTACAGTAATATTTGCCTCAGTTGCCTTGAATTTTGGTTAAGAAAGTTGTAACTGTTGTGTGCCGTTTGAAGTCCTACCAATATTTATGACCCTTGCGCATGCTCCATCTACAGTTTAGTAGATCGTGTTAACTGGCTTAGTTTATCGAGGGAGCAGTAAAATAAATGATATATTGATGCAGTCCTGCTAAAATCTGCTGTGACAACACTTATAACTACGAAACCACTACATAGAAGAGGGACTGTGTATAAATTGAATATTCCAAAGGAAGGAGGGTTGCAAACCAAAATGTTCCATAAGCCAACTGATAGGAACAGTCTCCTATCCTTTGAGAGTTATCATCCAAAATCCCTCAGAGAAAATTTACCTGTGGGCCAATTTCTGCGGCTCCGACGGAATTGTTCCAACAAGGAGGAGTTTAAATCAGAAGCAAGCACACTGCAACAAAAACTACTGCAACGGAAATACCCCCGACGGACAATCAGGAGGGCTCAAAAGAGAGCTAGTAATTGCCATCGGGAAACACTTCTGGAACACGTGGCACAAACATCTACAAACAGAACCATATGTGTCACTACCTTTAATACGGCCTCCAGTAAGATCCAGAAAATTATCCTGCAGAATTGGAGAATTTTAAACTCCAATGGGTTACAACTGGAGAAGCCGTTGTTCTCTTTTAAAAGAGGACGAAACATTAAAGATATGTTGGTTCACACCAGACCCAGGGACCCGGACACGAGACCGGGACAGACAGATGTGAGTGAATCTACATGGACCCTTCCACGGGTTACAGGACATACCCGTTGCGGGACATGCGAAGTATGCCACCTCACTACTAACACCAAATCTATTGACGTTGGCCTGACCTTTCCCTGGGACCAACGGAGGCACACTAATTGCAATTTCTCTTATGTAATCTACATGATGAGATGCCCCTATTACCTGATGTACATCGGGATGACTACGAGAAAAGTTAAAACAAGGATCATAGAACACCGATCAACCATCAGGTGCCAGAGAACGTGCAGCCGCCTTACTAATCATTATAAGGAGAAGAATCATTCACCAGAAGATCTATTTTGGACGGTCCTGGACAAACCTACTCTGGGAGCCTCTGTTAGAAACCCAGGGAATGCCCTTTTCATCAGGGAACAGAAATGGATCTATCGGACCCATAGCCACATAGGGGGTCTAAACGACGAAATTCCCTGGAACACCCTTAATAACCTTTAGGGCACCTGTTTGAAGAATTGTACTGAACAACTGGGACTATACTTCTGTATGTGTGTCTCCCAATTTCTATGTCTATGATACATGATACATTAGAGCTGTTGCCTATATGCATTACCAACTGGCAACGGAAGAGCAATCCTTATGCTCCTTCTGGGTTGCCCGTTCTCTTTGTCTTTTTCCCCCTATATCCTGGATTCTCCTAGGTGATAGCCACACTCTATCCTCCCTGTTTTCTTTGCAATGAGACATAGTGATATATGTATTTATATATATATATCACACCTGAGGGAATTTGTCTAAATTTGAATTTTATTGGGATCTCTGCCGTTTGGTTGCATATATACATATATGCGCTTTTGTTGGAGACGCGGTTGTCACTCGACTAATTGTGAGCCCTCGTACTTTACTACCAACAGGACAGCCGTTTTTCCGCTCTAGCAAAATCCTCCCATTTTTCCTGAGTCGCCTGAGTAGGGCGCGCCCGTGACTACGTCACTGGGGGCATGGCCGGTTGTAGTAAGAGGCCCGGGGAGCTTCGCCTTTCCCAACCTACACGACGCAGGGAGAGACGATCGATGTGGATACAGCTCACCTTGACGAAGTAAGGGGTGCATTACGATACTCTAGCTCCTTGAGTGGGTATTTTATGCAAGCACTCCAGGACGAGGTTCGGTGGCCATAAACCATTAGGCTAGATACTTTTTTATGCACATGAGCACTCGGTCCGTTGGGGTTGTCCCACAGGACGGAGATCTGTTTGGCAGTTCACATTTGGGCTGGATACTATTACCAACACTATTTTAACTTCACGAGGGAGTAAGGTAAATGTTTGGCTTGATACACGCAGCCCGCATTTTCCCTTTCCTTCCTCCTCCCTTACTGTTTTCTCTGTGACTTTTTAAAGATGGTGTTTTAACCTGCTGATAACGCCACCTAATGTTGCCTAATAGCGTTTCTTCTCCTCTTTATGCACTTTTATTTCCAACAGAGTGTGACTATAGGGAGCTGTCCTCGCTCCCCCGCCAGTTCAAGTTTAGATTTTATATGAACTCGGTAAGCCTCACAGGATGTTTGATGTTGTGTCTTTGTCTCCTAGCGTTTATGTTTGTTTCTAATTAGACCAGTATAATCCTGGCACTAGCTCCTATATGCGAATTCAGCGCATTTTTAGGGTTTTAAGCAGATGTCGAAGCACATGGCTGGGCTCAGTTAACAGATTGCCACTATTCTGAGCTGGCATTTTCGCGCCCTAACACGAATGCTTATATTATATTTTCTAATTCAATTGAAGGGGGGTCACATATCACTATAAGTTGGTATTATTTATAGCACTATGGGCACAGCACAGTTTCGTTTTCACTTGTTCTTGTTTGGTTCTTTGTAGGTTCCATGTTGGAGAGCAAGGCGCTCTACCTCAAAGTGTTCAGAGTAAGTTACTCAGCAAGGTTGTTTCCCCTCCATCCCTGACTAAAGGTGGTAGGGTGAGTACCTTTGGGGTCATTCAATAGTGAAGTCCTGATGAAAGCCGGGCAATTTGACTTCTCCGGCTGAAACATGTCGACATCTTTTGCAGAGTGGAGGGGGTGGTAACTCATTACAGGTTTACCATACCACCATCTACAGGTCCAGGTGTGACCGTTTTTGTATTCTGGACAGGGTACACGATATTAAAATGAGATTAGGGATTCCCTGTAGCCAGTTTTAAATTCACTGCTTATGCTTTTATTTTCACTTACGATCCCCACTTTTTTCTGCCACTTCTTATTTTGTGTTGTATTGTCTTCCCCTTCCCTATTACTCAACCCCCAGCGTTGGTCGGCGCGGGTGTGTGTTAGCAGCCCTATGATGAAGCATGACACAGATTTCGGTTTGTGAGGGCAGTTTTAACATCTATGTGTGATTCCCCAAACTTTTTAATTCGGCATTCAATTTATACACAGTCCTTCTTCTATGTAGTGGTTTCATAGGTGTTGTCGGAGGTCGAAGTGGGACTTTATCCTCCTACCCCTCTTTTTTGTGAGTTATAAACACTTATAACTACGCCATTAACAGCAACATACTCATAAAAGCGATCCTCCGATCCCGTTCACGGTATACTTTCAATATAACAGGTCTTCCTCACAAATACTGGCTGCCGTCAAGTTCGATGTTGGAAACCAGGGCTACAGTGATGAATATGAGAGGTGCCTGGGGGCTGTCGCAAGAAGGTCACATCTGCAACTTAGCTGGTGAACCAAGATAACTTTGATTTGGCGCTAAAGAAAGAAGGAGGTACTTCTTCAACCTTCGAGCAAAGTCCTCAAATGGGGAAACCGCATGGAACAGCAGAATTTGGCCAACTCCTCCGGCTTGAGGCCAGGCAACAAATGCTCCTGAGAGAGCTGAGATTTAACCTAGTGGAAAAACAGAGTCCATGGAGGTGAAAGCAATAGAAAATTAACCGTAGGGTCTATCGGGCAAGGTGCATGGAATTGAGCAGGAAAGAAAAGTAGAAGATCACCGAGGTTCAAGGAGCCTCATCTGATACTGCTTTAGAAGACTTAACGTCCCTGAAAGCGACAGTGATAGAGGGGAAATATGTGGGGATGTTTCAGGCGCTCCAACATTTGTTTGAAGACACAGATCCTCGCAGGGACAGATTGTGGAGACTGGGCAAATACATACTACAAAACGGAGTTATCAAAGGAGAGATTTGGAAGGCTATAGACGAATACAGTACAGTAAATGATTCTGTGAGATTTCCCATGTCCTCTTATGAGATGTTTTCAAAGTAGTCATAGGGTGAGGTTGATGGCCGTGGCAGAGCCATGCAGATGGAGAGGGGCCTGCTAATGACTTGCCTAAAAGTGAATATGGAGAGAGTGGAGGAAGGGGACACATGAACAGGAGTGAGGGCAGATTTAAATGAAATATTCCGTATTTAGGGTCAACTTAGAACCTTGCAAATCAACAGGATCTCCCTTAATGTTGAAGATAACAGTCTATAAGACGGGGCAAGGCTCATCAATTCCTGCTAATACTCTTAAAGCCAAAGTTAACAAGGTGAGTGCTACAGGCCTGAAGTCTAGTAATGGTAGCATAACCTATAAAAGTACAAAGAAAACAGTCTTATTTTCAACTTTTCTATGCAAAACCATACTGTAAGGTGAAGCAGGGTATTCATTAGAGGATCTTACATTCCCTTACCACTTGGACCAACAGGCCGAAGAATTGGGAACTCTAATCAAAGAAGAAGAGATCGATACTGTGATTATGACCCTGAAGGTTAATGAGGTGCTAGCACCAGATCGCTTCAGTGGTGAATTTTTTTTAAATGTATGCATCCAAACTGGCGCCCTATCTTGAAAGGCTGTTCGTCTCTTTTAACGACACGGGCCTTGTTACCCAGACTATGGAAGAGGCCACTATTGTGGTGATCCCCAAACCAGAAAAAGATGACACAGATTGCTCTGCATACAGACAGATCACTCTTAACCTAGATGCTAAGATCTATATGAGAAATGTGGCACTGAAACTGGCACTCCTCCTCCCATGTCTGATACATGAAGACCAATGACGTTTCATTACAGGAAGGCAAACCTTTCACACAGTCTGAAGCTTGGCCCACCTTTTCGAAAAGGTCGAAAAATAAAAAACAGTCATGTTTTTGACTTTAAATACAAAAAAATCCTTCAGATGGGTTTACTGGACATTTATAGAGATGATAAATTTTAGACTGGGAGTACAATTCATAAAATTGGATTTGGCCAGCTATCCAGCCCCTAAGGCAAGAATGACAGTAGACGCTGCTGGGTTGGCACCCCTAGACCCGTCAAGAGGCACAAGGCAGAGCTACATAGGTCACCCCTGCTGTCTGTAATGGTTATTGAACCAATGGTAATGAAAATGCATCAGGCAGAGAACATAAAGGGTATCTTATTCCCTTTTTGCAGACAACGTTCTATTATCACTGAGGTTCCTGGACACCTCACTTCAAGAGCTGGTGCAAATGTTAGCCAAGTACGGGAAAGACTCTTGTTATAAAACAAATGAATATAAAACAGAGGTTCTGCCCCTGGGACTGGAAGAGGAAGAGTTAGAGGTGAGGCCCCAAAAAGCGGTTTTCAAGATTGCGCCAAGTGGGATCAGGTTCCTTTGGTGTGAACTTGACGCAGTTTCTTACTGGGCTGTATGCAGAAAATATACCAAGACTCTGGAGGGAAATTAAAGCGGACCTAAAGAAATGGTAGAATCTATATGTTTCTTGGCTGGGCCGCATGGTGGCGGTCAAGATGAATGTGATCCCAAGACTGCTTGAAGCCTTCCAGGCACTTCCCTTCCGGATAGGAAGAGAAATACTCAGGGATGTGCCAAATTCTCTATTGAAATGTGTGTGGCAGGGAAGCACCCTTGAGTATCAGCTAACATCATGAAAACCTTGGGTGAAAAGGGTGGATTTGGCTTTTCCCGTGTTTCAGTTACTAGTGAACAGCTCAATTATGGATGTTGGAGAAATGGTTGTGGAGGGGAACAGTCAATCATTGGGTTCTTGAGGACAGGGGAGTAGTGAGCAGGTCACTATGGAACCTAATCTGGCTAATTCAGAAATCTAGGCCTCAAAACGTACATTTCAATCACATAAGATATACTGTATTGAACATTTAGGACAGAATGTTTACATCCTTCCCCTCCCCAATAACGCCCATTTTTGATAACCCCAAATTCTTAATGGGAATGGAGCATAACAGCTCCAACAAGTGGAGAGAAAGTGAATGCTGATGATTGCAGATATGTTCAATATGGGACACACTTATTGCTCCTGCATGGCGAGAGCATGCAGAAATAGCTGTTCCCGCTGCAGTATGTGGGGAGTCAGCTGTGGCTGTGAGGGCCCTGGGATGCAGCGGGGCACCCACTCAAAGGAGATAAGGGCACCGGGGGATGGGGTCCCCAGGGCCTACTAATGCTCGGGGAGGGAGCTGGGCAGCCCCCTCACCTTTGTTATGATAATCGAGCTCGGGTGATGTACAGAATTACAGTTGTCATAACAATATAGAAAACGTTGCTTTTCCCAAAGAACCGATAAGGTCTGTACCCTCTCCCATTTGCTTTTTGCATGACGGTTTCCAGTTTATGTGCTTTTGAATAGGCCTGTGTTGGTTAAGTTTAGAGTTCAAATATGTACACAAATAATATACAACCCCTCTGAATAGGGCGCCCAACAAGAATCACAACCATGAAAACTCCCCGGCTGGTCAGTGTGTGTGACCAATGCCAAAAACCTTTCCTACTATAGCAGGCTTCTCCATCAAGTAGCTCGTGAGCTACTGGTAGCTCTCCAGCTACCTGGAAGTAGCTTGCCTGTGTGTAGCCAACCCTACTAACTTAGAAGCTATTGCTTGGCTGAAATAATTTACATATACCAAAATTGAGAGTGTGTATGTGAGATGAAAATGTGTTTATTTTCAGAACTAATATTTTAAGGTAAATGGCTGAATTTCCAAAATATATTTAAAGCTGATATTTGAGTGATAAATCATGTTGCATTGAGGAGACGTTTTACATATGTTATTATCTTGGTAGTAGAGGCATTGCAGCCATGGCTTACCCATGTAGAGTCATTTCATAGTGACCAAGCCTTTTTAGGTCTCGCCTAGCGACGCAGCGCATGCACTGCTCGCTTGCTAGACTATTGTCGTCGGTTTTGCTTTGGAAGCGGGTGGAAGCTCCACCCATGCTTGTCATTGGCGCTCGTCAAAAATGCTCGCCTTTGATTGGCAGGGAGGCATGTTTGTTCCCTCCCTGTCTTCTGTTTGCCGCGCCTGCCTGGACAGGAGATGTGCACGCGCACGGCGTCTCCTTTGTTCACGGCGGACTCGACAGGGCTTCGTTAATTGGGTGTTATATGTATCGGTTTCACTTTTGTATTTCGCTGCATCTCGCCAGTGACGTTGTTACACATGCCGTGCAGCGCTCGTTTACTACTTTCTTTATTGTGTGGGAGGTAAGCTCTAAATCTTATCTACAAAAGCAACATGTTGTAACATATTTTTGTCCGTCACACCTTTTGTTAAAGTGTTCTGCGTTGGCTGTCTGCAATCTGCTTGCTTTTATATTTATCTGGCTTTCTTTGAACACATCGCGGAGGATCATTTTTTTTTTTAAGTGCCTTTCCCGACTTTCTTGTCGCTTTTGCTTGCCCCCATTGCACCGTTTTATTTTGAGTTTGTGGCTCGTACTCGCTGCTATTGCTTGCCCACATCGCAGAGTTTGTTAAATTGTTCTGTGTTGGCTGTCTGCAATCTGCTTGCTTTTATATTTACCTGGCTTTCTTTGAACACATCGCGGAGGTTCATTTTTTTCTTTTTAAAGTGCCTTTCTCGACCTTCTTGTCGCTTTTGCTTGCCCACATCGCAGCGTTTTATTTTGAGGTTTTTTTAAGTGCCTTTCCCGACCTTCTTGTCGCTTTTGCTTGCCCACATCGCAGCGTTTTATTTTGAGTTTGTGACTCGTAAACGCTGCTTTTGCTTGCCCACATCGCAGCGTGTGTTAAATTGTTCTGCGTTGGCTGTCTGCAATCTGCTTGCTTTTATATTTATCTGGCTTTCTTTAAACACATCGCGGAGGTTCATTTTTTTTTGTAAAGTGCCTTTCCCGACCTTCTTGTCGCTTTTGCTTGCCCACATCGCAGCGTTTGATTTTGAGTTTGTAGCTCATACTCGCTGTTTTTACTTGCCCACATCGCAGCGTTTTATTTTGAGTTTGTGTGGTGTTGTATGTTTCGGTTTCACTTTTGTATTTCGCTGCATCTCGCCAGTGGCGTTGTTTTATAATTCTGTCACACATGCCGTGCAGCGCTTCGTTTACTACTTTCTTTATTCTGTGGGAGGTAAGCTCTAAATCTTAGCTACAAAAGCAACATGTTGTAATATATTTATGTCCGTCACACCTTTTGTTAAATTGCTCTACGTTGGCTGTCTGCAATCTGCTTGCTTTTATATTTATCTGGTTTTATTTGAACACATTGCGGAGGTTCATTCTTTAAGTGCCTTTTCGACCTTCTTGTCGCTTTTGCTTGCCCACATCGCAGCATTTCATTTTGAGTTTGTAGTTCATACTCGCTGCTTTTGCTTGCCCACATCGCAGCGTTTTATTTTGAGTTTGTAGCTTGTACAATTTTGATTGCGGTTTTGGTGTTGCAACATTAGTTTGTTGTTTTACGTTACCTCAGGCAACAGTTCATATACCAATAACTCTAACTGATGCGAGACCTGTTGCATTGCAAATGCTTGTTTACATTACTGCTAGCAACCATACCTGATGCACTGAGTATATGGTGTCCACTATTACAGTGCTAATAATATTAGTAGCTCTCAATGTATTTCATTGAACATAGGTAGATTTCATTACAGAAAAGGTTGGAGACCCCTGTACTATAGCAATCTGTGAGATTTCATGAAACAATATACCTAGCTGTAGCCTGTAACATAATGTGTTAACCACCAACAATTAAAGCCATATAGCTTTAAAAAATGCTTTTACAATAAATAAGCTGGACCAACTGCCTTTGCTATAATGTTTCTTAATAAGTATGCCAGAAATAATGCAACACCCATAACGTTTCTAAGTGCACCAATCTGGCCTAGAGCCTGTTATCATAACTAACTCAGGCCTACTGTTTTGAATGTATGCTTTTCTACAAGGCAACCATCAGGCACACAGTCATAAAATTAGAAAGGTATGCAAAATTACATTTGGCTAAGGTAAAATGATATCTCTCCTAAGAAGGCCTAACTAGGATTCTTACAGAGCAAATCTTCTAAATCCATTGTTTGTCACAGTAGTAACCAGCACAAAAACCTTTGTTTACTGTAGAAATCTGTGAGATTCCATGTAGCAAAATACATCTCTGTTTGATTTTATATAGATTAATAAGAATCCACTCTTAAATGCCTGTTGACCTTAACATTTGCTATTCACAATAAATACATCAGTCCTAGTGCCTTTATTGTAACACTTCATAATAATAAACAGATAAGACCTGTAGTCACCAATAAGCACGACAGGAAAAAAGTAGCTTTTTTCCTGTTGTGCTTATTGGTGATGTCATATCGTGTTGTGTGTCTTACCATGCAACATGTTTTTAAGTTGTTTTGATTATTGTTATGTCATGTTTATCTTTGTTTTTATGTATATTTATGTCTTTTATATTGTCATTTGCAGCCTGGATGAAGTTTAATGTGAATTGAACGAAGCGCGTTGGCTGGAGTTTGTATTTTTATACCATTTGAATAAAGGAGAAATAAACATAAAGGAACTTTTGTCCGCACATTATATCTTTTGAAAAGAAAACTCAGTGGTGCTCCTTTCCAAAATAATCAAACTCTATCCCATTGTATGCTTGACACTTTGAGTTTAGTGAGACTTCTCTAGGCAGCCATACTGTTGTTTGCTCAAGCAGTTGGATAAATAAAATAATTAAAGCTGTATGGAGGGGGTAGCACTTTTTTTTTGCGGAAGCATACAACTTCTTCCCACTTAAATCATGTATCCTGTCCACCTCCATGTGGGTGGAGCCACTCCTGAAGTTATTTTTTAGGTTGATCACATAAGGTCTGGCAACAGCTGTACTGTCAAGCCAAACCTGGGGGTGGGGGGGGGGGGGCACTGAGCAGAGCTTGAAATGGAAATATAAAAGGCCAGGTTGTCACTGTCCCAGAGTGTCTATGTATTACTGATGAGTGGCAGTTCTCTCCAGTTAAAAGTGCTGCGTTCCTACTGAGGAGTGCTAGCACTCTCCCTTTCAAATGAAAGAAGTCCAGTTTCTCAGTACTTGAGATTTCCTTCCCTTTAAAGCAGTGGTACACAGAAGGAGACTTTGGTACAGAGTAGCAAGAGAAAAGCCCATAACATACAGGTGAATGGAAAGAAATGAAATGCTGCCGCTGGACATATGAAAGGGTGCATAGGCAAAGGGGTCATAGAAGACTCAATCGGAGCAACAGAGAAGTTGTATGGATGCAAGTGAATAAAGGGGAGCTTCAAGGCTGCGATTTGCAAATTGTGAAGACACAAACGTGGCTAGAGTGAGATAGGGGTGCAGCAGTAATTAGAAAACCAGGGACGAATAGAGCCAAAAGGGGCACAACAGTCCATTAGAGGCAAAGGTGTGTATAGAAGAATACAGAGGAAAGACTAGCAGGATGACCCAGATGTGAATAAAGGCAGAAAAGAAACGAGAAATTAAGAGACCTTGGCAGCAGATATGACGCACTCAGAAGTGACTGCTGGGCACCAGGAATTAATACAGAAGGCTACAGTGAAGGCCAAATGTAATAAATAATGGGCAACAAAGGTGTGGAAACAGGAAACGTTCACAGTAACAAATAGGATTAAACCACAGAGTGGTAAGATGGTAGATGTCTAGGAAACCAGAAGTTGGAAAGGGAGACAGTGAAGATAAGCAGAAATGGAAATAAATGCAAGAATTTATGGAGGGTGTAGCAGAGGTAGACGGGAGGTGGAGGGTTGTGGGGGTTTAGGGAATTCAGAAAAGAGGAGGTCACTAGTATCACAGCTAGTCAGAACTTCAGTGGAAAGGGTGCAAGCGCAGCTCATACTGCCAAGTGATAATTAAGAAATCAAGTCCCTTTATCTGCTCCACTTCACTTCTAGGAGCGTGCGAAGTCTGTACCTACCAGTGGCAGTAGCCTCTAAAACGTAGTGAGGTTTAGCACAGTCTTTGGTGAGTCAGAATATTTAAAACCGCTGTGGCTCAGCGTGTGGCAAAAACCCATGTGAAGCTTAAAAAGAAAGACTTTTGTGTAACTTCTAAAGATATTCACTAACAAATACACACTAGCGGGTTGCCTGGTTACTACTTTCATCACACAAGAGATCAAACGTCAACAAAAGGCTTCTCACAAATGAGTTTCTCTAGGTTCTTGTGTTTCACAGATAATTGTTTCCAGTTGCTAGAAATGCCCTGTAAGTGTCTCTTGGGTTGCGACAGGGTTCACAAACACAGGTCAAAGCAGATCTCTAAGGGACGCCACCATGAGTTGCTACACCTGCTCCAGTCGACGCCAATTAGCAGACCTACAATCTAAAGACTTACTGAAGAATAATGGCATTCAAGAGCCAGTTCTCCTGATCTTGGACTCCCACTGTTGAATCACAGTTCTTCATCAGTTTTCAGTGCAAAGCATCGAGAATTGATGGGAATCAGTATTTATAGAGAGCCTGTCAAAAGAGCTCACAAGACTACCCTAATCTTGTGGGGGGCAGGGCTCCTCAGAAAATGGGCCTAATGTCGTAGACTTTTATAAGGAAAATTACCTTCCGGTGCTTTAAAAAGACGACGGCAATCGGGTCCCCCACACCTCATCTACACCTCCACCCCACGTAGCAAGACAACCCTTTCATAAGCCTAAACCCCAGATACTGATAAAGTCCTGCATGCCCTGGAGTTCCTGACACTGAGATAGCCAAACTCACTGATCAGGATCTAGAGTTAAGCCAGCAGTCAGACATTGCAGCCGCTCATCTCTCGGGTAATGATCTGGCTAGCCATCTGCATTCAGAAGAACAGTTCTTAAGATTCCATTTTCTGTTTACTATGCCAGTTGGCAAAGGATACCTAGTATAGTTGTAGGGCCAATGTGACTGCAGGTAGGCCTGCTGGGTCTCTGTTATATAAATAGTTCATAGTTCTGCTTTTCTGGAGATCCTAGCCTACCAGTTTTACACATCATTTGCCTGTCTTTATTTAGTTAGCCCATTGAGAGATTTCAGGCCACTTGTACTTAGTTCTGTTTTTTTTATTCATTCGGGTCATCATGGCAAGCCCTTTCACAAGCATTCACCCTTAAGTAATTGTGTTATGTGATAGTCATGTTGCAGAAGTTTCATTGTATGGGCCTATAGTTAGTTTTGAAAGAGTGAATTACTCCAGGCTCTCTTGGACAACATTTGGACCAACCATGTACCATACTGAAGGGTCTCTGCTTTGTGAAGTTAGCATGCCTTGCCTGCATTCAGTTGTGAAAGTCTAGAGTGGTTAGTGGAACACAAAGATTTATTTCTTGTGATGTAAACAAGGTCTCTAAAACAGAGGTCTTCAAACTTTTTTGTTCTGAGCCCCTCTAAGCAAAATGTTTTAAAGTCTGGTCCCAAACCAAAACTTTATGGAAAGGATTTGGAGAGCAGTAGGGGCAGGGCTGAGCACAGTTGGTGTGGGTTATAAGGTGATTTCAGAGGTTCCTTTCCTATAGCTCATGATCCATAAGAAATCTGAGACTTAAAAAAAAGAATACACATCAAACAAAAACAGAAATTGGCAAAAAAACACTGCTCCCCATAATTGGGTTGATCTGAGCCCCTCATACTCCTGGGTTTCGATGCAGCTGCACATGGTGCACTAATGAGAGCAGCGGCTTTGAGTAGCAGGCTGTCTCCTGTGCCTCTTTAACCTTTTCATCACCATGCCTGGCGACCCCTCCAAGAGTAAAGTAGGCCCTTTGTCTCGCATAGAAAAAACTTTAGCTCCCATGTGATGCTCCCATCTGTGCAGCAAGGGTGCCTTCTGCCCTAATACTAGCAAAGAAAATGAGCCCCCGTGCACCTTTTGTAAAGTTAACCAGTTATAACTAATGTTGTGGACCCTTCAAACCCCTAAGTCCCACTGCACCTACCTCACTAATTGAAGCTACTACCTCACTAACTGCCCTTTGTTGAAAACATGGGTCCCCCTATTGCCCCGATCGCACCCCATAATCCCCCAAGTCTGAGCTGAGCTGTCTCCTCTGCTTTAATTTTCCCCTCTCTTGGGTTATTGCTGAGAGGCCCAAATCAGGACCGGCACAGCAAGAGTGCACTGGGTCCTAATATAAGCAAGGAAGGATAGTAACCTAGCCATAATTGGAGTGTAGTTGGCCCCTCACACCACTGAGCCCCGGTGTTACTGGACCTTCAGCACCAATGATACCTACAGCCCTGTCTCATCTGCCTACTCCATTGGGCCATCACTCCTAGGATTGAAGCCCAAAACCGGCTGTCTGGCCCTCTGTGTTAAAAAACAAAAGGATAAAAGCTCCACCTCTTGCCCCTGTTGCTAGCGTCCCATTCCCTGCACAAGAAGGATGATGCAGGCCCTAATGTTCGCAAGGAAAATGGGCCCTCTTTTCCCTTTTTGGTATGAAAACTGCCATAAATGGGGTGCAGTGGCTCCACACAGACCACATACAGCACAGGTGGCAATGGGCCTTTCTGAATGCCTCTATCTCGTACGCAACCTTACCAGGCGCTTTGAAACATGCAAGTTTTGTATTATAATTAAAGTTGTCCTGAAATTGTACAACTCCTTTTTTCCTTCGTATCTTGACTGTACGAACTGGGAAAGATTGACTCTTGTTTCCCTATAGCCTTGAAAAAGCCCTAGGCTTGTGCACCATCCAGGGAGTGAAACACATTTTGGTTGGCAGTATTGTTTCCTATAGTAGAACTGGAATAAAGGACTTTAATTATGATACAAAATTTGAATGTCTCAAATCCTACATTGATTCCATTTCGGAACAAAACAAAAGCATGCTATATTGTTATCTGTCTACCCTATCATCTAGAAAGTATCTCTGTTTGTGGATCCAGAGGGATTTTGTCCTGACTTTAGGGTGGGTAGTCCTCTTTAGCCAAAAGCCCATTAAATGGTAGTGGGGTCCCCAGGTTTCTACTCCTCTGTTACTCTGGTTTGGAAACATGCAGCTGCCTTCTCATTGTTGAAGAAACCCTCCGCTGACCCTTCAATGCTCAACAACTACAGACCAATCTCCCTGCTACCATTCTCGGCCAAGGTCTTACAGAAAATCATCAATAGATGCCTCCCCGAATACCTTAATGACCACTAACTCCTCAATAACGCTCAGTCTGGTTTCAGACCCAACCACAGCATGAAAACTGCTCTCAAAGCTACCACAGATGACATCTGCATGACACTGTGGCGCTCATCCGCCTGGACTCTCCTCAGCATTTGTCCTATTCTCCCACTCCATCTTCCAACGCATACACAACATCGGAATCAAATGACATGCACTCAAATGGATTTGCTCCATCCTGACTGGAATGACCCAGTAATTAGGCTTGGCACTGTACACTTGGATGCCCATGATCTCATCTGCTTATTTCTGCAAGGATCCTCCCTGAGCCCCAACCTCTTCAACGCATACATGATCCCTCAACCAGCAGCATCTGCTCCCACGTCGTCCTCTTTTATGCCGATGACACGCAACTCATTCTCTCGCTCATGGACAAGACTCAGTACCCAGATCATGTTCAGTTCCTGCATGACTGCAGTCACCCACTGGATGAAGACCAACTGTCTGAAACTGAACACCCACAAGACCAAAATTGGGATCTTCGGGAAGAGCACTTCACCATGGCCCACAGAGCTAAAACCGACTCTCTCTCCCCCCATGCCAAGAACATCGGGCACGTCCGCAAAGTCAATATGACCGCCCAGGTCAACGCCGTCACCGCCTCATGCTTCCATATGCTGAAGATGATGAGAGAGATTTTCAAATGGCTCCCATTCGGCACCCGGAAAACTGTTGCGCATGCCCTGGTCACAAGCAGTCTATACTACGGGGAACACCCTCTATGCCAGGATCAACAAACAATTCATCAGAAGGCTGCACACCATTCAAAACTGAGTGGCCAGAATCACTCTACACCTTCCACGCTGCACTCGCATCACACCAAACCTGAAGGCACTCCACTGGTTCCCCATACACAAGCGAGCCCAATTCAAACACCTCACTTACACTTTTAAGGCACTAAATAACAGTGGCCCAGCAAACCACAGCAATCACATCTGTTTTCAAAACCTGTCCACTTGTCTGGGCTCTTACTTGCACACGTCCACCACATACAGAAAACCAGATCTGGCAGTGGAGCCCTCTCCTACATTGCCCCTAAAGCGTGGAACGACCTGGCACTACAAATGAGAGCCTCCTCCTCACTTCTTGAACTCCACAAGTCCCACTAGGCCCTAAGTTTGGCTAGACTCGCACTTTTCAGTGTCAGGATACCCTGGTGGGTGACAGTGCACTGTACAAATCTGCATAACATAATAATAGCGCTAAAAAAAAAGTCCCCAAATCTTACCCCCTTATTCAGGGCATCTCTCTAAGGAAGCTTTTCTCTGTCCATTTATAAAGCAATTACTTGGAGGTCCCTGGGGTCCAGACTATCAGGAATCTGCATCTGAATGTGACCTGCCACCCCCTCGACCCTCCTGAAAGGACATCTGCATGTAGACTGAGGTCAAAGTGGGTGGGATCTATGGGGACCAACATGCCCATGCTTTTTTAATTTTACAAAAACAGTTCTTATACTTTTTGTAAAAAAAAAACAACCGTACCTGGACAGTTAATGCAGACCATGAGTTGCCTCTAGCTGAATATGATGGGAATGTCATGTCTCTTGTGCTGTGAAGCCAAGAGAGGGACCTGCTACCTGAAAGATATGTAAATGTGTGCAATTGGTTAATCACCAAATGCAAAAACTGCTTGGGAGCCTGAATACGCTTTAATTGATGAAGTCACTTGAAGTTTCCTGTTGACAAAGTTTTATTCTTTTGAGAGGTAATGTAAGTGAGGTATCAGCTGAGTTCTCTAATGCATTGTTTTAATGGGCACTTATAAACGTGTTTGCATTAGGTACAGCCTGATTACATATCGCTAAAATACAGTATTTGAAAGCAATTATTTTGTCTTAAACACTAAATCATTTTACAACAGCCTATTTTATACTGTGTATTACAATTTAAAATATTTACTTAGATCTTCACAGCGCTTTCAGTCACAGGCTGGGACCTCCTAACACTATAAATACACAAGTCACTATTCCCTACAGCACCAGCCAGGATTCGGTTCTGTGACTTTCTAGCAATCTGCAGTGATCGCATTAACCAGTTGAGGTTTCATAATGTAAAAGAGAGGATTTCCCATGATTAGTTTAAAGTTTATTTTTCATTTGAGGTGTGTGCATTATTTTGTATGCAGTAACGTGAAGGAACAGCAAAATAGTTCCGGAATGATTTGTTCCTTTTAGCCATGTCTTTCACCTTGCCACCATACTAAATTCCTCCTGCTCCCACAGCACTCAGGAGAATGCTTTTTTATGCACTTCAACCTCTGCAAATAAATGAAGACGTCCTGAAAGCACGACAAATAAGGTTGCGCTTCCAGGCCACCTTCATTTCCATGTACTTGCAGAGGCATTTGAGCCCCCCTGGGTATAAAGTCACAGACCCCCAAGGAGCCGCACCCCACAGTTTGAAGACCATTGCTTTGTGTTTTCACAAAATAGGGCGTAATTTCATTTTGTGATGGATTTCCGCTAGCTTCAATAGGATGACATTACACAAGTTTTTTTGTTTTTTTTTTTTTTAAATCACCTTTAGTTTATAGTTCTATTACATTTGATCTGGATATAAAGTGAGCGCTGTTAAAATAAAGTGTAAGAGGTGGCATAAGACATTGCAATTAAAAATGTGTTAGCTGGAGTATGTGTAGTGGTTTCCATCCATTGATTACCAAGTTGACTGCATCCTGTCCTATTCTAGATCAGAAAAACTTAGAAGCAAACTCAGAGTACAGAAACTAAGCACTTTAAGACTGTTGGCCCACCAATAGGTTGGCTTATTTCCGATGCTTTGACTCAGACTTTTATTGTTCTGATCTACAAACAATGTCTGTGCTTCCTCTTCTACCTGTCCCAGTTGTCGGGTTAACCCGCTTGGTGTCGGCACAGTGCTAGGAATAGTTACATGGTGAGGGAGCAAGGTATTAATTGTATTTTTTGCTAAAGGTTGGGCGAATTAATTGCCTGTTTAATTCCAGTGGTTTTACAGTTGCCATATTTTGTATGGGCTTTCATCGAAATCAACCCCATTTTCTCGACTAATGGTTAGTGAATTTCTTAAAGGAAGGTATGCCTAATGGCTGACCTAAATATCTCCAAAACGAACCCTCTGTTGTCAACAGTTAGACCCCAGACCTCGGAGGCCTACCTGCGTCCATCACCTTGTCTAGACAAACAGCTCCAGGGGCGCATAAACCGAGAACCGGCCGTATTAAAATCCCAGATTATGCCGGGCGCTGTGAATGGCAGCTGCCCCTCTATTAAGGTACGACTAATGAAGCTGCGAGACACTCTTCCAGGACAGACATGTGCGTGAATCATAATTCAAATTAATGCTCTGCGGGAGACCCACTTCTGTCAGGTAAATATATCAGCACAGTGTTGTTGCGCAGCTCGAACTATGGCAGATTGCGTTCATTTATTCAATAGAATATTTTTCATGTCTTGGTCTCTACATACATTTCTCAGACGAAGAGCTTGTTATACCGTCTGTGTTGTGTTTTTATTTAGATCATTACTGCCCTTTCAACATGATTAATTTATCATTTCCCCCTTTCATTTCGTTTCTGAAGAACATTTAGCCATGTTTAGCTCAATAAGCAGGTCTTGCCCAAAAATTAGTTCTTTACCACCCAAGGCAGCTCAGATGCTGACTCCGAGAAAAATGATGGATTTAACCCAGATCTCTTGTCTGGGGGTGAATGTTTTGATTTGTTCTGCATTCCGTCCATCAATTGTGTGTCTTTTGCTTTCTCGCCCTAAGTGCGACGGGTATGCCCAGACGTGGGTCCCGGGCTCACTGTGCCACTGAATTCAAGCTATCCTGGCTGATGAGGGGTGAAACCCCGAAACCGGTCCTAGGATGCTTGTTTCCGGTCCAGGGAGGACCTGGCTTGGCAGTTCGGGCTGGACTGTGCCCATGAGGCACAGGTTCAGGACTGATTTGGATATGACTAGGTCTAAACTGGGGTGGCATGGTGAGCAAAAATGATGGATTTAACCCAGATCTCTTGACTGGGGGTGAATGTTTTGATTTGTTCTGCATTCCGTCCATCAAGTGTGTGTCTTTTGACTCAGAGAATCCAGCCAGTTTAAAGAACAAGCATTGGCAACGCCAATTGGTGTGGCCTTGATCAGCTTGCATTTTTTTTCCCAATTTTGTAAACTTCTGCAACATTCATTAATAGTGCAAAAGTAATCTAGAGTAAAAAATACTGTAGACTAAAGTGGCATTTATACATTTGCAAAACACATTTTTTTAAAATGACCCATCACAAAAATAAACTAAAAAAAAACAACATGAAAGGAAAGCAGAAAGGAATGCAGTTATTGGCCTACCAGCCCTGCAACTGAAGTGGAGTACTTTATTTTCGGGTGTGCAAGAAGAAATGCCATCACTCACAGTCAAGAGAGCCAATGGCTCAAGTAGGCTGAACCTTTGACCTGTAATGTAGGCTGTGGTGGACAGGAGCATGACACTTGTAGAGACCAGCAAAGGAAAATGGCTGCCCGAAAGAATCTCTCTCCCTCTCTTATATTTATTTAGGATGTGTGTGTGTGTATATATATATATATATATATATATATATTTATATACACACACACATACTTATGCCTTTATGTTATGATTTTTTTAACAAGCTGGGAGGCGGCTAAAACTGTCTGTAGGACACCCCTAAGAAGAGAAAAAACACACATATCGAGTAGCTCTTTTGGTTATCAGTGTCCATCTGATCCGCTTCTGTCCAAGTTTCGAAACTGCAGCTCGCGTGTTGCTTATCTAAAGAAACAAACAGGCACACATGAGGGGATAAGAAACAAGCACCAAGCACTTCGCGTGGCTCTGACCACAAGTGTTGACGCAAGAGCTCAGCTATTTCCTCCCCGGGCTTATGTAGCCCCAGCCACTTCTGATGAGTCTGTGGGATCCTGTTCACTAAACCTACCTGCTAGGAACGTAGAAGAGAGAATGCAGTGTGCAACAATATACCTGCTGCAGGATTCCTATTTTCTTTTCTGGTATTCATTTTGTTTAAAAGGACTGCTTCATGAGCATGGCTCAGGTTTGTATGAAGCCAAAGATTAAAGGCAGATAAAGGGATTAATGTGGTGGTAATGTAAATGAATGTGGTAGTAATGATGGACACTGTCATAAAGATAAATGTAGTAATAATGTAAATGCGTAAGTAGACATGCACTTCTTCATATCCTTTTGTCTTCTACAGTTGGTAGTGCCAGAAAAGACAAACGGCCCTATGTATTTCATGGAGCATCACAGACGTGGTCATATGTCCAGGAGTTTTTAGTGTTTGCTGTTTTTAGGTATCGGAGGGCGCTACACATATTTTTAAGGGATAGTGCTTACGTTTTGAGGACTGATTACAAAAATTGTTAATTCTAAGGTTGAAAAAGGAAAGACCTCTCTGGGGGTGAGATGCTTTGCTTGGTTGACCGAAAGGGTTTAGGGGACCTGTTTTACCATTTTTTTTTTTTTTTTAATGTATATTTTTGAAATATTTCAGCAGCACCTGAGTTGGTGTTTGCATGCCATCAAAGACGACCTTAATAGTTGACCAGCTTCACAACTCCCATTTATTGTTGTCCTTGCAGTTTAATGCTAGACCTGTGTTGTAAACAGCTTCCAGGGTAGCTTAAGTAGTATTTATTAAGATGGCAAGATCAAGAGTAAAAGTACAGAAAGCCCCACCAGGAGCAGCCTTCCGGCTGCTCAGCCCATACACCAACATTCCACAGCATCATCATGCACCAACATTCCACACCACACTCACACTGGCTGAGCAGCAAGTACAACAACCTGATTTTACATTGTGGAATCTTTCAGGAATCCCGTTTTGTTATTCACACCTAATTTTGACAGATACCAGTACAGAAGAACACAATACAGATTGTTCAGGTTTGGAAGTAGGACTATTGAAAACTGACTGACATGCGTTCGGTGATCTTAGGTTTGCCTTGGTTAGTTTCTCACTTTGAAATCTTATAGCTTGAGAGCCTCACGTACATCTAAAGGTGGTCTCAATACGAAACAGCTAAAACCTTCCCTGCTCCAAAATTCCGGCTCTCAGTCCTCGACTGTCTTACAACCATTGTTGATTTAAGCTGCCTCTGTGACATTAAGGTAACTATTTACATTTCCAAACAGAACCGTACAAGTGTGCCTTTCCGATTTTTAGCAAATGAGCAAGCCACTGTGCATAGTCATGGGGTACTAGACAGCTGGCTTAGCCACAGGCCAGAGAATAATTACGTTAATGTTTTATCAACATTTACATTTTACCTTTAACAAATGAATAGGTTTCCCTTCTCATGGACTTGCCATGCCTATATGTTTTAATGTTCGTTTCAAAGTATTGTTACCTTTATTTCAATGCTGTATTATCTTCACTGAAGGTTTAAAAACATTGGACATTATTATAGCCATATAACCTGCTGCTGAGGACTATACCGATTGTGAATGGCCCTGAACCCGAGTTATAGGCCCGAGCTGCAGAGCTTTTAGCAACTAGTATAGCCCATGGCAGAAGAGCTATAATGTTATTAGAACATTTCATCCACTGAGGGTAGAATGTTCTGAATTAAAATGGGAGAAACTGAAATACAACATCAGAATTAAATGACAGAGTGCACTCCTGTTAATCCAATTTATCCGCTGTTGATTCACTTTTAACCTGTTTGCGTGCAAGCCCGGAATCGTGCACTGCCCGTCACGTGCAGGTAAGTCCATTCCATTCACTGGGGCGTTTGTGCGCCCCAATCCAGACGCACAGCACTATGCATGACAAAATTGCCAAAATTGTTTCATTTTATCAAAGGATAAAAATTGAATAAATCCTTTGCTAAAATGAAACAATTTTGTCATGCATAGTGCTGTGCGTCTGGATTGGGGCGCACAAACGCCCCAGTGAATGGAAGAAACTGAAATACTGACATTGGAATGTTGGAGCAGGAGGCCTATACCAGAAATTATTGGCCTCGAGCCACAGCATTGTCTTAGTGGAGTTCCCAACATTCCAGTGTTTTATATAGCCCTCTGCAGAGGGCTATACTGGTTGTTAAAGGCTCTGAACCCGAGTTCCAATGTTCTAATTTTTATTCAGTAAATCTTTGTGCTAGTGCGACCTGCACAAGATTATCTATTCTCTTATTACTTGCTGATGCTGTGTGTATTCAAGGTTCACAGCTGTCTTCAAACTGTATGAGCAGACTACCATCTTTGAAGGAGCAAAGGCAGATGAGAGCATGACTAAATTGGGAACCCACTTTGGGAATCAATCTGTACTGTTAAAGAAAAGATTTGTTTAAAAGCATTTAGGATCTGTACCTAGAGATGTATAATGTGAAATTAGCTAACTTTGGCCTTAATCTTCAATGTGACTTACTAACAACTGCTTCCATCAATTGATTCTAATTTTGGATACAATTTTGCTAACTTCCACTTTATTTTTACCCAGTTTATTTTACTTATTCGCATCTTCAAATTCTAAAAGGAGGAGCGTACAATAAGTAAATCCGTAGAAAGTATTACTTTATTCTGGCTGGAGGGGTATAAAAATTGATGATCTTAACCACCATGAGTTATAAGAAAAATGTTTTAGTCATGCTCCACGCCTTGGCATTTGCATGACAGGGTTTTTACATGAGCTAATCATTTTAATCTGTGTCCAGTCACCATGCCTAACTAATTATACTGTTTTACTCTATCGACTTTGGTGTTGTTGATGCTCCATGTGTGGGTAAATTTCAGAAACACATGATTGTAGTTTTTGTGTGATTTATCTGAATGTCATTCTCGTTGTAGTCATCTAAGTTTGCTAACAGCCTCAATAGGCCAATGAGGGTGGTGGAATAAAGGGCCTGGTCATCTGCGTAAGTTAACTTGATTGTGTTCCTAATTTTGGTGGAAAAGTGTTTTTGCTCCACAATCCTGGAGAACTTTAGATCCTTACTTTGAGTACTTAAGTTGTTTCCAAAAGCTTTAATACTCAAGCTGCTTTCCTCATAGTCTAGTTTGTGGGTATAATCTGTTGAGGTTGTATGTTGAAATATAGACTACAAACATCATGCTACCACAATATCTTGGCCAAGATTTCGAGGACCAAAACACAGAGAAGGTAAGTGCATGTAGGGAGTATTGATTTACTATTCTTAATTCAATATTTGCGTACCTTGAAGATTTATATATACACCATCCAGGTACATATATGTGGATTTAAGTAAAGCAAGCCCATACTTACCTTGATGATATTTTAGTAGCATGATATTCTGGAGTCAATGCAAAAATGGGAAACCTCTGTTGATCAAGGATTTCATGTGTGCACTGCTAATCAGTTTTCCACATTTCTATAAGTGATCTGGCTAGACTTATATGTATCTCCCTTCCTGCTCCTTCTCTCACTCTAAAACTGTTTTATGTATTTTTGCACATTGTACATATAAAGATTGAGTGGTGGGTCAGGGAATATGAAGACCTGCTGCGTATTTTTGAGGAATATTAGTCCGCAGATCAGAATATAGGTAGTTTTAAGGGGGCGGGTAGGGGTGTGTGTGTGTGTGTGTGTGTGTGTGTGTGTATATGTATATGTATAAAAACTACAATATATCCAGTCAGACTGGTAGGGCTAAAACTGTTTTATATCACTTGTGTGAGGACCAATGCACAAAATCCACTTCCTGCCAAATTAGGCCCCTTCTCCCCCTGCCCTCATGTTCTTGAGGAAGTGGCCCCACTATTATCCAGAGAGAAAAGTATGATCCCAGATAAAATCTTTTCACACCCTCCCCTGCCTTCAAGTGGTTGGTGGGCAGTTCAACTACATAAGACAGGACTAATTGTAATCACAGAGGTATAAGCTGAAAGCTTGCCTTTTTTTGGCTCCAGTTAAGTCTCCAACTTCCTGTGCAAAGCTATGCTATTAGCTGGGTGTCCAGCCTGCACTAGAGGTGGCTAATTCTTGATTAAGAATATCGAGGAAGAGGGGTCCTCACCTCGCAAGACGGTGGCCAGCAGTCTCCAGTATGTGTACAGAGCCTCCAAGTGTAACCTCGTGGACCAGACTACAGGGTACAGAGCTGATGAACCTGCTTATCTATGTAGATTAGGCTGGGGAGATCTGTGACCATGTTGATGAATACCTGACAATCCACTCTGCTCCAGCTCCGATGTGCTGTGAGTCTTCATGTGCTGTTGACAACCCTGCTGTGTGAGCGGTACATTCTGAGGTGGATGGAGACATCATATCTCGCAAATAAATGGACAGTGAGGGTTTAGAAACAGTTACATCATCCGATAATTCCTTCAGTAAATGGAAATATTGCCCACCTCCCAGGATCAACTGTCCCAGACCCAAAACACAATATAATTTCAGCTAAGAGAGGCAACAACGCTGTACAATAATTCATAATAATCAGTCCATTCATAAATTCAACGCGACATGTCTTCCAGAAATTCCAAACTCGTAGTACCAGTGAATAGTATATAAAGAATTTCACCAGTACTACGGGATGGAGACCTCATACTCCAACAGAAATATTATCTTCCATTAAAATGCTAAGTATCCTTGTGAGTGTCGGATGGCCTCAACAAGACCAAAGGCTTAATCTCCTGCAGCTGTGGCAGCTTTCAGCTCAACGTCTGTTCATGAAGAGGAAGAAAAAACGGTTGGGGCGATAGAACGCACCAATCAAAAGGCCCTGCCAGCTGAACAGGTGTTGCCCCAAAAAGTGGGAAAAGATATGGGGGAAATGGAATGCGTTTCGAGGTAATATCTGCACTTCTCCCTCAGAGCAAAGACATGGACCGACTATGCCTCACATATGACACAATTTACAGGGGGGGGAGAGGGAGGGATCGATGTATGGGATGTCCAGAACTGAACTGTAATCCTCTGTTATTGATCTGATGTGATGCACATGGTTGTATTGTGTTATGACATTTCCTAATGTTTCAAAATAAAAAAAGATTTACAAAAAAAAAAGGCCCTGCCAGCCATGGTCCTCCTTGCTGCACAGCTTAGTCATTGGCACAGTCTTCAGATTGACTTCAGAGCATCATTCAGTCTCTGCTACAGCTGCTGGACTGCCAAGCTCTGTGCCTCACATTTCAAATCTGCTGATTTTGTGCTGTACGAAGATGTTTAAACAAGGTGATTTGGAACATGCTGTGCTTGTGCACATCCTGTTATCTACTTTGGAGAACCTCATCTTAGGAATGCGGTTACATTTCAATTAAGGCTCCCGGTTTTCCCTTTTGGCTGATTTTTACAGATAAATACAGACAGGAAAAAAACCATTTATTTTCTTGTCTGCATTTATTTTTAAATATGGATAAAAACGGAAATTGGGTGCTTTTTGAATGATTGTAAATACACTTTGCCATGACTGCCAGGCCAATAACTGTGTGGACAGATAGGTAAAGGGGTTAAAAAAGAAAGGAATTTTGGTAGAGGATTAAACAGCATTAGATATGCACAAAGCTGATACTGAAATGCGCATATTTTCATATAAGTGCATGTATTTATCTTCTGCGGGTGTTCATGTCACTGAAACCTGGCAGGCATTCAAGCATGACTGCATCTTTATTGGTTAAATAAATGTGGAAATATACCAGTTTCAGCTTTATTTTTCTCACAAAACCCATCATAAATATGGATAAATACAGATAAAGTTGACAAAAAATAAATATGGATAAATACAGACGGAAATGTCAAAAAAATAAATACCATAAAACTGGGAGCCCTAATTTTAATGCTTATCTGCACCTATCTCAAACTGTGGTAGCATGCTGATATGGTACATAGGGTGCAATTATGTCATATGTGGGAAAGAATTAAATTAATTTGACTGTAGCCCATAAACAAGTTGTAATAATTCGCTCATGCTTCACGTTAATGGCCATAAAGATAGTTGTGTTGCTGTGAGGGGCGGTGGGGAGAGAAATTGGATTTAACCAGAGGAAATAACCTTGAGTATAGTTGAAAAGTGGTTGAACAAATATAGAGGCTAAGTTTGAAGTTTGGTCATTTGCCCCGAACCCCTCTACACACTCTTAAGGTTCACTTTTGGGTAAAAGTGCGGGTGAGACTTTTGTGCATTCATTGTAATCTGTATTGGAATTTTACAGTCGGGGCTCAGTTTTGATGATTTGATATAAAATGCGTAATGTGTCTAAGGCGTCATAAATCATCAAAGAACCAATATATTTTGAAGCAAAAAGAGAGGCCTGATAAATCTATCCTACAGTTTTTCTTTTTTAATAACAGATAGCATCGGTGCATCTTTACAGGAACAGAACACAATTAACTTAATATCCAAGTGATTTGGCTCTCAAGAAAAACAAGAGTTTAAATCTGTGTTCTGCGGCTGAGGAATCAAAGTACTGTTCCTAATTCTGATTACTTCGCTGTTTCCACAAACGGAGGTCACAACTGATGTAGTTCTTACTATTTAATTAAAAATGAGTCTCTTGTGGAGCGTCCTGCTGGCATCAAGATGCGTGGATGTCCAATAAAGATTGATGAGTTACTCAGATTCAAAGGTTGGTTAGGCACCTTATT
The DNA here is from genome assembly GCA_963921515.1 of Calotriton arnoldi. Lineage (NCBI taxonomy): Eukaryota > Metazoa > Chordata > Amphibia > Caudata > Salamandridae > Calotriton > Calotriton arnoldi. The sequence goes on from CAWUFW010009867.1 coordinate 392,930, forward strand.
TTTCTCTAGTATTTCTGCCATTGCAGTGAACAGGTTTCTTGTTCTTTGCAGGACTCTGCGGTGGGTGGCCTACAGAGATGTAAGCTGCCATGCTACATTGAGTCTTCAAAGAAAACCATTCTTCTGGGGATAATCTCCAATGCTAGTTCCCAAAGATGCTAGTCACAAAGCGCCTGTGTGAAGTTATACTGAGATATCACGCAAATTATGGTATGTGGTAGGATGTGGTGTATTTATTTATGTAGCTTTGTTTGGGAGTCAAAGCGTTGCAGTCCTGAGAACTTACTGAATGAGTTTCAAAAGGTGAATTTTATCAGAAGCCTTATAGAAGTCATCACTTGTACCATGCATCTGATATTTTCAGATTGTTCATTCCAAAGTTTTACACCTGATATAAAATGATTTACCTGGTGCAAAAGGGGCTTTATATTTCTGCCTTTTATTCAAAGTTCTTTTTCTTGAGCATTGATTGAGACTGTTCTTGAGGTCCAGAGGCAGATTGCCAAAAGAGATTTTATGAACAAAGATGAGCAACTTTGAGGTAATTTGTACCTTCACCCGCGCCCAAAGTAACTTTTCCAAATTGAAGTGGAATGGGGTTTGCATCTAGGAACGTGTTTAACTATCCTAGCTAGGTATTTTTAAAAGATCAATTGTTCTGTAGATTTCTTTTATTGAGATACCACAGTCTAAAGATTACTGCATGTCATTTACTTACTTTTTTCCACTGATAATATTGTTTGAACATTGCGCAACAGTTTCAAAATGTACTTCTAAGAATTGACCACAGAGTTTATATGTGCTTCAAAAGTAAGGGTGGAGCCAAACTTGATTCCCAGGCTAGTAGCCTAATTTTGACACATCAGCTAGTAGAATATGTGAGTAGATCGATTGTTCGACAATTTGTTATGGGTAGCTGTGGTAGCTAATGTTCGCTTCTTCACACTGAGCATTCTAAGTATTCTTCATTCCATGTTCCTAACCAAGCTTCTTTACGGCAGGCATTACTTACCTTATTGTTGTTATCCTTTGTATTCATTGGTTGAGCTTCATCTTATTTATGGCTTTCCAGGTTCTAGGCTGGGGGTTCTTATTCAGTTGGGTACCAGTCTAGCTTGTTTGTGGATGCTCCAGTAAAGGCTGGAAATGAACACTTAATGTCTAAGTGTTATCATTACTTCAGCAGCAGACAGTGGAACTTTGGTCTGAGCATTATGTGGAACTATCCAGTTTAGTGCATCATTAATTGCACAATTGTGCAATGTTTTTGAAGCAAATCCTTTATGCTTAAAAATGACTTGTCCCTCATAGGACTAAGTGTGAAATTGTTTGTCAGACTATGAAATAAGTTCATGCAGAGTTCCAGCTTAAATACAGAAAAAACAGTGGCAATAAACATAAACTTCTGTCGGTTTTATAGATCACCAGTGAGGGCATGGATTCTACATTCTTTGAAGGCTCTGTTGATTTCTATTAAACCAGGATTTGCAAAAATGTCCCAGAAACCTTGGAGACTCCTAGCACTTTATGAATCTGTTCATCCAGATTGTTTAGTGAGTGATATTAAAAGGGGCCTATAGAAAAAGGTTCATGTGGGTGTCTGCTGTTTTGGTTCACTTCTCTCATTGGCAGGAACCCTGATTACCATTCTCAGCTATGCAGCGAGTTTAAATATTACCGCAGTTGTAATGCTGCAGCGTTTCGTAGTTTCTTCAATGATGTACTTTCATATGAGATTGGAGTAGTTTATGCGATATGAGGCTTATAAAGAGTGTTCTTTATCAGTTACATCATTTAGGCTAGTTTATGTAAGTCAGAGAATGATGAATACTTACCAGTGGTGTTCTTGAACTCAGTAATACACAGTTCTTATCTGTTATGTATTATCTAAGAGAAAGGACACCGTGAAATTTTAATGGGTGTTAAATTCTTGATAGTTATTTGTGGTTTGGTTTGCTGTACAGAAATTAGTTTTAAATGAAGAAGCATTAAGTGATTTAGCTAGATCTATTTAAGTCTGTGCCCAAGGGAGGTGTGAAAGTTGTCATGCTGGAGTAGTTTGGCTGAGTTATTGGTTTAGTTTTCTATTTGTTTGTGCCCCAGTTAATTGGATGTGATCACCAAAAACTCACACATCTTTATGTATTCATAATGGCTTGTTTGCACAAGTATCAGCACTTTCTAGCCGTTCTTGTTTTCATTGCTGGAACATATTGCTGTTATTGTTCAAACATCTGAGGTATAACTAGTGTGGCTCGTATCTTTGACCGGTTTAGACTTTAATGGAACTATTACTAATTATGTCCCTTGGCATTTTTGTGAAGTAGTCCACCAATCCCTTGTTCTCATCCAAATTGGAAATGTTGGGATCCTGAGGCTAGTTGTGGTATCTCTCAGCACAAACTTGTTAGCAATGTTAGTGTGGGCTGTTTAAGAAAAAGGACACTCAAGCAGACAGGCTGTCCAGCTTGAATAGTTTCAGGCAGAACAGCGGAGGCAGTTAAGCTTGGAGGGGTGGGGGAGGGTGAATTCAGGCAGGCTACTTCTGATATGAACCAAGGTGATTGGTGAATGCCTTTTTGTAGTGTGACAAAATTGAGGAAAAGAAGTGGCCTCTAGCAGATTCAGGCCAGTAATCACGGATAGTATCAAACATTCAGCCATGTAGACGGACATATGGTTTCTGACAGATGGGATATTCTCTAGCACAAAGTGGAGCAGATATTAGATGCAGGCTGCCAGGGTATGACATGCAAATAGATGCCCTCTGGAAAACACAGCTGACTGGCTGAATGGATTCCGGATATCAGTCAGTCCATGATTGACCTGAATGCTAGCCAATACAAAAGTCTGGAGTAGGCAGTCACTTCTAAGTCTCTGGAAAATGGTTGCAGCTGGATACTGACGTGTGGTTGGAAGGTTGTTAAACATGTGCTCCGGATTTTCCCAGGATGGCTCTGACCTATTCATGTGGACTTTAAAGGGTGCAGGGATTCAGAATGACCTTATTAAGCCTTGCTTTTGTTTACAGTTGACACTGCATGAGATATTACTTACTATTCTTCAAAGAATTGATGAAGCATCATTTAAGAGACACATTTAAGGAAGCTCTGAGCAGGGATGGATTTGTCATTTATGTTTTTATTTATATTTGTTACATTGTCATTGTTGTTCTACTTCTTCATGCATGTGAAAGGCAGCATTTTCCAGATGGTTTGATCGCCTAAGACTTGAATTTGACTGCTTCCTCTGTCAGTATTGGGTAGCTATCACTTGTACTCTGCTGCCTTTTGCCACAGCCCACATATTTTAACTGAAATAATAAATATTGTTGATTGAAAATGCTTGAGCCAGTCCTTCCTACATACTGGGAATTCTGTCAGTAGTCTTCCATTTCATCCTGTTGAGTTTCACTGCCATTATGGAATTGAACGATCTATACGCAAATCAATCTTGGACATGCCCCCCAAAAAGCAGACAGGCTTTGGTTGTTTTAGCCATATCCTTTCTGCTCAGCAGCAGAAGGAACTTCAACCGTACCTCACTGATGGAAGTTAGTACAGCCCAAAACACTTTGGTGCTTATGACCTCATTCAAATGTTACTGTGTCCTGGTACTAAGATCTGATTTGCTCAGTTTGTTGCAAGGCCAAACAGATTTGTAGATTGGTCATCCCTTTCTGAAATGGCCCGGACACTCTAAAACAAAAAGAATCTGTGTGGATGGTTAGATGTGAAAGGGTAGCTATAGGCATTTGTACATGATCTAGCTGACATTATACCACACATGGGCCTGAAGATCCCACTGAATCAAACTAAAAATCTACTTAGAGTATCCTTCTCTCACCCATGGGTAACCTAGGCTGAGCTCAAGACTTTCTTTGAGGATATTGTTCCTGGGGGTAAAGGTCAACCACTCCAAGAAAAAAAAAGTTGAAGAATGAGGAATGTAAGGTGCCAGACAAGTAAACAAACAAAGCACTAATATACCTCTAGCCTAATACATTAGAAAAACAATTATAAAAGGGACCTGTAGAAACAGAACTTTGAGTGTTTCAGTGGAAATCCAATTGAGCAACCTGTAACATTAAAGTCAGTGGAAATGAATATTACCCAGTGGGAAACCAGGAAAAAGCCAGATACAGGACCGTGTTGCTATATGTTTTTTGGCAATCTTAACGTCACAGTTAAGTAGACAGCTAGTGCTCATGGTTCGTCTTTGCCTCAGTGAAAAATAGTACCATAGGACTTATATATTTTATGAAGCTCAATCTTCCAGCGAGGTTCTTGTGGCTTCATCTAATGAGTTCTCCACAAGGGCCGATTTGCTGGTTGTATCATTGTGCCGAAGAAGGTTAAAGAAAAGAAAACTTTAAAAGGGAAAAGATGCTTCTCGACAATCGGTTCTGGAGGCAAGGCCGTTTGAGACACTGAACTGTTTCTCTTTTTGATTATTTTTTTCAGACCTTCTGTTACGTTTCTGCCTTGGGTGTCCACAAACCCATAGGACAAGGTTGAAAGTGATACTATAACCTTGCATGATACATGCGGTGAAGTAGATTAACAAGGGTGGGAAAAGCTGAGTCTGGCTAACATGCTGGAAAACACCTGCATGCTTAGCTCCACTGCTTAATTTGAGCCAGTGGTTTCCGGTGCTCAGCACCAGCACTTAATTGTCAACACTGGGGCTTGTAACAGTCTGCTACGTGGTGGCGCTGTCTATCTAATTTAAGGATGAGCACAACAACAGTTGTTTATTAATTCAATAAACATTAAGATTACTATTAACTGCCGGTCAAGCCATTCTTATAGCTTTGTGGACCTGGAATAGGCTTAATTGTCACACTTGTAGGAGTGTGATGAATAATAATTGTGTTGGTACTGCCATTGGCACCGCTGGCAGGGGCAATGTGTGGTGCATGCTGCATTGGCCTCCTGACGAGGGCCCTAGCACTTTTTCTTAACTAGAGGCAATACTTAAACCCTGGTCTTCCGATGGGTCACTGAAAAGGGGTTACGTTTTTGTGGAACAAAGTTGTATTGTTAAACAGTGCTGAAAACTGCTTGTATATATACTCAGTTTGCAATTATTTGGACTTTGATTCCCACACATTAAGAAGGAACTTTAATGCTGGTGACCCCTTGACTAATGCTGGACTTTTTGGTACCAGTCTTACTCTGACATCACTTGTGTACTACCATCACAAGTCGTAAAACAGGTAAGTGCTCAGGTTGAATATTGTCTCCTGCAATATCTAGAGCTTGGCTTTCTCAAAATCTGCAACTATCAGACCTGAGGAATTCTTAGTAATTAGGGTGCCAGTGTTACGCTTGGAGTGCATTACTGTCTGGTAGATCTTTTTACTCCTTTAGTGAGTCTAATTCGAGCTAGTAAAATTCTTGGTTCAGGGGTTAGGAATTGCTTTTTCATCCCAACATATTGCAATGCTCAGTGAGCTAGATTGCCATTGTATAAGACACATCTCTAATTCTTTTGGTGCAGTTTTGAAGCCATTAAGACACCAATTCCATGAATTTCCCTCTGTTACAGTATGAAACCCTTTGACTAAAGTGTGACAGCAGGGCCAGATTAAGACCTTTAGAGGCCCTAAGCACTTAAAAGATTTTGGTTCCCCCATATATATGTAATTCAAAATATAAACAATAAACCGTAAAATAACATTTTATTTTTCGAAATGAAACAAAACTTACAGTAAGATGGAAAATAATGTTTATTTTTGTATACTTCCACTTTATTTATAGGTTCAGCTGCACCATTTGCAGTTTTGCACCATAAGGTCCATGGTAAATCTGGCAATGGAAAATTTCTGTGGTGCCCCCCTTCCCTTGATGGTCTAAGCATGTGCTTATTTTGCTTAATAGTTAATCCAGCCCTGTTTGACAGTTAATATCCTGGGCGATTTTGCTTGGGATAATCCCAGTAATTTATCCTCTCCTCTCAAATCCAAAATGGCAGCGATCTCTGCTTCTTGATAAGCTTTTTCTCTCACCCTGCATCAATGGAAAGGTTCTCTCTGAGTTAGAGAGAGTTGTCCCTATATACAAATTTAGGGCCAGCAGTCTCCTCGGATTAGTTTATGGTTCTTTCTGGACTGGTCCATGAGCCCTACCCCAGTTAGACACTACCCCAGTTCCCAAGCAGTTTCTTTGGATTGGGCTAGCCCTCTTCAGGTCAGTCCTAGCCAGAGTTGTATGTGATGGTTACGGTGACTGACCGAGTTAAAGGAACCTGCTTTAACCCCTGTAAAAATATATCTTTTTTTGGGAGTTTTATATAGCGTAAACTAGACTCAAAGGTATCAAAGTGCTTTAGATGAGCACCAGTTGTGTTACATTCATTTTTTGTTAGGGACGGGGAGATTAAGTGCTTTGCCCAGGATCACAGGATGTTGAGCGGCCCTGCCAAGACTCGAACCCGGTTCCCCAGCTTTGAGGTCGACTGCTCTAGTTGTTGGGCTACATCCACAGCAAAATCTCTTTTTGTGCCCAAAATGTGTGAATTTGAGTAATCTTTAGTATCTCTTGGTGTAAATTTATGTTTGTGGCATATGTAGCTGTAGCTACACATGATCTGCATACTCCTGCCGTCTAGTGTTTGCCTTGGACGTGTGCAAATTGTTTTTCTTTGAAGATGTCTTTCGAGTCACAAGGTATAGTGACTCCTCCTATGACTGGTAATGCACAAGGGCATCAGCTTCATTGTTAGATTGTTTTCTTTCCGCCATCTGGTTCTGACGTGTTACCGAGAGAGCTCCAGTTGACATCTCATGGTTTTTGTCACCTGACTTATTCGGTGTATCCTCTCCCATCGGTGTGAAAACACTTTCTTCTTCTTTCGGGTTTCTCCTAGTTTCACCGCCTGTCGAGCTTCTATGACTGGGTTTCTATTGATGCACCTCTTGGGGCCCTGCCCCTCGTTGGCTCATCTGCCTCATGTTCGCTTCTTCTCGTTGATGATGACCAGACAGTTGTGGAAAACACTCCCTTCCAGTACTGCCTTCAGTTTCACTTCAGGTATCCATGGAAAACCAACACCAGGTCTGTAACCTTTGTCAGTATCCCAAACACGATGAGTCTGCCTGTCCAACCTTCGTCTCCTTCCGTTCGAAGAAGACACTCGGGTATCAACGTGATCGGAGACTTGCATGTCGGAAAATGCAGCTCCAAAAAGGAGATGACACCAACTACATCTTTTGGGACCGGGACATTGAGGAACAATCCGAGAATGATCCATCCCCAGTTAACCTTCTGCAGTTCAGCCCTGAACCCATCTCCCAGTCTGGGTCGGAGACAGAGGAAAATCAGCATCTAGAAGTGCATTATAAAACAAGAGAAACCCCACCATTTTTTGAGAACCTGGGGTAATAAACCGTATTTAAAAAAATAGTGGTTCACTTTAGGCCATTAGTCAAAAAAGCAGGAAACAAAAAGGCCTAAGTTAATCTTACGACCAGACAATTATTGCTTAGCCAGGACAGGTATAGAAGAAGGCAGATAACTGTTATATTGCAATATTATATTGCAATTAATTTATTCATTGCACATTATTTAAGCACATCAAATCTTTTGGTAGTGTAAGAAAAGATCTAGTGCTCACAATTAAGTGGTAGAAGGTGCAGTGATAAGTGAGTGATAAAAAAAAGTGCTTCAACTAAAAACAGGACATTTGACTCCTTTAGTAATTTTTATATAGTAAAATAGGAGTCAATATGTTTACAGTCGATGGCGTTTCAACCTCTATAGATGTGAGGTCATCATCAGGACAAGGTGTGTGAGCACCTAGTATCTAAAAAATGAAGAGACATCGAAGTCATATTTTTGAAGCGTGGAAGCTCTGCATATTTGTATAATATATTCCATTGCAGTGGAATATGTATATTACAGTGGAATATAATAGATATATAGATAGATAGATAGATAGATCGATCCTACTGGCGGTCGCCAGTAGGTAGCTATAGATAGGACGATGTTTCCATAGGAAAAGCGTTTTGACTTGCTTATAACTTTGGTGCTGTTTGATGAATCTCCACAAAATTTTCCCAAAAAATGTGTTCCGGTGATTCTAGTTGTGCATGGAAAGTTTACGGGTTGATACGTAAAGCAGGTGCTGTAAAAAAGGAGGGTTAAAGTGCGTTTTACATGTTAATTCCCATAGGGGTTTTGAACATGACTACAGCCCGAACTGCTGGATGGAATTACACCAATTTTGGCAGAAAGGTAGATTTCGTTTCGGAGACCACTCGTTTTGTTATTTGCTCTAAATCTCTTCAGTAGTGTTGGAGATATTAAAGGAAATTCAAATTTGGATATCTAGAAGCGCGAATCCTTCACAAGTAATGACAAGCTCATGCCAAGATCTGCAGAGCTCCAATTGGCTGCCAATACTTCAACCAGAAAGTGTTGGCAGCCGTCTTGGGACCCGGCTTCTGCTATCTCCTCGAGAGACAGCAGTTTGCTTTTGCTTGGTGGCAGCTGTGACAAACATTGAAATTCCCTGAAAAAAACAAAGGTTACAGGAGCTTTATAGTTAATAAATAGAATTTTAAAAAACTGTAGAAATTTACTAAAAAAGGCCCTGCCCTCTTTCTCCACCACACTGCAAATGCGACTACTAGTTAAACAAACCATAGAAATTCACTGAAAAAAATTAAAGAATTTACAGGTTGTTCTAGTTAGGAATTAGCATTTAAAAAACCTTTGAAATTCACTGAAAAAAACAAAGGTTACATGGACTTTCTAGTTCGGAAGTGGAATAAAAACAACTTTAGAAATTCATTGAAAAAAACAACGGTTACAGGGAAGATATAGTTAGGCTCAGATTTCATTCGTACACAACCAGTGAAATTCCGTAGTTCTAGTTACCTCAGCTAACTAAAACGTACCCCCGCCATGCACTGCTTATGACCTCAGAGATTACATCACTCATGAAATGGTCAGTGACATCACTGTTGACATCATCCAGGTCTAGTCCTTCCTGAGGGCAGGTCGCAACACAGTCACTGGGAAGGGTTGCCCGAGACAAACACAGGTGCACTCTTCCCAACTACTACTGCCTCTTTTGGTGCCAGATCGCCACTCGATGGTCAGAAGAGTGATGCACCTTCCTGCCATGATGGCCTCTCGTATTGCCATAGATTCCCCAATTCATCCTCTACAAGAGTGCCTGGCGGCTCAATGGTCACAAGTGGGGGGTTAATGGGATGCTCTAACGTTGATTTGGATCAGCACCCATCGCTCTCGGCAGTGGTGAAACAGCAGCAACCTGTTGCAGGGCCCACTCTTCCTTGACCTAGTTATGCAGGTGACCATCACTATGGACGCATTGCTTACAGGCTGGGGGGGGGACGTATCTGCAGCATACCACCATCCAGGGCATGGCATCCCACCAACGGGGCCTCCATATCACCTACTTGGAACTGCTGGCTATCCAGCAGGCACTCAAGGCGCACATGGGAGGGCTGTGCTGAAATAACAATCACAAGTTCTCATGGGACGTCATAATGAGGTGGAAACAGTTTAAGGGTTCACTTAAAGGCAGATGGAACCCTAACAAAAAGGATGAAATTACATGCTACCCAGAGAAATTCCCATGGGCTAAGTAAGGCATGTTCACTTAGTCATTTCCATCCTACCCGTTTTCGTTGTCATCCTTAACTTTTTCTTTCTCACATCACTCTTCCTCATCACCTCTCTGCCACTGCTGTCGCATACTTCATACACCCTGCATTTTTCCCTCATTGTCCCTCTGCTTCGAGATACTCTGCTTCTCCTGCTGTGTTATTTTGTTTATAATGCTTTGATATTGTTTGTAACCTGTTCTGACTTATTGCTTAAGTGTGTTGTTCGCTGCCTGATTATGCAGAAAGGCATGTCACAAAAGTTTCTGAGTCGCCGGTGATTGAAAGCGTGTGCCAAGGTGAGGGATTGTAAGGTCACCCTCCGTGCTCGACTACTCCTTCATCCAGTACTATTAGTGCGCCCGTGTCTGGATGCTATTAAAGATTAACGAGGAGAAAGGATGCCCCCGTTGCCAAAACGGCGCTACGCTCAGACGCTCTGCCGGCATTAAAGAGTCCGGAATAAAAACTCCTTTCGCCCGCAGTTCTCCACCTGTGAATCTCGAGAAAGGCCTGGAATGCGGCATTTTATACTATTTCCCTCACCGTTGCTGCCTGGCTTCCTGCGGACAGCGGCGACGGTGGTTGTGCGCTCAGTGAGGTTGGCATTTTTATTTACCGCTCCGTCTGTGGCTCGGATACGGGCTCGGGAATCGAAGGGCAGGGGTGCATTGGGCGGGCCCAAGTGACAACGGAGAAAGCGGCAGGCGCTGTTAGCTGGACAGTTAGCCAGCTGTCTTTGGCCCAACAATAAAACTGTGTGATTGCCATTGGGCGCTTCTATAATTCATCTGGATTTCATCAGCAGTCGTTATTATAGAATGTCATGCTGGCTTTCCGTCTCCTTCTACCATTTTTGGTGAAACAGAAGTTGTAATGGTAGTACGTTTTTTTTATTAGTCCATTTCCCCTTGGTAATGACTTTTGAATGAGGTTGCTATAAAGCATTTTAATGGGGCAGTAATAGTGCACTTGCATCATCAGCCTTTACCACCGGGGGTGCATTAATGGCTCATGCTGTATGGGCCCTTCAGTTCCACTTTTGCTTTAATTAATGGATTCTTGCTTATTCAACATAATCTTTGAATAGTCAAAAGTCCTAAAATAAAAGAGAAATACGTGCAGGGAGAACGAGACAAACTCGCATGTTCTCCTGAGAGGCAGAATTTCGATGCTATGTACTTTCCAAGGTGTGGATTACATACGCAGAACTATCATGAACCCCTTTCTTAGCCGTCTGGGTATCTGTAGGTGTTGAGTAGCAGTTTAAACGCGTCTGGAAAGCAACGATCCTCAACTGCTAATGCGTTTTTAAAAAAAATCACGCATAAAGTGCTGACATACCTGCAGTGCCACGATTGTTGATTTTAATGTTTAACCACAAAGCTGTTTTGTTTTAAAGTTTTCTTGAGTTTTTTGCATTATTTAACTGATGGCGTGTAATGTTGATATTTAATGCTAGGAATTGTTTTTATTTGTACATCTTTTTCACTGTGTGGCGAACTTTTATTATCATTTTTGCAATTGGTTTACTTAATCAAGCATTCAAGTTAATTAACAGTAACAAACGCATAATGTATTATTTATATTTGAGCGAAAGTTCTGGTTGATGAAACATTTCTGGAAGCAGCTGCCAGATTAAACCTGAAAGCGAGTAATGCTCGAATTAATGACTGGTTTTAATACATAGAGTTTCGTACCGCATTTCTGCTGGTTCCAAGCGGTGTTAATAGCCGGTATTGTTACTATTACCCAGTTTAATCGACTCGAAGGGAGTGGACAACATTTACTAAGTCTGTAGTTGTTCTTCGCACATAGAAGTACTAAGTTAACGCCGCTGTGGCTGCCCTCTGGACAGACTGGCTGTGGACGGTGCAGAGAGCGAAGGAGTGTTTTGTATTGTTATTGTTAATTCGCACCTGCACCGCGCACGATCTGGTGTGAGCATGCCATCACAGCCCCTTTTTAAACCGGATTAAGATTTGCCAAAGAATTTTGTGGAGTCTGTTGTCAGTATGGCGCTTATGCCAGAATCATTTGTAAATTGTTTCGCGAGTGAAACCGGAAGGCCAGTTTAGATATTTCGGTAGAAAAGAGCACTCAGTGCCCGACAGTTTACTTAGGTGGGGTGCCGCCTCCTTGTGGCTGGGGCCGGAATTCATTTTTTGGCTCGAAACGCAGCAACGTTCGCTCGTTTTGGGGCTTTTTCCTTGGTTTGGCTTCAGTTTAACACGCGCCTGCGTGGAAGCTTGCCTTGTAAAATCAGCTTTATTTAGACCGTCTCCTGCATTCTTCGTACATGCTTTTGAGACTGTCGTGCTCGACACGGTCCAGATTGCATATGGCCGTCTGGAGGGCACAGCACCACATCGAAGTGCGCGCGCAGTGCCCGGATTAGCAGGGTCTACGGTCGCGAGCAGACAGTCTGTTATGTAACAGTCGGGCCGAGAGTACACAAACCCGAGCCGCCGCTCTGTTGCAAAGGCTGGGAAGCAGTCGGCCGCAGTACCAGGGCTAATTTTGGTAACCAGACAGCTGTATTACGTGAACAGGTTATTTAAGTTTAACCTGCTGCTGTGTCAATACCCAAATCGATTGTTTTCTTACCCTGCAGTGAGCGCTTTGTTAAAGCGGTGTGCTTGCTTTTTCACATGAAATGCATAGCTGCCAAGGTTTCAGATTGCTATGTGTGACATTTTCATAATTTCAGTGTAATTATGAGGGACATTTCAATGACTATGAGTGACACTATCTCCGTCACCACTGACCAGTGTCACCCGACTATCACCGACGCGGCCCAAACATAGCTGCCAAGTTTTCAGTACACACGAGTAACATTTCTATATTTTCAAGTCCGGTATAAGTGATTTTCACACCTCCTGTGCAACACCTTCAGTGATACTTTATAAGGAGCAGTGGTTTAAGAAAATGTATGGTACAAAACGAAAATCTTTTTCTTAGTAAGTGCAGTGTAGTACCTGGATTAAATACACCACTCACACCTGACGTGATTTGTGAAGTTGCCCTGCACCCTTTCCTACCATACCATACCTTCCTGTAATATTTTTAGTAGCATTTAATAAAATTCAGCTGGTAATCTATACCAAATAACAGCTGTCTTATCTCAGTGTTGGCCTGTATATACCCTTTTGATCTGTAAGTTAGAAATTAATTTTGTTGTAAAAAAAATGTTACACTAGTTTGGTATTTGTTTTGCAATTGATACGCATTACCTAAATTAATGACAGCAGTTTTCCGATCTCTGAAAAACTTAGCTGTCATCTGCCAGTGACGTGAGCGCGCTGCACATTTATCACTGCTCCCAACCAAATTGTTGCTGCTGGCTGGCCACATCCTCACGCTGGGTTGGGTTGTCTCCCAGGTTCTACAGTACACATGTCACAAGCCTCGACTGGGGCTGTTGACAGCTTGGGCTGGTCAAGGTCACACTTAAACGCTTGTGCGGTCTGGTGACCGAAAAAGGCCCGGGATCGGGAGAATGGACAAACACTGTGCCCCCGTTCCTGAAACCATATGTGATCGGAGGGCAAGAGCTGCGAAGCGTTTTTTGACAACAATCTGAGGTAAGTAATCTGTGGGGGCTTAGGAAGGCATGGGCCCAGCAGGCTGCAAACCAACACCCTCCACTATGACCCTCCCCACAACACTGTAAGGGTCGAGTCAGACGGCACAGAAAGTCTGCTGATGGCGGCGCGGCAAAGAAAAACAAAGATGCCGCCCGGCGTCATTCTGTCTATCTGGGGCCAATCTGCGAAGTGTGTGACACTGGTGGTTAACACTGACAAACAGGGTGGCAAGTGGCTGAAACAACTGTCTACTTACAGTGATCGTTTTCAGCCGGAAGCGTGATTGGCACGTGGTGACTCGCACTGCAAGTGGGCTGCTGGGTGCTCATGCCACGAGTGAGCTACCCCTACGGCAATCTGCCTTAGACTTCGGTCCAGGCTGCTGCTGTCCTCACGGAGTCCTGGCAGCCGGCGCTGTAAACCGACAGTGACGCCGGTCAGTCATAGCTCTCCATTAACCCGTCCAGTGCACTTATTCCCTCTGCCGGCTCGGAAATTGTAACTGAAGAATGAATGCTGCGGCGGCCTTGATTATAATGGCCTACAGCAGAGTGTGGCCGGGCCATCACGTGCGAGCAACAGCGCCGCTGCCCCATAATTATTTGCGGCCGCCTTACTTGGCGCCTTCCTGAAGAATAAACTCCCGCTCTCGGAGCCAGCAGGATTATGATGTCATGTGACATACCCCCGCGGAGCCCAGATATTGAGCAACGGACGTGAGGTCAGGCAGGCTGACTCATTGTAGCAGACTGGGACTGGCAGGCCGTAGCTTAGCTGGGAATCACTGCCTCAAGACCACGGAAGCAGCGCTGCACGCCGGCGCAGGCAGAGACCACAGGCTGTGCCTGCAGCCAGCTGTCACACTCACGTTTGCAGTCATCAGTAAATGTACACCTGAGACTGCCATTATGCGTGACAATGCATTTCAGTGCAGTGATGCGGAGCACCACACTGAAATGCGCTAGAGTCACGCCTGATGCGTGACACTTGGCAGGACTGGAAATGCATTCTGAGCGCCCAGTTACCACAAACAGGGGGCACTGTGAAAAATACTACAGAAGTAGTGGCCTCCAAATCACAATGTGACATGAAAAGGCAAGCACAGTGGCGAAGAATCACCCTCCAGGGCAGATGGAAGTGTATAGCCAGCGCCAGGGCACGGCACGAGAGCTGCTGACCTGGGACCTACAAGGGGAGAGACCTACCCAAGTGTCTCTTTTTAGGTCGAGCCTAGCGCAGCGCGCATGTGCTGCTCTATGGGAGGCTTCTTGTAAGCACTCCCAACTTCCTTGCAACTTTTCCGTGTGGATTTGTTTACACCCACACATTTGATTGACCATTGCGTCTGGCTTTCACAAATGAAAGCACGCAAATGGCCAAAGGCGTGGGTATGTCTCGCCTTTTCTTTAAATGTTTACTCCCCTAGCCTATGTGTCTCGGGAGCGAGCGGAGTGAGCAGTGGCGCACAGTGTGCCAGCTGCATTCCAGGATCACGTTACAGTTCTCCAGCGCGAGCGCTTTCACTTTTGCGTCCGCGCGTTTTTGATTTCCAGCAGGCAGACACAGCACACCTCCCCCGCTTGCGCCGCGGCCTCCTTACGTGTGCACTACTGGAGGTTCAGCACACCAGGGGGCTGTGGCGGCCTTGTGGTTAACAAAGCGGGGTCTCACATGGGGGCGGTGCTCCGGCGTGCCCCCTCTGTGCCGTTTTCTCTTGGTATCCTCTGTGTGTTTTTCCCTTGGATTCTTCTCTACTAGAGTTACTGTCCTGGTTATTCCCCTTGCCCGGGGGGAACCCACCTATGAGTCCGACACGTGCACTCGCGTGTGATTTATGGATCAGTAACTATTGATTGGTTCATTAGACGATAATCCAATTAAGAAGCAGCGGCCTTTACTTGCGACAGGTCCTAAAGGGCTTGAAAGTTAATGCAGTTCTGAAAATCAAATTATACACCTGTAAGAGACGTAAATGCCACCGCACGACGGTAGGGGACTACCCTCACGCTTGCAGGTTGTTTTATCACAGTTTTGACCCCCTCTCGCCGTTTTCTTTTCACTTAGTCCCCAGTTACCCTTGTCTCTGTTTCTTCGAGACAAAGTCTGATAATGAAAAAGTAAGACACGGTCCAAAAAGAGAGCGCCCCCACCCCCCCAAGCCAGAGGTCTTTTGTCCCGTGTTGCTTTCACTCCCTGTGCGCCAGGAGGTCACACCTCTGAGTTCATTGTCGTCATCAGTTGAGTAGATAGGTATTGGTGCCACGCATCAAACGCGCCTCCTGCCCGTTTCCAAGCGCTTACTATTTTGGCAAATCCTGTAACTGAGACACGGAGAAAGGAAGGAATTTGCCCAGGATCACACCATGTGGGCAAATAGGGTGATTGAACTTAAACACAGTTATCCTAGCATTAAAGTCAATTTAAACTCTCTAAATTGGATCACATCTGCTCCAGGGAAGACGCAGCTATGGTGCTAATGTTTTTGTAATAATAGCAGTATTGTCATTACCACAGTATTATTGATAATTACACCACTACTTTGTAACGGTATTATTACACAAGGGCTAATAATAATAATTAGTAGTGGTACAATTGTTACTCGTGAGATTACATTCTAGTTACACATTACAACCTACAGAAATAAAAGTAGAATTTACAAACTTTACTTTCAATCACTCCTGTCTTTACATTAATCTCTACAAAGAGCCCTATCACGGCTTCTCATGTGCACCCGGAGCTACACCCTAGGCAGCTAGAAATCTATCACTTTAGAATCTATTTTTGTAGCCTGTAAAATATCTCGATGCCTGGGGGGAAGAAGGTGTCATATCTCCCGGAAGAACCCAGGAAACTTATGTTATATTATTAGGATTTGTAAAGCGCAAAAAAACCACCCGGAGGTGTCTTGGCGCTAGCTAAAAAGACATGAGGAAACTGGGAGGCTAAGGAGAGTTAAAAAGCCAGGTCTTCGGAAGTTTCCGGAAGGCTAGTAGGTTGGGGGCATTTATGATATACAACTTGTGATTTTTTAAAAATTATTATTTTTGTTTTTATTGTTATTAGCCTCGGACACCCGGCCCCTTTCTGCTCTGTTCCTGCCTCAGGTAGAAGTCACCATGTCCCCCTGCGCCTCTGTCCCTTGAATCCCCGTGCGCCCCCTCCTTCTCTCTTGTCCCTGTTCATCTGCCTCTATCCCCTGTGCGCCTGTCCCGTGCCCCTGCTTCGAGGGTGTCAGTCCCTCTTGCCCCTGCGCAGGTGCCCCCGCCTCAGTGCTACGTGTCTCTCTGTTCCCTTTGCCTCCGTTGACTGTTGTTCGGTCCCCGTGACCCCGACCCGGTGTTTCAGCCCCTGGTGCTTCTGTTCCCCCACTTGTCTGTCCCGTATGCCCATGTCCCGTGTGACTCTCCCGTGTACCCCCATCCCATGTGCCCCCCCTGTCCCGTGTTCCTCTGTTCCGTTTGCCTGTCCCGTGTGCCCATGTCCCGCGAGCCTCTGTGTGCCTCATGTGCCCCTCCTCACGTGTGCCCGGTTCTCCCAGCTCCATGGTGCCAGCAGGGTGCCAGGCTGCCTACCTGGGGTTGCTGCCGGCCTGTCCCGGTGCTCAGGCGGGGGCTGCTCCGATGGTCCTATGTGCCGAGTCCGGGCTCCACGCCCCCTGACCCCGTGTCTTAACGTTCGTATCCCTTTCTTCCCTGTTCCTGCTCTGTTTCCCTTTTCTCTTGTGTTTTAACACTGAACCATTTCTGCTTTAACTCTGAACTTTCTTATCCGGTCTCCTCTCCCAAACCTGTGTCTTTACTGTCCTCTGTCCATCCTCTCGGTCTCACAGTGTACTTATAAGATCCCAAAGGCGAGACCTATTGGCTATGCCAATGCTTGTTTTCTAATTCTCACCAAACCCTGATTTAACGATGAAACCAAAAGACGCCTCTGCACGTTATTCATCATTAGGATCGTCATCTACATCCAAGACCTACCCAACACCTTCTAAACACGTTCAATTGAGTGAGATTGCAGAGTTTGGGGGTCGCAGTTTATAACAGAAGACCAATGATCCATGGCTGTTATTCCATTGAAGGCACTGGGTCCATTGACACTGCTCAGACTGTGCTGCAAGGTGTGACAGGGAGTCCACATGAGGACAGAATGGGACTCAGTCGAGGCGCAGTGAGTCCATTGATTTCAGAGGCCAAGAGATGGCCTGGACAAGAATGATTCATTCTTCTGGGACAATCACAAGTAAAATTTCACACGTATGGTAGACGCCTCTTCTAACATAAGCAAGTAAAAAAGAGGAAATTGTAGAAGGGGGACGGACATTTAACGACTCTCTTGAAATGTCTTATGTAAAGTGTTTGACGGGACAAAGGCATAAAGTGCACACATACCATTTATGAACACTATTTAATTCTCCTGCCTCCTATTATTTCTCATCTTACCTTCACCTTATTTTCAGACATTTATCTCGTCCAGTTTCCCTCCCCTCTTTAACGGTCGTTTGTCACTGCTTTCTTTTTCGATTTCCCTCTTACCTCCAATCTCTACTCGTTATTCTCTTCCTGTTGCCTTTAATCAGTTTCGTTCACCCACCTTTCTCGTGTCCCTTTCATCACTGCTTTTTTCATTCTTTGACTTCTAACAGCACTAGGCCAAATTTTGTGTCTCTCTCATTTTTCCGCTGAACTACACATTCCCAAGTTCCAATTTTCGCTTTTTCCATACCTCTCTTTTTCCCACCGCCATAATTCCAGGTTTCACTTCTCACCTCAATTTCTTTTTTTTTCCACTCCTCTCTCCTGGTTTCGTTTTGACTTGAACATTTTCCATTTTTCCTCCCCCACTCTCATCCTGTGTCCATCCTGCCTATTTTCTCATTCATCACCATTTCAACATCATATTCTTTCACCTATATCTTCTCCAGTTTCCTCTCACATTCTTTCACCGCTGTCTCCATCCAGTTTGTCTCTCCTCTCTACCTTTAATGGTTTCACCTCTGTCTGACTAAGTCGCATTCTTATTTCTTTTAGTTTTCCTCTTGCTTACATATCCCCAGTTTTCGTGTGAACATCTCGCACCAGTGTTTTTTTTTTACCTCAACCTCTCATATTCTCTTGCCGCCATATCTCCCAAACAGCAGTGCTCAGTGTGTTAAAAATAATTAAAATATTTGGTGCTGCCTAATTTCTTTCTATTAAAGCCACCCCTCACTTCTACCACAGATGCTGATGACTGAAATCTGCTGAAAACCTTGTGCTCTCACACTGCCTCTCCACAAAATAGTTTGGTTAGGGGCAGGAGTGTTCAGCGTATTAAGGGACACATTAATTTCTAGCTTGGAGTTTTGTTTGTTGCTTTTGAACAAAACAGATAAACCTCTTATGTGGTGGAGAACAACTAATCAAAAGGATAAAAACACCCTGATGACGCAAACTCTGCAATACTGGACCTCCGTTGCAGTGATATAACCAGCGAGCTGTCCTCACGCTGGTTTTCGAGGGGATGCGGGGGATTTTCTCCACAAGAAAGTATTGGAAAAAATAAGTGAAATGGGGCATTTACAGCACAGTTTTCACTTACGTTTGCTGAGAAGCCATAGTCCCTAAAACGTTTTGCTTACTTACTGCAGTGTGCTAAAACGGAGGTGATATTAAAATCAGATAGTGGACTAGAATTTGTTGATGAAAAAATTCTAACCTGTTAACAAATACGCGTTCATTCTCTTTTTGCTAGGCCTGTGACATTACGGCTGAGGTGCGTGATGCTTCACAGTAACGTTGATGTTCACTCTCTCACTCAAGCTCCATCTTGGCCTGTCTTGCCTTAACAGCCCCTATGTGACACAATTGCTTTCCACAAACACAATTCTCTATAAAAATGTGTTAACCTACATATGTACTTATGGCGGTATACAATGGGAAGAAGTTGCTCCAGCAAGGAAAACTTTTACCAACTGAATAGATGCCCCAGTGATTGGAGCACGCCTAGTAATCCCTTCAGTGCAATAATAGGAAATAGCAAGGTTTTCGGTAGTTTGTTGCATCGGCAGTAGTAACTCGGAAATTGCCTGTGCTGATTTTTCCCAAGGAATCCTCTGGGGGAAGAGGGTAATTTTAAAGCAAAGTAGTCACGTTAGCAAGGAATTTACTGCTCACTTCGTATCACGGAATTGTGTTAACTAAATGATTGAAAATACTGTAGTTGTGGGTAGTCATCCTAGGAAGACCTTTCTTTATTGTCATCTGTATTCAGAGGTATGTCTTCGGCATCTGATGCCAAAAGCATCCTGCACCTGAGCTCTTCATGAACTACCGCCCAAAAGCACCGTGACCTCAGCAGTTGCACAATATATAGAGCCCCTGTTGGCACCTATTACAGTTTGCCTTTTGGCATACGTTTGCAATAAATATTCACAGTTTGTCGCATCTTTAACTCTTAGCTAGTCAGCCTCTGAGATGTTAGGTTGCAGCGTCATTCAAAAAGGCAAATTAACATCTCTCCATCCATATCCACGTCTCCTCCTAGAACGGTGTTATATAATTTGTATCCTTCTTTTTCATCGCATTGTTTCCTCCTCATTTGCACCTTTTTCAACGATGGTGATCTACATAATAAACTATTAATGGTGTATAAATGTCTCTGTACAAGTTCATGAGGAGTCTGGTAGCGATAGCATGCGTCAATGCCAGGACTCTTTGTCGTACTCAATAATCTGCGTAGAAAGAGCAGGTGATCAACAACCAGTACCAGTGGTGGCTGGTGACATTTGAAAGTGGTGGGGCGTAAAATTATTGGCATGCTGCACTTGTTCGGGCTCGCTCGCTACGCTCGCTCGAACAACCTAAGGGGGGTTCGGGGTGGTTCGGAGGGGTTCTCCCCCCGAGAAATTTAAAAAAAAAGAGTGGACAAATGGTGCATTTTCAAGCAAATTTGAGAAAGCAGGAAGGTTAATAAAGCAATTGTGAAAGTGCAGTTATTACATTAATAAAGAGATGTCATATAACATAGGTAGCTGCTTATTCAAGCTTTCTTTCACCCCATAGTCCAGCAGGGTCTTGATACAAGACAGATAAGAGAAAAGCAGTGTGGTCCTCGACCAGGAAGACACTCATATTTCGTTGGTAAGAAGTCAAAGGATTGGTCAAATTGAAAACCTGAAATGCAATATGCAATCAAACAATTTGCAAGTACATCTCATCTATGTTCAACAAGCCATGTTTTACCCATGATTGGAATTGTGAATCACCAAATAAACTGAGCCACTGCAATCAAAAGCAGAGGGCCTCCTCAAAAAGTATGCCCTTAAGAGAGTTCTCTCATCTCATGTCCTCTCTATATTTTCTCTGGAAGTTGAAAACTCATCACATTCTACTGCACAAACCTGAACCCTTCTGCATATTCCAACACCAGAACTCATTCTTGGCCATTTAGTTTGGAGCCATTCATACCAGGAATACAGAAAATACCTTTAAATAGAGTAGAAGGTATTCCAAAACAAGGACCAGCAATCACGGGTAACTATCCGGAGTCTTTGGTGAGTCTTTGGTGGGAGATTTAATAGATTTGTGTCAGTGGTCTCGTGAGTTGAACCTACTATGAGTTGCTAAATTTCCAATTTAAAAGGTATTCAATGCTTTTACTTTTTGCTTATAGACAGCAAAATAGTCTTCATCCAAACGTACATTCCAGTATGCCTCCCTTACCGTCTCTCTCCCCCGTTTCCCCAGGGCCTGATTCTATCTATGTCTGTATTTCAGTAAACACAAGGGATCTTAGGGAACTCGGGCATGTCTATTTGAATACCAGTTATAGCCTTGGTTTTCTCACCTTCAACTCCCAGGAAAATTACTGCTGTCTGGATTTCCTATGGTGGATGCGAATACTCATGGCATACCTCCATGAGTGCCTGAATACAAGCACTTAGCAATTGTACATATACTATGAATGAGAGCCAAAGGAAACTCAAAAAAAGGAATAAAGAAGGGTGCAACACTCAAACACAACTCATCCTCAGGGACGCCATAAAATTCTCTATGTGGCAAGTTCATCACCTATAGCAGAACACAGTACATTTAATGTCTCCCTCAGTTTAGCATATTAAACAATAGCAAGTGGTAATTCTTGTGATATGTACTCATCACTGTAGACTATTGTAGACTAGAGGTGGAGCTTTACTCTCAACATGAGTACTTGAGTAATGAAGCAAAGGACATTTGGCGGTAATGAATCAGCAGGACTTCTTAAACTTGTCGATGAGGAATGAGGTTGTAGAGGGGAAAGGCAAGAAGCAAGGTCACTGAGAGCATCCAAACACAACAAACATGTGCATGGCGGGAAGCTGAGTGCCAACTGGTATGTTAGCAAAGGAGCCCAACAAGATGCATGATTTCCAGGTAAGGAGGAGCTGGCTTGAACTGATTATATACTGTCTCTGCTGGGGCTTAAACCGAAAGTAATGTGTCACATGCCTCCACCATCATGGATAGGGAAAATCTCCAAACCGTGAAGAACACCAATTATATATATAGGTTTTAATAAAGTAATAAAGAGTGAGGATGGATTTCATAGTCTCAAGGTATTTGATTCATGCCACGTGTACTTCAGGCTAAAATATTTTTGGGTGATTATTGGTGTCATGAATTCTAGCACAGCAGTGTGGGTACACTTGTAGCGTCTAACTGGTCTGTGTATGCCTTAGCGCCTCGTGAATACACCCCCTCCCGGTGCTATGAGGAACATCTCGACTTTCCAGTGGGTGAATGCTTGCATCATTTATACTCTTCGGTTATTCTCCATGAGGCACACGGAGACACCAAGCAGATGCTCTGCAAGATCTAATGGAATACAGAATCCCCATGCAAATAGGCAAGTTTTGCGAAAAAGTATCTTTCCTTCTCAATGGGGGGTTTGGAGCAGTCTTTTAAACGAGAGAAATCCATACCACTATGTCAGCATAGTTGATACCCTACAGCAAGCACCAGGGAGGAGAAACGGTGATGTTACCAACTTTATGTCAATTGCCAAAGGACTCACCACCTCACTCTGTCTCCCCTCAGTTTCACCTGGTAGTGGCAACCTATATTAGCTACTACGTCACTTCCTGCACATTTGCCTATACATATTCACATTTACGTACTTTTAAAGACTTTTGCCTTTAATTGACTTCATTCACATATATTTTCTTTGTTTTTTTTTTCTAGATATACGTACAAATGTGTTAATTGTACATAACATCAGACAGACACTAACTAACCCTTTAGATATGGTAAAGTTGGAACATTTACTCGGTCTTTTGATAATTACTTAGCTCTAGACACTCACTACTCGGACTGAACTGAAAGCAGGCTGCCACTTCAAAGACGCTGTACTGACCTTGACACCCCTCACTTTTCTATATTTTCAGTGGATTACCTACAGTCATCCATCTCCGATATGGAACGTGTTGCATCCTCACTGTTCTATATATACTTTTCCCTGCAACATATGGCTATAAGAGCAATTAAGGAAGGTGGAGGCTTTCATTCTGAGAATATTAGAGAACGAGTGTAGAGACAAAGTGATTGCATCAAGGCAGCCTTTGAAAAAGGCAACAAGTCATCCACTGCACTTATTAGCGCTTATGAGGTGGAAGCAAAGGGGGTCTGCCAGGGTGAGGTGTGGAGTCGATTGAACAAACACAAAAAAGATGATTGGAGGAATGCTTGCAAATGTCTAAACCACTGGCAATCACTCTGCTACTTTCTAACCCATCATTTTTCACCTGTTGTGCCACTCTAGACAAAGGCTTGGGTTATAAAAATCAGAACTGACCCCGATACTCCTGGGAACAGTCCATCCTAAACTGCCAGGTGTAGCTCCCAAAAGAAGGGAGCATAAGCAACTCCACACAGGTTTCGGCGCTGCTAGTGAGTAATAGCTTGGATCCTGTGGTAGAGCAAGCAAAGGACCCATCCATGCATGGAAATATGCTTGCCCATTTGATGCATTACAACAAACATACAAAATGTGAATGAAGGAATGCTTGTAAATAGTCGGAACCACGTCAGTCACTCTAGGCAGCATTCTAGCCGATCGGTTTTCAACCACAGCCGGACTGCGAACCAAACCCATCCCTGCAAAAATGTTCAAACCAACTTTGCTCCCTTCGTCTTCGCTCTCTCATTTCTTTCTCCCTCACTCCTGAAGAACCCCTTCCTTGTGCCTGCAGCCGCCCCTTTCCCTAAAACAAAGGGCCTCCAAAGACTCCTGCCATGGGGAAGAAATAGGTAGCCCCGGCTTGTGAAAGACCGTGCCTCCTGTGTACAGGACTCTGTGATGGAAAGGATATCCAACGGATGCTGGGAAATGACTGCAGATTTCTGTGCCATGCCTGCTGAGCGAGCGAGTGTTTTTAAACGCCAGGCACATAATTTTCAGCCTGTGCGGAGGTGAGGCGGGAAGTGCAGGTAAAAAGAACTGAAAATTGAGACAAACGGAAAACCAGCAGGAGCTCAACTGTTCCCTATATATATAAGGCACATTTCCACACTTACTGAGACTAGCAGGCGCACAGAGCATCCTCTGGGAGCCGCCACTCCCCTGTGACTGACAGTGGCGTTTGTGCAGAGTTAATCCGTCCCAGGGGGCGGTAAAGGGGGGGGGGTGCACGGGGACCAGTGGGCCATGGGTAGGCAGGGAGGGGTTGACAGGACACATTACGGCGCTTGGGGGAGAAAATGTGGGAGGCTTAAAGGCAGGGGTAAAATGCATTGAGTGTGTTTGGTGATGTGTAAGCAAATGAAACGACAGCCGATATGAAATGGCAACCTTTCTATAATGTACTAAAAAATTGGGACCCTCATAATTTTGTCATCTCCTACCCCACATCCTAAAAAAAAACAGGACCGGTGACAGCGGGGGCATTTTTGTGGGGGAGGGGCACTAATATTGTTGAACTGTATTAATATAATGGCTTCTTTGCGCTCATTTTTCGACCCAAGGAGAACCCGTGACCTGCAGCCAGAGCTGAGCCAAATAAGATATCCAGTTGGTAAATGATAATATATTTTATAGCCTACTTTACCATTTGCATGACACTCTAAATACCAGTTGTCCCTAGCTATCACCTAGTTGAATGTATCTGCCTTGAAAGGATGAAAGGTGAGTTAGCCCAATCGAGATTGCAAGCCGAGACCTGAAGATTGCGCACACCTCAGCAGCGAGAGTTTAACATACTTGGTTTTGTTACCACCTACGTAAGATTACTGGGACCAAACTCAAGTGTTTATATATATATATGTGTAAACTATATTCGAGGAACTCAGTCCCTCGAAACCGGAGGCGCTAAAATATAGCGTCTATTGCAATACATGCAGAGAGCCTAAACGCTGTGATTAACAGGTGTCGCGACGCCGGCTTGATTGTGTTCAGTGTATCGACTTTGGAGGTGAATGTCGCAGTGAACACTTGTGTGACACAAATTCGTGCCGTGCAGGCGGCACACTAATTTTAGTCTCAACTTAACCCACAGAGCAACCTCACTGGGTTGAAAGTGGAACTTGTGACTTGCGGGCTGCAGCCACATCCAATCACCTAAAACGTAGATTACATTATGCTAAAAAACACGACTAACAATCCCAGAGGCGCTAAAGAGCGTCCTATGGGAAGCATAAAGAGGCATCCACAGCCCCCTCTGATTAAATAAACGCTTCCCTCTCCCCACCAACCCGTCCCCGCTGAGCGCCGAGAGGCCGACCCTGCTCCGCAGTTTTCATGCAGTTATTCGCTGAGTTCTGACGTCGGACTGAGGGGGGGAGGTTTGGACAAAGGGACAGTCGTGGCTCGGGGGGGCGGGGCGGGGGATTTTTTAAATAAAAAAAGGAAATCCTACCTGAGTGAGCAGGTCCGCCGTCCGCGCCGCCTCGGGTCCGACTCCGTTTGCGCCTGCCCTATAGCCCCTCTCATCCAATCCTGGCGCTGCTGGCAGCGCCAGGATTGGCTTAGGGCACGGTTACCTCTCGCCCGCCTGCCCATTAGGAGACCGAGGTTTGAGCCTTTGCTCAACCCTCGCTCTCCTAATGGGCATGCGCAAGCCAGTGCAAACACAAGTGCGCATGACTGGGCACGGCGCGAAAATTCGGTGCCCTTCCCTCCTCATGCGCACTTGTGTTGCAGTGCTGCCTGCTGCCCCTTGTCCCTCTGACAATCATGTCAGTCAACATGACGCAGGACCGCCCACCCCCTTCAGACTCTGAAGGGGGTGGGCGGTCCGACGTCATGCTGACTGACATGATTGTCAGTTCTCCCTCGGCGTCTTTGAACCTTAGGTTCAAAGACGCCGAGGGAGCTGCGGGCGGGGGGCTACGCCCCAACGCCCCAATGGACGCACCGCCCCTGACCAGTACTAGTCTCTCATTTCTGCTCAATCGGGAACTTCGTGGGCCAAACTTCATATTCTTAAAAATGTTGCCCTTTGCTTTGATCAAGAAATATCTCTTGTTGAATACTGAGACACTGTTGGAGGGGGCAGGTGAATCCCTCTTCAAGCAGCAACCACAATCTGTCAGCGTGAAACACAAGCAACCCCCAAATTAACCTTTATTTAACCCTCTGGTAGCTTGGCACAAAAGCAATCAGGTTTAACTTGGGCGCAATGTGTAAAATATTTCTGCATCACTTCAGTCAGTAATAAATTGAAAACACAACAGAAAGAAAATCCTGCACCAATTTGAAAAATTGGAGTGAAATTAATTAAATTATTTGAGACCAAAACGACAAAAATACAATTCGTAAAATCGGAGATATGCAATTTTAAAGATTTAAGTGAAAACGTGCATAAAGTGCCAACTGTGGTTATCAGGTCGCACCAGACCAGGACAAAGTCACAAGTTCATGCCGACCATGATGGAGTGCAAGCCGGATACAGGGACCCAGTTAAGCTTGCTGCACAAATACCTTAAATCCTGGTGTACGGTCTGCGTGGTGTTGCTTTGCCAAGCTTCGCCTCGTTCAGTGTCGGTTTTGATGAAGCTATGCGGCGAGGCTTTGCGTCGGTTCTGAGGAGTTGTGCGGCGAAGCTTGGTGGGGCTTTGCTTTGGTTCCGATGAAGCTATACGGCGAAGCTTGGTGGGGCTTTGCGTTGGTTCCGATGTAGCTGGCAGCTGTGTAGCAAGGCTTTGTGGGGCTTTGCGTTGGTTCAGATGGGAACCACATTGATTGGCAGAGCACCTTCAGGCCCACTTCCATGGGTCCAGGACTGGGGTGGCACCACTTGGGGGGCAGGACTCACAGCAGGCGGAGTCCAGGTGCAGGGTTCATGGTGGTTGGAGCCTTTTCTGTCTCTGAGGTACTGATCAGGAGGCCAGCCAACTATCCTTTGGAGTCACTCTGGTGGTCCTGGGTTCAACGTACAGGTCCAGTCCTTCTCACTCAGGGAGCAAGGGAACAGAGTAGCAGTCCTTCTGGCAGAGCGGCACAGCAGTCCTTCTGAGTCTTCCACAGGTCCAGAGGGTGTACTAAAGTGTTGGGACTGAGAGTCCATTATTTATACATTTTGCCCACTTTGGAATAGGAGAAGGTTCTGGAGGTTTCCAACCCCAGAGGCTTTTTGGATTTTCTGTCTCCCTGCCCTGACCAAAGCTTGTCTGGTGCCACAAAAGACTAGTGTCAAACCCTTTGTGATTGTGTCCAGGAAGAGCCTTTGTGATGTGCAAGTGTGGAAGGTGACAGCTCCTCCACCTCAACAAGTCAGAGATGGCCCATCCTGCCAACACCTATCTTCCCTTTTTCTCACTGGCTGGGAGCAATACACAAAGCCACTGCGCACTACATCAAGTCATGTGACCCAGGACACAAGCAGCAAACACCAAAAGGTTGGGACAAAAATTGCCAACTTTCAAAAAGTGACATTTTCAGGATTGCGATTTAAAATCTGACTTTTCAATTAAAGAGGGTTTTAAAATACAATTCCTTGAATACCAAACTCGAGAATCCTACCTGCTTCCAATTTGATGTTATCACTTATTAAATGGAATGCGTTACCCCAATGTTATCCTATGGGAGAGGGTGGCCTTGCAGTAGTGAAAAACAAATGTAAGAATTTTTCACTTGTTGGACATATAAAAGTTAAAAGAGCATATCCAGCTTTTTAAATACGCTGCACCCTATCCTATGGGCTTTTTAGGGCCTACCTTAGGGGTAACTTGTATGTATTGAAAAGGAAGGTTTAGTCCTGGCAAAAGGTTTATTTTGCCAGGTCGAAATGGCAGTTTAAAACTGTATATACAGACTGCAATGGCAGGTCTGAGACATATTTAACTGGCTACTTAAGTGGGAATCAGTACTGCAGGTCACTAGTAGCATTTTATTTACAGACCCTGGGTACATGTAGTACCATTTTACTAGGGACCTATAAGAAAATTAATTGTGCCAATTGGATGAAAGCCAATTTTGCTATGTTTAAAGGAGAGAGCAGAAGCACTTTAGCACTGATTAGCAGTGGTAAAGTGAGCAAAGTCCTAAAAGCCAACAAAAACGGATTCAGAAAACAGGAGGGTGCATCTCCAAATGCACAGATTGGTGGGAGGAATCATATTTGGTGTTAGGTAGGTGATAGGTTGTAGAGGTTATCACTGCAGCAAATATCCTAGTCTTAGTCTTCCTCTCTTGTGTACATACTTCCTAAAATGAAAAATGATAGCCATAGTGCTGCTTGTCAGTGGCCTATGCGTCTCCCTTGGCGGTTTTGTTTACAACATGTGGACAAATATCACTGCTTCTTGCTGGCGAGTGCAGTCAGAAAACACACCAGAGAAAATGAAGAGGCAACACAAGTCTGACAATTTCTGTCTTGGGCACTTCTGTCATCCTGGCCCAGGGGGTCTGCACTCAGCAGCCAGTTGTCACGCGGGGACATGCTGCCATGCATGCGGGGCAGGTCGACCCACATACCAGCCATATGCTGGGTTCAAGGCAGCAGCCTGTGGTAATTCTTGCCAGCGGCGCAGCTTAGGGGCAACTGGGCGGAGTGGGGATCCGTGGGCAGCGCAGAGTCTTGACTGCCAAGTGCAATAAGCTGATCCTCAGGGCCTGATCCACTCCAGCTGAGTGACCACCGACCCTAGACCAGGCAGCACATAGTGACACAATGGCAGTGCTGCCTCATGCCCTGTGTTTGGGCTGCACACACATTATTAAAGTTATTAATGTCTGGGCCTTGCAATCAGAGAACACCACAAATGTATGTCCTCAAGGACAGTCAAGCTATGATATTCTGATAGATACATCTTGCTGCAGATTCCTCACCTTTAGAATAGTCCCCAGCTGCCAGACTGGGTCCAGGAGTTTTCATAGCAGTGCTCCCACATGCCACTAGGTGGCGTTGTGTGGCTCTGTATTCTCTGCTTTGTCCCCCAGAAATGACAGAGCGGAGCTGCATATAAGCACCACCTCTGTATGCCAACATTAGTTACTTTTTTCCCACACCTCTGTACGCGTATTTGTTTGGGCTCTGGGCATGACACCAAGAATGTTCCCTCATGCACCAGAAGGTGACCCCGGACTGTGAACCTAAGCTGTTCGTCTCCAAACACCAAAAGAAATCACGGGCTTCCCATAAATCCCACTACCGCTCCAAGCCAAGGGTGCTGATTAGTTCCTGCTCCCGAGGCTGCTTCTGCAACAAGTCTTCTTTGGCGTGAAGTCTTCTGGTAAGTCCAATTCCACAAAGAAACATACGAAATCGAAGGGGGACTCAGCCCAATTCTGCCATGCTCTGTTCAAAAGGAAGTCATCAGGGCATCAAGGTGCCAACTAACCTCGCTCATCATTGCCTATCGCAGAGCTGATTCCAGAACTGGTCCTGTTGCGACTCGACTTTCCTGGCCCATTTGCGTCACCACATGAGGCCAAGGCCTTCAACGAGGCCATGCTGCATATTTTTGGCACTCATCTGGTTCCATCTGGCACCTTTTTGGGCCCTAAGAATCCGCATGGCTCTCCTGTTTGGTTACTGCCTGTGAATACATCCTCTGTGCCGTCCATGCCCCCTAGAACCTGGCTCCGGTTCCGCACCAACTCTGGTGCCAGTTTTCACTCTGGCTCCAAGATCTTCACCAGTCCCTTCTCCACTGACGCTGGTCCAGATGTCGCAGTCTCCAGTGCCTGACCTCAAGCGGAATCTGCTTCGACCCGACCGAAGTTGCGCCTTGACTCCACTCCTGTGCATCCGGTTCCAGTATGCTCTGATTCTGACAGAACTTTTCCTCTTCCATAAGGCCTTCCTCAGAGGTTCCATCACCTTTTTGGTTTGATAATATTGGTGGGGATGATTTACCTCCACATCATGATGATGATACATGGACTTGCAGGAGGCCAGTGCATTGGATACCTTCCTGGTTACAGGGTTGGTGTCGCCCGCTTGGATCTCCTACAGAGGAGAGCGCATCCTTTGCTGTGGTGATTAGACTGAGGTCATGTTCATAGAGCTGCCTTCAGTGGAAGTCAAGAAAAATTTCCTTATGGTCTTTTTGCACCTAGGGCTAGCCTCATTTCAGTCTTAACTTTCATTTAATTAAGCTCTGACTGATACCTTTATAGATACTTGGGCAAAGGCTTACTCTTTCCAACCAATGAGCAGGCAAATAGCCAGGTGTCATAGACCGGTGCTGGGGCCCCAGACTTTCGTACACAGCACCCGACTGCTCAAAGTTTGGTTCTCCAAGCGTCCACCAGTAGAGTTAAGCGTAATGCATTCCCAATGACCCCTCCAGACAGGCAGTTGAAAAAGATTTAGGCATTTGGAAATCTGAAATTTTCCTCTGCCATCTTGGCGTTGAGATCTGTCAATGCAGTCTGCCTACTAGGCCGTTATACGCATGCCGTGTGAGACAAGGCTAGCGAGGTCTTGCTGGTGGTCCTGGGGGATTTTTGGGCCTCTTTAGCTCAACCCACTCAGGACTGTCAGGACGCAGTAAAGTATGTCATTAGGGCTGGATGGATATGGCTGACTGATTGGGAAGTGCAGTGAACACTAGTTTGGTGCTCTGCCGCCACACAGGATGTGATCCTCTCGCTTTTCTGTGGATGTTAAGGTGTTTTTAATGTATATGCCTTTTGATGGTCCTGCCTCTTTGGTGAAAAGGCTGACTCTGCCCTCAAGCACTTTAAAGAAAACAGAGTCATAGTATGCTTTTCTACCCCTGCCCTACAGTTTCCTCAGCAAATCTAACCCTTTCAAGGATAATCCAAGGGGATGGTGTATAGGCATAGTCAGGCCTCGCCACTGCAGAAGAAGTCACCTCAGTCCCAGGGATGCTAAGTCCACCGCTTCTGCAGCATTAGCCTCCATGCCACTTTCGTTTGCCCTTAGCAGGGCGCAGCCACACTGTGGGAGGCAAGATCACACATTTTCTTCCAGGGTGGCAAGCCATCATATCAAATAGATGGGTCCTCCAGATCATTCCGCAGGGCTATGCCCTATCATTCCTTTCTGACCCACCTTAATTCCCTCCTACATCAGAGCGTCTTTCGGAGAATCACATTTCCATCCTATTGTAAGAAGTTCTGGCTCTGTTGGACAAAAGGGCCATATAGAGATTGCCAGGCTCGTAAGTAGGAATGAGTTTCTACTCCTGATGTTTCCTCATGCCAAAGAAGGATGGAGGTCTCTGTCCTATTTTAGGCTTTTGCCCTGTGAGTGCAGTTCAGAATGCTAACTTTGCTCCAAATTCTGGCTACCCTGGATTTTGGCAACTGGATGGGTGCTTTGGACCTGCAAGATGCATACTTTCATGTGCCTGTCCTGTATTCTCACTGCTGTTTTCCTGGGGCTCGAGGTTGAGCAGGAGCATTTTCAGATTGCTGTGCTCACCTTCATCCTTACCAGCGCCCCTCAGAAGATCACAAAACTGATGGCGTGGTCGAGGTTAGGAATACGGTTTTTCCCCTACCTCAGTGACTGACTGTTACAGGCTAGCTCGCCACAGTCTGGTATAGACTACCTCCAGACAATGGTGAACCTCCAAACATTGTTGCGGTTCTCATTTAACAAGCCAAAGTCACGATTGGCAAGATGGCGGCTGCGTGACCGCTGTGAGAGTCGCTCCCTTGCCATGACCAAAGAATGATCGCGGAAGAACCCCAATATAGACTAAAAGCGGATTAAAGCGGTACCCAAATTTGGTGTACTGTTCGGGTACATCTTAAAGGCATTCTGGAGATTTACTCGTGCGGAGTATCGGAGCTTTACTCACACAGGCAGTAAAAAAGCTTTGCATCGGCGTGCAGAGACTGAAACAGAAGGCATACCTCTGGCCCAAAGGCTCTGCTGATTCTCACGGGTACACGGAGGAACACGGGAAGTCCGAAGCGGCTCGAGATGCCCCCCAAAGCAAAACCGCCAGTGAAGGATGGTGCTACGGCCGGAGCGAAGGCGATCCCGGCAGTCCGGAAGACGGTGGCCCTGAAAGGCGGTGACGCTGCTCACACGCTCAGCCAGGAGGGGGTGGAGATTGACGGCAGGGCGCCCAGCAGAGAGCAGCGTCCTGTCGACCCGGCAACCAGGCCCAAACAACAGACGGTGCCCGGGATGTTCTCCGGACGGGGAACAAGTGGAACACAGGTAAAATCCTCAACTAGAGGCAAAACTGTTAGCAAGATATCGGATGGCTGCAAAGGTGTAGAGATATCAGATGGAGGCATGATTGACAGATTAAATACGACATCTAAACTTCCTCCTGAGGCAGTTTTAATGGATGCTCCCGCCATAGATATGACTAACACAACTATTTCCAATATAGAGTCTAATAAAGAGACAAGAAAGGAAGGAAAAGAGGACATGGATGGTTCTCAAGCTAGTACTAATATTTTAGAAGTACAAGGCGGACCTGACTCCTATGACTGCAACGGTGCTGCTTTTGCCAACTTTGACAGCAAAAATGCAGGAACTCCAGATGGAGATAATTTTTTTTCCTTGACGGATGAGTTGGAACATACTAACGCCAGTGATATCGAGGATACTGATCCCGAAGTTACAGGGGTTGATAGTGGCAGCCCCCACCCGAGACTGGATACTCAAAGGCGGGCACCAAATCGAACTAAGAGAAGGAGTATTAAGGGAACAGAGAAAGATAGGGGCTCAAACTCCGACAACAGCCAAACAGGTCAACTACAATGGGACTATTCTACCATCCATTTCGGGATAGAGACCGAGGAGGAAGATATAAATGAGTTTCCGCACAAGGACCCTAAAGTATCTGAGAACAAGACAGAAACTCCCCCTTCTATGGGATTAATATATTCTACGCTCAAGCAGATGCAGGCAGAAGCCCGCCAAGAGCACAAGAGGGCACAGTTGGCAAATAAAAAACTGCAGGGGGCGATCCGCAAAGTCACCAAAGTTTGCTCAGAAATTTCGGATCGCACTACTGCCCTAGAGGAACGTGTGGTGGGGCTGGAAGCTGGGGTGGAAAGTACTGGAGAAAAATTGTAGCAAATGAGGTCAGAATGAGCGATGTACTCTGGAAACTGGAGGATTTTGAAAATGGGCAGCGGAAAAATAACCTACGACTGCTAGGTATAGAGGAAAAAGCCGAAGGCGATGACATACGCGGGTTTGTTCTAAGACTACTCAAAGGCGCCTTTCCAGAATTGGCACATTGGAACTGGGAAGCCGAGGTGCAGAGGGTGCATAGATTTCCACTGATGATGAAAAGGAGCAAAGCAGGTCAAAATGAGAAACCCAGAGCTATTCTCATATTCTTTGGGAATTTCCTCTTGCGGCAGGCAATATTTGAGAAAGCTAGACCTGATGCAAGGCGAGCAGTGGAGGGGCATTCTTTCTTTGTACGCCTGGACTTTTGCCACACAACCGTGGAAAGAAGATGGAGGCTCCGGCAGCTGATCAATCCATTCCAGAAACTAGGATGTGAGGTTTTCTTAATGAACCCGGCCCGACTTAAGGTTATCTACAAAGGGAATACCAGAGTATTCACCTCAGAGGTTCAGGCCCAGGAATATTTGCAGGAACTCACAAGCGAATAAGAGAATAATGCAAAGACTAATAATACTTTCTTTCCACCATTTTTTCGTATACAGTATGATGGGTCAAATACCGCTAGAAGAGTATTTCTTCCTTTAATCCTTTTTCTTCTGTTTTCTTTGTTTGGGGTTCTTCTTCTTCCTGTTTTTCCCTTATTTATCTCCGGCAAGGGTAGCGACTAGGGAGCACAGTGGAATGCAGGAGGCATCGCAAGGGTCTTTGGACCTTTTTTGCCTTATTGAGTGGGTGGGGAGGGGGAGATCCAAACGGAAAATCAAAGGGGAGGTTGCACGGATTTTTGGTGGTTGTTTTTTGGTGGTTGTTTTCAACAACCGATATGGACATGCCACAGGGTGTACGAACTTCATTTAATCATTAATGGGGACGCTTAGAATAGCCTCACTTAACATCTGCGGACTAAACAACCCCCAAAAGAGACGAAGAGTCAGTCTGGACATCCAATTCCTGAGGGCAGATATTCTCCGCCTACAGGAAACGCACATTGAAGCTTGTAGGAGGGGGGTCCTGGAGCTGGCAGGCTACCAGCTGATTTCAAGCACCACGCAGGATGTAAGGACAAGAGGGGTGGCAATATTAGCTTGGAAGGGTTTAGCTAGCTTTCCACGATTCACTGCTGATAAAATGGGAAGATGGGTAATTATGCAGTGCTGCTTTGACAATAACATGTTCACATTATGCTCGGTCTATGGATCGGTGCTCGATGATCCAGCACTGTTCGAATGGCTGAATGCAGAGCTAGTTGGTTGGCCCCTTCCACTTATTGTTTGTGGGGATTTTAACATAAATATGAGTTGTTCGGCCTCTAACCAATTGGGGGCAACGTATCAAGGTCGTAAACCCAAAGTTTATAAATCCCTGTTACAACTGAGATTATTGCATGGGCTGTCGGAAGTATGGGCAAAACAAGTAACGAATGATCCAGGTTTTACGTATTTTGCTGCTCCTCATCAGACACATGCCAGACTGGATTATTTTTTTGTGACACAGGAGTTGTTACACGGTAGCAAGATAACCAAATACCCCAGAGTTATGTCAGATCACAATCCTTTGGTGCTCGAAATTAATATCCAGATGAAACCACAATTGGCACGATGGACATTCAATAGGGCTCTGCTTAGTGATGAAGGTTATGTTCAGCACATGGAGAGGTGGATTCCCAAGTTTATGGAAGAGAATCTAGGAAGTACAAGTATACAGGTAGTCTGGGATACTCTAAAGGCTGGCAATCGGGGGGAAACATTTAAGTATGGTTGGGAGACACAAAAGAAAGAAAGGAGTCTGCTACATACGCTGTATGATGAACTGGGAAAGGCCGAAGCGCACCTGATAGAGGTTCTTTCTGATGGGGGTGATTCAGAGACAGCCCAATCAAGGATCCTACTCGCCAGGTCAGCAATTACAGAAATCTCGATTAAGAAATCGGCAGGCAGGTATATGGCTTGGCGGAGCAGGGTATACGAGAGCAATGAAAGGGTGGGTCACATGCTCGCAGTCCGCACCAGAGAAAAAGGGGTACAAACCCGTATCGCCGAAATTATCGATCCTAGTGCCGGTCTGGTGAATGACCCAGAAGCTATTATATCTGCATTCCAGAAATTTTATCAGAGACTATATACAGAGGACATTCGGACAGGAGACCGAGAAATCGAGGAATATCTAAACTGACTAATTTTCAAACAGCTTTCCCCCGAGGAGAAAGAAATTCTAGAATCACCAATAAAAATTGAGGAAGTGAAAGCGGCGATTGATTTTCTGCCACTAGGTAAAGCTGTGGGAACGGACCTAATACCAGGGGAACTTTATAAAAAATTCAGGGTACAGCTAATGGTAACAATGTTAGAGATATTCCGTAGAGCACAATCTGGTGAGGTCCCCCTCGAATCTTGGAAATTAGCCAATATTGTTGTATTTCCGAAAAAAGGTAAACCTATAATCGAATTGGGGTCATACCGACCAATCACGCTGGTTAACAGTGATACAAAGATTTATGCTAAAATTCTGGCTAATAGGTTGGCCTCGGTGATTAAGAAATTAGTCTCTCCCCATCAACATGGATTTGTCCCTGGCCGTGGAACAACCGAACATATTTGTCAGACTATCGCCCTATTCGACTTCACTAAGGTAACGGGAGACCCTATGGCTTTAATACTTTTAGATGCAGAAAAAGCATTCAATAGGGTCTCCTGGTCCTTTCTGTGGGCAATTATGGAGAGAACAGGCCTGGGTAAAGGGTTTATTGGGGCTATAAAAAGTATGTATCGGGAGCCTACTGCTAGAATATCCTTGATGGGTTCCACATCCGGTATAATTAATATCACAAGAGACGCGAGACAAGGATGCCCCTGTTCTCCTTTATTGTTTGCTATTTACATCAATCCCTTAATAAGGAAAATAGAGGAGAACCAAAAGATTCAGGCTATACATGCCAGAGGAGGAGACACCAAGATTCTAGCCTACGCAGACGACCTGGCAATAGTCACACCCAACCCGCGGGATGCCCTCATGGAGATAGAAAAAGAAGCTAGTCACTTTGGCAAGATCTCAGGCTATCACCTTAATGAAAGCAAAACGTTAATCGCCAAGAACGATAAAATAGATCTGGAAGACGCTTGAGTAGTTCAGAATGCTAGATATTTAGGGGTAGAGATCAGCGCTAATGTGGATGAAACTGTTAATATTAATTTGGAGCCATTGATGCAGAAATCTAAGATAGATTTTAATAGGATGAATAATTTACATCTCACACTGCTAGGTAGAAGTAACGTAATTAAAATGCTATTTCTCCCAAAAAATTTATATTTCTTAACAGCTATCCCAGTAGAAATAAGTACATCTTGGTTCCTAGCGATTAACCAATTGATCTCTAGATTTCTATGGGCGGGGCAGCGTCCTCGAAGCGCTTTAAAATATATGACTATATCCAGAGGTCGTGGGGGCTGGTCAGTCCCAAATTTTCAAGTATACTATTGGGCAGCAGCTCTGCAACAGATGGCCGATCTGTTGAAAAGGGATTGTGGAGATATGAGGGAAACATCTAATATCTCCATTTATGAGCTAATATGTGGGGTGGAGGTTAAAGGCTGTCTCATGCGACATATTGATTTCGCCTATTTCAAAAGGGTCAAATTCAAGGTATTATTGGGCGCATTCAAGGTCTGGACTGCAGTTCGTAAAAAACTGAATATCGGAAGAGTTCACAGATATTCCCCCTTAGCTAATAATGATTTACTTCCAGCCATATTTCATGATGGATATATGAAAATTTGGGCTGAAAGAGGTGTAAGGCATATGGGAGATTTAATGGAAGACAAGGAAAAAATTTTGTTTGACACAATAAAGGAAAAATTCAGGATAGGGAATAATCACTTTTTCAAATATTTACAGATAAGGGATTTCCTGACTAAGAGGATAGTTAGCTGTAGTAAAATCCTTCTACTGGATATGGTGTTTGGGGATCGCCCAACATTGTCTACAATATATAAATTAATTAATAAGGAAATGGGGGAAGATTTAGCAAAACACACAAACCGGTGGCAGGAGCTTTTACAAGCAGGGATAGGGGAATGCGAAGATTCCCTTTTGCTAAGCCAGACAGCATTTATCTTGGCAAATCTTCAAGTACAGTGTCTTAAAACTTGGCTTAACTTATATATTACACCAGCACGGATTTTTAGATGGGGGGGTTTCAGACATACACTGTTCTCGATGCGGAGTGTTAGCCGCTGATAGTGTGCATATGTTTGCCACATGCCCTAAACTTGCTCCTCTGTTAACCGAGATAGGCCAACGCCTTAGAAATATGTTGGGATATATGGTGGAGCTCACCCCCCAAGTGATGGTTTTGGGGGAAAGTAACCAGGAAATGGGTGAACCAAATCGGATTTTGCTATTCGCAGCTATGGCGGTGTTTAGATTATGCTTGGCCAGTGCTTGGTTAGACCAAGATCCCCCCTCGATACACTGTTGGCTGGGGAAATTGTTAGCAACATACAGGTGGGAGATTGCGATATACAAAAGAAGGGGATATAGAGCAAAAAAAAAGAGGTCTGGAAATCTGGGCGCCTATAACTAGATGGATTAATGAGGATTGATATTTTGTTAAAGGTTAAGTAGCAGTAAAGTAATGTATAGTCTAATGTCTTTTGGATCAAGAGGGAGGGGGGAGGGTCAGCGCAGGAGGGGTCGGGACATTCAGGGAGCCGGGGGGGGATAAAAACTCAAAATTGGACGTCGATTATATCTGTTTTGTGTAATGTATGATATGTTTTTGTCTCCCTTGTATGGTGTCTAAAATAAAGATATTTAAAAAAATAAAAATAAAAAAATAACAAGCCAAAGTCACACCTGACTCCTTCGCAGAGTTATTTTATAGGAGTGTGGTGCAGTTCAGGGCTTTTCTTCCTTCACACCAAGTCCAGGACATTCAGACTATAATTCAAATGTTTCAGACTCAGGCCTGGATCTCAGAGAGAGCAGCTCTGAGGCTTCTGGACCTGTTAGCCTTCTGCATCCTGCTTGTTCACTTTGCCACGTGACTTATTCGGGCTCTGCAATGGGATCTGAAGTCTCAGTGGGTACAGCACCATGGTTATCTGTCAGATGTCATCAAGGTTTCGGAGGAGACTGCAGTGGGGGCTGCTCGACCTCATCCTGACCAGCAGCAGACCCTCTCCCACACATAGCTGGTGGTGGTAATAGGTGCATCCCTGCTGCGCTGGGGCGACCATCTGATCAGAGAACTTTGGTCCCTGACGAAACCCGGCTCCACATAACTATTGGAGCTGCAGGCAATTTGCATGCCTTTGAAGGCCTTCCTTCCATCCATCAAGGGAAAGCTGGTGCTGGTGCTGGTCCTCACAGACAGCCCCACCACCATATGGTACTTAAACAAACAGTACAGTGTGGGGTCCTGTCTCAAGGGGCACTTCAACTCTGGAGTTGGCTGGATCCTCAGAGTACTTCACTGATCGTGAACGACTGGTGGGATCTTTGAATGCCAGGATAGTCGAGCTCAGCTGGTGGTTCCTAGTGGATCAAGAATGGCTGTTGCATCCCGAGATTGTGCGGGACATCACCAACAGTGGGGAGAACCATGGCTGGATCTTTTTGCCAAAATCAAGAATGTGCATCAAGACTTCTGCGCTTTGGAATTCTCAAGAATACTCACTCTAGGAGGGACATTCAGGCTAGAGTGGAGCACAGGTCTCCTATAGCTTTTCCACCACTGGCTTTCCTGTCCTAAGTTCTGAAAAAGATCAGGAATGATCGTGCGCATGTCATCCTTGTGGCTCCAGATTGGGCCAGTAGAGTGGAACTTCTGGGCATGAACATTTGTCTTCTGTTCACGCTACTTCTGCAGGAGGATCTTCTGTCTCAGAAGGCTACTTCTGCAGGAGGATCTTCTGTCGCAGAAGCAAGGCAGAATTTTTTACCCAAACCAGCGCAATCTGTACCTCCATGCATGGAGATTGAGCATTCGAAGTTGTCTGCATTCGATCTGCCACCTAAGGTTGTAGATGCCATCCTCTCTTGTCTAGGCGTCCTTTTACAAAGTCTGTCTAAGGTGGATGCTAGGACCAATTTGTGGCCTGGTGTGGAGTTTGCAATACAAAATCCTTACAAGCCAAACGGTTGAATATATTACTGTTTATTTTGTCCTTGGCCTAGGAAGGTCTTTCAGTGGGCCCCATAAAATGTTTTTTTATTAGTCCTTTCTGCCTTTTTGTGTTTGCCAGAACAAATGTCCTAGTTTAAATCACCTGTTGTGATGTACTTTAAAAAAGATTTGACACAAATGTTCCCTTCCAAAGCGTTTGTGAAACCACAGTGGGATCTCAATTTGGTCCTGACTTTTCTTATGTGTACCCCTTTTGAACCCTTAAAAAGCTGCTCGCTGGGTCTTTTTTTTCAAAACAGTCTTTCCCATTGTGATTTCTTCAGCTAGTCACATGAGTGAGCTCCAGGCTTTATCTGTGCAGTCACCCGGACCTCGGATACGGGGAAAGAATTCATCAGAAGCGGCAAATCAAAATTCAAATTACTCATCA
This sequence comes from Calotriton arnoldi, assembly GCA_963921515.1. NCBI lineage: Eukaryota > Metazoa > Chordata > Amphibia > Caudata > Salamandridae > Calotriton > Calotriton arnoldi. The sequence continues at coordinate 432,236 of CAWUFW010009867.1, forward strand.
CAGTTAAATATCAATCATTTGGAAATCAATGGTGAGATTTGATGTGAGTTTAAAGGGTTTTATTCAAATCTTTTTAGTAAGTGATTCTTTATTAATCATCAATTAATTCTTCTCAAGTCACAATACAGAACATGAAGAATCAAGCGAGTTCCATAAGAATAAAATCCCTATTCTAAATCTTAAAATGAGAAAAGCATTGTGAACCCATAAAAAGTTTGAAACCAAGAGGTGAAAGCATAAAGCTTTAAGCAATTGAAATAGCACTTCTCATGAAGAGAAGTTCAGGAAATTCAGTGGAGTCTCAGAAATATAGCATTGATTCTGACAAGGGGAAATTAATGGGTCTGCGCAGAGCACAGAGCTTCAAAGCATAGAAAGATGGGCTTCAGAGGAAAAGAAGTTCAAGTTGTAAGAGAGTGGGCGTGAGTAGCGATCTCTCAAGTCTAGGAACACGGACTAATATAGCATTTTGATATCTACAACTAAAACAAATCTTGCAACAGTCAATCTTCTCCTCCAATAGGAGCACAGTGTCTTCATGGATACGGAAATCTTCCACCATCTACGATGTCTTGAAAGAAAGACTTACAGATATTAAGTGTTATATGTAACATTACTGACAACATTGTACAAGTCATGGTTTTGTTCCCACTGTTTCTTAATGTGCAAAACTAAACAGTTCATGGTTAGGTCTGTCATTCCACAAATGAAATCTCTTTCTCACTTATTCTAACTTGCAAATCTTATTCATGAAGAAACATTTAAGTGAAATGTAACTACATTATCTAATACCCTATTATAGTCTTTGAAAAATATGTCTATGGAAAGGTTGACAACTATCTTTTTCTATTAAATCATGTTGGTTCAGCACATTTTATCATTGAACTCTTCACACTACTAAGAATGTTGACTTAAGTTCAGTAAGAATGAAAAAGAAAACTGCGTTCATAGCATTTCAAATTTAGCCTGGTGCTCCCATTTGCCTTTTTAAAAATGTGGCTTCTCGTTTTAGGCCTACACGTTTATTGCATTAATTTGTGTTTAAACAACGCTCTATCATAGGCACGCTATTTACAGTCATACTCACCCAACATTCTCTGCTCGCCCTACATTGATTATTGTACCAATGGTAACATGCACTCGGCCATTCGGCCTTCAACCTCCAATTCCTAAAGTCACCTTTTGACCCTAATATTTATTCTGGGTCAGACAATGGAGCTGAAGGCTGCAGTTTATTTACACACATCTTTCCAAAACGGCATGCAGGTGAATATCAGTATTCTGTTACATATACAGTTTAATAAAATGTTCTCATCAACCTTTTAGGTATGTAAACAGTCCAGCAGGCCCTGCCGTTTGCCATCCCAAGGCTCTTGGTTTGTCAAATGTCCTCCTCCGGCTGTCATTAGACCATGGGTACCTTGGGCCAAATGTACGAATAATAAGAAAAGCAATTTCCAAATAGCAATTTTTACCAATTCGATATTTGGTATCGCCATCCTTAATGTACGAATCTTTAAATTTTGAAATATTGATTGCTAAAGGGTCGCAAATAATAATGAGGTTGATCGCTGTTTGCTACTTATTAGAATTGATAGCCGTCGCAGGGATGGTGTCCTGCTGGGATAGCAGGCCATTATATCAGTGATAACTTTTAAATAAAGCAATCTTTTTTCTACGAAACATAGGCCATTTTCTTTAAAGGAGAACAGGATGTGTTTCAAAAGAAAAAAATGAAATATTTTAGTTTCATTTTTTAAGAGTAGGCAGTGGTCGCTGGGACCACAGGCAGCTCTTAAACAATATTTGTTTCAACGTTCCCATTGCTAATGGTTACCACCACCTTTGAGATTTTGGTAAAAATGAATGTTTTTCAACCGTAATTCAGTCGCAAATCATTAATACATACCATACCAATTAGGTATTTGGAAAGGGCGCACTAAACACGCCCCTTCCAAATACCTAATTGGATATGGGTCGCAAACACAAACTGTGATTTGTTAGCAAGTTACCAAATCACAATTAGGTGTTAGTACATTTAAAAAAGCATTTTTGCAGTCGCAAAAATGCTTGGTACTTCTGGCGCTGGATTTTGACTGTGTATTATTCTGCACTTGGTTTCTTACCTATCCATTACCCTCGACTAAGTGTGGGTGAACCAGGGAAATTCTTTATTTTGCAGTGTACTTCGCTTGGAAGGGAGCCCCCTTTAAATTGATTGTGACGCGGGCTCTGATTGATCTATTCATAAAAGGCTCCCTGAATCCCATTCACAGAAATCTTAATTCCAGTCTCTCCTTGGCATCTCTCTGGTGGACCTCTTGATGTGCTCTGTCACCCTCTCCCCAACTCCCCTCCTCTTGCCTGCCGGAGATGGGAGATTTACGCTACGCCATTTCTGGAATTTAAAAATGTTTACTCCAGGAACCAACGGCGGCCGTCAACCTTACAAAATGATGGGGCACAATGCCCAAAACACTCACCATATATGCTGCCCGCAGATCTCCGTCCTGACGCTCTCCTCCTGGCGCTCTCCTCCACGGCGCTGCCTCGGGCAGAAAGGGAGGGACTTCCTCGCTTATACAACCCGAAACCAACCAATCGGATTGGTTGGAGCAGGCTCATCCAGCGCTCATTTTGAGGCTGGGGGCCTGCGGCTACAATCCCTTGGCTGTTTTTCAGCCTTGGGATTGCAGGATTTGAAGTACGCATGTGATATTGGCCGGCTGTAGACAGCCGGCCAATCTCACATGGGCACTGGCAGGGGGCTGTATTAATAGTGCAATTGCATTAATCAGCCCGCCCCCTGCCCTCGCTCTGTTACACCGCGAGCCTGGGGCACATTAATAAAATGGTACTTATTTCCATTTTATTAATGTGTGTGCTTGCTGCGCTTGCAGCAGGCAGGGCGACGCTCCTCCGCCATAATTGGGGTCTAGATGTGGCACAGGAAAGAGGGTGGAGTCAAAAGGCAGAGCTTGAAAAGTAGAGTCAAACAGTCAATTTAAATTTTTTTAAAAAAAAATCTGCAAAGAAATTGGCAACAAGTACATACAGTGGCGTAGCTAGGCCTTAGGCCGCCCGTGGCGGCTCCTGTGTTTACCGCCCGCGGTGGCCTGATCTAAGAGCGGCGGCGGGAGAGGGGATGGGTGCGCTAGCGATTCATAGGGCCGCAGGTAAGAGCGGGGGGTGCGCTAGCGATTCATGCGGCCGTGACGCCATTAGGTAAGAGCGGGGGCAGGAGGGCGGCCGGCGCCCCCAAAACTTGTGCCGCCTTGGCGGTCCTCCCCCCCCCCCCCCCAGCTACACCACTGAGTACATATGTGAGGGTGAATCTGTTCTAGATTACTTAATTGGCCACAGAGGTTGCACTTTAAAATATTTTACAGGGTTAAAACACCTCCTGCAGAGATCATTGTGTGCTCAGTAATCTTGATGGGATTATAATAGCAGTAAGGCAACTCTAGTGGTTAACACAGGTTTGGGAGAGTTTTGTGTTTTGTCCAGTCACAGTTTGGACTCATAAAGTAACATAGAGGGTTAATGTGCTGACTGCAAAGCACATAGTATAACATGCAGATCGCAGATTAGTATTTTAATTAGATCGGTAAATGGGCTACAGCTTTTGACGCAGATCATTTTGTTACTTCCAGTTCTTAAGTTTCAAGCCTTCTAATATAGCACAGTAATCTATTTACTGGCATCAAGGAGCTGCACGCAAACTGTAGGTCATGGGTTTAGATCAATCTACTGTTGATGTAAGATTGCGAAGAATGGTTCCATTGGGAAGCAACAATTTTGTTAGTGCAGACAACCGCAATCACTGTGTTATGGTCTATATCCTGACCTTGTGTTTCTCCCGACCATTCACTCTTAACACATAATGTATACAAGATTGGATGAATTTCCTGTACATTTATTTATTTACATTTATTTACACACTTCCACTTACCGTGCAGTGAGATGAGTAGCGCTATGAAATAATTAAATAAAAAAAAGTGGGTGCCATTTAAATGAATATTTGTGTAATTACTCATAGAGACGGATAAATCTTGCGTTCTTGAAGTACAAGCACATATCTTACACAGAGAGTTGAACAAAATTAAAAACCTGCTTCAAATAGCTTCTCTTGTGAAGGAGTAAGACCTCCGACCCTCGGTCTACGTCCACTCTCTCCCCGCAGCTCCGCTGTGCTGTCTCTTGCCTGCAGACCCCGACCTCCTCCTTGGGAGGTTCGAGGCTGCTGCCCGCTCCTGCGCCTGCTGCCCGCTCCAACTGGGACCAGACTGCCTGCAACCACCGTAACCTTTCTCAGCCGTTTTTTTCTTAATTTTTCCCTGTTGTGCCACTGTTATTGTGCCCATCTGTGTCTTGCTCTAATTCCACCACTGTTTTTATTTTCTCGTGCCTGCCTGTTCCTTTTGCCTTTCGCCACTGCTGCCCCTGCGGCCCCTCCCCCCGGAATGCCCCCCCGGATTTCCCCTCCGGAATTCCCCCACTCCCGCCTCCCAGCCTCTCCTCCCTCCCACCTCCCCTACTTAATGGCGGCCGCTGCGCGTCTGCGCCCGTCCGCGACCCGACCGCGGCCAGCGCCAGGAACTCTGGACCTCCCAATACCCATCGCTACGACACCACCACCCTCCTTGCACTCAACCCTGGAAGACTTAGAGAATGCCAACAGGCCTCGCCGAACACGACCCACAGCCAGTTCTCCTGCCTCCACTGCTGCCAGACCCTCACCGCCACCCCGGCCTCCAACACCGCCGATGCCAGCACCGGGGACACCCTAAAATACATCCTCCTCAACGTACGCTCCGTACACAAACACGCCATGGAAATCTGGAACCTACTCGACTCTCTCTCTCGCCCGACATCGCCTTCTTCACAGAGACCTGGACCAACGCATCCTCCACCGTCAACATCAGCACCGCCATCCCAGACGGATACAAGATCCAGAGGAAAGACCGCCCCAACCACCCAGGAGGGGGCCTCGCCATGGCCCACAAGAGCACCCTCCGCCTCACCACCTCCAGCGAAACCTTCCCCTCCGCCGAACACCTGCACTTCCAGATCCAGACCACCCCCAAAGCCACACTCCGAGGAACCCTCATCTACAGACCCCCGGCCCCCGAACACCCTTCGCCACCACCATCACCGACTTCATCGCACCCCACGCCATCGCCTCAGCAAACTACATACTCATTGGAGACCTGAACTTCCACCTCGACAACCCCAGCGACCCCAACTCCACTATCCTTCGTGACAACCTCGCCAGCATCGGACTTAAACAACTCGTCAACACACCGACCCACAGAGCAGGACACACCCTCGACCCCATCTTCGCGGCAAGAAACAGCGTCCAATTCAGCCACACAACGCAGCCGCCATGGACCGACCACCACTGCGTACACTTCGCCATCAACAAACCCAAGGCACCCAAACCAGCCCCACGCCCACCTCGAAGGAACTGGAGCAAGGTTACCGACGAGCAACTTAACTCCACCCTCACCCGAGACAACCACACCTGGGCACCCGACGGAAATGACGCAAACAACGCAGCCAGAGAACTCCACAACTGGATCTTCAACTGCGCAGACGAGCTCGCCCCGCTACGCAACCCCGACAGACAACGCCCCAGGAAAGCCGCCTGGTTCACCACCGCTCTCCAAGAAGCCAAACGCACCTGCAGACGCCTGGAGAAACACCAAGACAACCGAAAACCACACCACCTACAGGGACGCCTTGACGGACTACCATAACCAGATCAGAGCAACCAAGAGGAACTTCATCCACAACAAAATCCTGGCCAACTCCAAGGAACTTTTCAGTGTCATTCAGGAATTCACCAACCCACGCAGCGAAGCCACAGACATCACACCATCCCAAGACCTCTGCGACAAGCTTGGAACCTATTTCCACCTCAAGATCAAAAACCTCTATGACAACTTCATCGACCATCCACCAGGTGCCACAGACGGCCCCCCGCCCCCCAGAAACACCAGCCAGCCCACCATCTCCAACTGGACACCGATCACGGCCGAAGACACCGCCTCGACCATGAAAAGCATCCACTCGGGGGGGCCCCCACCGACCCCTGCCCCCCTCACATCTACCACAGAGCTGCGGCCGCCATCGCACCCGAACTACAACGCACCATCAATACCACCTTCAAAACGGGCACCTTCCCAGACGACTGGAAGCGCGCAGAAGTCAGACCCCTGCTCAAGAAGCCCACAGCTGACCCCACGACCTCAAGAACTATCTGCCCATCTCGTTCCTCATCTTCGCAGCCAAAGTTGCAGAGAAAACAGTCAACAGGAAACTGACACGATTCATTGAAGAGAACGCCATCCTTGACCCGTTCAAATCCGGATTCCGAAGCAACCACAGCACAGAGACCGCCCTACTCGCCGCCACAGACGACATCCGCACCCTCCTGGACCAAGGCCTCTCCGCAGCCCTCATCCTACTCGACCTATCAGCGGCCTTCGACACCGTCTCCCACCGCACACTAGTCGCCAGACTACACGACGCAGGCATACAAGGAACAGCGCTGGACTGGATCTGATCATTCCTCACCGGAAGAAGCCACAGGATCAGACTCCCACCCTTCCTCTCCGACCCCACGAAAATCACCTGCGGAGTCCCACAGGGTTCATCACTGAGCCCCACCCTCTTCAACATCTACATGGCCCCCCTCACAGCCATCGTCCGACAACACGGCCTCATCATCATATCCTACGCCGACGACGCCCAGCTCATCCTCTCCCTCACCAAAGACCCCACCACTGCCAAACTCAACTTCTAGAAAGGAATGCAAGACGTCGCAGTCTGGATGACCAACAGCTGCCTGAAGCTCAATGCCGAGAAGACAGAAGTCCTCGTCCTCGGTACCACCCCTTCTGCATGGGACAGCACCTGGTGGCCTACCGCCCTTGGAAGCCCACCTGCCCCCTCAGACCACGCCAAGAACCTCGGCATCGTACTTGACTCATCACTCACCATGAACTGACAGGTCAACGCCGTCACCTTCAGCTGCTTCAACACCCTCCGCATCCTCCGCAAGACCTTCAAGTGGATCCCCCCTGAGTCAAGGAAGACAGTCACCCACGCACTCATCACCAGCAGACTGGACTATGGAAACGCACTCTACGCCGGCATCAACAAGTCCCTACTCCCCAAACTCCAAACAATACAGAACACCGCCGCCAGACTCGTCCTCGGCATCCCCCGACACGAACACATCAGCCAACACCTACGAAGTCTCCACTGGCTCCCCGTGGAGGAAAGAGTCACTTTCAAAATCCTCACTCACGCCTACAAATGCCTACACAACAACGGACCCAAATACCTCAACGACAGAATTAACTTCCACGTACCCAAAAGAAACCTCTGATCTTCCAACCTCGCACTGGCCGAAACCCCGCGCATCCACAGAGCCAGAGCAGGCGTAAGATCCTTCTCTCACATTGCAGCCAAGACCTGGAACGAGCTACCGGCAGACATCAGACGCGCCCCCTCCCTGAACACCTTCAGGAAGACCCTCAAGACCTGGCTCTTCGGCTAAACAGATCTGCGGACCCCCCTCTCAGCGCCTTGAGACCCTCACGGGTGAGTAGCGCGCTTACAATTCCCTGATTGATTGAAGTGGTAACAAGCAGTGCGCCTTTGATATATTCCACTGCACTGGTGTCTAGGTGTTAAGCTTCAGATAGGCAGCTCTCATTTGGGGTGATACTTGAACAAAAGAAGAGCTGATAGCCCTTTAAATCGGGTCTTTGTGCCGGGATGGAAGTGACAATAAGAAAGTCCCCAGACTGCCAGCAGGTTGCTGCTCAGGACGGAATGCGGAAACTGCTGAAGTGTGTCCCAGTGCCAGAAAATGACACCAGGACGAATTCAGCATGTTTCCTAGGGTCAGCCAGATAACAGATACATCCCAGAAATAGCTGCTGGAACCAGGATCCGGCGAGGTCCCCCCTACTTTCGAGCAGTGGCCGGCGCCGTCGTAGATGGGGTCCTCGGCCGGGTTACTCTCCGGCTCCTGAAGCCCCCCTTTGTCTAATCTGCAGTGTGAGGTCAGCACTGCAGGCGTTCCCAGAGATACTCCTTCACACTCCTAACCTATCCACCACTCAAATAACTTTCATATTTCACTATACTAATTCAACACTAATCCTTCTTGGGTTCCGGAGTAGCGTGCTACTCGCCGAAAAAGCGCTTCGACGCCTCGTAAGCGCTATCTAAATGCAATTACAATACAATACATCAGGGATTGCTTCTACCTCCTGCGCGCATGTGCGTTGTTTTGTGCACGTATATAATGTAAATAATGCTTACAGATATCTGACCCTCGGGCTGGGGCGGACCAGGGCAGAACTAATGAGATCTGTGGCTGTGCTCTTAATAACACTTGTTAACGCTTCTTTGCATCTGTTGGACAGTAAAGTGCTTGTAAAATGAAAACGCACTTTACCCTAGGTGGCAAAAGCTTTTGACATGTTTCTCTGCCTGGCTGGGCGAGGTTTCACTAGTAAAGGTCGGACCCACCCACGGCACCCTTGCTTATACATGTACCCTTGGCAGGTGTAACACCTACCACTTTTAATGTACTTTTGTTTGGAGTGTGCTATCGATGGTGACATCTGGGTTTCTGATTCAGAGTTGGATTTTATGGACCTTGACGAGAGTGAAAGGAGGAGCACGGGGATGGGGGTGGGGGTTCTTCAGGTGTCTCAAGGGTTCCCAGTCTTGCATAGCGAGTGCTCTTAAACCAGGGTCGGTGTATTTTTTTTTTTTCCTTGAGGCGGGAAGCCTTCACTCCGATGCGGAGACCTCATCTTTTTGTGCGCATTTACAGGCTGGCGACGGATACATTTCCCAGAGTTAAATCAGTTTGCAGTGGGTGCTTCATGTTATGCTAATCTTTGTGCCAACAGGAGAAACCCAAAATACCCAGTAGGAGTGAGTAGCAAGAACAGTGTAGACGTGCCTGCAGATGCTATGCATCGTGTCACTGCAAGACCAGTGTTTACAAGACCAGTATTTGTCTTAGAAAACAATGATTACGTCGGGTATTTCCGTAACACGAGCTTGCACTGTGACTTGTATCTCACAGCTTCCCACTTTGAAATACAGCTGATGCCCGAGACGCACCTAAAGGCCTAGGCGTCCTCGAGGACTGCGTGTACTCCAGGGAGTGTAAACACGGAAGCGCCCGCGCGGGGGATCCCCCCTCGCTCTCCCTTTATGAACACTCGGGACTGCGGTTGTCGGTAAACGGACAGAGTGCAGAGCGGCAGTGGTTGGTGTGCGTGGAGGGAACTGCCTTATAGTTTGAGGTTTGGTCGGGCAGCTGTAAAAGATGGCAGTTACAGCCATCTGCACACGGCATTGGCCGTGGCTGTGCGACTAGCTGTGTCTAGGGCAGAGGTTTGTGGATTAGAGCTCTGTTACAAGCTTGTAACCGAAGAAAATAGATGAGGTCTCTTCTCTACGTTTTACCTAGTTCCAAGTCGAGGTGTGCACAGTGACCAGACGCATACTACCCGAATTTTAAATTACGTTTTGGTTGCGCTCTTTATAAAGAGGCCATTTTAGACATCCGGAAGCGGCAGTTGACATGAATGTCGATGGTTTGTGCTTGTATGTGATGGCCTAGGTAGACCTTTTCTTTCTTTTTTTTAACTTGGCTTTATAAGCATTTTCCATGCCGAATACAAAAACGTTAAATACAACTAAAAAGTGCGGCAGTAACAGAGACAAACACATATTTAGAACCACGTTGACTCTGAGATGTCCCGGCCAGCCCTCACCTGGCGGAGTCATTCGTCCATATATCGCCTACACCTTCCACCGTTGACAGGTTACAGTATGCAGTTCACGCCTATTCCACCAATCACTGCCCCAGGTGGGGGAGGTAGATGTATTGTAATCCCACCCTCCTGAGCAGAGGGATGCACAATCTGAAGCTTTATCGAACGAGGAGCGTTAGTGTTTGCTAGAATACAGACAGGGTTGCCTGTTTCCAGGGCGTGCTGCTCTAAGCAGGAGGAGGGGATTCCGGGAGCAAGCACAAGGCAAGGAAGAGACAGGACAACACAAGAAAGGAGGGAAAACAGCTAAACAGTAGAGGTGAGCAAAAGGATAATGAGAGCCAAATGGGAAGAAGAGGTAAACACAATTTGAGGGGAAAAAAATCAGTGCCATAGTAACGGAAGAGACATGCGAAGTGACCGAGAAAGCATCTGTTGGAATTAGAAAAATCCAGTTAAGAAACGATAGCACTAGGCGGAGAACAATCACAAGAAAGAAAGACGCCAACTTAACTGCGAGACAGAGGAAGGTAAGAACAGCGAAAGGAAGGGAGAGGACGATCAAGAAGTGAGAGGAAGGTAAGAGAAGAACACCACAGAGACTAATCAATGAAGAAGGAAGAGACAGGCTGCCGTAAGCCGTGCTGTTGCTTTCTCGCCCCAGTAGTTGCAGCAGATGGCCGGGCTCACTTGCTCAGTGAAACATGGAGCGGGTCTAAACTTTTTTATTTAACCAGGATTTGCCTTTGGTTCTCAGTTCAGCACTTGTCATTTTAGCTCCATGTCCAGCACAGCAGGCAGTATTCAGTCAGTAATGCACGTGTAGGGGGGAATGAATAGGTGAGGGGTTGAAACGAGTTTCACTGCGTGCCACGGAGCGTGCAGTGTGCCTTCTCTTCTCGCCTTGCCAACCCTGGGTGTGTGACAAGAGCTTCTCATAAAGCTGGTATTTTGGCACTGGTGAGATACTGCCGATTCCCTGCAGCTACATTACCTCGCCATCTGCCGCTCCTTTGGGAATACCTGTAGAGAGGCGGGATTGTGCAATAATAAAAGTAAACAAGAGAAAACTGGAACATCTTCCCAGGTTTGTAAGCCGCCGCCTTCAGTTTTCCTCTGGTGTTTTACTTCTCACAAATCGTCACTTTTAATGCCCTTCATATTTTTGTAAAGGTACTTGTGGCTTTGTGACCGAAAAGACTTGTAGCGTTGTGCAGTCAAACGGCTGGTTTGTGTTAATTACCCACACAGAAGATCCATTGCTTGGTTGTAGGTAAATTGCACTGGCATTAATGAGTTTTTCTTGTTAGATTTAATTGATATACACAACAAACTTCACCCTGGGCCAGTCATTCTCTTCATTTTGGGCATACTACCATACAGGAAGTGTGCCTAACTATTTGCCACTTGGTCCGCTGATTTTAAAGGCTTTCCAATTCATGAAAATATTACCAGATGTCTTACCATCTTGTAGCTGTCCCTTTTCTACGATTATATCTAGTTCCTGATGTGACAGGGGCATGTTTCTACTTTTCATAGAGTTCTTAGCCTTAGTGGGCAACTTAATATGCAAGTGTCGCCACAGGAAGTGAGTATTACAGTGTGTGTGTGTGTATGTTTATATATACATACATATGTCCATGGCACTCGATTCTATGTGCCGCTCAAAGCAAGATCAAATCATGTCTGCAGGTCGGGAATTAGTGACAGCACACACTTTTCATTTTTCTCACTATGAGATACATTTGAGTGATATATTTAAACTCAAATTAGAATGTGTGTTTTATTTTCGTTACCTGTAAAACCTTTGTATATTATTTCTTTTGCTTTATTCTGCATTGTCATGGTACACAGCCGTAGATTAGCTTCTATGTCTATGGTTGGTTCCGGTTGCTACGGCAACCTTGGGAGAATGTTGAACATGTATTTAAGATGTAAAATGGCAGAGCTTTTTATGCAGTGAACAAGGCGGTCTTGCCGCCGAAACGCGTATGACCTTTGTTGGAATAAATCGCCATCTGTGCCAAAATTTTCACGGAGTCGGTGCCTGTTTGATTGACGCTGTCAGGATGGAATAATATATATATATATATATATATATATATATATATATATATATATATATATATATATATTCTGCTCCAAAGGTTGTCCACCTGGTGAGTAGCACTCGATCAGCAGCTTTGTTTATGATAGGCAGGGGCGAGGATCCGCTTGTAGAAGCTGCTCCGTAATGGAAATGCCTGACGCGTTTCGAAGCTCCATATGCTTCTCTTCAGAGGCTTGAACGGAGACAGTGTGTGCAAATGCTGAACCCACTTCGCCATTTTTATATTGCACACCCACCAATGGGAAGCTCGAATGAGACTGTGCATTGTGGGAAATGTGGTCCGGATAGCACACAAATCTTGTCCTGTATGGACAATGCAAGTGGACTCGTCCTCAATCCTGTTTGCGGCTGCTGGCCCACATAACAAATTGCTGAATGGAATTACACTAGATAGGGCAGGAAGCTAGATCTTGGTCCAGAAAGCCTGTTTTTTTGTGATTTGGTGTTAACCTGTTAAGTAGATTTGAGAAATTAAGGTTAAAAATGTATCGCAATCTGGGCAGTTGGTCGAAATTTAGAAATTCAAGCCATTTCATTGGCTGAGTGGGCTTTCTCAGAGCAAACGCTATGATTGGTTGCCCGCAACATGAAAATGAATGTTGAGGCTGCCATTACTAGACTCTGGGACTTAGTTGCCTTTCCTAAAAAAGTAAAAAAAAAATAATAATAATATAAGGGGGCAGGGTAGAGAATGACTGCATGATAGATGCCTCTTACCCTGGTGGGTCAAGCAATAACTGGGTACACAGAATCCCATAAGCAGTATAAGTAACATGACAACAATATCGATAGTTAAGGAAGTTTCAGCTAAAGGAGCCAAGAAGGATCTAGCCCCTCTCGAAATATCCTATCTATGTCTTACTAGCACGTAGAAATGGGGAAGAGGACAAGGGTGGCTCCCACTTAGATCAACGATTCCCTATGTACTAGGATGTGGTCACCACCCCTGTTAGAGACTTGCTACCTTTCTATGCAGCCAGGCAACCCACAGAAATCTTCTCAATTTGCTGAGGTCACCATCAATGGCTGCAGTCCCAATGAGAGATCCGTCAGCCACAACCTGTGTGTGGGGAGGAGAAGCCATTTTACCATCTGGGTGAAATACAAATGATGGGTACTTCAGTTACTCTGTTAGTTTGTGTTAAGGGGAGAAAATTGAATTTGATACTAGATGATTCTCCAGTATACGTTAGGAGGCAGACTTAGCAGAATATTGTAGGTGGGGGCCCAGAGACAGCAATCTTCCTGCCTTTAAAAGACCCCGAAATAGCTAAAGTAGTCAAGGACTTATCAGTTGGTATTAACAAGATAACTGCTTGTAAATCAATCTCCTGGCAAGAAACTTACAATCCTTAAATGAGCATACATCGGCAAGGGAATCTCCCTCGTCTGCCTCTAAGAATTAAGATAGGACATGAAGTTAAAGCCCAGGGCAGCATTTTGAGCGGACATAGCCATGCTTGGTCGGGGGTTGAAGCAAAGTACTTGAGGCATTTCAGAAGGCAAGAAGTGTACTGACTGAAAGAAAGAAATGGATCACATACGGTAAGAAGAAAAGCAGGAGGGGAAGTATAGCTGGAGAGAGGCAATGCCATAGCCTGGGTTCTGCGCTAAATACCAACTGCTGTAAAAAAAAAAAAACAATCTTCAGAAGAATACAGGAGTTGAGGTGAAAGTGGGGGACTTGGAGAGCAGCTGTAGGTCTTGACAAGGCAAGAGTGAGCATGTAATGAAGATGGCCATGCGCAAAAAAGAAGAAATGGAAAATCTTTCCAGAAGACGCAATCTCCATTATTTCAAAACACTCGGGAGCTTGGAGGATTCCACGAATGCTTTTGTAAATAACTTGCTTAATCTTCTTTCCTCTGCATTGATTTTTCTTTTACTTTGCACTTACTCTTATAAAATCATATTTGCATCCTGAGAGAGATTTATATGTACCTGTCCACCATAAACTCCCCACCATTCAAACTGCAATAAGCTAAAGCATAGGCGACAGGGGACACCCCTGGCGGGTGCCTCTGCCAATTGAAAATGTGAAGGAGGTGGATCCCGCAACACGCGCCAACGTCGTGAGATCTGTGTACAACAGTTTTAGATATGACAAAAATCGCGGGCCAAAGTTTAGACGGTCTAAGAGTGCGAACAAGTACCTTCAGCTAAGGGAGTCAAACGCCCTGTCCATATCTGCCAGCAAGAGAGCGGCCTGCACTCCCCTTCCCTGGATGGCGGCCATGGCAATGTGCGCTCGTCGGATGTTGTGACGTGTGGCCCTCTGGGGCATAAATCCAGCCTGATCTGGGTGGACCAAGTTGGTTATATGGGGTTGGAGGCGGTTGGCCAATACTTTGGCCAGAATTTTGGCCTCAACTTTCAACAATGAGATGGGGCGATATGAGGCGTGCTGATCAGGGGGCCAGCCCGGTTTATGGAATGCAACCTCTTCTGCGGGTCTCCAATCTCGTGGTAGACGAACCCGGTCCCTTGCTTCATCGACAACTTGGAGATAATGAGGCCCCAATTTGGAAAAGTACTTCTTTAAGAATTCGCATGGGAACCCATTCGGACCCAGTGCCTTTCCAGAGTTCAAGTCTCCAAGCGCAGTGCAAATCTCCTCTTCGGTGAGCGGAAGATCAAGGTCTGCTCATGCCTCGTCTGAAAGGGCGCGAGGCGGTAGGTCAGCTATAAAACAGTGTATCGTGTCTTCCTGCAGGAGTTCCTTAGGGGTGTATAGCTCTGCAAAGTAACGTGCAAAGCTCTCTGCTATGAGGGAGGGGTTACTAAGAACCCTTCCATCTGGACCTGGTATATTTGGAAGAACCTGAGGTTGCAAGGCCCCTTGACATAGTCTATGTAGTAATTTACTGGACTTATTGCCCCATTGGTAAATTCTGCTGCGGGACGCTAGCCACGCCAGGCGGGCCTCTTCCATCAGTGTGTCGGCATGAGATTGTCGCGCCAACACCAGCTGTCGACGCACCAGAGTCCCTCCCTCCCCCCTACTGCTCTGCTCTAGTTCCAGTAAATGGGCCTCCGATCGCAGGAGCAATTCCCGTCTGGTTCGACGCGCTGCCGCACAGAATGAAATGTCTACCCCCTGCATGGTGGGTTTTAGGGCCTCCCACAAAGTCGCAGCCTCAGCTACCGTCCCCACATTCGTATCCATGTATTGCTCGATTGCCTGCCCTATGTGCTCCCGATACGTCTCATCCTGCAGATGCCAGGCGGAGAGACGCCAACGAAAGGGCTGTTTCTCAGGACCCAACTGCGCTGTCAGAACCACAGGGGAGTGATCGGACAGACCCCTCGGGAGAATCTCCACTGCCCTCACCCTTCCGACAGCTCCTATCGGTACAAAAATATAGTCAAGACTGGAGTAAGAATCATGCGTTGTTGAAAAATATGTGTAGCCTTGTTCCTCGCCATGCAGCGAATCTACCCATCCCGAGCCCATCACCAAGGAGTTCAGTTTGGTACAGTGGTGGACAGTGGAATGTCCTCCCGCTCTCCATCTATCTATGGCCAAGTCCATTACGTCATTCCAATCTCCCCCTACTATTGCCAACCCTTCTGGTATATCGGCCCACAGGGTTGTGAGGCGCTCGACCAACGCCCATTGCAGCGGCGGGGGGGCATAAACACATCCCAATACCACCTGCTCCTCATATATGGTACCCCTAATGAATACGTATCTCCCCTGTATGTCCGTCCATGTCTTGATATGCTTGTATGGGACCCTACGATGAATTAAGATCGCAACCCCACGGGACCCCCTGGTAAAGCCAGAGTGGTACACTTGAATATAGCCATAGCGAAGAAGGCACAATGCTTTAGTACCCATTAAATGCGTCTCCTGAAGCATCAGGACGTCAACTCGGTATCGTTTGGCCTGTTGGAGTATAGCCCCTCTTTTGACTTTATCTAGTGCTCCTCTGACGTTCCAACTCACTATTCGGAGGTCCTCCGCCTGGAGTCGCGCCCTACCTATAGGGACTGCCATCTAAGGGTCTCTAGATTTCGATGTGTGGGACAACTATAAGCCAGTGTGCAAATAGTGGCCATGTGTGGCAGTGATGCAGTGCAAACGTATAACATATGTACCCCAACTTCCCCCATCCCCCCCTAATACCTCAAAACAGCTGAAGTATCTGTCGCCGCAGAGGTGGCTTGCGGACCCCAACGGGAGCCCGCCCCCGCCAATGGTTCCCCAAAAACCTGCCCATAGTCAACGGGCATTCCCCTTGACTATTGAGAGTCGAACAAAGTACTAGCCCCTGCTCATGCTTCGTCAGTCTGAATGAATGACACCAACTGTCCCCCAGTCGGGAGAGTCCTGAAGTGGCTATGAGGCTGAAGGCCCCTGCCAGGCCACCAAAGTGAATCTGTTTGGATCACTGCAGGATTTAGAGCGGCGTCTAGATCTCTACCTCCTAGTTCCTTTGATTTTGGGCTTGAGTGGCCTGCGGACGACCTCACTGGGCGAGGAGTCAGATTCCAACATGGGCGGCGTGCGGGGCCGGATCTTCACCGTTTCATCCGTCCAGTTAAATACTTCTTCTGGCGATTCAAAGAATAGCGTACGGGATTGGTACACCACCCTCAGCCTGGCGGGATACAGCAATGCATAGGGAAGTTTCAGCTCACGAAGGCGGGCCTTGGCTGCCATGAATGACTGTCGCTTCTGCTGGACCAGTCTCGTATAGTCCGGAAATATGAGTATGCGGGTGTTCTCGAACATCATGGGTTCCTTGATTCTGGCTTGCTTTAGGATCGTGTCCCTGTCATGGTAATTTCAAATCTTTGCAATGACAGGCCTCGGTCTGGCACCCGGGGGCGGCTTCTGTATCGGGGCCCTGTGCGCCCTTTCAAGAACAAAGCAACAGGACAGCGACTCCAGAGGATGCCAGCCCGCAAGCCACCTGGTCAGGAACTGTTCCATGTCCCCCCCTTCACAGCCTTCGGGGAATCCCACAAAGCGTAGGTTGTTTCTCCTGGCCCTGCCCTCCGCGTCTTCCACCCGCGAGGCCAGACCCCTGGTGATCGTCTCCAGTGACGCAACTTGTTTCTGCAAGGTAGTGACCGAGTCCTCCACTCCCGAGACCCTGGTCTCGGCCTCAGTAATGCGCTCCACCGCCTTCTGAAGATCCTGTCTTAGGAGCATGACATCAGAGCCCACCTCTCCTATCCTTGCTTCCAATGCGGCCCTGGATTGTGTGATGGCCGCCATGAGTGCGGCATTGTCCGGAACGCCTCCCTGTGCACCTCCCTGGTCGGCAGCTGAGGCCCCTGCTCCGGTATAGCGATCCAGCGTGCTCTGCTTAGCGGATCCCCCTGCCGTTTTATCTTTTGTCATGGTGCAGTCCGGACGTCCAACTCTCAAGAAGGCGGTTCTGCAGCCCCCTAGACGGGTCTCCAGCACAAACCACACTTACACAGCCTGTGCCACGTAAATCTTCACCCCTGCGGTCCCGGCTGTCGATATCGTCCTCTGCTTTGACCTCTTGAAGAGGAGGACTCGGGCGGAGACCTCCTGCCCACAAGCCGCACCGAGTGCTAACCCGGCCCCCTCCGCAGAGAGTCGTGTCCCCCCCACCCCCCTGTTGGGTGTCCCCTAGTCCTCTCAAACGCTGCCTCCAGACGACCAGGGTAGTATATCTCGCTCCCACGCACCGGGTTACACGTTGCGTATGAGGCCTAGGCCCGGCTCCTCACAAGGTAAAACTAGTGGCATATACGTGATCCAACGCTCACGAGCTGGCCCCCACACCATAAAGCCACTGTTCGCCAACACCGGGAGAACCACAAATGTCTGTGCAGGACTGGTCACTGCTGCGCCGGGCTCTAAGTAGCTCCCGGGACTCACATCCACCAGGGGCCCTGTGTTGGGCTCCACTCCCCAGTGCCTCCAATGGCGCTCTTCCCTTGCTGCCAGGGACAAGCTTTCACCGGGCTCAGGCCGTAGCGCTTGTGCGCATCGGGAGGATCACAGCGTCCCTCCTCGAATTGGCCATATAGGGCTTGTGGTGGCCCAGCAGCTTCCGTGTCGACCCCCACGCCGTAGGCCCCGACACTGCCGCTGCCGGGAAACCGGGCCGTGCGAGCCGGCCCACGGCCTCCAATCGGGCCTCTATGTAGTCCCAATGGTCCCGCCGCAGGCTGTCCGGACCCCAGCAGACACCGCACTCAATTCCGGTCCCCGGCGAGTCCGCGGGGCCCCCCCCTCTACGCGGCCCGATCCGACCACCGGATTCAATGTAGGAGGTGGGGGGAGGGGGGTGTGCTCAGGGACACTCACCCGATCTCTACCGGGGACCTCCCTGCCGCTCAGATGTTGCCACGCCTCGACTCGCACTCTGGACCAGCCACCAGGAGCCAATGCCGCCCTCGGCCAGCCTTTCAGCCCTTGGGGCACTCCCGCGCCGCCGCACCCGTCCTCTTCCGTTTCCGCTGCCGCCCAGAGGGCTCCACCTCAATTCTGCCCGCTAGGCCTCCGGCGCCACACACCACCGCTGCTGCTGCAAGCTCTCCAGGCCCGGCTCGTCTCCGGGTCGGAAACACCACCACTCGGTTCCCAACAGCTACGGGAGGCGTAGAAAGAGAAATCGTCCGACTAAACAGGATAAATGTAGGATTTTAAATATGGGCTGAGCGGAGCTCGCCTAACGCGACGTCCACCATGCTGGATCGCTAGGCCACGCCCCGTAATGTCTTTTTTTAAGACCTTCTGGTGGTACAAATAAATCTCCTCTCAAAATAATTCCAGGCTCAAAACACTGGCCACATATGCCAACACAGATAGCTATCTTAGATATTTAAATGCCCCAAAAGGTGTAATGAATTTTGTTAGAAGTTGTGAACGCTGTGCCAATTTAATCTGGTGATAAGCGACTGGCAGATCTATTATGCTAAAAATACGTTCGTCTCCTATCCGTGCCAACATTTCCTGTATTTTTAGCAGCAGGTGGCATTCAACAATAATATTCTTGTTCAATGAAAGCAGATCAGCACATAACCTTATTTCCAATACATTTCCCGTGCAATAACAGTACTTGACACCCATTCTGAACATTCCCCAGGTGAGATAATCTTAACTTCACACATTTTATCCAGTAACAACCTCAAATCTTTGCGAACACTCAGCAGCACGTTTCTCAATTTTATGCACTATTGGGTTAGCAATTTCCTTTAACACAATATCATGTGAAAAACCTTTCACATATCCAATTGCATCTTTAAATACTGATGAGCACTCATTCAACAGCAGCTTAATATTCTCTACACCACCCTCTTCAATCTCCATAAAGAATACATTTCTGCCGACCTCTTTCATATTTCTTGCATCCTCATCTACCCAGTCTGTATTCAACTGAACCGGTGTAGACAGTCCAGGTTTAAGAATAAAACCCAGTCTTGCTAGATCCAACTGTCCAAACACATCCTTTCCCTCTACAGCTACATACACTTCAGTGAAAATCTTTCTTCCCATGAATGACACTGTGTCATCAAACCATCCCAGCATTTTGATTTCAAACCCCCCAAATGCATTTGGTCTAATATCGCATTTGTTCAAACTCTGTTTCCAATTTTCTCAAAAAGTAGTTTGATCTACAATTGTAATGAGTGACCCTGAGTCTGCCATTACTGATACCTCAATTCCTCCAATGCCTATTTTGCAGAAGGTTCCCTTCCTTGCTTCCTGTTTGTCAACACTAATCGTGCAAACAACATTCTTAAATTTGTCCTGACATTTTTTTACCACACCTCTTTCCTCAATATGCGCAGTGGATATATTTGTGTTCCTTTTATTGCTATTACTCGCTCCTCCACTCTTTCGATATACAAACTTTGGAGAAATTACCTACTTTCTCAGACTTTAAACATTTGCGTTTGAGAGTGGGACAATTTGTGAAATTCCCTAAATGTGTTTGAGAACCACAACGATAACAATACATTGTATTACGTTGTCTAACTCCCCTTTTTCTATCTTTCTTATCATCCACACGCACTGTTCTACTATTATTTAATCTTTGTTACTAGTGTTTGACAAAACCTTTTACAAAATCATAGATCTCTTAACCCCCTTTGCAATACCAATCAGTTCACACAACGAGAGATTACAGGTACATAACAGTCTTTACTGTATTTCTTTTGCTAAAGCAGCTTAACACAAATTGTTCATGTAAGTATGTGTCAATGTTGCTACCGAAATCACAGGACGCTGCTAATAGTCTCAGATTTGCTATAAATTCATCATATGATTCTTCACTGCCTTTTTGTAAAAAAAAAAAGAACATTTAATTTTTCAATGACCACGTTGGGTTCTTCACAAAGTTGTTCATCCAATTGCATAACTGCGTCCCGATAATTATCCCAAAGACCCTCCTCTGGAGGTTCAGTCTCTGATAAATGTTTAAAAAATGTCTTGCGCAGCAGCACCCAAGCAGGTAATAGAAGCACTTTTTTTCTTTCTGCATAAAACCTTTTGGCAGCTATTGCCAATAGATAATTTTCCAAATTTCTATGCCATGTACGCCATTTGACATCGGATGTACCAGATATGTGTAGAAAAGGTTGTGGTTGAGCTACAAACTGTTGTGAAGCCATATTTGTTTAGATCACATTGATGAACAACAACACTGTAAAAACCCAGCGTCACCCTTCAGATGATGACGGTTGTAAATTTCCTTTATGAAATTGCAAAGTAAAGTGTCACTGAATGTGTTCACAACATAAATGAGTCATTTTATTTTTTCTCAGATATATGCTCGTTTCAAAATGGCGGCTGTAATCCTTTTTTAGATCATTTTCTAAAGTGAGTAGGGCTTACACTGAACCTTTGAGTAACAGTACTGTCTTAAAATGGCCACCAAAAAACTCTAAGCTCTTTCTAGAGTCGAAAGAGCTTGTATAGTACTTTCACAATACTGGAACTGACTCAAAATAGCTGCCATTCACCTTCCAAGCTCTTTCTATAGTTAATAGATCTTACACAGGCCTCCCCCCGATCACCTGACCTGAAAGGCCTATGACTGTAGAGTTATCCTTGGCTCTACCCTATCTGCTCAGGAAGAGTTTCTTCTGCATGAGCTCGGCTTTAATCTGCTGCTCTGCGATGAGCTGCCGCTCTGCCCGACACATCGACTGCGACCGTTGCACTATGTCGGAAAATTAAAGACAGAACCACTGTCCTTTGAGTGTAGCGAGTCTACGCTGTATGTATGATCTGGTCTTCAATCCACTTTCACTTCGGCAATATTCATGTGGTAATGAATACTAACTACACCGAACAGCTACGTTGAAACTCCAAGTTAATTTCATGCCATGAAGCCCCGTGCCGGTCCCCACATCTTCTGCCGTCTACGCTCTCCAACCGTCATTCACTCAGCTCGCATTCCATCCTCCACACTCTACATTCACATCTGATTTTCACCACACTAACGAGAAGCAAGGCAGAGATGATGGCAAGCCAGGCACATAACATGAGATACAACGGATAGTTTACAAAACATTGTAGCTGATCGAGGAATATTTTTCCTGCGTCATAATGACTTCAGGGAGATGAAATGGTTCAGTTCACAAGTGATCTACCAAAGATGTGCGGGCAGTGCAACCTTGTGACCCATAGTGTAAGGCTTCTTTATTAGAAAGAGTTTGCCCATCTTCCTTCTATATCTACTTTTCTAATTTTTCAGCAAACTTGGCAGCGCTACTGGGTGTTGGGAAATGTTTGACTGTAGATGTTTTGCCAGGTTCATTTGTGACTCATCCGTTTAATTCTATTTTCCAAAATGATCCTTTAGAGCATTGTTAAACCATCTTTGTTTTTTTGGGGGAAAAATAGAACGCCTACAATAGCCAATGGAAAGTTGCTTTTTCAAATGTGATTGCAGCATATTGCCATGTTAAAGTGTTCATTTGTCTGAACCATTTAGCTGTGACAGTCTTATGTGCCTGCCCTCCTGATGTCATCAAAGACTCCTCAATCATTTTCTGTTAGTGATTTTTTGAGAATACAAGTATCTTAATTTAGTCTATCGTCTAACAGTGTTGGCTTCCTTAGTATCAAGAATGGTAAGGTAACAGCAAGGGGACCCTTATGGCACCTTGTCACTTTACGCTAAAGGTATTGAATCTTGCATGCCAGTCTTTGGGTATGCCTACACAATGATATACAAGTGGTGCATTGTTTTCAAACAGTCAGGCTGAATTACATGCATGATACACATAGTGTTCATAAAAAGGTAAATTACAGTATAGCCGGGCATATCAGGCTTGTCTATACCTGTCTCTGATCTTCTGTTGCTCAGTAGAGAATTGCAAAAGTTCTGTAGGAGTGCCCTTGGAAGAGTTGCAGTATTAACAAACAACAGGAGAAACCCGTAACCCCAGTTGAGACCTCGGTGAGTATAATATCATACAAGAATGTCTCAATAGGGGTCAATGAGAATTACAATTTAGAAAGTAAATTAATTGCACGAAACACGTACTCCCATTTTTAAGTTTCAATGTAATTATATTAACAAAAAAGAAGAAAGGGATCAATATATACTTTACAATGAATAAGAAGTAGCATCAACCATGCTTTAAAGGTGCAAGGTGAACACGTTGTGCTTGGGAAAAAAGTGTTTTAAACGGCGCAAGTGGAACACATAAGAAATAGAAATCAGCGTTTTCTTAAGGAAATATTTGAAAAGAGTAATATGCATGAACATTTACTTTATAATACGACAATGAAAAAATCATGACATAATTAACAATCCCATTTAGGCTAATACAAGTCAACGGCGTTTCGACCTTCATAACTTGAGTTCATCATCAGGACTAGGGAACACACAAAAGGAGATTGCTGCCTAGCGGGGAATAAAGACAGATTTACCCCTACCAATGAATAAATGTAAAATAATGTATAAAAATATGGGGTACGTGTTTGGAGGTACCTGAAGAGAATCCAAGGCACCTGGGGACAAGGAAAAGAGAAAAGTGCTACATTAGCCACCACTAGCAAAACTCAGGAGAAGCAGCCTCCTATGTGGCCAGAAAAAGTATGGCCAATACACTCACGTTCGAGAAACTGCAGAAGTGAATTTGTCAAGAGCTGGGCCAGCACTGCTGGTCACCAGGGAGGAGGGTCCACAAGTTGTTCTTCATGGTGCGATAATTAGTCAAGGATGAACTTTATTCACAGGATTGTAGATAACAAAAAGAGAACAGCCCATTCAGATGACAGCGGTGGAAAAACTCAATAAATCCAGAATAGACCAGTAGGGACTCACCCAATGGTACGGGGAACATTCATATATCGTCAAGTTTAGGGATATAAAGGAATGCCAACCGATCAGAAATTAATCTAAAAAGAATAATGTACAGTGAAGGTTACCGGCGCATGCGCTGTTAATAGTGGCTGCACTGTCCCAAGTGTTCTTAGTAATCCTGTAGACAGGGGAGAAGGTGCTTGATTGACTGCTCGGAGCAACATGCTTGGGCGACAGGCTTGTAGGCCAGGAGCGCGCTCTCTGTACAGTAGGGCGCGTAAACTGATAATGAAGACACCAGTGTATACATGGGTACTGACTTGCCCTTTAGATGAGAGGAATAGAAGAGCTGGTGCATGAAAGCTCACGTAAATTTATAAGTGTAAAAACATGTATAGATAAAAGACGCTCCTATTATGTGTGGTGGGCGGCCTTACCTGGTGGTATTTAAAAATTAATGTCTTTCCCGCTGGACCACAACACGGGGGAGGGAGCGGAGCCAACCATGACCCGTCTCCCTTGTGCTTGCCGGCGCAGAAGCTAATAGCGCTGGCCGTGCTCCATAATTATCTGATCACACTCCAGGGCAGGCAGCTCAAAGGGCAGGAGGCGATAGGCGTGACTAAAACCAGCTAAAGCACAGTAGTGCACTCACCCAAGTATTTGGCGTAGGGCTATTCACTCGCGTGTCCCGAGTGAATCGGGAACACCGCGTCTACACGAGTAATGGGGCAATTGAATGCTGGGATTGAATAATCACTTGAACGTGAGGGGTTCCAGGAGTGGGGTATTACAACGTGCCCCTGGGGCACTGGAAGGAGAACCACCGCATTGAATACAGCCTGCCCTGAACGGGTTTGCGGACTCTGATCGACCCAATCAGTATTTGTGAGGGTGAAATGAATCAAAAACATAAGCATATGCATGTCCACACTTTTCTAAAAAGATTGAAACATTTATAACAGAAAGACATTCAAAATGATTAAAATAGAGGTATATGTACATTGATGAAGAGAAATCAGGGACCCTCCCTTGGTAGTGAAGTGCAGGCATGTTATGGGACTGGACACAGTCCAAAGAAGAAGGACATTTTAGGTAGAAACCTTATTATTCCATTCATCTATGGCGTTTAAGCCATTGTCAACAGAATTACAGCGTGTAATCCAGTGACATTCACATCGTAACAGTAGCTGGGCCAAATCGCCACCGCGTATTGGCAAGGTGGGTTGTTCTATCACTTGCCACACTAAGTCATTTTCAGTGTGGCTATATGCTTTAAAGAGGGCATTTCCCACTTGGCATCTGATTCTGTTTTGTATAATGAGATCTTTGACCAACTGAGTTGTTTGCCCGATATAAAGCAGGTCGCAGGGTCAGTGGATCGCTTAAATCACATTGGAAGATCTACAATTACTCAACTGTTTCAAGTTGTATCTCTGGGTACCTGTTATGAATGTTTTGGTATTGATGGTTTGCACACACACCGTGTAGTTTTGGCATTTGTAGCCGCCAATAACGGGTGGTAACCCCCATGTGGCAGTGATGGAATCCCTTGTTTTGGATTTGGGAGTCCATGTGATGGCATGAGTTAAGTGATCACCCAAGTTGTTGCCTCTCCTGTAGGTAAATAGAGGTGGGTCTACAAAACTTGGTTGGGTACGTAAAACATTCCAATTCTTTTTGATTATCTTACTGATTTTGTTGCTAGCCGGGCAAAACGTAGATACATAAAGTATACGTTTATTCCTAGTTCTAGTCCTGGGTGTAAGGAGTGTTTCTCTAGGACAATACCATGCTTTTTTGAGCGAGAGTGATACCAGACGTCTTAGGTAGCCTCGAGTAATCAGTTTATCTTTTAGTACAGCAGCCTGTCTGAAGTAATCCTTCCTCCACTTGCAATTTCTGCAAAGATGCAGACATAGTTTATAGGGTAGTCCATCTTTGAGACCCCTAGGGTGATTACTGGTTTACAGAAGCAAAGTATTGCGTTCTGTGGGTTTTCTAAAGAGGGATGTTCCTATTTGTCCATCATCAGTTTGTAGAGACCGGTCCAAAAATGGGAGATTATTGCTTTTGGCTTCATAAGTGAACCTTAGATGAGGTTGGTTAGTGTTGAGCCAATTGACAAATAGTTCCAGTAAGTCTTCCCCACCCTTCCAGATCAGTAGGACGTCATCTGTGTAACGCTGCCAAATTGAGATTTGATCATAGGAAGGATTGTCCTGTGAGAGAATGATATTTTTCTCCAAATTGTCCACATACAGAATGGCAAAATTGGGGGTA
Source organism: Calotriton arnoldi (assembly GCA_963921515.1). Lineage (NCBI taxonomy): Eukaryota > Metazoa > Chordata > Amphibia > Caudata > Salamandridae > Calotriton > Calotriton arnoldi. The sequence goes on from CAWUFW010009867.1 coordinate 457,696, forward strand.
AAGCAAGCGCCCATTGATACTCGTTTCTTTTGGAGGTAGAAGGCATCCTTGTATAAAAAATAGTAATGTTGTAGAGCTATTTGTACTAGTTCCATAATGAAATCTGTGGGGATGCACGTGGGTTGTGGTCTGGTATTCAGGAGGTCCCTTATGACTTTCATGCCTTTTATCTGTGGAATATTGGTGTATAAAGACTCTATATCTACTCCAACCGAAGAGATCTGTGGTGGGGTCAAATTGCCTGTCTTCAACTTGGCAAATCAGATCCATACTGTCACGAATAAAAGTATTCGTGAGCGGCACAAATTCCTTAATTTTAGAGCACTATATTTGCCCAGCGGCTCAAGGACCGATCCACATCCAGAAACAGTGGGTCTTCCAGGAGGGTTTTGTAATTCTTTGTGGTTTTTTTGGGAGGGCGTACAACGCCGGTGTGCGTGGACACTTATTATTCAAGAACATGCATTCTTTTCTCTCAGGATGATGTCTTGTTCTAACGCCCAGTTAGTGACTTGGGCAATCTGATTCTGAATTTCAGGTAACAGGTCTTGAGAGTAACTGACAATAATGGTCCGTATTGGACATTTGTCTCTCAATTTCCATACTGTATTTTATTGAGTCCATAATTACTATTCCTCCACCCTGGTCAGCTGAATTAATAGTCAGATTCTTGTTGGTTTTTAGGGATTCAATAGCTGGTTTCTCTCAGAATGGCAAATTTTAAGGAACAAATTCAAAGTCTCACTTCAATTATGAAATTTCTTCTAGGACCACTCTTTCGAAAGCCAAAATATCAGGTGGCGTGGAGGTGGAAAGGGGGTGGATGTGGATGGTGGGTGAAAAGGAGACCCATATGAATTAACGTTCTCAAGACTATTGGCAAAGAATTGACGTAATCTGATATGTCTGAAAAATTTCAGAAGGTCCTCCTGAAGCTCAAAAAAAGTTACTGCCTACTGTAGGAACAAACGACAATCCTTTACTTACTAGATTAATTTCTTGGGAAGACAGGTTGTGGCTTGGAAGATTGAAAATGGGTATGGTAATAGTTTTTAGAAGTGTTCATTGAAATGGAACAGTCTATTGTGGGTAGCCCCATTGGTAAAATTTGCCTCTGGTTTGTCGTACCCTGGGTACTCGTTTTGATAATTTGCGCAATCCCTGCCTCTGCAGAGGCCTCTTGGTAAAAACGTATTGGCTGAAGAGTTTGTCTATGGAGATGGGGGTTATACTGGTACACTCCCATGGATCAGACTCATCTGCTGAGGTGTTAGAGGAGTCGGAGAATGTAACTGCCTAGTGATTTTTGAATCTACCCCACTGACGACCTCTTGGAGTGTGATGTGTGGTGTTGTAAAACTCGTCACTGAGATATGGATATACTTTCTCTTTGCTGAAGTATTTGATGTCCTTTTGTATTTTATTTATTTTCTTGTTTTGTTCAAATGTGTTAAATGTAGAAATGGTATTATTTAACTTGTCTAGCTAGTTTTTTGTGTCTGTCAATGTGTCACTTTCCAGAATTAATTTCTCTAATTCTGCAATGTCTGGCAGTTTTCTTTGGCTGTGCTCCAAAGCAGTATCAATGTCCATGACCATCCAATGACGGGAATAAGTGGTCGCTAGGTGACTGTACCATTTACAAAATTTAGGCTAGTTTGCAAAAATAGCAGGTTTGTTTTACTAATGTGGAGACGAACAGGAATAACCCCGGCTTTTAAATATTCTTTCAGCATACGGGCATGGAGACTTGTCCAGATTTGTTTTTTCTTAATTTCTCAAATATATCTGATAAGACCCATGAGGTGTTAGTTGCAGGTGTCGAGGTTTTGGACAGAAGGGATGTACCACTAAGTATCCTATTGATATATTCGTCTGAGTAGCTAGGGGCTTAGAAGAGTTGCGAGCAGGAGTTTTTCTCATTACAGGGTGTTGCAGGTAGCAGCTCTGTCCAGGTGGAGATTTCGTTTGCCCTGAAAACCAGTTTGGTACAGGACTGATGTGGGTGGTGTATGGTCTGATTTACCTGCACTTTGCATGCATCTGACACCAAGACAGTTTAAGAACAACAGTACACATCATAGTATTGGTATCAATAGTAACACCTAGCCGGTTACTCTTTAAACCTAATCTTCTCTCACTGTTTGATTGCTTTCACCTGTTTGCACTCATTGAGGATCCATTCTGCAAGTTGGTTTTGAAGCATCTTATTAGCATTCACTTGCAGTTGTAGGACACAGAGTTACCTCTAAATCTGACATCTTGTTTCTTGGTGCACTTAGCAGTTTTTTTTAAACTGCACCACTTACTTTTTAATGTATTGTTCAGTTTTGAACACACTCATGACCTTACAATATTCAGTTCATGTTGGCATATTACTGAATTCTAATAAAGCACCGCCCTGTATAACATACACACCATGGGTCACTGGGTTGGGGTGGATTACAGTACAACACTCCTCATTTGCTTCTGTTAGATTTGCATGGCTACTTCGATAATACAATGAACCAGTGAATCAGTAATCACAGTGGTCTGATTTGGGAGCAGGTTTGAGCAATCAAGCTTGCTGGTCCAGCAGTATTCAGTGTACACCCTGTTCTGTTCCTATTCTGTCTCAAAATTCTTCTTATGCCACTGAGCATTTATAGAGATTAGACTGCCACTGAGTTCACTAAATAGTAGCACTGACCTCCAAATCAGCACCATAGTTGCGTCAATAAACTTTTGATCAGACGTTTCAGCCTTATGTCTCGGCATTAGCCCCAAAAAGCATGGTTTTGGCTTGCAAAGATTCAAACTTCCTGTGGGTTCTGAGACCTGGTGCTATATCACCCATCAACAACTCTGAAGTGCAGGACACTCCCGCACTTTACGTAACAGACATGAGCTACCTCCTGGTACAAGTTGTGCAAGCACCCAGGGTTCTGGTAAGTGCAGTGTAGTAATTGCATTGGTTTAACATGAATGTCTTGTTTCTGAACACTTGAGCCATTCCCCTTCTGTGAGGTCCTCTCCCAGATCTGTCTCCAGTTTACTTTTCTGGGTATGCCGCATAGCCCTATACAACAGGTAACCTGGTTGGGACAGGGTCCTCCAGTTAGCAACTCCTGCAAGACCAGCGTCCATCTTCAGTTCTTGGGATTTGTAGTCTCATGTTAGCTGGAACGCTCTCATTAGAAAGGCATGCATGAGGAATGGTCCTGCTTGGATATCATACTCATTCTCTAAGGTCGTTGAAGGATCCTATTTCTCCAGCAATATAAAGATGCCCAACATAATGATTGCTGCACAATTTGCTGTGCTTGCCACTCTCCTCAACCTAGAAAGACACCTCAGTGATAACTCAGAAGCATATATCATATGTGATAACACTTTTCAAATATCTGCTCTAGCAGTATTCGGCTGTGTAGAGCAGGTCCATGTAGGAGGTTTCCAGATCCCAGGTACCAGACAGGAATTCCCCAGCTGAAGCAGTGCCTAGTGCACTTCTGATATTCTAAAGCTCAGCATGTCCTGATGGGTCCAGCCACTTTATACCCTGCTGGAGCTGAGCCTCCAACTAGTAGGATTCAAAATCGGTTGTCCTCCGACCACCCCCTTACAACAGGTAAATACAATTTCTCTACGGCAGCCCTGTGCCTGCCTGATCCACAAATCTATTCCAAATCAATGTTTGGTTCCTGAAAAAAGAATTGCTTTAGTATCTGCGGCCATTTCCCAAAATAATACAACATGGGAGTTAGGAGCACCATTGCCGAGAATGCAGCCGTACACATGACGGATAGCGGTAGCGGCTGCCAAAATTCAGTGGATTATTTGCCCACTGTGAGCACCATAGTAAGGTTAGTGACCAGCACTTCCTCAAATCACATGTACTTTTGTATCCTGAAATACCGAAATGTGTGTTGCACCCTTATTAGACCCAACAACAATTCAGGAACCAGGCCCTCGATTCTGTCATGAGTCAGGAGAAAAGGACACGATTTGCTTCTATTCACTGATCAGCCAGATAGTGACCCAATAGACTCTAATTGTGACATCAATGGTAACTGGGGCAAACAGTGACTGGGAACACGGCTGTCGTGTTCCCCTCTCCTCTTCACTCGCCAAGGTTCCGATATTACTCCCTTAGTTCATACTCGTCCCGCATGACAAGCATACAAGAGCCTAATCATGCCATTATGTTCTTTCCAAACCCCATATGCTGCAAGACTTAAGAGGTAAAAGGCTTTCTCCATGCCTATGGAGGATGCTGTCCGATGAGCGCACCCACCTGAAATGTTATCAAGGACGTGATTGAAGCCTGTGCTATTTGTTGATGTGCTCCTACTAGGAACAAACGCTTTTGGTCAGTATGGTCCAACTCCAGGAATGCCTTCTGAATTTTACCTTCTCCATGACCTTGTTGTGGGAGGAAAAAAAAAATATATATATATATATCTATATCTCCCAGTTTACTTTCCGACGATGTAATTAGCTGTTCTGGATATCAGGTCGTTACCCTTTTCCTTGTTTTCATTTTTATCATTCGTTTTCTGTGGCATTGCTTACAATAAGATTTTAATAAAAAATAACCATGGCATCAATGACTTGCCAAGCCCAGACCTGTTGGTTTTGCCAGTGCTTGTACTTGCCTCTGGCAACCCTATGAGGCACAGAGTCTGGCGAGAGCCACAAAGGGTAATTTCCCAATTTATAAGGGAGTTAAAGTGTTTGTGGTTAGTCGGGCGTGACCTCGCCCGATGGTGAGTTCTGAGTCTCCAATTCAAAGCTGTGCGAGGTTCACAAGAGCTCTCCTGTGCTGCTTTGTCTACACTGCAGGAAGCAGGGCCGTGGCGTAAGTGTCCTCCCGCATTTGTTGTTGCATCTTAAACATGTCGGGGAATTTACAGTAACTGCGTAGCCAAGGTGGGTATAAACACAGGCACGGGTGACACCGCCATGTTGGGACGGCTTACGCCATAGCTGGGCTCCTAGCTCCCCCGAAAATAAAGTGCCAAAGAGTCGTGTGGGCGCTGAGCCGTGGCAGTGCTTGGGAAGCAGCAGCGCGAGTTTGCTACTATACTTGAAAGAGTGTTGCTATTTTTTAAAAAGAACACGTTGTGTCGAGAAGGCAATCTGCGAGGAAGTCGTGTAAAATGGCCTTTACATTTTGATTTGAATGGGGGTGACGTTGCAAGGCATTTGAACAGACGAAAGGAACATGTTCTTGTATTGGAAAGCAGCAGTTTTATGACTGCCCATCAGACACTAAGTGCACCGTATTTTGCTTTTGCGTGCTAACATGATTCAGTACTGGAGCCCCCTTTATGGTGACCAACTGGCATGGGTGCAAATTCAGGATGGTGAGTGTAAAAATTCAGGACAAAAATCCAGGACAGGAGGTCAAAATTCAAGACAATAGGTAAGTTTTACAGACACATCACAGGAGGTTGCGCAATAGTAAATTAGTAAGTAAATAGACAACCACTTAAGTACAAGTGCAAAGAAGTTTATATTAGGTTGAGACTTTGTGCACTTCATGGTTTTTCAGTATGCGCCCAGTTTTGAGCAATTGTGCAGGTCTTCTTGTGGTAACAAACCCCCCCCCCCCCCTTTCCAGCCTCCAAGGGAAACGCTCGCTGCCCGGTCTGGCCGGTCCGACCTTGCTACCACCCTCCAATGGTGACCCTCCTCGTCACATAGACCCTCTCTCGTGTGTATTTAATTTCTTTTATAGTGCTACTCACCCCGAGTAAGTAGGACAGGGTGTCGGAGTGCGTTACATCACACACACATTATATAGAGACAAAGACTCATATAAATGTGAAAGTCAATCTATAGGAACTGTACTTAAGATAATGGGGGTTACAAGTTGTAATAATTCTTTCATCCATCAGTCTTTCACCATTCATTCTGTCCGTCCATCTATGTGCCCATCAATATTCAACCATTTGCAAACCTATCCATCATCTATTCTTCCATCCATCCATTCCACTCATCCATCCCTCCATCCACCCTTTCACTCATCCATCCCTCCATTCATCCTTTCACCTTATCCATCCGTACACTCATTCATCCACTCTTCCACTCATCCATCCATCCATTCACTCATCCATCAGCCATCTACCCTTTCACCCATCCAGCCATCCTTTCACTTACTCATTCAAACCCAGTCACTCATCCTTCCACCCATTCACCCTTTCAGTTATCCATCCATCCTCCCTTTCTCTCTCAATCCCTCTTCCATTTAGCCATCCATCCACCCTTCCTTCTACTCATCCATTCATGAATCCATCCATTGACCCTATCACTCATCCATTCTTTCACTCATCCATCTATCCTTTCTCTCATCCATCCAGCCTTTCACTCCTTCACTCATCCATCCAGCCTTTCTCTCATCCATCCAGCCTTTCACCCCTTCACTCATCCATCCACCCTTTTACTCCTTCACTCATCTATCCACCCTTCTGTCCATCCACCCTCCCTTTCACTCACCCATCCATCCATTCACCCTTTCACTTATCAATTCATCAATCCATCCATCAGTTAACTCATCCATCCACCCATTAACTCACCTGTCATCCACCCTTTCACTCATCCATCCTTTTACCCGTCCATCTACCCTTTCACCCATACATCCATCTATTTACCTTTTCTCTCATCCATCCTTCCACTCACTCATCCGTCCATCCTTTCTCTCATTATCCATCCATTCACCCTTTCATTCATCCATTCACCCTTTCACTAATCCATCCAGCCATCCACCCATCCCTTCACTTACACACCTTTTCACATTAATTATGAGCTGAGCCTTTGTCTGCTGAGTTGCAGACAGAAGAGGCCCATCAAGGACTTCACCCCTGCTGTAGTTCCTAAGCATAGTGTGCCGCCCGACTGGTAATTTCCTGCTTCTGTCATTGCATCCAGATATATAACACAAGTAGTGTTACACCTACAAGCCAGAACTATTGGCTTTGTCAATGGTTGCTAGTTGCACAAAAAAAAAAAAAAAAGCAGCAACCATGGCCTTGTTGAATATAACATTGAAAATGCGTCCGTTTTAAAATGATGAGACAGTGAAAGACCCATAACCCTTTTTTTTTTTTTTTTAAACTTGTTTCACCACCTTTTCATGAACTGGATTCTCACCTAGCAGCATGGGCGTTTTTGATCATTTCTTCAACCTGACTGAATGTCCTGCCCTAGACCGAGGCAAGGAGGAGGCCCACCACATGCAGTAAGAGCACAGACTGGCCCATTGTCATTCTGTATGTGGCAATCAGCCGCAGACAGAATGACAATGGGCGGGGTGAGGCTGCTCTTGTGCTCAGAGGAGTGCGAGGTGGCCCCATCAGGGAGCTGAGGCTTCTGGCAGGGGAACAGTGATGTTCCCCAATGCCCAAAATTACGGACAAAAGGGGTCCGTAAAAGGGATCGTCACGGACAACGGACGTGAGATCCAAATTACGGACAGTCCGTGAAATTTACGGACTGTTGGTCACCCTAGCCCCCTTGTCAGCTAACACAGTTCATTCAGTACTGGAGCCCCCTTGTCAGCGAGCATAGTGCAGTACTGGAGCCCCCTTGTCAGCTAGCATAGTTCAGTACTGGAGCCCCTTGTCTGCTAGCATAGTTCAGTACTGGAACCCCCTTCTCAGCTAGCATAGTTTAGTACTGGAGCCCCCTTGTCAGCGAGGTTCAAAAAAATGGGGAGGTAGAGCTTTTTCCACCAATGCTGCTAAACTGTGGAATTCTCTTCCGGAAGAGCTTTCTGGTCAGGTGTCACACGCTCTCTTCTGGAAAGCATTGAAGACCTGGCTCTTCACACAGAGCTTGTCCTGAGCATTTCTACCCGGTCTACACCCGTTTGTCTCGCTCCGTAACAGCGCCTTGACGCCCTTGGGCTAAGTTAGCGCTATATAAATCCACTTTCATTCATTCATTTGAGTGGGAGTATGGAGAGAGTGCCTTGCTTTGGTTCAGTGGGACAAGTGGCGGGTTAGTTTGTCGCCTGTTGCCCTTAATTGTAATACCTCCTCTCCGTACATTAGTGAAACATATTTATTTGTAAAGAATTAACGGACCCACCGGAAAGTTACACACGCAGTCATAACCCGTAACCTTTCCAATTAATGTATGTAGGTGGTATTTGTAAAGCGTGAACCAAGGCAGCGGAGCGCCATATGGGCTCAATGACAAACATAAAGCCAACGTGTAGTTGGAGAGGTAGCTGGTTAGTGGATTGTTACTGCATTGAGATGTAATCTTCTTTAAAGTCTTCAACTCTTTCCTGAATTGGAGCCAGCGCTGGGTCAGTCATTATCAATAGGAGGATTATGTTCCAGATCCTGGCTACATAGATGGAAAAGACCTGATGTCTTGTTTTTTCTTTTGACAATTTTTAGTCTGCAGTCTGATGGTGGTCTGGCTGTTGGTGCGCCCACAGCCACCAGAGATGGTGAGCTTGTCCACAAGATAAGCCGAGGTACTAGTAACGGTGGCCTTGTAAACAATGAAACTGGTTTTGAAGAGGGTGCAGTCTGGCCAGGGAAGCCACTGTAGTTTCATCACCTCAGAAGTGATGTATTTGTATTGTTTCTGACCTGGGTGAGAAGTCATGTGGCATGTCTGATGCTCTTAAGGGTGCCAGTGTTTATCTGGGAGACCGTGGAGCAGGGTGTCACCACCGTCCAGATGCGAGAGCAGGAGTTGCTGAACAGTTCTGAAATCACTTTCTTGAAGAAATGGTTTGTGTGTGTATAGCAGTGTCTCGCACTGTTTGTGCGTTTGTGTCTAGTAGTGTGAATGTGTCTATGCTTGTGTTTAGCAGTGTGTTTGTGTGCGCCTTTGAAATTTAACAGTGTATGTATGTTTAGCAGTGTGTGTCTCTTTCTTGCAATATCTATATGTGTTTTTAGTGATGTGTGTGTGTCTCTCTAGGAGTGTGTATGTGTCTGTGCCTGAGTAGGTCTAGCAGTGTGTGTCTGTGCCTGTATATGTTTAGCACCATATATGTCTCTGTCCAAGTGTGTGCATGTGTGTCTAGCAGTGTGTATGTGCCTATATGTATAGTAGTGTGTGTGTGCGCCTGCATGTGTGTTTAACGTGTAAGTGTCTAACAGTGTGTATGTGCCTGTATGTGTAGCAGTGTGCTCCTGTACGGGTGTAGCAGTTTGTCTTGGTCTGTGCCTGTGTGTCCAGCTGTGTATTTGTGTCTGTATGTGTGTCTATCAGTGTGCCAGTGTGTGTGTCTAGAAGTATATGTGCACCTGTGTGTCTAGCTGTGTATGTGGGTGTCTATAGCACTGTGTACGTATCTGTGCCTGTGTGTGTTGAGCAGTGTGTATGCATGTGTCCAGCAGTGTGTGCGTGCCTAGCAGCCCATATTGGATAATTGCTCCCCCCTTCACCCCTCAATAAATCATAGTGAACTGAATAAATAAACAAATGGTCCAACGAGTTGCAGTGTTTGTCATAAAAGTTGTTTTAAACTGAGACATCGTAGGATGCACCGAGACCTCGTCAAAGATTAGGAGCCCAGAGCTCAAGATCTTTCACATTTATATATTTCTGTGCAGTGTCCATCTCCGCTAAAAATATCACTGATTTTGAAGCCAAAGAAGGCGATTAGTTGATTTCTGTTGAGGCACAAAAACCACATATTGAATCCAATTACCAGTAAAATAACATTTCAACATGAAAAAAAATGTTTCTTATTGAACTTTTTGGGTTGAAGAAGTGCAATAAATTGATATGACATTGTGAACTTGTTCTGGACTAGGACATGAAAATGATACATTGCAAAAAAACACAAGACACAGGCAAAAAAGTTTTATGAAAAAGTGCTATGCTGCAACTAGCACTGGCCGCATTATAGTTTTTTTTCCCCGTATGGTGGGTGAAGGGGGGGCAACACAGACAACAGGAGGGTGGAAGCTGGGAGGGAAGATGATAAAAAAAAATAGTACCTGAATCAAAGCGGGAGTTGGCAGAAGGACTCTAATGAAGATGAAGCTATCAGTACTTGATCCATGCTCCACAGGTAAGAAGAGGACGTGAGCTGGCAGGTGCTGGCTAATTTGGAGCAGCAAATAAAGAGTGACAATGAAGTCAACGAATGGTGGGGTGGGCTCCAAGCCCCTTGTTGTATACAATATCTCTTGCAAACAAGGGCGCATGTGCTGTCGCAGGCTAGACCTAAAAGTGGGGCAAAACATTCCACTTGTTGTGTTCTTCAAGTGTGATGGGCTTTCCTAGAAGCCTTGTTCAACATGTTTCCACTAAGATGTCATCTCTAGTAGTAAGAGTTAGAAATGGTTAACTAGTTGTCAATAAGGACATATAGCCCTATTGTTTTTAATGTCTTGCATTTTTCTTGATTCTTTTGCTTTTTGTTGGCTTTGTTTGGCTCTACTGGTAAGAATTTGTACTAATCTGATCGAATATTTTTCTGACCTGATGCTAATCATTTTTTCATTAAATGTTGATTTGCCTTTTGTAACACTCTTTAGCTGTTCTGGCCTTAAGTGCATCTGTAAAACCTAAACGTAAATTTGACAATAAAAAAATTGTAGAAACATGACATCATTAAAAACCTTCAGTAAGTGTGACCACTGGGGCCGAACAGTCTCGTATGTAAATCAGTAATAAGGCTGAGAAGAAAGTGAACATTTACAGCCATAAAGCGAAAAAACAACAAGAACTTATTTTTGTCATCAATGTCAATCTCAGTTTTTCATGTCCCAGAAAAAAACGCCTTCCTTATGAAATGGTGGTGAAGGAAATAGAGACCCTATTAAATAGTTTTGCATCTCCAATTCGGATGATACCTGGTTTAACCTAGTGCCTGAGCCAGGTGAGCGTTTTATTTTGTCAAGCATCCCATTGTTTGGGTCTGTGTATTTTTGAAACGTTGGTGATAATAACACTATGAATGTTGATATACAAATTATAATTTTCTTAATATCTGACTGGCACCATTTCGCTCTTGAATTTTATGTTTCCAGGCAGGAGGCAGCTATCCAGGTTGCTTGAAGGTACATTTGGTTTGAGACTTTAGTGTGAGGTTGCAGTCACTGGACCCATGTTCGCCTGGGGAATTAGGCATTTTTAAAGACTGTTAGATCAGCTTAGCTTTGGTCCTTCGAATATGTGTTTTTTCAGGCAGGGATGGAGTCTTCCTAATCTGAGGACAGGTATTTCTGATGCTTTTCAGTCTGAACTAGGAAGGATATCATCGAGAGTCCTTTGCCTTTTTTGTATGACCTCCACCATGTCAGATTGGTCTCTGCGTCTTTTGACTTGTTTGTCCTCTTCATGTGTGGTGCAGTAAACTACCTTTTCTTTTTCAAACACCAAGCAATAGCTCTTTTTTAGATTATCACATTGTATTGTTGATTTGTTGAGTTCTGAGCTTCTAGCCACACAATACCTCACGTGTAAGACATGGACTGATAGACGTTGCTACCCTAGGGGTAAAGAGCTACATGGGTGTTCTTGGTGCTCAGTTTTGAGCTCAATTGCAAGGTTAAGCCCTGTGCCACCAGTGGCAAACGTCTGTGATTGACAAAATAGGAGACCAGTAACCCCTGTCTGCCCAGGGACACCTGCAAAAGTTCCCACACTCTCCATTTGTTCAAAGGCTATTCCCTTTGGTTTTGTTTCACCAGTGAACTTGTAGGACACCTCTTAGAAGGGAAGTTACTTAAGCTGGCATTGACGTTATCATTGTAGTGGCTTTCAGTGCCCAAATGAGTTTGGAGTGTGGAATCTTTTGCTCATCTGTAAAAAGGATGAATAACTCTGCACATGATACGTTTTGTGTTACGCTACTCTGTTTCTGTGCAAATGCTGCATTGTGGTGTGACCTTGACTCTTCCAACACCCTGCCCTAGGGAGTTGAGTGCTGTAGGGATTGCTTGTTCATTGGATTGGTTGTGAAAGTAGGGTGAGAGTGGCAGTTGCAGTTGTTGCTCTGGGGCGTACGTTTGCAGCTGCCCCAGGAACAAACCTCATAACACTGCTCCTGGCGCCATTCTGCATACGGAGTAAGAGCAACCTAATATGTCCACATGAAATTGGGTATAAATGTAGCAACTGAAAGCAGGTGTTCACTTGGAACTCATTTATAAACCCATTCTGATTACACAGACGTCTGGGCAGACTTAATCTGTATAAGAAAATGTATAATAAAACAGGCAATTCTGTAAATGCTTCATCTCTTTTCTAATTGAAGTGGTGAACAAGCAACCAGCATCTCTTTATCTGGTTATCCAATTTGATTCAGCCAAATCAAAATTAATTCAAGCCACACATTATAAAATATTCTTCTAACAGGCGATTAGTACGTGGAGAGACAGAAGAAATCAGTTTATACGAGCAATGAAGTTGCACCACTCCTCCATTGTGTGCAATCCATTGCTTATTGAGTCACACTTGACTATCCATTTGCATTCCAGTCTTTGGAGGATGTGCGACATGTCTCCACCTCTGGGCGAGAGATAAGCTTTTTCAATGACTTGCCACTTGATGTCGTCTGCTGTATGGTGCTTGTCCATGCAGTGGGAGACAAAGGGAGCTGTCAGAATCAGGCAACGGATCCTGCCTCTGTGTTGTGATATTCTGGCCTTGATAAGCTTTGATGTCTGCCCTACATAGATATACTGCACAGGTGCCAAATACAGTAAATTGCATTTGTAGACACACAGTTAGTGTGGTGTTGTACAGTAGTGTGCATATGACCATGCGTGAAGGTCTTAGTGTTTGGAGTATTCTGGCATGTAACACAGTTCCCACATTTGTAGACCTGTGCTTGCTAAGCCTTGGTCTACAACGAATGAATTAGACCACACTCAGCGATACAACCAGAATGTACCCTTGCATTATTTTTGATTCACCGAATATTTTTTACATCCCATCACTAATCATTCATACCTTCTCAGTCCCCCAGGGTTATCCTTCAGTCCTGATAAGACCCTTGCATCCGTCAATCGGGTCGAAACGGCATTGACAAAAACAAAGAGACAGGCCATAGTTATGTGCATGGAACACATTGTGTATTTATACTCTGTGGCTTATTTGTGAAAGGACTGGCTGTCTCCTCAGAGAAACCAATTTACTGATTATGCTCACTTAATTGGTCACTTTGCTCCTTTTCTGGTTCTGGTTTTTCCACTTGGGGTGCTTCTTAAAACCTTCTCACCATTCACTTCATTATAAATGTTATAATAATCTTTTATAATGTGTGGCTTGAAAGAAATTTCGATTCGGCTGAATTAAATTGGATAACGAGATAATGAGATATCACTTCAATTTGAAAAAAGATTACAAAGAATGTGTTTATAAATGAGTTCCAAGTGAACACCTGTTTTCAGTTGCTACCATTCTACATACAGCACATCTCCTCTCTTATGGTTGGCTGAACCTTTGCCATCTCAGTGGTGTACTTATGCTCTTAGGGTTACAATGTAATCCTTACAAACCATCTACCTGGATAAGCGTTTGCTCCCCTGCTTCACAGCTAAAAAAAGTTCTAGGTACATCTCACCTTTCACCAACAGTCAGTACACATAGACCTATCTCCAGATGCCGTCAAACACAACATACCTCCAGATCAGCACACTTATGGATCATGCTACTGAAATGTGCAAGTAACAAGCACACATACACTTGAAATGGCTACATTGCCACATAATAAGTAAAGAGGGGAGAGGAGTTGGCCTAACGGCTAGGGCGGTCGACCTCGAATCTGGGGAACTGGGTTCGAGTCTCTGCAATGACGCTGAACAGCCTGTGATTCTGGGCAAATCACTTAATCTCTCCGTGCCTAACAAAAATGAATGTGTCCTTATGTAATGCAACTGGTGCTATGTAAAAGCGCTCTGATACCCGATTCGGGTCAAGTTCGCGCTATATAAAACTCTGTAAAAAAAAAAAAAAAAAGATGCCTTCCAACTTGTCAACCACTTGTAACTGAGCAATTGAAAGCCGTACACCTGCAGAACAAAACAAGTAGCTATGTCGTTTTGGCACACACAAGCATTCACATAATGCATTAAACACATCCATAACAGGATCCGGCAGAGCACTTCCAATATAACTGATCACTAAACAGAGCTCTAATGTGGAACTCTGCAGACTGTTCTCCAGAATGATTCAACCCTAAAACAGTAAGAAACACGATTGAACACAATTTCAACATACCAGTTTTCCTCCAGTCAATAAGAATGGCAAAATGGTAGAGGGCGTCCAGTTTCCCAAGTGGTGGGAATGAGAGCTGACTTAGCATTGTCTTCAAAATTTCTTCCTATCGGTTTTCGTTATTTGTCTCGGTTCTGTGGAGTCATTGGGTAAATTCATTAAACGAGAACATAACCTCCTACTTGTTTCTCGCTACCTAATACCAATTTATAACAATATTAAAGTTGTTTTGTTGATGCCAGCTAAGAGACAGAAGGTTGTTACTTCGTATTGTTGAGCCATACAACTTATACATGTCACATAACGTCATAGGTATCCATGTTTGTGGAGTCTGGGCAGGAAGTATTCCTGTATCTCCCTAGTACATCACACATTTGTTTGTAGGGTTGTTCAGAAGCTCCTGGCCTTGTTTTACTTCCACTGTATGCAGTTTTCATTTCTGATAGATTTTTGAACAGCTGTGCAAGGAAGGTAACGAGTTAAAAAATGGCGTGGTTAATTAATATTTTTACCTCATTAGAGGTATAGTAAACAAAATCCCAATGTTATTGAGAATGTGTGCTTTCATATCAATTTGCCTGCCCACTATTTTCTTCCGGTAAGATAATTTCTCTCTTGTTAGAACCATATTTGGCTCACTCGTTTAATTAGGGGGCCATCTGCATACACATTTAGAATATAATTATTGCGAATGTTATTATGCAGGCCCATTCAGGATCCTCTCTCTTTTGAAACTCCATAATCTGGTGTTTGATGTAGTGTCAACAGATTTGTCTCTTTGTGGTTTACAGACAGCGCCATCTCTGTTCCATTAGTCTGGTCTCTTATTTTTAATTAAATCTTTCCAGGCATACTGAAATGCACAGGTATGCTTACGTTTTGCTATCAAGTGGTGTTGGAATTATTAGGGATCAAACACTTTGAATTGCTGGGTTTAAAGATGTGGAAGCAGGAGGCACAGAAGTTATATTCAAGAGAGTGCTGCATTAATGTGAGCTTGTGCCATAATGATTTTCATGTCATTGGTGACTCTTTTTTTTATGCGAGACAAAAGCTCAATTACCTACCAGCAGCATAAAGATTGTAAATTTGACTTTTCTTGCCCTCAAAATGGATGCGTTCATAAGAGGTTCTGCTTCTGAGAGTTCCAAGGCGACTACACCAAAGCAGGTAGATTGCAGAGGGAAATTTTACTAGAGCCACAGCTTTGAATTGGGTGTGCCATATTGTAGCATTGGTTTGGCGACCAGCTTGTGTGGCCCTTTTGAAGAGTCCGTTTTAAATCTTGCTTACTTCTTTATACTCTGTTTTTGCGGATAGCTGTCTTCAGTATTTAATCCTGAACTGAATCAATTAACTCCTGAGTATTAAGTTGATGAGCGCATCTTTACTTGGCTTACCAAAAGAAAACTGCTGTACAGCACAACATAGCATTTAAAAATAATATTCAAGTGGAACTATTTTGCCCCTTATTTTTGTAACTCAGTGTTACAAGTTAATCTCGCAGTAGAAACACTAGAGCATATATTTCACTTATATGTTTTTTCATTGTCAAGATTGGCTCAAAGTTGGTGAGCACGTATAGATTCCCGTGGGATTCTCCGGGATCTAAAACTCGATTTTCTAGACTGTTTGCTTTCATCCTTCTTTCCGGGAGCCTGAGGCGATCTCAGTGCAGTTTCAAAATGTATTTGGTTTTGCTGCCTGCTTTTCCTTTTGAACCTCTGTGTGATTTGAAGCATCGGGTTTTGAAAATGTTTTCCTGTTTATTTTTTCAGATCTGCAAGAAAGGTTAATGATTTCTAGACCTTGTTTTTCTTAAATCTCAGTTTTCCTTATGGCAATCTGTTATTGGAACTCTGCCCACATCCTTCCCTGGGATTCTAGGGTCAAGAAATAACCTATGTTATGTCTTTTTTTTTCCGGAGTTTCCTCCAAGCACCAATTTTTCTAACCCTCAGGTGGCCATTGTTCATTTGTACTACGCCATTAAGGTACATTATTTGCCTGAATAAATTCATTCTTACTCTTTTAGAGCTAAAGCTAATTTTCGGCATTTCAAAATTATGCCCCTTTCTAAAATACTTTAACGTTATTTTAGTAAAGTATCTATGGTTTCAAAGTCTGAGCTTGTACTTATACTAAGTACCCACAGCATATGATCAAATGCAGTCTTCTTACAAAGAACGTTGCTCCTCTAGCTCCTGGTTATACTTAGATCTTCGTCTTTTAAAAGCAGTTGCTTCTACGCCCTTGCTTCCATACCGGAAATCTCTCTGTGTAGGTTTGTGCATCTCCATCAGCTGCTAGCCATTTCAGGTGCTATTCACAACACAGCTTTTGCCTCCCAATTTCATTTTTGCACTTGAATGCTTCACAGTAGCCAACCTATAGAGAGAAATGTGTAGCAAATCAGCATGTCTTCCTGCATTCCTTTATTCATACAGGACGATGATCAGACTGCAACAGTGGTTCTTTCTGACCCACTTGAATTCTTTACCTCCTCACCACCCTCTTTCTTCGCTTAAAAGACATGTTTTTAGCTGTAGCTCCTACAGTACTCTTCCATCTGTTTTCACCACCTTTGCATAGCCATGCCAAAATGCTAAATCTCCCTTGCTTCATGCCATCTAGCCTGAGAGGTAGCCAGGAAGAAGTGCAGGAACCCCAACATCCCCTCTGAAAGACTCTGATGGCATTCCACTTGCGCCAGTGAATGCCTAAGATACATCTATGTAAACACACTAAAAATGTAAGTGATAAAATAAGACAGTATGCTATAAGATTTTTCCTCTGTCCACCCAGCAAAGATGTATAACACACTCTCAGAACTTAATACTTAAAAGGAGGGGGGGGGGAGGGGCGGGGGTCCTCAATAGTTTAAGTAGCTAGAAATCCCCATGTCTCCTGAAATAAGTTGAACATGCACCACTTCTAGGCTCCGTGCCTTGAGGCAGATAGGTTCTCGGTGTTGCACACAAGGCTTCTCGACCACTTCTATATAATCAGAAAGAGGATAGCTTGAAAGAGACTGAGAGTTGTATCTTTTTGATGCAACTAAAATGATCTGCTTAAGAGCAAAGACCGTATCATTTTTGAGGTAGGTCCTTACCTTTCATTTGCTTGCATTCTGTAGGTTTCCCTAGTTTGCCTAAGCGCCTTACCAGAACAGCAAAATAAAATAAATTTGCTGCCTTTTTCTTGACTAACTCTCTATTATATTGTAGACTAATGAACTACTGCTTGCTTCTGGATACTGTATAAAAAAATGCATTGAATTAAGTAAGGATTTGCTAGCAGTGCTACTAAATCGGCATGTCCTTTTATCTCTGGGTAGATGAAACCATCTACTGAATCTAAAATGTTAAAAAGTTGTTATCATTCAGAGCCTGAATTAAATCCATGTAGGCAATAGTTTTATTTACACCATAGGCAGACCAATAATTACATTAGAAGATCGTGTTAACCGTTGGCAGTTAAAGATATAATTATGCAATATATATTTTGCTTTTTTTTTTTAGATTACGATTGACTGTGGCTACTGTCCAGCAGCAAAACATCCTACCGAAAAAAAAATGATGCATGCAAAGCAAAATATCCATATCTAGAATATTTCCACAATCTAGTTTTAAACGTCTTCATTGATTAATCTAGGAAGTGAGATTATGGATGACTGAGTCATAGTTAAGTATCAACGTAATGCCTGTGGCAAGAAGGTGATTCAGATAGTCATAGCGGCATGTATGCTTATATGTTGATGGTATTTATACAGTACAGACCTAGTCAAAAGGCTTCGGAGTGCTGTACATGGTCAAAGACAAGCAAAAAGTCAACAAGTAATAGGTGAGGAAGCTGGTTTGTTGATGGTGAATGCATTGTAAAGAAGTATTCTTTAAAGAGGAGAGTCTTCATCTCTGTCCTAAATAGAAGAAGCGTTTGCGCTTTACTGATGGATACAGGGATATTGTTCCCAATTCCCAGTGCATAGATGGAAAAGATCTGCTTTCTAGTTAATTTCTTTTTTACACTTCTTAATCTGATGGTGTCCTCGATGTGGGTGTACCGAGAACCACCAGAGATGGTGAGCCTGGCTACTAGGTAAGCAGGGGTGCTGGTCTGAATGGCTTTGTAAATGATACAGCCAGTTTTGAAGATGGTGCGGGCAGGCAAGAAGGGAGTTGATGTGATCATATTTCCTTAGGACCTGGATGAGACATGCTGCGGGCATGTAGAATGCCTTTAAGGGGAGCCAGTCTCAGGTCTAGGAGGCCATGAAGCGGGGCGTTACTTTCATCCAGGTGCAGGAGTGCGAGAGCTTGGACAGCAGTTCTGCAGTCCCTTTTTGGAAGAAAACATTTGACTTTCTTTAGAAAAGAGAGCAGTTACCAGGCAGTCTTTGGGTTTTGTTTTGGCAATGTGTTTCTTGAGGGCGAGGTTGATGTCCAGGGTTAATCCAAGTTACTTGGCCTTTGGTGAACATTGGCGTTTGATGCTGTCCAGGTTCCTGCCGTTGAGACCGGTTTGTACAGTTTCTTGTTGTTCTTTGCAAATAACAGGAATTTTGTCTTGGTTGAGTTGTGCTTTAGGTAGGCACTGAACTTCCAGGTCTGTATGAGGTCCAGGCAATGTTTGAGGTACTGGATGTTTGAAGCATAAGACATCAATTAAGTGGCTCGATTAAAGGTCGGTAAATTAGAGCCACAAGTGGATTTTGTGCCTTATTAGGTGCTCAATCTGTACCATTACTCCATAAGTAGAAACAGGAGAACTATTGAATTTTAGACTCTAATTAAATGCCTACAAATGTTATCTCCTATTTCCTGTTGATCTAGCTAGGCCAGTAGTAAGAATCTGGATTGCGTTGGCATCTCGGAAGGGTGTGGGCATAAGAATAGGTAGCTGATTAGCAATGAGTAAATTTGTATGTGTTCATCATCTTGAAACCAAACCCTCAAGTTCAATGCTTTATATAGTGCCTCACAAACAAAACGGAATGCCTCATCACTTGTATTTTTCAATGTTTGGCGAGCTGTTTATTTAACAGTGTGTCTATTGCTCTTTTCAAGTTATTGATGTGCGAGTGTAAATAACAAGGCAATTTGCATATTAAAGAGCAGGAACTTTCTTACAGCCCAGTTTAGAAGAACAGGCGATTTCCTATAGTTATTTCATCCCACTCACAGAAAAAATAATTAAAAGTAGAGGACTTTGAGGTGACCCTGTCTGCCTAATGAATTGTGATGTTACTTCCTAAATACACTGTAAGCCATGTGTGTTGATATAGCTCATCAACCTTAACACCCAATGAGCGTAGAGAACAGCTATACAGAAACTTAGCCAAGAACAGAAGTCTATCTACTTTATTAAATGTCTTTGAGAATTTGAAAAATGCAGAATGCAGTGTCAAGGGCATGACTGGTCATTTATACCAGCGGCTGCCATATTTTGCATCAACAGCATTTTGTAACAAGGTCCTCTTTCAGTTGGAGGAATAATAGCAGACAAGGCCTTCAAGCTATGCCTTAATGTTTTAAGGATGCTCCTCACTAAATTCATAGCTGGGGACTAGGCATGACCATTAGACAATAGTTGCAGCCACTTGCCTTCTTATCATTCTTTCAATCAGGGATCAATGCAACTTCATTCCAACTAAAGAGGAACTTTCTTACCTCAATAAGAAAGATTTAAAGCTGAAGAATTAAAGTCCATTTTGTTTGCTTTTTTTTAAGTCAATTATAAGATCAACATCTGGAACCTGGCACATATTAAGGTTATTTACGTAAGTAGCCAAAGATTTGTTTCTTAATTTTGAAAAATTCTGTGCTCTTCATTCTCACTTCATAGTGGCGGCAGGACATCACTCTTTCGATCTCGATATGTATTCTGTATAGAAGTAGCTTGTGTCGCTACCAAAATATTATTTGAGTTAACTTCCTCTTGGATGCTTATACATTTTGATTCAAATTTCCTGCCACCTCTATTATTCTGCATTATGTTTTACTTCTTATAGGCTACATACCTTTTTTGTAAACTTTTATCAAGTTCTTTAGTGCCCGTTTATAGTTCTTAGCTTACTCAAGAAGACTTTTAGAAGAGAACCCTGTGACCTTATCATCCAATTGACCTTAATAAGGCTATGAGTACCCAGTGCACTAATCTTATTTCATTGTCAAAACAAGCTAGAAACAAACTAGATTTAGATGATTTATTACCCTAACTCCGAGCTGGCTTACATTTAAAAAAGTCAACAGTTTATTTATATTGAACCATAGTGTTTCTCATCTCTTCACTATAATCTTTACCACAAACCTTGAGCCATGCAAGACTTAAAATCCTCAAACAGGAAGAAGAGGAGATAGTTATCAGTGCTAATCCAATCCAAGAGGCATGTACTAATAGCCCTCACACATTTATAAGTATTGAGTTGGAAACATAACTATTAATGATCACTCCCTTATGCCATATCAATAACACTATTTAAATTAGTCACCATAAATACATTTCATCTTGATAACTAAAGGTGAGCTTCCAAGTGCTCTAGTAAAAGGAGTTGGGAGACCAGATGGAAATCTATCATTCAGGGCCATAAGATGTTATTGCTCAGAAATGATACGTCAAAATGCCTTTCTTCTTGGCCACATTACGCAGAAAATTTCGATCTGTGAAACTCCAAATAACATGGTTGTCTCGACTACTTCAGGGCAGTAGGGAATGGATATGGTGATCTGCTAATCTGCCATTTTATTGGTCCAGAGGATATAGAACAATTATCTTGGTAGCGATTGATTGGATCTTAACTCCTTAAAAGCAATCTCATGTCCACCTGGTTCTATAGGAACATTACAGTCCACAGCATTAATATTCCATACTGGAGTATTTTCTGTTTTATGAAAAGGAAACAAAGATGAATCATATTGGCAACAGGCTATCTGCACAATAACCAGTTCTGTTTCCAATTGTTCTTCGCCTTCACTAGTTACGGGTACAGCAGCCAGTGCCTCTTGTACTAATATGATGTTAAAGTGACACAGCTAGGCAAGAATATCAGTGGTGTCAACATGTCGCATGTTACCCGCAGTATTTGAAGATAAATCTTCCCACGGAAATACTAGGATGTCTGGAGGATTTCTTTTTCCCCTTATGAAGAGCTCCTATCATTTGTTCCCACCTTTCTTTCTGTAGCTCTGCTTCAGTAGTGTCTCTTTTCTCCCTCCTTTTGCCTGATGTACTGAACGGTGACCATATTCTAGGCTACATTTATCACCTTTTTACACTGGGTAACATTCCCTTGGCAGACACTAACCATAAGAATAAAAGCATTTGCAATGCAATAGGTCATGCTTTTGTGAGAGTTTGAGCTATTGACATTGTAAATGACAATGCAGTTTATTTATGTGTTGGTTTTAAAAACAGATAAATAAAAGGCATTGTCATTCACAATGCCAATAGCTTAAACTCTCGCAAATGCGAGACCTATTGCATTGCAAATGTTTGTTTGTAAAAACGCCCCATGCCACGCTTTAACTTTAATGGCGGCTGTGCCCCTTTCTTTAGATGAGCCGTGTCTAAAGAAAGGGGTGTGGCCGCCATTAAAGTAAAAGCGCAGAATGGGGCGCTTGTAAAAAACAAAACATTTGTTTATGAAGGTGAATACGGCGAGCAGCGTCTAAAGAAAGGGGCGCGACCACCATTACGGTAAAAACGCGTAATGGTGCACTTTAAAACAAAAAAGTTAATAAATAGGGGAAAAAAAACGCGGCTACGTTCGGCGCCGCAAATAACAAATCAAAGGCACGTCCGCCATTATGTCAGCTCAGGCAGGCCATGCTATGAAAAGAAAAAAAAGAAAGTGTTGCAAGAGAGCATGTCCTGCCTGCAACAGCAGGCAGGAGAAAACCATTTAACAAAATAGTGCTTGGAGGCTGTATTTAAAGCCTACCGACTAACAACACATGTAACAGGGGGTGTCCTCATGGGAGGTTACAAGATGAGAAAGGGTGGTACTAAGGAGGGCCTTATAAGTCTATTGACCAATGAAAAGCCACAGTTTACAAAGGACAGTGATAGGAACCAGTTAAAAAGATGGGCTGAAAGTGAGCGGAGCTTCAAGTCCATACCTGAATACAGCATGTCTCGAAGAGACAGCACAAGCGCTGCCTAGGCGAAGCCTAAAAATTCAGTTCTTTTTACAGAGTGATGTCTTCCCTAATGAATAGTTACATCATTCCTTTGCTCTTTCTCAGTACTTATCACAGCTCTGCTTTTGTGACTTTACAAGTTCCTTATTATGAGGAGGATCAAACTGTGTACATATGGCGGTTCATTTTTTAATGATAGTATAAATGGATAAATGGAATGAATTTCAAATCTTTTGTAGTTTATAACTTGGAGTTGCAAAACCAAGTTAAATATGTATAAAACTGTTGAGCATTAAATCATTGACTTCGATGCACTGATGTTTCATAGTGTAATATTAAGATTGTGATTTTTAATAATTCACAGTCCTAATCATAATCCTTTACATTATTACTATACCAAAGGCATCCCCTAGCATTACTGTTAAGAGGACAGTAATCTGAGATATAATGTTGTCAGCCGTATGTCCTCAGTGTAAATGTACTTGCCAGGTAGGTCGCTCCCCCACCACACAGCTCCGCCTGTGTTGTCTGCCCGCTGCTCCTGCAGGTAAGATCGCCCTCCGCTTGTGATTTTGTCTCCCCTTTTTCCTTCTGTGCCCCTCGCTGCCCCATTGTCGTTGTGCCCGTGATTTTGTCTCCCCTTTTTCCTTCTGTGCCCCTCGCTGCCCCATTGTCATTGTGCCCGTGATTTTGTCTCCCCTTTTTCCTTCTGTGCCCCTCGCTGCCCCATTGTCATTGTGCCCGTGATTTTGTCTCCCCTTTTTCCTTCTGTGCCCCTCGCTGCCCCACTGTCGTTGTGCCCGTGATTTTGTCTCCCCTTTTTCCTTCTGTGCCCCTCGCTGCCCCATTGTCATTGTGCCCGTGATTTTGTCTCCCCTTTTCCTTTCTGTGCCCCCGCTACCTCTCGCCATTCCCGCCGCTGCATCCCCTGCGGCCCCGCCCCCTGACTGCCCATTCGCTGCCCTTGCCTCCCGCCTCCCAGCTGCTCCTCCCTCCCACCTCCCCATAAATGGCGGCCGCTGGCGCGCCGAGGCGCGCCTAAGGCAAGCCCGTCTGCGCCCGTCCGCGACTGGACCGCGCCCAGCGCCAGAACCCCTGGATCCCACCGATGCAACACCACTCGACGGACCTACGACGCCGCCACACTCACCGCACTCAATGCCGGCCGGAACCCTGCCTGCTACCGAGCCTCACCGAGACGCACCCACGGACCCTTCACCTGCCAAACCTGCCGATTCACCTGCCCCCGGACGTGCACCACCTCCGCCAAGTCGAGCACCAGCAGCAGCCACCTGAAATGCATCCTGCTGAACACCCGCTCCGTCCACAGGCACGCCGTGGAACTCTGGGACCTGCTCGACGCAACAGCACCGGACATCGCCTTCCTCACCGAAACCTGGATGAACGCCTCCTCAGCGCCCGACGTCGCCATAGCCATCCCGGACGGATACAAGATCACCCGGAGGGACCGCGTCAACCAGACGGGAGGAGGCATCGCCATCGTACACAAGAACACCATCCGCATCTCGACTAACTCCGACGAGACCTTCACCGCCGCCGAACACCTACACTTCCAGATACACACTGACCCCAAGACCACCCTCCGAGGCACCCTCATCTACAGACCCCCGGGACCACGCACACTATTCAGCGAAGACATCGCAGCTTCATCAGCCCGCACGCCATGCCCTCCGCCCGACTACATCCTCCTAGGGGACCTCAACTTCCACCTGGAGAACAACAACGACAGAAACACCACCGCCCTGCTGGACAACCTCGCCAACCTCGGACTCAAGCAACTGGTGAACACGCCCACCCACTACGCCGGCCACACGCTTGACCCCGTCTTCTCGTCCAGCAAGCACATCTCCTTCAGCCACGCCACCGGACTCCACTGGACCGACCACAGCTGCGTCCACTTCAGCTTCAGAAAGACTGCGACCCACCACCACCCGCAACAGGTTCCCCGCCGGAGCTGGAGCAAGATCACCGCCGAGCAGCTCACCGCCTCCCTCAGCCAGAACACACCCACCAACACAACGGACCCAAGCGAAGCAGCCAGCAACCTCGCCAAGTGGCTGACCGCCTGCGCCGACGACCTCGCACCACTAAAAAACCCTCCCAGCAGACCCGGAAGCAAGAAAACCCCTTGGTTCACCACGAACTCAAGGAATCCAAGAAGAACTGCCGCACTCTCGAGAAAACCTGGCGACTCGACCAGACCACAGACAACAGGACCGCCCTCAAACACGCCACCCGCAAACACCACCAGCTGATCCGTGCCACCAAGAAGTCGGCACTCAAAGAACGACTGGACAACAACGCCCATGACAGCAAGGAACTTTTCAGCATCGTCAAAGAGTTCTCCAACCCCAGCGCCGGAAACAACGACATCACCCCTCGCAAGACCTCTGCAACTCACTCTCCGCGTTCTTCCACCGCAAGATCACCGACATACATAACAGCTTCGACGCACAAACCACGCACCCTACCGCCGAACCAACGCCCGCCACCACCACCCTCTGCAACTGGACCCCGATCAGCACCGAAGACACCACCCGCACGATGAACTCCATCCACTCCGGATCACCAACCGACCCCTGCCCACACCACGTCTTCAACAAAGCCGACGCCACCATCGCACCCCATCTCCGGGACATCATCAACTCCTCCTTCCACACCGCCACCTTCCCGGAGAGCTGGAAGCACGCCGAGCTTACCGCCCTCCTGAAGAAACCAACGGCGGACCCCACCGACCTCAAGAACTACCGTCCCATCTCGCTCCTTCCGTTTCCGGCCAAAGTCATCGAGAAGACCGCCAACAGACAGCTTGCCGCCTTCCTCGAGACGAATGGATCCTCGACCCCTCGCAGTCCGGGTTTCGGGCCAACCACAGCACCGAGACCGCCCTTATCGCAGCCACCGACGACATCAGAACCCTAACCGACAACGGGGAAACAGCTGCCCTCATCCTCTTGGACCTCTCCGCGGCGTTCGACACCGTCTGCCACCGCACCCTAGTGAAGCGCCTCAGCAACATCGGAATCCGAGAGAAAGCACTGGAATGGATCATCTCGTTCCTCGCCGGTAGAACCCAGAGAGTCCGCCTCCCCCGTTCAGTTCCGAAGCCACCGAAGTCATCTGCGGCGTTCCACAAGGATCTTCACTCAGCCCAACCCTCTTCAACGTCTACATGAGCCCCTCGCAGCCATCGCACGCCAACACAACCTCAACATCATCTCCTACGCCGACGACACCCAGCTGATCCTCTCCCTCACCAACGACCCCACCACCGCCAGAGCCAACCTACACGACGGGATGAGAGATGTCGCCGACTGGATGAAGAACAGCCGCCTTAAACTGAACTCAGACAAGGCGGAAGTCCTCATCCTGGGCTCATCACCCTCCGCCTGGGACGACTCCTGGTGGCCCCCGGCCCTGGGCACCGCACCCAAGCCAACGGACCACGCACGCAACCTGGGCTTCATCCTGGACTCCTCCCTGTCGATGACCAGGACAAGTCAACGCCGTCTCATCTTCATGCTTCAACACCCTGCGCATGCTCCGCAAGATCTTCAGATGGATCCCCACTGAAACCAGGAAGACCGTCACCCAGGCACTCGTCACCAGCCGACTGGACTATGGGAACACCCTCTACGCCGGAACCACAGCCAAACTTCAAAAAGACTCCAGCGCATCCAGAACGCCTCCGCACGACTCATCCTGGACATCCCCCGACACAGCCACATCACCGGACACCTGAAAGACCTGCACTGGCTCCCCGTCAGCAAGAGAATCACGTTCAGACTCCTCACCCACGCACACAAGGCCTCCACGACCTGGGCCCAAAGTACCTCAACGACCGCGTGACCTTCTACACGCCCACACGCCAGCTACGATCAACCAGCCACGCCCTCGCCACCGTACCACGCATCCGCAGAACCACCGCCGGAGGAAGATCCTTCTCCTACCTGGCAGCCAAGACCTGGAACTCCCTCCCCACTCACCTTCGGCGAACCCAGGACCATCTCTCCTTCAGGAAGCAGCTCAAGACCTGGCTGTTCGAGCAGTAACTTACCCCCTCCCCCAGCGCCTTGAGACCCTCCCGGGTGAGTAGCGCGCTCTATAAATGCCGTGATTGATTGATTGATTGATTGACTTGGATATTTATTGTATTATGTGACTTTATCTGTTGCATTGTGAAGTCTTAGACATTTTGTAATTGTTAATGAAATTCTCTTGACATGCATTGGTATTGTTTGAAATTGTATCTTTTTCAGATACTTAATATACACAAATGTAGTGGTTTCAACACTAAAGAGGTGAAAGTAGCATTTGAAAATATAGCTTAATGGATTGCTCTTTCAGAGATGAGGCAAGAGTTTAAATTTAAGTATCCAGTCACCTTATGCAAATATAATCTACACATTTCTGCCCATGTGACGCCAGTGCTTCTTTGGTTTAGAAACTAGTGTTCAATGCTCTCGTTAAAATCGGCAGTGTTTGAATGATTCTTTGGCATACAATTGCATACTAAATTGCTTACTTCTTGATTGCCCAAATTAAAATTGAAAATTATGTAAAATAATAAAAAAGAATCTCATCACCTCTTGGAATGTCTTCGCATAAATTGAGCAATTCTAGCTTTACATTGTAAAGATGGATTATTTGATTATTGGAATGTCTTCGCATAATTTGAGCAATTTTATCTTCACAATGTAAAGATGGTCTAGCTCTCTCTCTCTATCCCTCACTCTCTTTCTCACGTAAACATTTCTTAGTGCTGTGTACCAGTCTATTGAAAGGAAGCTTTATTGATTAAAAAGTGCATCATAAAGTCATATGCTCTTAAATCAAAATACTGTCTGCACTGAGAGGCTATCATTAAAGACAAGTAGATTATTCTGGCTATAGGGATGTTGTGACAGATCTTCAGGAGAGGATCTGTTTATTATGCCACCATTTAAAATCGATCTTCTGGTCTTTGACTTATAGGGTCTCAATGGTTTTTGACCGTTCATATTCATGATACCTTAGATGAGGAAAAAGGAAAGATGGCTTGTTGGGTTGAATCCTCTATTACATAAATTGGTGTGTAGCTTGTCGCCACATGTTTTAATCTAGGCATAGCCAGCTCAGCCAGTCATTATTCAGAGTTTAATAAGTAATTTGCAGACCTAGGAAGCAAGCCACTGGAGTGTGGCAGAAAACATGATTCACATGCAGGAAATTATAGTAGGTACTCTAAGAGTTCCAACACTTAAGATATATCAAGGACGGGGTTGTTCTGATATCATGGCATTATCATTTCGTTAGGTCAGAGTAATCTAACTGGCCACATACCTTCCCTGAAATATTTTGACAGTTTGTTTCTGGTGTTTTGGATGAAGTGATGACTACCTTCTGGTAGGCTTCAGACAACTTCACTTACTATTGCTGTCCCGTTTTACTTGGATACTTACATGCCATGGACTCTCCTGGAAGATTTTCTAATGACTGCAGCACATTAGTGGTGATTGCCCTTTGCAGGGTAGAATTTGTTTGCTGACAAACTGACATACTGGGACACTTACTTAGTATTTCTGGACTTAGGACCAGTCATTTGCCTACAAATGGGTTTCCCCACATAGCCACATCTTGGATAGCTCCTTCTAACTGACATGTGAAGCATCAGTGAAAGCAGTTAGACGCTTGAGCCATCAAGTGTTGTGGGGCGAATGGAGTGGCCCTGTCTAGGAAGCCTCCAAGTTGCTGTGCTGTGCTAACTATGTCCAGGTGCTACACTGAAATCCTTCAAAGCAAATGTGTTTACTAAATTGTCCACTTGTCTTAAGACAAATCATGTCAGGAATATGAGGATGCAGATACATTCAGCGGCTAGATGAGGTTTTATTTTATGTTAATTACACCAAAGGGCACCACTTTTGCTCAAACGATATCTTGGATATGAGGCAATGTGTGACCTTTAAAAAGCAAACGTAAGGATATAGCAAAATGCTCTCAAGGACCCAGCTTCCACAATATGTCCAACCATGAATTAGAAGCAGTAAAATCCTTGGCCAGCGTCACAATCATTGGTCCTGACAAATCGCCAACTGACCATTATTGACTTACCAATTGTGAGAAGTTGGCCTGGTATATGCTGTCCACTAATTAAAGTGGGCACCTTGCACCAGTCCAAACGACCCTTATTGATGATTAGGTTAAAGACAACCTTTATAGAAAGCTATCCTAGTGGTAGCTGTGGAGAGCAGCCGTCAGGCTAAGTCTTGAAGGAATGTAAAGCAGCTTGTTTAACAGTATATAACCTCCTGAATGACCAAATGAAAGGAGAACCACACCAGGCGTATATAAAATATATGTATTTATTACTAAACACTCTCTACTAACCTCTTTATGAGATTAGAGAACAATATACACAATATTAAATCACTAGAACGACAGTAAATAGCACAATACACAGCGGACTCCAGGGGGAGACCGAACCATATACTAAGTAAGTGGTATAAGAACCACGACTTGACTAGACACAGTGCCTAGAGCACGTAGAATCGCTGGGACCCCAAGGTAGTGACACAGGGGACCCACAGAGGACGGGTGCAGTGTGGGAACACAGACGCGAGCTCCGTACAACTCTATGGGAAAGTCGCGGTGGGAAATTTAAAGATTAAGGACACTTAGGAGAGGACTTTCAGCAAACCCAGCTAAACATAGAAGGTTCTAAGGCCAGCACCCTTGAGAGTACTGAGGTACCGGTGTTACCTATCCCAGAGGAGCCGGGTGCATAGGGGTCAAGTTGTGTCGGAAACCCTCGTCGTTTTCAATGGCGTAATGCGAAAAAGTACTGCTGCCGTGGAGAAGAAAAGTGTCCGGTGTGATGGAACGGAGATGTGAAGAACCTGAAAGCAGAGGGGACAAAGTCTGGGTCACTTCACATGACCAGGAGCGGAGCAGTTGAATGCCCACTGATGTCGGGTGCTTCAGGTGCGAAGAGGTGAAGCTTGACTCTGCAGCCACGGGGACCAGGAGACGCCGACGACTACCACAGTCCGGATCCGAGCTGTCCCACGAAGGATGTAGAGTACTGGGGGGGGGTCAGTGTCCGGATTGAACACCAACGAGCCTTGGTAACTGCAACCCACGTGGTCAGAGGAAAGATGCTTCTGCGAGGACCAGCAAAGTCCTGGGGACTCACCAAGCGATGGAGAGTCAGAGCACGTCTGGAGCAACCAGGGAAGCCCACTGAAAGTTAAAGTTGCCGTCTCAGGGACCCACAGGCCAACGGACCAGGAATCGCGAAGGGACCTCGAGAGGAATCACAAAGTGCCAGCCCACGGAACACTTGTGGAGTGCAGGCCAGTAATCTTCGGTGGAATTACTGCTCGGGGTCAGGACTACAAGTAGCCCAAAGCACAGCTTCAGGGATCGCCGAAAAGCATATGCTGCTGCAAATGTACACGGTGCACAGGGGTACTGGTTTCACGGTCCCCACGAGGGATACGGGCCTCAGAATTGCTGAGAGCGCAGATCGACCTCGGAGACCTCGGGAACCCACCTCCTGTGTTGCAGAAATCTTCGGAGTCCTTCGGGAGCTTCGTAGAAGCAAACTGGTCAGATGCGTTTAGGTGCCTGCTCAGCAGGGGAATAACTCCTTTACTCCAAGGGAGATTCTTCAGTCATCCAGCAAAGCGTAGATCGTCGAAGGTTACTTGGTTTCTGTAGCAGAGTTTAGTCCAGGTAATATCTAAAGTCCTGTAGCCAGGGGTTCCTACTTTATACCCAAGGAAGGGGTGGGACAAACTCTGGGGACCCACCTATGGGAGGGTCAGGACAGAGGGGTGGCTACACCCATGTCCTTTGTCCAGTTTCGCGCCAGAGCAGGGTTTGAGCTGGACTATGCACGAGGACACCAAATGTGCCCCCAGAGCAGACATCAAAGCACTCTGAGAGTGCACCCACCCAGCCCCAATACACTAAAGCCTGTCTGGGAGGTGGTCACACCTCCCTGTGACAGGAAACCTATTGTCAAGCCTTCCCCTGCCGGAGTTTCGTCCAGCAGCAGGAGGGCAGACTCGTGTCTGTGGCTGGCAGCATCCATTTTGTGATGCCAGGGTTCTGTGAAGCTGGTACCGGGTGTACCGGTGTTGTCAAATTTCTCCCTCTAGGAGGGTGGAATCATACCTCCCACACCAGTTACTGGTGTGGAGGTATGATTCCAAGGTGTTTGACACCAAACACGACATGTTTCCATGCAGCCATTTTAAAGTTAGCATTTACCGCGAGGTTATAATGCACTTAAGTATATATGGTTGGCTGCATCACAAACAACCCCGGAGAATAGGTTCCGAAGGCTGCAGAGGGGCTCTGCTCATGCATGGGCACCCTCTCACATAAAACCCAGCACCCTGCCTTCAGGATTGGTAAGGCCTGCTATAGGGGTGACTGATAGGTTTATATGTGCAGTGATTAGGATAGATATAGTGAACCTATATCTAAGTAAGGGTGCATGCACCACCTTACACAGGCTGCAGTAGCAGACCTGTGGTGTCATTTTAAATGGTCTCTCGGGTGGCATAATACATGCTGCAGCCCCTGGGAGGCCTCTGGGGTACCTATGCCCTGGGTACATAGTATACCATATACTAGGGACTTGTAAGGGTATCCCAGAATCCAATCTGGAGTGTACCTAAAGTACATGAACAACCAATTTAGGGAGTAAGCAGATAGACTGGGGTCCTGAATAGCAGGATCCCAGTCAGACTAAGTCGAAAACCAGCAAAACACCAGGAAAAAGTGGAGGCAACCATGCAGTCAGATTCCACCTTCCTACACCAATGGCAAGAAGCATGTTGACCTTTTAAAGCTATCGTGGATCATTGTGTCTGGTGATAGCCACCATGTTTTTAACCAGACAAGTAGACTCACCTATTAAAATTTTATTTAGAGGAGTACATAGTCTATTTTAATACGCACTTTTTTTTACACACATATTAACTACTACACACCAATCTTCACAAGAGGCCCTACACCCACGCTTCACATACGGCATTGGGACAAAAGATCTCCAATAAAGAGACTCCTTGTGGGTGCACGTCCGACATTGCAGCGCCAGCCCGACGAGGAGCAGGCCCTATGATGAAGCATAACACCCATCTCGGGTTGTGAGGGCTCCTGTTCCTAAGGGAGCCGACCCCCATCCGTGTCCCATAGTTTGACTGACCTCATATTCTCTCTCTTTTTCTGGAAGGAACTGCATACCCTTGTTGTAAGGGGGAGATGAGAAGGTGGTGTATGGTCCTTTGGAGGAGGACCTTGCTCATGCCGGAAACTGCTATGAGGAGCTGGGAGATGCCCGTGGCGTAGACACCTCTCCTGACACAGGTATGTTGTCCCCTCCAGTCCTCAGAGGAAGACGTGCCATTCACCACGGTGATGCTTAGGGCGCCAAGGTCCTTGATCATCAGCTCCCTGCTGTTGAGGTCAAGCTGAAAGTCTTGACCGAGGTGCTCCAGGCAGGGGCAGTTGCTCCAGAACTGTTGCTGCTCTTTAATGAAGCCCTCACTGACAGTCTCCTGGGGTCTAGGCTAAACCCTGCACAGGGTCTCTTCTGTGCATTGCATGATTTCCTGACAGCATTGTCCCACCCCAGGGGACCCAGCATTCCTTTCTCAGCACCCTACCCTACCCTACCACACCACTGCATTGGGAATCCAGTAGGTTGGATACCTTCGGGAAGTGCATCTTTTCTTCCACCAGCCTTTCATTGCGGTCGGTAAACACTGCATGCCTCTTGGGCTTCTATTTCTATGAGTTGTGGGATTCGATTAAATAGCTGATTCCTGTGCTACCTGAGGAGGGCCGTGCCGTCCTCAACCAGGCTTTACTGGATGGCAGGGATGTGGCTAAGTTTGCCATGCAGTGTGGACTGGACACCACAGACTCCCTTGGCAGGGCCATGGCCTCCACAGTGGTGCTTCACCATCATGCTTGGTTACAGTCTACTGGGTTCTCAAAGGATGTTCATTGATCCTTGATTGATATTGATTGATATTCCCTTTGATAGGTCCCACCTGTTCTGCAAGATGTGGTGCTCGGGCGCTTTCATGAGAGCAGGGTCACTGCCCAATCTTTGGACCTCTACTTTTTGACGCAGCCACAACAACAGTCCTTTTGTCCCTGCCGCGGCAGGGGCAATTTTGGGCATCCACAGTACCAGCCCTACACCGTACAAGAGCCGACCCAGTCCTTTAGGGGACCGGGTCGTGAAGTCTAAAGAGGACATGAGAACCATACCCAGCGAGCTCTCCAGTTCCCCGCTCCACCGACCGCTACAGTGCCCATACCAACCGCTAAACACTAAAGCTGTTTGGAGGCTGTAGCGCTCTTTCTAAAGTGAGAGGTGAGCAAAATGACGAGAGCCAAAAGTGCAGGTCCTCTGGCCTAGGGGGGCTATCAAGAGAGTGCCCATACCAGAAAGAGGGCTGGTGGTTATATTATTTTCTACTACTTTTTGGTACCGATGAAGGACTGAAATGTCCGTCCCATCTTAGAACTGCTTTCTTTCAATCCCTATGGGGGACAGGATCAGATATTACCTGTCCTAATGGTCCAATGGAAAGAGAAGTTCAAAATGCTCACGTTGGCTCATGCCTTGTCTACCCTGGATCCTGGAGACTGGCGGGTAGCGTTGGACTTACAAGACGCTTATTTTCATTTCCTCATCCTGCCTGCCCACAGACGTTAATTACGGTTCACGGTGGGCCACAAGCACTTTCAGTTAGCACTGTGTTCCCTTTTGACCTCACCAGTGCCCCTCGGGTGTTCACCAAGTTGATGGTGGTGGTTGCAGCACATCTGCGGAGGTCAGGGTTCCAGTCTTTCCCCTACCTCAACGAATGGCTGTTGAAGGCGGGCTCGCCACAGGCAGTTGTCTCCCACCTCCAGAATACGGCAAGCCTCCTGCATTTGCTGGGGTTTTCCATCAGTGTGCTGAAGTCGCTCCTGACTCCCTCCCAAATGCTCCCTTTCTTCAAAGCCATTCTGGACACAGTGCAGTTTTGCGCCTAACCGCCGGAGTGGCAAGTCTTGGATATTCGGGCTATGATGCCGATGTTCCAACCTCTGTCCTGGATTTCGGCGAGACTGACTCTGAGGCTGCTGGGTTTCATGGCCCCTACATTTGCTGTTAAAGCATGCCCGTTGGCATATGTGAGCTCTGCACTGGGAACTCAAGCCCCAGTGGGTGCAGCATCAGGGGAATCTCTCCGACCTAGTCCAGATATCGGAGGACACTGCAAAATACCTTCGGTAGTGGCTAACGAACCGTGATTGGGTCAGCGGTAGACCCCTCTCCCTTCCCCACGTGGATCTCACAGTCTGGATAGATGAGTCACTTTTTGGTTCGGGCGGCCATATGGGAGAAGTAGAGACCAGAGGTCTTTGGTGTCCGGCGGAGTCCCAGCTCCACATCAGTTTGTTTGAGCGGAGGGCCGATTCATCTGGCACTGAAAGTCTTCCTGACGTCCATCAAAGGGAAGCTGGTTCAGATGTTCACCGACAACACCACCGCCATGTGGTATTGCAACAAACAGGGCGGACTGGGGTTGTGAACCTTGTGCCATGAGGCTTTGCGTCTCTGGAACTGGCTGGAGTGCCAGGATATTTTCCTGGTTGTTCAGCACCTGGTGGGCTCTTTGAACGCCAGAGCAGGCGAGCTCAGCCGGAGGTGCCTGGCGGACCACGAGTTGCGCTTGCTTCCCGAGGCAGTGCACACTCCTTTCCAGAGTCGGCTGAGCCTTGGCTTGATCTATTCACCACCGCTGAGCACGCACAATGTCATTGCTTCTACTCACTGGAGTTTCCAAGACGGCTCTTGTTTAGAGATGTATTTCATCTCAAGTGGAGATCAGGGCTCCTGTACGCCTTTCCGCCGATACCACTACTGACCCAATTCCTCAAGAAGATTCAAACTGACCGGACCCAAGTAATCCTAGTGGCTCCAGATTGGGCTTGGAGGGTGTGGTATCCAGATCTCCTGAGCTTGAGTGTTGCTCCTTCGATCAGCCTGCCCCTTCGGGAGGGTCGCCTGTCCCAGCAACAGGGCAGGGGGCTGCACCCTAACCTGCGCACTCTTCATCCTTCATGCATGGAGATTGAACAGCGACAATTGAGACTGTTTGACCTTCCTCCCGAAGTCTGTGATGTTATTCTGGCAGCCAGGCAGCCTTCTACTAAGTCCATCTTAACAATATTTAAATAAAGTACCTAAATAAATCTAAATATGTGATAAAACCAACAAGCATTAAATTGTGTAACCAAGATTAAAAAAATTCCTAAAGTTATTAATTGAATGCAGTAATAGATGAGAAACACTTAAATCTGCAAGCGGTGAGGTGTCCCACTTTTCCCAGATTGTAAATAGTTGATTTTGACAAACCCTTTGCGTCTTTTCACTGCAGGCACTGTGTTAGTTGGCTGCATAATGGGTTTTTCCATACATGAGCGTTCTACACTCAAACAGAATCTTAAAAAGCAAATTGATGAAGAGCCTACCCTTTTGACCTTCTGGTAGATTTCCATTTCTGATGCTCCAATGCCATCCACAAGTTGGAGGTTTTCTCTACTGAACAAGTCAAAATTGATCTCAGGAGCTTGTTGCAGGCTGACGTATGATCTTCTGAATAGTGTCCACTCTGGGTGCACGGGCAATACATTTTATTGTGTGATTACTGCTGCTGATCGCTACATTCCCAAATTTAGCAAGTTTCCGTTGTCTCAGCTTCCGCACCAGCACCTTCTGAAAAGGTAGCTGTTCCGTGTGTGCTGGTCAACCATCATGCTGAACTCTCCAGACAGAACCCGTTGGATGTAAGTGGCATGGCACTCTGACTGATCTCCCTTTAATAAGTGATGAGTATCTTGGTGTTCTCATTGGTTTGCAGTTTAACTCTTCGAACTGACTGACACTGGACTTTTAAGACCTACTGGGAAAGATCTTTTCATTCGACCAGGGACCCTGAGAAAGACAAACAGGCTTGCTATCTGTGCTTCACTGATTAAGTCCCTGAAAGCGTCCAAATTTCTTCTTGTGATATTGGTGTATTCAAACAAATGACTAGTCTTTGCATCTGGATTAGTTGAAGGATGTTTGTCTGTACTGTCTATGCATCATTGTCTAGAGAAGGTCTTGAACTTTCTTGCAACAGTCAACCCTCAATAGTCCTAAAAGAACTGTTTAACTCTTCATGTACAGCCTCGAGTAAGGCAATTTAGACCCAGCATAATTTGGAGTCAAAAGTGATGTTGAGGTCAGTGCACAGCTCATCTTGGCAGCAATCGGAAAGACGTCTCACAGTGGGCAAGGGAATTGGGACTGGAAAAATTTGCTGATTCTCCTAACTCAAACTGCCTGTCCCAATCTGTGCAAAACAGAACTGGGAAGGAAACTGGGTATCCTATTTTCTGAATATAGTAACTGAGCAGAGGGATACCACTCGGTCTCCTCAAAATGCCTAGCCAGACTCAGTACGAAGGGAAGGGGAAAAAGGAGTGGCTTCTTCCCACAGGTGTCTAGAAGTGAACTCTGGAATTTCGAAGTGCTGCAGACCGCCTCCACATATACTGACAGAGATGTCTTAAAGCTTTGGTAGTGGGAATCTGACTGGAAGCCCCAGCTATCCAAAGCCTGAGCATGTGAGCTCTCTACAACTTGATTGATAGTTTCTCTGTATGGAACCTAGCCGGTAAAATCTCAGTAATCTGAGCAATAGATGTGCTGTTTGAAGCTTGATAGGTTAGTGTAACATGTGAGAATAGCTCTGATAAGGGAGTATGTGAAATCACTTTAGCTTGAGGATCCGTTTCTGGAACTGTGCGTAAAAGATCTCTGTAACCTAAAACAATGCAGCATTAGCTGCTAAGACATGTACAGCTTAAGGGCAGGGC
Source organism: Calotriton arnoldi (assembly GCA_963921515.1). NCBI lineage: Eukaryota > Metazoa > Chordata > Amphibia > Caudata > Salamandridae > Calotriton > Calotriton arnoldi. Next base: position 493,959 of record CAWUFW010009867.1, read on the forward strand.
CGGACTGGGAACAGAAACCGGCCCTGGCAAACTGCTCAGCCGGCCCCCCCTGGGGTGAGGGGGAGTGCAGCCGAGCAGTTTGCGAGGGGCCGGTTTCGGCCGATTTTGTTACAGGGGGCCGATATTGCCGACCCCCGGTAACAAAACCGGCCCCCCAGGGGCCCAAAACCGGCCCCCACCCTAGCGGCCTACCAGGGAAACGCCCGGTGCCCGCTATGGCCAGTCCGGCCCTGCTTAAGGGGATAGCTTTGCTGTCCCACACCAAGGATTGCTCTTTTCTGTCTGAGATGTTGCCCTGTAAGATCTCTAACCTGATGTGCAGGTTTGCTGTCCACGGCTTGAAAGATCTTTTCTGACATCAGAGAATTGGGTTGTCTGAGGCTGTACAAGAGCGGTCATCTGAGATACAGCTGCGTTGCTGAAACTGATAAAATCTCTACAGCCAGAGGGATTGGTTCAAGAACTGTTGATACACCTCTAACCTGGCGGATTGAGCTCCAGTGTGAAGCGTGATCCTGATAAAAAAAAACATGCTCCCTGGTCCTGCAGAAGTGGCAGGATGGCTGGGAAGGACTAGCAGCACCTCTGCTCACTGCCCTTCATTGGTACCTGTCGCCCACATTGTTGAAATGTGGGTGGTGTTAGTAACCCATGACTCGCACAGTGGGCCATAATGCGGTGGGGTACAGTCGATGGTGCCCTCCTGCCTTGCCCATGGATGGAGGGGGACTAAGCAGTATACAATCCCCCCCTGAGGTGCCCAAGTGCTGGGAGTACTTCATAACCCAAATTTACCTAAGAATAGGGGGTGATTAGTGCCCCTTCCTGCCTTGCCCAACAAGGGTAAGGGCAGGGATTAAAAAAGAGAAAAGGATGGGCAGCTCACAGCATTCCCAGGGCCCTCTTTGCATTTTCAAAGATGGCGCCCGTGGAGCTCCTTCCTTGCCCAAATAATGCTGCAGGCCACGGGGGACCCAGGCAGCTCAGGGTTCGAATCTGCCTGCATACACGCTTTTAGTTTTAGATATATGAACAGACTATTGTAGAAATGCAGTGATACGTTGCTGCGTCAATAATTGGTCTGTTTCTCAAACAATTGCCATGAAACCCTTCAGGGCATCATTCTGTCTTGCTAGGTATTTTATGACATCCTGGGTCTCATTAAGATACAACACGTATTCTTTGTTTACCTCAGGCTATTGAAACGAGTATAGCCACACTACTTCAAGTAATCTGACTCTGGTGGCCCTTTTCACTACAATTTTCAAGAGAAGCGTCTGCAGCCCAAATGTCAGTTGTAGGTCTCTCATGAGGGTCTGTCATGAGGGTTGGAGAACACAGGGCTATGGCCAGGGCAATTGGCATTATGCAATTGTGCGGCTGCAGCGTTTTTCACCTGAATATAGAATTGCCACATTTGCCACATAATCCATCGCCTGAAGCATAATCTGCAGGTTGTAACAAAAAAAATAGTTTCTAGTTTAAACGGTTCAAAAGTTACTAAAAGCTCATCAACGCATGTTGCCGCGAAGCTGAAGGCCCTTTCCAAACCTTGACTGGTCATCTTTTTGTTGCTTATTGCTAAATTTGGGTGTTAAACTGGTACTAATGAGGTGCAACCAATGCCCAGACAGTGTTAACAACTGTAAAAATGACAAAACAATGAAGTAATACTATCACAAAATGTGCCGCATTACGTTGCATAATTTGCCTTTACTTGCCGCATACTTTACTGCGCTCTGCAGCATAATTTGACGCTCACCAGCTGCATAATTCCAGTAGCCCTACCTATGTCCCACTCTGATGTGACTATTGTGGCCCTGCAAAAGATCAAGTCTGTCGCGGTAATACCTTTACTGACCTCTGACTGTATTTACACATCCTCTGAATTTTTTTTTAATTGGCCGAATATATGTGGAACTAAAGTAGTAATGGGTTAACTAGTCCGTGGAGTTCCCTACGTTTTGGTGACCTTACTGGAAAAACAGCCCCAGAAAATAGGGTGGACATGCGTCTTGGCATCAAAGAAAATAAGCAATTTTTGTGAACAGTGTTATTGATAACAGGACTATCAGCGACGGGTCTGTATCAAGCTGATGGTTACACTATTAAGAGGGATGACTTTACAGCTCGTTTTCAGGAATGCCCTATGACCAAGGCCACTTAGAATTCCCTGATTCTGCGGCCAAGGCGTTTCCCAGCATAATTATAGAGATACCACATTTTCCACATAATTCATCAACTGCTGCACATTTTGCAGATTTTAACAAAAAAAAATGCTTGCAGCTCAAACGGATCAATAGTTACTAAAAATGCAGGAACAAGAGTAGCAGCGCAGTGGAAGGCCCTTCTAAAAAGTTGTCTGGTCATCTATCAGTTGCTTATTGCTGTAGGTGGGTGTTAGACTAGTATTTAGGTGAAATCTTCGGTCAGGCAGTGTTAAAGAAATAAACAAAATAATATGATCACAAATGTGCTGCATAATTTGCCGCTTGTTATCGCATAATTTAGTGAACCCTGTTACATAATTTGGTCTTCCATTCCCACATAATTTTAGTGGCCCTGCCTAGGACATTAAACAACGTAGTAGTACGAGGGTGACAAAATTCAGACTTTAGCTAGAGTGCTGACTTTCCTTTACTGGACAGTAGAGTAGGAGTTGTTACTCCAGTTACATAATCGTGCTTCTACTATTTTTTATACTCTGCATAACTCAATGTGTATTTCTGTTCATTTTTTCACATTTCACTTTTTTCAGCTGGTGATTTTTAGGTCTCGGGCCTAGCGTTGCAGTGTGCGGCACTGCTCGCGCATCCCGAGACCTCTTGTATGGGCTTTTGAAAGCTGACCACACGCTCGTGCGTGTGGTTTTGTTTTCGCCGGCTGCCATTGGCTTTAGCGTTTTTTTTTTTTTACAAAGTAATGCACGCAATTGGGCAAAGGCGGGCGCATGTCCCGCCTTTGCTCCGCCCATTCCCATCGGTGGCTAGCGCGCGTTCGCCTCGCTGCCGCGCTCCCTTCCCCCCCGCTCCTCTGTGGTGCGCGCGCACCACTGGTTTCTCTTCTAGGCCTTCCAGATAACCGAAAGTAAAATGTTCGTAGTGTGAGCGCCCATGGCTAAGCGCTCTGGGTCTTATGGTCTAAAAGTGTTGGAACGAACCATTATTTCCCCGACACCCGCAGCTGTGTTATAGGCTCGCGCATTCGTTCGCAATGCAGAGCTTCCAAGACAATCTCATTGAAAATATGTAAATTTTGCAAGGAAAGAGCGCGGCAACACATTTTTTGAACCCAAAGAGTCACTAGTGCGTCTTCTGAAATTGGTCTCCCTAAGCAAGTTAATTTTTTTTCATTTGCGTTTTTGCCAGGTCGCCGGCAACGTTTTGTTTTGGGAGCGCGTGCTGCCGCGCACTGTCATCACTTTACATGCGGCTGTTCACGTAGTCAGACTGTTCAGCTGTTTTACATTGCAGCAGATTAATAAAGGTCTCTTTGAGAAAGCTGGCAACAATTTGACGATACTTGTGTATTTTTGGAGGGCGGCATGGCCTGTGGTGGTTCTTCTAAGTGCCTGGCTGCGCAATTGCATTTTTACACAACTTAAATATTACAAGGTGCAGTTCGTACACTACTCTTTTATGTGCTTTCTCTATAAAGAGCATATATAATGCCCCTATAATGTGGCCACGCGAGGTGAGAAAAGGGCCTGCGTTAAAACGCTTCTATAAAGTTTTCAAAAACCACGTTAGGGGGTACTGAGCCAGACGAGGCCTGGGTGGTTCGCCAGCGCCTAGATTTTAACAGCAGAAATTAGGAGCCCCATATGCAGCCTTCATGTGTCTTAACAGCTTGCTTTAAATGCGTAACGTGGTTGTGCATTCTTTTCCTCCTGGTGGCAACTGTGCATTAGTGCCACCCGCCTCCCATCAATGGAAAGGGAAGAGTGCGCACCAGCGCATTGAGGAGAAAAGATGAAGGTGGTGGGAAATCCCACTGCTTCGGGACTGCAGAAGAGCGCGGGCTCTGCGTGCAGCTGTACCAAGGATTTCATGCATGCAGCTGTACCAAGGATTTCACACAATGCAGGGAGTGGGGCTAGTTCCGTCCCGGAGGGCCAGGCGGACAGACTGGGTCCCATAAGCAAGTGGGATGGAAGACCAGTGCAGAAGAGTATTAATCCCTACCGCAGGCTTACTGGGAGGTCAGACATGCCAAGTGCCAGGGATTAAAGCCCCGGGTCCCTCCCATTTCTCTTCCCTATTGACTTACCTTGACGCTAATTTAAACCTGTGGCAAGAATCAAAGAGGGCTGTCGCATACCTTCTAAATAAAGATTCCTGCTCACCCGACGTGTCCCCTCCTTTTCTTCTTTTTTAAAACCGTAAGTAGCAAATTGCCTGCTATAATTATTTTTGAGAGGCTGGTATGTTACTCCCCACAGTAATTGGCTTTGCCATTTATTAATGGATTACATAGAAAACCTGGAAAAAGAGTTGCTTTGTAGTTTGGAGCTTCATCTGAGGGGTCACCTGCTGGGCTATTCTGTACTGCATACTTTCTTTATTGTCTTGTTTAAATTTGATCCGAATCTGATGGCAACAAGTTAATTTTTTTATTTTTTACACTTGAGGCTGCTTTGTTGGTACGTTTGACACCCCCTTTTAGAACCAGGGTTTTTGCGGCTTTCATTTGTTTTAATGCAGGTGTTATTCCTTAGTGTAGAGGAAACGTCTGTAATTTTCATTTTTGTCAGGTCTTCCCTTTTTTTCCCCATCACAAGCAAAGCTCTGGCAGTATTTCCCCCTGGGGTCATAGCCGACTTGATGACCGCTATTGCAGGGTACACAGATCACCACGCATTGACAGATGTTCGCTTTATGCTAGGTGTGAAATGTGAAAGTGCACCTGATCACATTCTTAAATATGAAACCCTATGATTTTCTTGAAAAATTGCTTTGAAGTCGTAAGTAACAAGAAAGTAGATATTTGGAGGGCACTCTACCAAAAATCTAATCACATCAAGTCCATATCGACATTACGTATATCGTTTAACAAACCAACCTATTTTTTTAGCTACGCAACTTAAATTCCCTACCGTGGTTATGAGTTTTAAATTCAAAATATACTTTTGGATAAGGAAAATCCCCTTGAATTAGTAAGCAACATGTGCTGAAGCTTCACATAATGGTACCGTTTGTGCCATAACTGAATCTGAAAAATATTTTTTCAGTAAAACATTGCTTTGCATTTATGCCTAGTGCCAAATTAGTAGCTGCCTGTGCACTATATCCTTACTGCCCCATAATTTGGAATGGGCTGGTAATCCCAATTCAGCCTCTAACTAGCGACAGAAGCCAAATCAAAATTCAGAAATCCAAAATGTTCTTGCCAAAACCTGATGGCTTTGTAGATAAAGCCTCTTCATTGGATTAGGCTTCAGTAGACCCAGTGATACTGCAGGACAGTTATGCATGCAACCAGTACTTAATTTGTAAAAAAAAAAAAAAAAAGTGCCAGGGCCCTTGTCAGGAGGGCACTGCAGCTGCACCAGCCATTGCTCCTGCCAGCGCTGGCAGTGACACGACCTACACAACTTCTGGCCGTCACACTCCTACAAGGGTGACAATTCAGACTATTCCCGGTCACCCAAAGCTATAAGAATGGCTTGGGTGGCAGTTATTACTCATTTTTAATTTATCTTAAATTATTAAACAACGGTTGTGCTCATTTCGAAAGTAGACAAACAGCGCCACCATGTGGTGGACTGTAACAAGTGTCGGTGTTGACAGTTATGTGCCAGTGCCGAGCACCGCATACCACCGGCTCAAATTAAGCACTGCATGCAAAGTAGTAGCATGTCTGGCAGCTTCCTTCAATTAATCATTTTACAGCACATCACAACAAAATTATACATAAAGCAACCAAACAATGCCAGCAGGCTTAACACAGAGACTAGTCAACAGTAATCAGTTCTCTTAATGGAGGTACTTTAAGCAGAAATAACAGAGTAAGCATGCTCAGCAAAGAAAGGTCATCCCCTACAAAATGGCCATAGGCCCACAGGGGTGCTGTATTCACAACGTAGGAATAGAGAAACAGCACTTTTACTCAGTGCTAAGCATGAGCTGGTGTTGCAGGTGGGAGCCACCGGCACTCATTTTTGGGAACCAGCACTTATTTTTCCTCATCGGACTTGGATCCAGAGCAATAGAGAGACAAGTATTTGCAATGCAATAGGTCTCGCATTTGCAAGATTTTAAGCTATTGCCATCGTAAATAACAATGCCTTTTATTTATGTTTTTAAAATCAACACATAAATAAAAGGCAATGTCATTTACAATGGCAATAGCTCAAACTTGCGTAAATCCGAGACCTATTGCATTGCAAATGCTTGTTAAATGGGGGAGGTGCCCTACACGGGGGTAAAATTTACAAAAAAGAAAACTTGAGCGTTGCTGTCTCTTATGTTTTGGGTACTAAATTTTCAGCGTATATAACTTTCTAATTTAAGTCGATCATAAAAGTGGCAAACCCCAGATAGGTAAAATAGTAGCAAACTCATGTTTTGGTGTACTTTGTGCTCATTCGTGTTGACTACAAATGCGGAAAATGTATGTTGAGTAGTAAAACGCATGTTGATCAGAGATGCTAGCTGTTTCATTCACGAACAACAGAAATCTGCATGTGTATTTTTTCTCTTTTAGTTGTGGGCTTTTTTGGAATTGTAGGGGAATATGTTTTTTGTCCGTTGTTTTTCACCTGCCATTTTGGCCAGTGTCGGTAACACAGTCGAACACCCTAGCCTTGTTACTTCCGGTTTAGTGAGTTTGTCATATCTCTCCTAGATGCCTGACCCGTGAATTAAAATGATGGCCTGCCTGACCATGACGGAGATGGACGGAGCTGCGGCTTCGACCGTGCACCAGAACGGAAACCTGCCTTCCAATTCAAGCGCTCCGAGGCAGCCGGAGCCAGGGCTGCGGGTTTATCTTTATCATTCCTTGGGGAAAGCAGAAGGAGATTACTTGCTATTTCCAGCAGGAGAATACATTGCCGAAGAGATTTGCGTCGCAGCCTCCAAAGCCTGTGGTAAGAGTTTCATCAACCACTCATTAACCTTGCCGCTGTTTCCATTAGGCATACATTAAATGCAATGATTTACGGTTAAAAACAAGGGACAATACAATATCGACACCTTTACATTTCTTTCTTTAAACTATAATATATTTTGAGAACATAAAACAAGTGAGGTAACTAGCACAAGGGCTGTCATTTCGAATGTGTCGAATGTAGATCTCTTCAGCATGACCTGGCACAGTCCCCGCTCTATCGTGTTCCATCTGCCCGCTCAGTTGTCACAGTAGATGTCATTCTAGGCATGAGCTGTATTGTATTGTAATTGCATTTATATAGCGCTTACTACCCCTGACGAGACATCGAAGCGCATTTTCGGCAAGTAGCACGTTACTCCGGAACCCATAAAGGATTAGTGTTGAATTAGTATAGTGAAATATGAAAGTAATTTGAGTGGTGGATAGGTTAGTCAGTTATTTGGATTCAGAAGGATAGCGGAGGGATAGAAGAGGGAAAAAGGTTTGCCTTTATATAGCGCCTGTTACCCCTGATGGGGTGTTGAAGCGCTTTTTTGGCGAGTAGCACGCTACTCCGGAACCCATAAAGGATTAGTGGTGAATTAGTATAGTGAAATATGAAGGTAATTTGAGTGGTGGATATTAGTCAGTTATTTGGATTGAGAAGGATAGCGGAGGGACAGAAGAGGGAAGAAAGGTTTGCATGTAAATAGTGCTTGCTACCCCTGATGGGGTTTTGAAGCGCTTTTTTTCCGGAAAGTAGCACGCTACTCCGGAACCCATCAAGGATTAGTGGTGAATTAGTATAGTGAAATATGAAAGTAATTTGAGTGGTGGATATGTTAGTCAGTTATTTGGATTGAGAAGGGTAGTGAAGGGAATAAAAGAGGTAAAAAGGTTTCCATTTATATAACGCTTGCTACCCCTGATGAGGTGTTGAACTGCTTTTTCAGCGAGTAGCACGCCACTCTGGAACCTATAAGGGATTAGTATAGTGAAATATGAGTTAACATGTTAGTCTGTTATTTGGATTGAAAAGGATAGTGGAGGGAAGGATTTTTTTGTTTTGGAGGTCATAGCAGTAGGAGGAGGCTTGGGATGAGTAAAAGGGATGTGGAGGGGCAGAGTCAGAGAGAAGGGTTTAGAAAGGCTTGTTTGGGGGGGATCGGTATAGTAAAAAGAGGTATGAGATGATGCAAGGAGGGGTAGAGTAGGGAAGAGTCTAGAAAGGGTTACTTTGGGGATCATAGTAGTGGTATGGGGTTTGGGATGAATGAGAGTGGAGGTAGAGGATATATTGATAGAAGTATAGGGTGAGAAATAGAGTAGTGCATTGGAAAGAGTAGTAGAAAGGTTTGAGATGAGTCAGAGAGTTGAGGTAGAAGATATATTGAGAGAGGTATAGGGTGAGAAATGGGGAAGTGCATTGGATATGCTGAATTAGCAGAAAAGTTATAAATATATAGACCAAGTACATGGAAGGTATATAGATGAATAAAGAAAGTAAGTATATGTAGATTAAAGATGCATTAAATAAACTCCGGCTTTCAAGTGTTGTTGTGCTTAAAACTTTATTTGATTAATTTGTTTTAAAACATAATTATTCTACACGTTTACACAAAGCAATACACACATATAGGTGCATATCTATAGTACAAATAAATGCTTATATACAGAGGGATATGCTGTATATTTCTGTTTGCGTATGGTGCTTATGTGGGGAAGAGCCAATTCTTGAGTAGTTTTCTGGAGATAAGGTGGTTGTCTGTGGATCTTATGTTGGGGGGTAAAGAGTTCCAATGTTTCGCTGCTTGAACAGAGAAGGATGGCCACCTATGGTTTTTTTCTTGTTTTTTGGTATTTGAGGCGAGGTGCCACTCGAGCGGTGGTTCCTTTGTTGAATGTGTTTGGTAATTTTATTCCTGTACACGAACACTTGTCCGGGTCCTGAGGCTAACACAAGGAGATGATGGACGGAGCACTGACATTTTTAGACACTTGCCCCCAATAACAGATCTGGGTTGAATCCATTATTGTTCTTTAGTTCACTTCGCCACCTCAGTTCAGACCCAGCCATATGCAAATCACTCTTGACCCTGTTCCTTAAGGGAACAGTCCAGCCCGAACTGTCAAGCCAGGTCTTCCCTGGACCGGAAACAAGCATTCTGGGACCGGTTTCGAGGTAACACCCCCAATCAGTCAGGCTAGCTTGAATCCAGTGGCAAAGTGAGCAAGGAACACAGTTCTGGGCATACCCTGCCAACTTAGGGCGAACAAAGCAAACACAAGAAGATGATGGACGGAGCATTGAAACTTTTCAGACACTCACCCCCAGTCACAGATCTTACTAGCTTGTATCCATGGTGGTGACTTTAGTTTCAGTCACACAAAAGGTGATAGGAGAAATGTTTGCAAAAAGTCTAACCACTGGCAATTGCTAAAGGGTAGCTTTCCAGGCCATCATTTTTTGCTAACTATGCCAGTCTAGAAGAAGGCCCGCCTTATGCAAATCAGTGCTGAGCCTGCTCCTCATGGATACTGTAGTTTGCCACTGCAGTTTCAGGGACCAAGATACTATTGTACTCAGACTGGATATTTCAAGAACCCCCTTTGTACTCTTTGATTTTGGACGATGGCTTTGTGAAGCTGTCAGGACGTGAAAGGAGGTTTGAGTGAGTGACAGTAATTTTACACAACAATCATTGTCCAATCAGAGCTATCTATTTTAAACGGAATGTCTTTATTTAAAGTATAAATAGGTAGGCTAATTAAAAGTACACAACTTCAAAGAAAAACAGACGTTCATAGAACCTTCTGATGAGAAGATGCCACCCAAGCCTTATTCTGGCACTTTATTGGTAAGACCCTACATACTGTATACCCTTTGACTCTTATTGGCTTTAGTCTACTTTTTGCGCCCTCTGTTTCAGTCAGTTGCCTGGGTGTCATATAGGGGGTTTCAGTTTATTTCAGACTGTGATTATCCCTCAGTCTTTTGTTCTAGTTCTCCTTAGTAATAGGATTCAATTCATGATGGTAGCTCAGTACACCTGATGTAATACTGAAACACGCACACTGATTTCCCCAGGCCTACCCTTAAAATTTGTACTGTGTTGATTTCTCTTCACTGGCATGTTGAAATCAAGATTTGTGTCATCTGGGGCACCCACAGGTCTTTGGGTCGAATGGGGGAGTGGATTCCAGTGGATGGGGTGAGGTGGTACCCTGTTGCAAAGTTTGATAATACCAAAACATGTATCTTCAATAAATTTGAAACCGTTAACGAATTGTAAAATGGGCCCAATCAGTCCCATACACTGATACTTTCCTAAGGGATCATTTAAATCTTGATAGATGGAGCTAAAACAGAGAGATTTTCTGCAACATAAAGGCGGGAATTACAGATACCTCAAACTGTCACACAGATTTGTAGTGACTTCCAGTGGTCGAATTCTGTGTGCACCACTGACTAACAAGTCTAAACTCTCACCAGCGGACTGTGGGGCAGGTGAGTGTACAAGGAGACAGCAGACAGGACAAGTGGGCAGTACAGGCGCAGTTCTTAAGTGTCCTCAACTTGTTCTCTTATCTTGTGTGAAGCAGTTGATTCTCCTGTCCAGATTTCTAGTTCTTCGCCATAAAGCTATTCCTGCACTAACACAAGTTAGGAATAAGGTTTTTGAAATTTCAGAAAGTGTAGGGCTCGTTTTCTAAAATGATGTACACGTAAGTAAATGCATTTTGGGGCACTCACTTGATATTTATTGGTGTTGTGATTTAATTAATTTGTTTTGTTCACAAATCACGATATCTGGCATGCCGGGTAAATTGTTTGTAAAATTGCACTTTTCAAGTCTTAATGTTGTTTTGTCCAAGTTTATAATTTTCTTACCGCCTTTATCAGATGCAGCTGAAAATGACTCTATAAACACTTTAAACCCTGACGCTGTGAGAAGTTGGCCTGGCATATGCTGTCCACTAATTATAGTGGGCACCTTGCACCAGTCCAAACAACCCCTTATTGGAGATAGGTTAAAGACAACCTTATTGAAAGCTATCCTAGTGGTAGCTATGGAGAGCAGCCTTCAGGCTAAGTCTTGAAGGAATGTAAAGCAGCTTGTTTTACCAGTCTATAATCTCTTGAGTGACCAAATGAAAGAGCACCACACCAGGTATATATTCAAAATATATGTATTTATTGCTAAACACACCCCTCTAGTCTCTTTATGAGGCTAGAGTTCGAAATACATAAGTTATAAGTTATTAAATCACAGTAATAGCACAAATACACGTTTGGGCCCTAGGGGCGTACCAAACCATATACCAATAAAGTGGTATGCGAACCACGACTGAACTAGACACTAGGCCTAGAGCCTCTAGAAGTGCTTGGACCACAAGGAACCACCCAAGGTAGTGACACAGGGGACCTACGGGAGACGCGTGCAGTGTAAATACACAACCGCGATACGCCGTTGACTTCTATGGAGAAAGTCGGGATCGGGAAAATAGAGAAAAGGGACACTTAAAAGAGGACTAGGACAAAACCCTTTGAGATCTAGGACTTTGAAGAGTCTCTACCCACGGGAGCACCGGTGTTACCTCACCCAGGGAAGCCGGGTGCATAGGTGCCTTTCGGGGTCGGGTTTCGTCGTCGATTCGAATGGCGATCTGCTGCAAAGTGCTGCTGGCGGCCAAGAGAATAGTGTCCGGGTGGATCCAAGAGTGGATCGGAGTTCTGAAGAACCTGAAAGCAGAGGGGACAGAGTCTGGGTCACTAGCCAGTGACCAGGAAGGCGATGGACAGATGCCCACCGATGTCGAAGTGCTTCAGGTGCGTTGACGGTCGTCTTGACTCTTCAGCCACGAGGTCCAGGAGGCGTTGTCGGCGACCAGGAGCAGGATTCGGGCTGGTACACGATGTCTGTCGAGTGCTGAGGTGTCGGCGACCGGATTGGACCCAACAAGCCTTGGCAACGGCAAGTCTCGGTGAAGATGTAGATCGTCGATGGTGCAGACCAGCAAGGTCTGTGGAACTCACCCAGCGAGGGTAAGTGAGGGCAGGCCTGGAGCAACCAGGATGCCAAGTAAGAAAAGGATTGGCCTTCGTTAAGGGCTACTAGCCAACGGGCTAGCGACCGCGAAGGAGCCTCGTGACGCCGCACGTGGATCTGGCTTACAGGACACTCGTGGAGTGGGGGCCAGTGATCTTCGGTGCAGGTGGTGCTGGAGGCTAGGGCTACTCGGAGCCCAAAGCACGACTTCTTGGGAGACCCAGAAGAGGATGCACTTGCAAATGTGCTCGGTGTCCAGGGGTCACGGTCTCAAGTCACCCACGATAGCCACGGGCCTCAGCTTTGCTGGGGACTCAGGGTAGCCTCGGGAAGTCTGAGAATCCACCTCTGGTGATGCGATGACTTCAGGCGTCAGACCGGAGCTTCAGAAATGCGAACCGGACAGATGCTTCTTTGGTGCCTGCCAAGCAGGGGAGTCACTCCTTGACCCCAAGGGAGATTCTTCTGTCCTCTAATCGTGAGTAGAGCGTCGAAGGTCCAGGATTCAGTTACAGAGTTTCGTCCAGGGATAATCTAATCTTGCTGTGGCAAGGGTTCCCCATTTTAACCAGTAAAACAGGGAGGGACTAACTCTATGACCCCACCTATGGGAGGGTCAAGGGAGGGGTGGCTACACCCACTTCCCTTTGTCCAGTTTCGCGCCAGAGCAGGGGCAGGTAGCCCCTGAGCTGGTTTGAACTGGCATATGCACAGAGGAGCCTTTTGCTCCCCAGTGCAGGACTTCAAAGCACTCTAAGAGTGCACCCACCCAGCCCCAATACACATTATCCTGTCTGGGGAGGTGGTCACACCTCCCTGCAACAGGAAACCTATTGCCCAGGCCTCCCCTGCCGGAGTTTCGTCCAGCAGCAGGAGGCCAGACTTGTGTCTGTGGCAGCAGCATCCATTTTGTGATGCCAGGGCTTCAGAAAGAAGTTACCGGGTAAGCCAGAGTTAACATGTCTTTCCCTCTAGAAGGGTGGAATGCTATCCCCGCCGCCAGCATTGGCGGGGGTAGTATTCCAAGATGTTTGACACCAAACACGACATGTTTAGGTGCAGCCATTCCAAAGTTAGCATTTTACCGCGAGGATATAATGCGCTTAAGAGTATATGGTCAGGCTGCACTACAAACAGCATCAGAGATGGTCTCCGAACGCTGCAGAGGGGCCCTGCTCATGCAGGGGCACCCTCTCACATAGGAACCATGCACTCTGCCTTTAGGATTGATAAGGCCTGCCTTAGGAGTGACTTATAGGTTTATATGTGTGTATGTATTTAGTGATATAGGTAACCTATATCACAGTAAGAGTGCATGCACCACCTTACCCAGGCTGCAGTAGCAGACCTGTGGTGTCAGTTTGGATGGCCTTCCAGGGGTGGCACAATACATGCTGCAGCCCCTGGTAGGCCTCTGAGGTACCTATGCCCTTGGTACATAGTATACCATATACTAGGGACTTATAAGGGCACTCCAGATTCCAATCAGAGATGTGCCTAAGGCACATAGAAACCTTTTTACAGAGAAAGCAGATAGACTGGGGCCCTGAATAGCAGGATCCCAGTCCAACTAAGTCATAAACCAGCAAAGCACCATAAAAAAAGTGGGGGCAACCATATAGTCAGATTCCACCTTCCTACAGACGCTAGCTCCAAATACTACATTTAAACCATTCCCCACACAGTTTTATGACAAGCGTAGCATGCCTGTGGAGTTCTGTGTCATGGAACTGATACACTATAAAACTCTACCATCCTGTTCCCTAACAGTGAAAATAACAATAAAACAAAAGTAAAACATTTATTAGGATTTACAGCCTTCCTTCAGCTGTATATTCCCTTCTTTACTTCTTAACTCGTGCATCTTGATTTACCCAGATGTACCAACACAACTATCCAGGAGCTACTCACCCATGCTTCCTTTCAGGACAATGCCCTCCTCGACTTTTACCTTCAAGAACTTCTTCATTCAGTATCTGCTTTTCTCTTCTGTCTTCTCATCCTCTTGCCTTTCTCCACATTTCTTAAGGCCCTCATCAACATCCACATAAAATCCTGCGTAGGCTCTTCTAATGGATACTTCTAACTGCAGATTCCTCATGTTTAGAATATCCCCAGACGCCAGTCTGGATCCGGAAAGTTTTGTAGTAGTGCTCCCACACACTGGTAAATGGTGTTGTGCAGCTCTGTGGGAACCCCTTTCCACCCCAGAAGTGAAGGAGAAGTGCAACCCTGCACTCTAATGTTAGTTCCTTTCTTTCCACGCCCTCCGACGTGGATCCAGAGCTTCGCTCAAAACTATGTTGGTCTTCCCACTACTTCTGGTGTGCTGGGGAACGATCTCCCCTCTGAAAGAAACCAGATTTAAGCCATTCTGAGGGACTGCAGGAAACAGTTATTGGTCACAGATCTACATAAAGGGTGTTTTTGGTTCTTGGACTCCGGCCACAACTCTAACTTGTGCGATAGGTATGCTTTTATGCATCCAGTGGTGATTTATAAGCAAGATAGGTTGCAGTCGAAGCACAGATCCCTCTCCAAGTCACGGGGTTGGTCGCAGTCTTTATTTTTCTGCCTCTTAAAAGAAAAGAAAAGTCTCTTCATACAATTTAAACCTTGTTTTACAGAAAGGTCTGATTTCCTTTAGTAGACTAGACTTGTTTGGCTAACGTCTTCTGTGTAGCATTGCTATTTTTTTTTCTGAGTTATTAGTCTTCCCACACCTTGAGTCACAGCTATTAGCCATACAGTCTTACATGATAATGGCCTCAGCTATCACTATATATTGGCAAACTGGAACATCTCGCAATACATATTATATTGGCAAACTACAGGAAAGAAAAATATATTTGAGAAAACTGTCCACACCAGAACGTGTGTTATAGTTTGTTCCTAGTCCATATTTCAGATAACAGGATCATATAAAGAAAAAGTTCTTTGAATATATAGAACTCTAAATCACAAGTAAAGATTTCTTACCCATTGTGATAATTCAGATACATTGTCATACAGCCATGTAGAGATCAGAATTCATATTACAGTCACAAATGACTCTCATTTTGTTAGTACCAGTACTTGGTATGTACTCTAACAAGGCCCTAAAGGGAAAAATCATCTGGATGTTCATCTACTCTATACTTAAATCAGTATCTGTTATAGGTACTGGTGATCAAATATACTACGGCCAGTAAAGATATATTATAAATTTGTAATGTTTCACACTTTTATGTATAGATAATGTACTTTGTTTCTTCATGTATGAACCAAATGGGTAGGCACTCTTCTGTATCCTACAAGGTAATTATAAAAAGTGCTATTTTATGACAATACCGGATAACGTGAAAAAAATATAAATCAAATTTTTCAAAAATTAGGACATTTTCTTAGTCTAATTCTAGCAAATCTACTTGTACTGGTCTTGTTACTTTTGTCCATATAACAATATTTTAAACATGTCTAAAAGTGGGGCCCCCTTGAATGACCCCACACTAACCCTTGTCAACCAGTGTCTATCAATCTAACATGCTAATTAACACCTCAGTGTCGTCTCATAACCAAAATACATTTTACATACACCAAGAAAACTCAAAACATAATAGAATGAAAGGATAAGACAGAATATTTTGTGTGAGGTGTTGAAAATGCAGTATGTTGACCCAGATATGTGCCTAAAATAATGTTTGACATGTAAAGTGAAGAGCATGATTCATCCCTTATAAACGGATGCCGTTTCGAAAAGTTTCATCGCAAACCACCTGGCTGGTGAACTAAGCGTGTTTTGAAAAATGTTGTATGACACCAAAGTTTGAAAGCTCATCTGAGCTGTAGCCCCAAGAGTAATCAAGTTGCCATGTTTAGGAAAAATGCCTGAATCCTAATTGAAGCAAAATTATTCTGTGAATCATTTGAATGCGTTTGTTTTGTTTCTGATATTGGTTAAGTATCTCATGTAGATGTGCATTTTGTGTATTATTTCTCAGTATTTGGTCCTCAGGGAAAGAATCAACCCTAAAGCATGTAGTGCGATGTAAACTTGTTAAGAACTTTGAACTGGCACTACTGTTCTTAGCTGCTAAAATTACAGTATGCTTCCCTAACCTCCTATCCTATGGGTTAAGGGCAGCGTTGAATTTAAGTGATTCTCCAGAACTGGATTTTCATATGGTGAGGACCCTGAATCACTTTATACTGTGGAATATTCAGTAAATCCGTGTCATTAGGCAAAACATCCAAATGCCCTGATCACATTAGAGGAGTGATAAAATCCCCCGTCACGGTTGCTATGTAAGATTTCTTTTTTTTTTTTTCTCTAGAGCAAGCCATATTCGTGTATTCTTTCAACAGTTAAATAGAACTTCTTCAGTAGGAAGCACCCTCTGCTTTGTTTTGTGGTAAAGAATTGGGGCTAATTGCTGGTCAAGGGATTCATCATCCACTATGAAGCCAGCAAGTCTTTATCACAAAGGGAAAGTTTATTTTGGGAAACATAGGCCAGTAAGGCTCTCCTCAATTATCTAAGGATCTTCAAGCAAGATACTGGACCTTACCTGATGTGGGCTATCAAGACAATGATAACTAGAGAACTTTGCAAGTTTAATGGTGACAGTGCATCAGTAATGGCCTTACCCTGATAACCTTATTGCACTTTCTACCTTTATTTAGACAACAGTGGAATTGTGTCCGCTCTTGAAGAATAGATTGAAGGAGCAGAATTTCTTTTTTCAACTTTGCTGGTAGTTTCCTCTTCCATATTCTCCAGTTGACAGAACAGCACAGCGTTCAGTCTGACACCCATTTCCAGTCTACCTTCCTATCAAGATAGCAGAAAATAAAACCAGGTCAGCAAGGATGTGGCCTCTCCACATTTCTGGCCCATTGTGGCTGCCCCAGCAATCATTATTCTGTGTAGGAAAAATAGATGTGGCTTGTGATTGGGAAATGCATAAAGTCTTGCAAAATAGATTGGTCTTTCATCATGCGAGTAGTAGTTCCAGTATGTAAGTATGCTTTACTGTATGTATAGGAATCAAGTGCCCTACTACTGTCTAATATAATTGATTTGCCATTTTGTGTGGTCTCCTTGTTTATCAAAAAGGTGAATTCCCCCCCAGACTGAATGAAGGTGGACTCAGTTTCTGAAAGTAAATGGAAGCTTTTGATGAGCAAAATGATCATCCAAGCCAAGTCAACAATGCTAGCCGTCTGTTTTATTTATTTATTTATTTAAAATGTTTTATATAGCGCTGGCTGGACCCGAGGGTGTCGGAGCGCTTTACATGGGTATTCATTGCAATATAACAAAATTTACAATGAGGTAGAAATTCCAAACCATACAAACGATATAAAGCAGCTAAAATATTATACAATCTGAATACACAAGTTGCGATGGGCTACAGCAAATCATGAGAGATTTAGGTTAGTGAGAGAGGGAAAGGATGGTAAAGAGGGAGGTAGGGTATAGGAATGGTGAGAGGTTAGGGAGTGGGGTAGGTTAAGGCAAGTTCAAACCGCTATACATGGATAATTAATTGTAATGTAACAGACTTATAATGAGGTAGTACTCAAACGATTCAGACAGTAAGAACAGCTCCAGTTTAACACAATGAATTACATGTATTGCAATGTGCCATATCGAGTCCTGTGAAATTGGCCTAGCGTGGGAGGGAAAGGGTAGAGAAGAGGGGGAAGGGTATGAGAATGGGGAAGAGGATTAAGGAGGGGGTGGTTAAGGCACTACCAAGAGTGATGAGCAGGTTCTATGGGAAAGGCTGGAGGGAGGAGTTAGTGGGCGAAGGAAGATGGGGGAGAGGGAGGAGAACAGTAGGAGGTCGAGGTGGGATGAGTGCCTAGGGGAGGGATTAAGGACCCCAGTATTTGTTGAGCAGGAGAAGTTTGAGGTCTTTTTGAAGCTGATGTAAGAGGGGTTGCAACGAAGATCTTTAGGGAGGGAGTTCCAGATGTTAGGCGCGTTCCCAGAAAAGGAGCGAGATTGTGTGGTTTTCTTGTTTAACAGAGGAGGGACAAGAGCGAGGGTGTTGGAGCTCCTCAATGATCTAGAGCAGCCAGCTTTGTGAAGTTTGTCTGAGAGGTACTGCGGGGAGCGTTGATGCAGGGCTTTGTGCGTAATGCAAGCTGTCTTGTAGGAGGTTCTTCCTTCAACGGGAAGCCACTTGAGGTCTTTAAGGACAGGGGAGATGTGATCGAACCGTTTGAGGTCGGTAATGAGCCTAGCGGCCAAGTTCAGAACAGATTTGATTGGGGCTAGGTGGGCTTTAGGGGTTCCAGAGAGGATGGCGTTACCATAGTCGATTTTCGACAGGACCAGCGATTGGACAACTAATTTAAAGTCGTCTGCAGGAATGAAGGGTTTTATTTTCTTGAGGTGATGGAGTGTGAAGAGAGCGCTTTTGGCCGATTGTTTTATGTGGGGGATAAGAGTAAGGTTTTGGTCAATGTTAAAACCGAGGGATTTAACTGAGTTAGATACAGTGAGAGAGCAGTTGAGTGCGGTAAGGTCAGAGATCCAGGCTAGAATGGGGAGCGAGTTGTTCTTAGGGGAGAAAAGAATGATTTCAGTCTTTTTTGGGTTGAGTTTGAGGTGGTTGTAGTGGAACCAGGATTGGATCTTACTCAAGGCATCATTGAGGTGAAGAACATCCGAGCGGGATTGAATCTTATAGTAAAGTTGGGTGTCATCGGCGTATAGGTGGTAATTGATTCCCGCTTGTTTGAGGATAAGGGTGAGGGGTTCCATGAAGAGATTAAATAGAGAGGGGGAGAGGATAGAGCCCTGTGGGACCCCTAGGGAGACGGGCAGAGTTTTGGAAAGGCAGTTACGGATTTTGATTTGCTGCATTCTGTGTTGGAAAAAGGAGGTGAACCATTTGAGGACTGTACCGTTGAGGCCAAAACGATCTTTAAGTGTGTTAAGTAGATCAGAGTGGTTAACAGTGTCAAAAGCAGCGGAGAGATCAAGGAGAATGAGAAGGAAGGATTCGCCTTTGTCGAGAGCGTGGTGGATGTCATCAATTATGTTAAGCATTGCCGTTTCGGTACTGCATCCCTTTCTGAAGCCTGACTGGAAAGAGTCTAGAAGATTGAATGAGTCAATGTGTCTATCTAGTTGGAGCAGGGCACATTTTTCAAGGGCTTTTGAGAGAAGAGGAAGGTTAGAGATAGGACGAAGGTTATTTAGGTCATTAGGGTCACCAGCAAGATTTTTGAGGATGGGAGTGATTTGTCCCAATTGGAGGGAAGCTGGTACACAACCCGAGGTAAAGGAGGAGTTGATGATGGAGGTCCAATAGGGGGCAATGATATGTTTTAGATCTTGGACAAGGTTGGAAGGGAGAGGGTCTTTAGTGTGCGATGACGGTTTAAGTCTTGAGATGACGTTAAGGACATCAAGTTCAGTGACTGGTTGGAAGTCAAGCCAAGAAGCATTATTTTTTTGCTCAAGTAAGATGGGGCCGGTATCAGGAATCTGGATGGTAGGGGGGAAAGAAGAGGAGTCATGAGGAAGTGTAGAGAGTGAAGGAGAATTGGAGGAAATGTCCGGTGAGGGAAGTAGGTTAAGAGAGAGGGGAGTAAGGGCGAAGGATTGATCAATTTTGGAGATTTTTTCGGAGAAGTAGCTGGCAATTTCTTCGCATTTCTCGGTGGTGGCAATCACCTGGGGGGTGCAGGGGCTGTTTGGTTTTTGACAGTGTTGAAGAGTTCCCTAGGTCTGTTTTTGGCCCGGTCGAGTTGGGAGCGGAAGAAGGAAGTCTTAGCATTGAGGATGTGTTTTTTATAGTTGGATCTAGCGGATCTGAGGAGAGAGAGATTAGAAGGGGAAGGGTTTTGCCTCCATATGCGTTCAGTCGATCTAAGTGTACGTCTCTCATTGTTGAGATCAGAATTGAACCAGGATTTGGAGGAGGAGTTTTTTTGTCGTTTTAGTCTGGCAGGGGCAATTTGATCAAGGACCTTAACAATGGAATTATTAAAGTGTTCGGTGAGGTCATTGGCATTTTGGGAGGGAGGAGAGAGTCGAAGTTGAGCTTTAACTTTGGACTCAAGTTCGCCTGGGGGGATAAGATGAAGATTCCTGGTCAGTTTCATCTGATTGATGGTTTTAGGAGGAGGGGGTAGTACGGTGTTAGTGATCGTGAAAAGGATGAGGTGGTGGTCGGACCAGTCGATGGGAACGATGGAGGAAAGGGAGGCCAGCTCATTGCTAGTAATGATAGCGTCAAGAGTGGCTCCTTTGGAGTGAGTAGGAGAGTGGCATAGTTGTTTAAGGTCATAGATGTCAAGTAGATCGGTGAGGAGGTTAACCATAGGATCGTCTTTTTTGTTCCAATGAAGGTTAAAATCTCCGAGGACGAGGTTTTTAGAGTTGGAAAGTGCGGATTGGGAAAGAAGGTCAGACAATTCTTCTACAAAAGGGAGAGGGTCACCGGGAAGATGGTAGATATTGTGTAGTCGAATTGGAGGGGAGCCCTTCACTTTAAGTTCCGCTCCGAGGTATTCAAAAGTAGAATAATCGGAGTTTGGCACAGGGGAGAGTTGGAGTTCGTTTTTAAAGATTATTGCTAGACCGCCTCCAATTTTGATAGGTCTATCTTTTCTGAGGATGGAGTAGCCAGGGGGAGAGAGCATATCGAGAATGGAAGAGGAGTGATCTTTAAGCCAAGTTTCAGTAAGAAAGGCAATGTCAATGGATTCACTAAGGATGGTTTCCGAAATTTCAGTCGCATGTTGGACAGCTGAGCGACAGTTAACCAGCATGCAAGTCAGGGGAATAGGGTTGGTTGTGGGGGGGGGGCAGGAGTGGATAATGGTGAATTGCGGAGGAAGTCTTGGAGAAGCTGGGGAATTTGGAATTCTGCTAGTCCCTAGGATCACAGGAATAGGTGCCTGAGGGGTCAGAGGGTCAGTAGTCAAAGAGCAGGGGGGGTAAGGATTACAGAGGTCAGGGAGTTCAGAGGCGGGGAGGAGGTTTGAGGCGCGGAGTGTTCTAGGTGAATCGTTACCGAGGGGGGTAGTATCCCATTGCTGGTGGAATGTGGTGTTGATTTGTTCAGTACACCGGGCAATAGAGTGATTGGGGCAGTTAAGAGAGGAGATGAAGTTAACATAATTTCTGAGAGAGGTGAGTTCAAGCGCTAGGTTAGCGAGATGGAGTTCTATATTAGAAAGTGTCTGGGGAATAAGGGAGAAGGGGATGGAGGTTGGGAGTTCATGGGGACATGGAGGATGTTCTGCATTAGTCAAGGCGAGAGGTCTGTGGAGAGGGAGGGGCGGGAGTCCAGGTGGGGGGTGGAGAGGGGAGATCCGATTGATAGAGGGAGGGAGGGAGGTGAGGTGGGATTGGGCAGTCACTGGAGACTGTAGAGAGTCAGGAGAAGGAAAGGGTGCTCGGGGAGAGTGAGGAGGGTTGGTATTCTGGTTAGGGAGGGGAAGGACAATTGGGGGGGAAGAAGTTAGAGTAAGGGATTGGGTCGAAGTTAGGTCAAATAGGGAGGGCTGGGAGGAGGGAGAAGATAGAAGGGAGGAGCTGGTGTGAGTTGTTGGAGCCTCAAGAGGAGGAGAAAGAGTTTGGGTGGTTGAGTAGGCCGTCGGTGAATCAGTAGGAGGGAGAGTTGTTAAGGCGGGGGAGAGATTGAGAATCTGTGCTTGTGAGACTTCTAGGGTGTTTTCAATGTCTGTATGAGGAGGGGTTAGAGTAGGTGAAAGAGGAGGTGTGTGGTCAGACTGTGATTGGGAGGCTGAAGGGTTAGAGTAGGGTATCGAGACTAGATTGGATAAGGTGCTGAAATGGTGTTCAAAGATGGTGAGGTGTTTTTCAGAGGCTTGAATGAGGATGTTTCCGGATTTAAAAATGGAGATGTCCATTTCACCAAGAAAAGTAGGGGAAGGGGTGGTAGATAGTTTCAAACCATATGGGATTTTGCATGATTTTGTGATAGGAAGGTGGTGGAGGAAGGTGCTTTTCCATTTGGAGGGGCGCTTGGAGTAGAAGATATAGTTGGTTTTTACAATCGAGGTGAGACTTCGGTAGTTATCTACAAATAGCGTTTCTTGGTGACGAATTAGTAGTTTGTGTTTAAAGTTTTTCTTAGCATTTTTGGAGAGGTTGGGGGATAAAGGATGGTCCAAGAGTTTGGGCCATGTCTAGTGATAGGTGCATCCAGTGTAGGGGGGGGGGTGAGTGAAGGGGGGCATTGTTATTCCGTATAAGGCCGGGAGAAGAAAGTGACTAGAGTAGACCCCGGGAAGGTCTGAGCTAGGAAGAAGTCATAAATGGTGAGAGGGAGCGTAAAACCTGTTCAAAAGGACAAAACGAAGGGAGGAGGTAACATAAAGATGCAGTGAGAATGGTAGATAAATTAACTATACGTCTGAACAATTCTCTACTCCCTATTGCATAAAGAGATGGACGTGCAATGTGTTATAACGCATAATATATGGCGGTAGGTAAAGTCGAATAGTACAATTTAGATGATCATAAAGAGGCAGGGCAGTTAACAGTGTATGTAGAGCAATAAGGATAAAAGTCATTAAACAGCTCAGTGAACAATAACATGAGTATACATCCAGAGTAAAAATGCAATACAATATGACGTCGCGATGAGGTAGGGCAATTGAGGAGCACGTGGGACTTTAGGTTTAATAAGCTACACCTGTCATGGTGGGTTTTTTTTTTTATTTTTTTATTTCAGAATAAGTCCTACTGAATTAGTGGTTGTCAGCAAATATGGGCAAATCTGCCTCCATGATTTAGTAGTAAGGGTAATCTGAGTGAGAGTTCAGGGTTATGCTATAGACAGATAAACCTAATGGAAAAGTCGTTCAAAGATGGCTGCATGTTTAACTAGTGATGGTTTTGGCTTAAATGCGTAGTCCTATCACTCTTTTCATGAGCCTGTCTCGCTAGATTAAAGTCCTCAAGAGTTTACCCTGGGTTGTTGTTGTTGGTCCTTTGTTTATTTTTAGTCCTGTGAAGCCCGAGGTAGTCCTATGTTTTTGAATATAGCTTGGAGTGGGGAAGGAGCAGCCCTCTCAATTTAGATAGTTAGGACAGCCATTTTGAGGGGGAATTGCAGCCATTAACACTGTGTGAACAAAATGGTGGCCTGGACCTGATACAAGGGCCATTGATGTAGACAATCCTGTGTGACAATGAACAAGAGGACATGAAAGCCAAAACAACGAGGCAAAAACAAGGGAAAAGTCCAGACTAGCAACCAAAACAACAGGAGATCTGTGGGGCTGGTTCCTTGCAACACGGGCCGTTCTATGACTGATAGAGCGCCGTGCAGTCTAGTGTCCCGCGACCTTTAAAGCAATCATGGCGCCATGTGTCCGGATCTACATCAAAACAAAACAACGATGGGTCTGCGTGGCCGGTTCCCAGCACCACGCATTGATCAGTGTTAACGCTGAATGCGCTGCGTACTGCTGCCTGCACAGACAACAGATGAGGGAAGCAAGCGCCCAGGGGGAAAGTCCTGTTTAGCGGTGGAAAGTGCACACCGCTCCGCCAGAACCGAGCGGTGACTGTAGCAGATCATCAGCATCTAGTAGCCGCAATCCTGCACGGAGATCATCGGGGTTCACAAGAAAGACATCCCCCTCCTCGGCGACAAGGGAAAGACCTCCCTGGGGGCCAGAGCACTCGCTGCAAGGAACGGCTTGGGGGGGGGGGGGGGGAGGTTGGAGTGCGGCGACCCCCAGCCTACGGAGCTCCATATTTGCGCTCCATTTCAGTCGCCATCTTGTTCACTTCTCTCACAGTCTCCACATTTGCATGCATACCAAGCTAGTATTTGCAGATAAATCATAGGGCAGCCATTATTCAGAATGCCACCAGTAGGATGGATATTTGGAGGAACTAAAAACCCTCCCATCCAGGGAGAAGCCATCTGAGTTACTTACCACTGAGCTAACTAGCAGCACTATGGAAGGTGCTTTAGTATTGTTTTTGTCTTCCAGCTAGAGGAAAATAAAGTGGGTGCAGAGTACTGTAAAATTTGTAAATGTTATTAATTTCATCAAAATCTTTTACTATTGGGCATCCGTAGATATGGGTCTGGTCCGATATTGTTGCTGTTGCGACTGGAGGGCCTGATAAGAGCAAATTGGGTGCTCGTGTTACAAATGCTGGGAGAGGCTAAAATGTTGATTTCGTTGCACTGGAAGGCAAAGGGTTCACCAGATAACCTACGTTGGTTCATTAAACTGTGACAACCTTTGGCAATGGAAAAACTGACACATGACTTAGCTGCTACAGATATGAAATTTAGTAGAATGTGGAGACCTTTATTACAGTACTGCAAAGGCAATAAACATTTATGCTTCTATCCAGTAAGACTGAGAGTGCTGCAATTATTTGACGTAATACAGAGACGGTGGTAATTGCCTCATGTAACACACCCTGAACTAGCAAGGTTTCCAAAAACTGAACGAAAGGGGGGGATCTTCACGAGCACTCCATAGGTATTGATACTTAAGAAAACATCCAAACTGACTGGCTGCTGTCTTGTAAAGTGAGGAGGGGGACGGGGGGCATCAGTGGTGATCGTGGTTTATTCTTTGTTCTTGCCTTCAAAGATCTATGAGAAATGACTATGGTAATTACTTTCAAGTGCAAGTGTTAACGTTATGACAGTAAAAATGCTTTACTATTTACATTGCACGCCACCAAGTGTGACCCTGTAATTTTGTTTCAGAAGGATGAAGTAAATGAATCCTTTTACACCTCTGTAATGTAGAAGAAATTGAACCACATCCCCATCTCTACGTAATAAACGTTCAAAGGTTTCAGACATCAACCACATCTGAGATTTGTGACCAAATATGTAGTGATAAAATATTCAGAATGATCCTCCTGTAAACTGCTGACCCTTACTTGGACCACACTTATAGATGAACCTGTCTTTTGACAACGAACATCTAGTGTTCTCCACAGTCTTCTGACGTTTGATCATTCCAAAGCCGAGGACATTCCTGCACTTTCTTTTGAGCAAAGGATCCTTCAATTCAAGCGTCTTCCATTTCATCAGATGGTCATCCCAAAAATAGCCATCAGCAGCCTTTGGTAGTGATTATGTATTTCAGAAGCTTGGACATTCATGTTTACTCTTACATCGATAAATGTTTCAAATGAGACCATTATTTCATTCAGGCCCTGAAAGATTTGTGTTAATTAGTACTGGTGTAGCAAAACAATCTGCCTTTATTATGGCATTGCAGCATCTTTTAGTAGTCCGGGGTATGACTTTCCAAACTTTTTCATTGCAGAGGTGTACTAGGAAACCTTGCAGTCTGCTTCTCAATATTGTTAAAGGACCTTGTATTTATGGTCAGTCCTTTGGGCAGTGTTTAGTGCAAAAGATAGTATTTTTCAGTTTAAACCATAAATTCCATCGATGTTACAGTCGTCCGATATGTCAGTTATGCTATGGTGGATAAATGTCCTAAGCATTTTCTTTGTTTGCTCTTCATTCTCACTGTTACATAAGATGAAGAAAAGGCACAATTACCCCATTGTTCAGTGGTCCCAACTAGCAGACTAGTTGACTGAGAGGATCATTTGAGCCTTTTTCCAGAATGCTCTTAGCTCCTGCATTGAAGACTTATAGAAGGGCCTTCTGCAAGGTATTCCAGTTTCACAAAACTTTGATGAGATGACCATAACAGATTCATTCCCCTTTGCGAAATTAGGGAACATATGCAGAATATCGTTCAGAACAAGAATTTTGGACGGGTCAAAAATACATCTCTGTGTATATGCATGCCATACCCAATAATGAGATGTTAAATCATGGACTAAAAAAGTAGTCTCTTAATGGAGTGTTCTTAAAATTAATTTACATTTTACACTATTTATCGAGTTTACTAGGGCAAAATCCTGAGATAACATGGCAAGGTTCATACCGATCATTACCATTTAAACTCCGATCTCGGCAAGAGACAGCAAATTTTTCTTTCAGGTCACCCAGACTATTTCAGAGTAATGGAGCAGAAAGAAAATGAAAAAAATTTAAATTTTGAATAAAGATAATTTGTATCGTAGATCTGGCATTCTTTGGTCACTCCCATGCTGGTGTTGGAATTAGTGACATGCTTTTTTGAAACGTTTGATGTCTAATAGCTTTCTGAATTGAAACTAACCAGCTTCCCATTCGTAGTAGAGGGCAAAGTATGTTCCATAGTTTCAGACACTGGACACCCGCACATCTTGAAAGAACATTGTTGGATCCAAAGAGTTGAGGAATAATGCTGATGTCTGGCTTGAGAATAGTAGCATAACACTTTCTGAAGGTAAAGAGGAACTTTGGCCCAGTATTTTTTTGTGCGTAATAATGCAGTGTTTTGAATTTGATACTGAATTCATCTGAGTGCCAATGCAGAGTGTTTATGGTTGGCCTTATATGGTTACGATTTAGGAAGTGCAGAAGGCCAAATGCATGGAAAGTTAGGTGAATGCATGATAAAAAGCCATATTTGGGCTTAATCAATCATCAAATATATGCAGTGGCATATTTGCATCATTCTTTAAGCATCCTTTTGTTTTTTCTTAAAAAATAAGCAATCTCCAATTCTGCCTCTTTACCAGGGTTTTGTATTACCTCTGCACATCGGACCATGGAGACCCTCAAGAAATTTGATTTCAGATATGCTGTTAAGTTCTTTATTGAAGGAATTAATCACATATTTTCATTGTGACGGCCCAGTTCACAAAGGGAACAAAGTTATATTTTTTTGGTAGGATTACTCTTTCTTTTGGGGCAAATTCCTACTTCTTGCAGTATTCCCAGGACATCTATCCCTCCCGTAGATTTTCAGGAGTACTGACATATGTCAATTTTATGTATGTTAATATTAAGTCGGTGAAAAATTCTGCATGGGTACATTTGAAGCAGATTTCTATACAAGCGTTCATCTGTTTTTTTTGTCTCTGTGTGGAAAGTATTTTTGCTCACAGTGAAACCTTTCTTTCTACGCCCCCATTAATTCTGGGTGTGTTTCTTCACCATTCCTACCATGGCAACACACTTATTCTAGTCTTTCACAGGAACAAATTTGTCTGTTTTTTCACTTTTAAGAGGTATACCCACAAATTTACACATATGTGGGTGTTCACTTAGCGCTGTAGAAGGCCTGTACCAAAAACATCTAAATTCCTGCCAGCCCTCCTGTATTTATTGTGGTTGATTTCCAGAGTTAGTAAATTAACTTTGTGAGAATAAAATTACTTCAGTCCTCATTCGTTGAATCAGGATTGGCATTTGCGAGACATAGTTTTTGTGCAGCTAACTTGAATTTGGTTGTGCAATATTCAGAATTGATCATGTCGGCCATCACACCCATGTTATGAGATCAGAGGAGCTTCAGCGCTACCTTTAATCCATGTATATACCACGTATGCTATCGCTTCGTTTGTGACATTCCACAGCCATGTCCTAGGCAGGTTGGATGTAATCAGTAGAAACTCACCATGATGTCTGCATACTTTACTCAAGGAATAACGACCAATTTGATCAAGAAGTCTTTCACAACAGATTTGCGTTGTGCATGGCATGAATGCTTTCTCCTCCTTGCCTGCTGTGTCCTCTTGATGATCTCCTGTGGGAATGGGAGAAAGCTGTGTGCAAAAGTAAGATGAAGTTAGATGTGTGATGACTCTAGAAAGCTAAGTTGTTACGCCTTCTCCTGTACCAAGTTATCAACACCCAGCCTCTTCCCAGCTCCTCCTGTAAACAGCAAAGTCTGACTGATGTCAAATCTAAGAACCTGATGTGGGTGCAGAGGGGATGCACAGGTCAAGGGGGTTGGCCACTGGCTGCTCACTGGCTTTATAGGTTCTGGCAATGTATGTTTTTGGCTTCAGAAATTGGTTGCTTCCTTTTACACCACTCTGTTCAACGATCTGTGTACTTGACTAGAGGACTTAAGTGTTTCTACCAGAGTCAGCATAATGGGCCCCTAAATTTGCTTTTCATTATGACCCAGAGATGCAGATTTGTCAATTTACTTTATCTTCTTGGCAGTCCAGATTTCAGTTTGTACAAAGCCTGCTTTCCGACTCCACCTGTTTGTTGACTACAACTGTGTGTGGTGTACACTCTTGCCCAGCTTCCCAAAGTCCTAGATGTTTTGGGCAGTACCAAATGAGGTGTAACATTGAGATTGTCTACTCGTTACGTACAACATGTTTATTTGGGTATATAGCTGGATCAAAATTGTTAAGCAGCCCAGTTCCTGTAACAATTTCAGTCTAGAGGTTCAAGTATTATTTGTTGCTCACTGAAAATATTTGAATTTTACTCTTTCCGCGTGTGCCAATTTTAAATATGGAATGTAGTTTCTGATTCAACTTTCCAGACTGTGTTATGTTAACATTGGGCAATGTGGCTGGAACAAAGGATATACATCTCTATGCCAGAGTCTGGAAGGATTTTTCATGATCCAAATATTATACTTTCTCTTTTGTGATAGAAACTTTATCCCTAAACACAATAAAGTTCACTCATCAAATGTCCCTTTTATGCTGAAAACATTATTGCTCAAAGCTTTTGGTGAACTATTTTTCTGAATTTTAACTCTTGAAGAGCTATTAAATATGCCTGGTCAATCGCATGTGTATGAAGTGTCTGTTAGCATGTGGGTCCGCTCTCCCTATCTGTTGGTAGGGTGTTTTGTCCATTTAATTGCCCTTTCAGTGGAATTTTCATGCTACTTCCCTTCTGGTGAACCTTGTTTAGGTTTCAGAGATCTTGCACTGCTTACCTCTGAAGTGGGGGAAGAACGCAGACGTACTTTTCCTATGCTTGGTAGTGAAGCGGTCCTGATGGTCGACAGTCCATCAAGCCGTCCTTCTTTCATCTGCCGCATATGTAGGATGGATGTTTGACAGGCTGTCAGTAAGGCAAATGTTTGCAAATGTAAAAGAAGGTACGAGAGAAGTTGATCACAAGATAAAGATTTTTAAGGAACACATTTGGAAAAGCAAACTGAAAAATACATTAATCGTGGTGCTTCAGAAATTAATAGAATCAAGAGATTGAAAGATTGATTGACATTGACAGCCAAGGAAAAATCAAGACACTGTGATGATTATGTATTGAGATTCAAAATGTGCAATACTGCAAACACTATATGTCATCGTTGTCTGACTGAAAAACCTGAAAGTAAGCACAAGTTCTGGTACTGCTCATCAGTTACCACTTTCTGGTCTGAAATTACCAAGTTGCTCATACTTGTCACAGGTCGTCGTGACTTACAAAAACTGGAATATTGTGTCCTGGGACTTTATTCACACTCAAAGTAGGGAGTTCATAGTCTGTTTCTGGACCTGTTTTTTCTACTAGCCCGGTATGCATTGGAAGCCCCTCTTCCTGGGGTTATCTAGTGGCACAACAGTGGAAATGGTGGGCTGAAATAGAATCCGTTTCCTTGGGGAGAGAAGAAGCTAGGGGTCTAGGGAAAAGACGCATGGCATCTGAATGGGATGAATTAATATTTACATTCTGGGAACAATCTAAGGATGATAAAATGCTGCCTTAAGGGAACTTTGCCAATGCTAATCTGGCATTTGATGCTCCGTGTTCCTTTAAGTTGCTTGCATTATACAGTTTACCAAAGCCCATCTGCCAGTGTGATGACATGTACATCTTCACATTGCCCTTCTTTGGCTTCCCTCCACTTGGTCACATTAGCTATCAGCTCTGCTGTCTTCACAGCAACCTTGTATCACTCCCATTTTGTTGTTTCACACTGTTGGGAATATTGCTACTCCAGCTTATGGGTCAGGCCTCTAGTTACTTTTGTTTCTTTGATTACATTGGCACTGAATTCCTGCCCTCCAAAATGTTGTTCTTTATCAATTAATCCTATGTAAACCAGAGACAATATGAATTCATACTGATGTGCTATGTAATGGCATCAATATTTTGGATCATTGATTACTTTTATGTAAAGTCGATAACAAACTGTTAAAAAAATTAAGGTGAAATTCATGAAGGTTCTGTAGCCTTGAAGCAGCAAATCAATTTCCAAAAGATAGTGACTGAAGTTAAAAGGTTGATTTTCAAAGTAATAGTAGCTTTTGTTTAAGATTGATTTCATTGACTTTGGAAATAAAGAATTTTGAACTTTCTTACAACATGGTGCTCTCAAATATTTTTTGCATCAAAACTTGTAGTTTACATAGCGGATAACCAGCCAGTGTTTGGGGGCTGAAAATATCCAGCTGGTAAAGCAGGTGTTTGTGAGTTCGGAGGAGGCATTATTCTAGAAGGCTTTGTCGGTCGAGCATACAGTCCTAAAGTCAATGGAATGTGATTAAAAAAAGTCAGTGTAGTACTTTAATTGCTTGGGATAAACTGTGACTTCACTTGAAGCTTATCATATGGTAGCTTTGAGCAATCAGCTGTTTGAGCGTTTTTGGCAGGGTGACAGAGACAAAAGGTGTATTCAATTACATTAATCACACTGCAACATGACAATTGCTGTGATCATCCAGAGACTGACTTTATGAACACATTCACTTGTAACACAAAGGACAGGTCAGTATTGAAGAATACTCTTAGATTCTAAGGACCTCGGAGGAGAACCATGAAGGATGACCACTTGAATGTTAGGTGGCTCGGATCCACAGGATCGATGAATATGACCTCTGTCTTCGAAACATTCAAAGTCCGCTATAAATCATCTGGTACCAGATTTCTAAGAGTAATAAGCAATTATGTGGCAACTATAAGAACAGTGTTCTGAAGTTTGAGTTGTAGCTGGGTGTTGTGAGAATATACGTGCTACCAGTATTCTAACTTTTAAAACTATGTGCAACAGGCATAGGATTTGAAGTGGATCATTTATATGGTCATTGATAAGACAAGTGACAAAAGATGAATTCATTATTGTCCCATTGATGGTTGACTAGACATTTTTAGTAACATAGGTGCATTTCATGGTTGCAATATGGAACATAAGGCATATTGATGGTCTCTTAGGGAAATACAGCCTGGGATGAGAGTTTGCAGTGACTACTGTTTAAAAGACTGTGGCTGTGTGTAGGTGGTTCAGGATGGAAATGATGTTGGGCCTTTTCAGAAATGAGAGTGAAGATGGCATGGCTGACCTTGGGCTGAAGGGATGTGGAAGTTTCCTAGCAGAGACTTGTATTGAAGAATCGAGTTACGAAAAGGGCAATAACTGCCCAAGATGGGACACTGTTGAGCTGCTAAAGTTGCAGCTTGGAGGACAAGGGTTAAAGGACTTCGAAGTTCTGGTGATATGAGATTCCAGATCAGTAAAAACTCAATATGTCCACTGAACTTTATGGGGCAGTGATGGTGTTGTGGTTGATGAATTAGTTGAAAAAGGGCTTCCACTCATGTGGGAGGAGCTGGATTCTCATTCCTGGGGCGGCTTATTGGGGCTCGCCAGCCCAGGGAGTCTGTTCGGCGGGACGGACGTCCTGTGAGGGGGCCACTCACTCTGGGAGATCAGAGGCTTGTCTCGTGTGGCAGCCTGGTGGAGTCTGGAAGACGGGCACACCAGGGGCTGGTTGGTGTCCGGGGGGGGGGGGGGGTGCCTCTGGGGTGCCCTCTGAGTGTGTTTTTTGGTGGGTCCACGCTGGCATCAGTATAGGTTTGTCAGGACAGGATGTTTGGTGCCGGGCATCCATCTTTTTGGGTGTGCCGTCGTGTGCCTGGGGAGCTTGTTTTCACCTGTGTCCAGTGCGTGTTTTGGGGTGGCTTCCCTGGTCACTTGCACTGGTGGTGGTAGAGCTGGTCAGCGCGGGGCGTGTCTGCTTGTGGGGGTATGCCCACTCGTGCGAGTGTGCCCATGCATGTGTTTCTGGGCACCCTGCCTTGGGGCTGTCGGGCCTGCTGTGGGAGTGGCTTGCAAGTAAATGTAATGTAAATGTAAATGTAAATGTAATTCGTACTTGTAAAGCGCACTGCCACCCCAACTGGGGCATCCTGGCGCTATACGCATACCGCTGTGGAACCCTTCCTGGCTATTCCCTGTGAAATGTCCACTCCTGGGCACCCCCAAGGTGAAGCCAGGCATCCCAGCGCTGGTGGGGCCGTTGTGGAGATTAAGCAAGCTATTGCCCAGAGTTGCAGAGTGGGACCCATGATTAGAATAGGCACCGAGGCGAGAATTATCAGGTCCGAGGAAATTGAGTCCAAGACCCGCCGAGGCGGGAATTGAACCCTGGTCCCGGGCCAGATCTCTGCATCAGGGTCTGCCGCTCTAACCATTGAGCCACACTTCTCCACTGCACAAGTGTCTTGTGCAGTGGTGGGGGGACATGGCGCGCAGGGATGTGTGGCATGTCGTGTTTTCACTTTTGTCTGCACCGGGACACGCGGCCTGAGGTGATGGTGGCGCTTGTGCTTTGTGGGGGGTCCCTTGGGGTGGCGCGGTTTGTGCTGTGTCCCTTGGACTCCCTTTGGTGCCTTGGGCCCTCGGTGCCAGGGTGCCGTTTGTTGGGAACTTGCAGGGGCTGCTGGGGGTTTTGTCGGTTGGTGGAGAGGTTGTGCAGTTTTGGGGGGGAGCTCTGCCACTGGTGACCTGGTTGGCGGGGGTCCAGTGCACTCTCGGTCGGGGCCATGTCGGTTGCCAGGCAGGGATTCGGGGTGGCGTTTCGGGGGCGCATTTTCCCACATGTATATCAAGGGAGGATGGTTGGCGTTCCGGGGGGAGTGGAGTGGAGGAGGGACAACGTGACGGTTCCGGGATGCTGGTGGGTCATGGCGGTCTCGAAGGGGCTGGGGAGGCTGGTACGCTAGTGAGTCAGGGTGGGCGATTGGGCATGGGGGAAGGACTTTGAGGCTGACAGGGTGTTTTGGAACATTTTTGTTTTTGGAAGGGTTTGTGGAGGAGTGTTGGCATGGTCTGTGCCGGGGTGGCATGTGGGTGTGCTCTGGTGCCTCTGGGTCTGGCTAGCGCTGTGTGAAACTCAAAATAATAATAATACCAATGCACTTGCTGCATGGTGCGTAGATGTATGTCTGTTGTATTCTTGCTGTTTTTTAACAGACCATGTCCATGGGACCTTAAATTTCTACTCCTCAACAAATACTTAAACACGCTGACAAGCTGTTCTACGTTTCCCTCTTTGGCTGGTTCCTTCAGGACAAACACATGACTCTTTCAGTCTCCTGTTCTGTCCCCGATGCCAATCCTCGATGCGTCCTTGTGTTTTACTTGTGTGACTTTGTGGCCATTTGATGCTGTGTTGTTCAACTGGGACTTTTGTGAATCCTCTCATGTACCTAGCTAGCGCTATAATAAATGTCTACTATACTTGTTATCTATGTTGTGAACATTTATTGTTGTAAAGTGCTCTGACTCAGATGCTCTGTATGGACTTTTTATCTTAGATTTTAACATTTACTGTTTGAAGCACTCTGATACCTTCAGGTCTAACTAGCGCTATATACATTCTCAAAATAAATAAACAATTAAAGTGCAGGATTGAAAGTACTGCATGCATTAATCCCAGGTTTCTTTAAACTGGACTGAAAACTAGGATGGAGCTCCTCTGAACAGGAAGTGTCAGCTCTTTAGAGATGTGAAATTATCTGAGGTCGTTACCCTAATCTAGAATTAGACAGTTTGGGTTTTATATACACTAAATCGTTAGCCAATATCGAAGTTGTAAGAAAGATTAAAAAAATGGGGGGTGGAATGCTTGAGTTATTCCTACCCTGTGGTAATTACTTGAGTCACATTCCAGTACATATTTTTTCTGCTCACTCCTCTACTTCAGAGAGAGTCAAGACTTGTGCAAATCATCCCTAATCCTACTCAAGAAAGAGCGGTCTTTCCCAAAATGTGGTCCAGACTAATTACCAATGTCTGTCATTAATTCTAGCATAGCATTCCACCCATCAGCATTGCTTTTTCCTAATGTAGATGTGGCAGGCTATAAGGTTGGAACCACAATAGGGTTGCCTCCATCGTCAATCAAGAGAGCTGCCAAGTCTGTTGTTGGCAGGACAAAGTAGGCATAGAAGAACAGAAAAGAAGTGATTATTTATCAAGGATAAAACGTATTAGTGTGAGTAAATGAAGAATTGGCTAGTTATCAAAGCCATGAACGTGGAAAATGGTAGCTAATCCTTACTAATAAGTAAGGGAAATGTTCCTATTACATACTAGTAGTCTTCATTACCCCAAGTCTTTTCTTGTCACATGCCTTACAAAATGAGGTGAGTGCACTCTCATGAGGTAAGCAGTCGACTTACCACTCCCTTCGATAAAGAAACAAGCATTGACAAAGCCAAAAGGTCTGGCACTGGCTGCTGAATGTTTGGCTTTGCTGATATTTATTTTAATTTTATTTTAAAATGAAGGCACACA
The DNA here is from genome assembly GCA_963921515.1 of Calotriton arnoldi. Classification (NCBI taxonomy): domain Eukaryota; kingdom Metazoa; phylum Chordata; class Amphibia; order Caudata; family Salamandridae; genus Calotriton; species Calotriton arnoldi. The sequence continues at coordinate 528,470 of CAWUFW010009867.1, forward strand.
TTGTATAGAAACAAGCAGGGTAGAAACACCCCCCCCCCCCCCTCTGCTCCTCATGCTGTAGTGGATGGAAGCAAAAGGTGAATGACACAACAGTAGACCAATGGATGAAGAGGGCGAACTGAAAGCCTCTATAAGTTTATATATATATACACTTGCGGGTCCGCGGCTGCTTTATTGGGGCAGCTAACTGTGGAACAGGAGGTGCCTGTTATATGCAGGGGTGCCGGCGCGAACATCGGCAATCCTTTTTAAGAAATTTTTTGTGAGTGCCGGCGGTGACCCACTTGGGTTTTACTGAACCACCAGTCCCAGGAAGCATTGCTTCAGGTGGTTCACCTGAGCGTTATTATTATGGGGATTTACTGGTGGTTGCCGCATGCCGGCACGTCACATGGTCTGCCACTGAAGAGGGCATTGGCCCGAAACGCGTCTGGCAGGTTAACCAGAAAAGGACTTTGTTCAGGGCGTGTGCCCTTGCTTTGGCGTAATTTCCACCTGGGAGTGCATCCCACCTAGAGGCAACTCTCTTTTTGTATATTTATATATATATATATATATATATATATATATATATATATATTTTTTTTTTTCTTAAAAACAAAATTTCTTGGCTTACACCAGATCTAAAAACTTTCTCCCTAAAATTTTTATTTTTTATTTTTTTAATGTTGGCTCCTCATCTTCTGTTTCCGTGAGAACCTCAACTCACAAAACAACAAGTTCACTGCCAAGCAGCCTGTAATCTGGCCTTGGGGAAGGGAGGGAATGACCTGGAAGACTTTACCAGTAAGTAATCAGGATATCACCACAGCGTCCTACGGTCCTTAAAAAGTAATAATGTGCCAAGCAGTGGCCTAAACTCAGCCTCCTCACTTAAAAAGCAGATGTGACACCCACAAAGAGAGTCAGGTCCCCACTATTTCCCAACCCCCAGGTCAGGCAATATACTTGTCAAAAGCAGGACACAGGCATGCAAAGTACAAACAAGCATTGGCATAGCCAATAGGTCTCGCCTTTGGGGCCTTATAAGTGTTTAGCCAGAGCTATTGACTTTGCCAATGTCTTCAAGCTGTGCTGTAGAGAAGTGTGGCTGCTGTGCAGCATGCTGAAAAGTTATAATAAAAAAGTGTCAGAAGCATTTTTGTTACTTTATATATGACCAAGAAGGCATTATGTAAAACTGAACGACCATATTAAAAAAAGTATTTACAATAAAAAATGTCCTCAGTTTTCTTTTGTTCTTGCAATGCTGGCAACTTGTTTCTGCATATTGCAATGGTTGATTGTTAAAGCTTTTTTTTTGAGGGGGCATAAACAATCGGAGGGTGAAGGTTGGGAACTAGTACCTGTATTATAACACTAGCAGCGGCCAGACGCTAGGGGAGAATCAACAGATGCCAGATTCCGAGAGCAGGCTAAGGTGGTGCTGAGTGATGCTGAGGTGGTAGTGGTGGTGGTGGTGACTGTTGCGGAGACGATGCTGAGGTGATGCTGAATGATACTCCGGTCTTGCTGAGTGATGCTGTGGTGGTGCTGAGTGATATTGTCTTGGCGCTGAGTGATGCTGTGGTGGTGCCGAGTGATATTGTCTTGGCGCTGAGTTATGCTGTGGCGGCGCTGAGTGAAGCTGTGGCGGCGCTGAGTGATGCTGTGGCGGCGCTGAGTGATGGTGTGGCGGCACTGAGTGATGCAGTGGCGTCGCTGAGTGATGCTGTGGCGTCGCTGAGTGATGCTGTGGCGTCGCTGAGTGATGCTGTGGCGTCGCTGAGTGATGCTGTGGCGTCGCTGAGTGATGCTGTGGCGGCGCAGAGTGATGCTGTGGCGGCGCAGAGTGATGCTGTGGCGACGCAGAGTGATGCTGTGGCGACGCAGAGTGATGCTGTGGCGGCGCAGAGTGATGCTGTGGCGGCGCAGAGTGATGCTGTGGCGGCGCAGAGTGATGCTGTGGCGGCGCAGAGTGATGCTGTGGCGGCGCAGAGTGATGCTGTGGCGGCGCAGAGTGATGCTGTGGCGGCGCAGAGTGATGCTGTGGCGGCGCAGAGTGATGCTGTGGCGGCGCAGAGTGATGCTGTGGCGGCGCAGAGTGATGCTGTGGCGGCGCAGAGTGATGCTGTGGAGGCGCAGAGTGATGCTGTGGCGGCGCAGAGTGATGCTGTGGCGGCGCAGAGTGATGCTGTGGCGGCGCAGAGTGATGCTGTGGCGGCGCAGAGTGATGCTGTGGCGGCGCAGAGTGATGCTGTGGAGGCGCAGAGTGATGCTGTGGCGGCGCAGAGTGATGCTGTGGCGGCGCAGAGTGATGCTGTGGCGGCGCAGAGTGATGCTGTGGCGGCGCAGAGTGATGCTGTGGCGGCGCAGAGTGATGCTGTTGCGGCGCAGAGTGATGCTGTGGCGGCGCAGAGTGATGCTGTGGCGGCGCAGAGTGATGCTGTGGCGGCGCAGAGTGAAGCTGTGGCAGCGCAGAGTGATGCTGTGGCGACGCTGAGTGATGCTGTGGCGGCGCTGAGTGATGCTGTGGCGGTGCTGAGTGAATGCTGTGGTGACGCTGAGTGAATGCTGTGGTGACGCTGAGTGAATGCTGTGGTGACTCAGTGCCACCACAGCATCACTCAGCGTCACACAGCATCACTCAGCGACACCACAGCATCACTCAGCGACACCACAGCATCACTCAGCGTCACCACAGCATCACTCAGCGTCACCACAGCATCACTCAGCGTCACCACAGCATCACTCAGCGTCACCACAGCATTCACTCAGCGTCACCACAGCATTCACTCAGCGTCACCACAGCATTCACTCAGCGTGATCACAGCATCACTCAGCGCCATCCACAGCATCACTTATGCACAGCATCACTCAGCGTCACAGCATCACTCAGCGTCACACAGCATCACTCAGGCACCACATGCATCACTCAGGGTCACCACAGCATCACTCAGGCCACCACAGCATCACTCAGAGCCACCACAGCATCACTCAGGCCACCACAGCATCACTCAGTGCCATCCACAGCATCGCTCTCCACCACAACAACATCACTCCGGGCCACCACAGCATCACTCAGGGCCACCACAGCATCACTCAGGGCCACCACAGCATCGCTCTCAGCACAGCTGAGTGAATGCTGTGGTGACGCTGAGTGAATGCTGAGTGAATGCTGTGGTGACGCTGAGTGATGCTGTGGTGACGCTGAGTGATGCTGTGGTGACGCTGAGTGATGCTGTGGTGACGCTGAGTGATGCTGTGGTGACGCTGAGTGATGCTGTGGTGACGCTGAGTGATGCTGTGGTGGCGCTGAGTGATGCTGTGGTGGCGCTGAGTGATGCTGTGGTGATGCTGTGGTAGTTCTGAGTGATGCTGTGGTGGTTCTGAGTGATGCTGTGGTGGTTCTGAGTGATGCTGTGGTGGTTCTGAGTGATGCTGTGGTGGTTCTGAGTGATGCTGTGGTGGTGCTGAGTGATGCTGTGGTGGCCATGAGTGATGCTGTGGTGGTGGAGAGCGATGCTGTGGTGGCCCTGAGTGATGCTGTGGTGGCCCTGAGTGATGCTGTGGTGGCCCTGAGTGATGCTGTTGTGGTGGAGAGCGATGCTGTGGTGGCGCTGAGTGATGCTGTGGTGACGCTGAGTGATGCTGTGGTGACGCTGAGTGATGCTGTGGTGACGCTGAGTGATGCTGTGGTGACGCTGAGTGATGCTGTGGTAACGCTGAGTGATGCTGTGGTGACGCTGAGTGATGCTGTGGTGGCGCTGAGTGATGCTGTGGTGGCGCTGAGTGATGCTGTGGTGGCGCTAAGTGATGCTGTGGTAGCGCTGAGTGATGCTGTGGTGGCCATGAGTGATGCTGTGGTGGCCATGAGTGATGGTGTGGTGGCCATGAGTGATGCTGTGGTGGCCATGAGTGATGCTGTGGTGGTGGCCCGGAGTGATGCTGTGGTGACCCGGAGTGATGCTGTGGTGACCCGGAGTGATGCTGTGGTGACCCGGAGTGATGCTGTGGTGGCCCTGAGTGATACTGTGGTGGCCCTGAGTGATCCTGTTGTGGCCCTGAGTGATGCTGTGGTGGTGGAGAGCGATGCTGTAGTGGCCCTGAGTGATGCTGTGGTGGCCCTGAGTGATGCTGTGGTGGCCCTGAGTGATGCTGTGGTGGAGGTGAGCGATGCTGTTGTGGCGCTGAGCGATGCTGTGGTGGCGCTGAGCGATGCTGTTGTGGCGCTGAGCGATGCTGTGGTGGCGCTGAGTCATCCTGTTGTGGTGCTGAGTCATCCTGTTGTGGTGCTGAGTCATCCTGTTGTGGTGCTGAGTCATCCTGTTGTGGTGCTGAGTCATCCTGTTGTGGTGCTGAGTCATCCTGTTGTGGTGCTGAGTCATCCTGTTGTGGTGCTGAGTCATCCTGTGGTGGTGCTGAGTCATCCTGTGGTGGTGCTGAGTGATGCAGTGTTGGCCCTGAGTGATGATGTGGTGTCGCTGAGTGAAGCTATGGTGGTGCTGAGTGATGCTGTGGTGACGCGGAGTGATGTTGTGGTGCTGCTGAGAGATGCTGTGGTGGCGCTGAGTGATGCTGTTGTGGCGCTGAGTGATGCTGTGGTTGTGCTGAGTAATGCTGTGGTTGCACTGAGTGATGCTGTGATGGCGTTGAGTGATGTTGTGTTGGTGCTGAGTGATGCTGTGCTGGCTCTGATTGATGCTGTGCTGGCTCTGATTGATGCTGTGGTTGCGCTGAGTGATGCTGTGGTGATGCTGAGTGATGCTGTGGTGTTGCAGAGTGAGAGATAGAGTGAAGATATAATGCCCAATTAGAGAGGGTGGTGAGAGAGAAAGAGAGAGAAAGGGTGTACATAGAATAAAGAGTGGAGCGGGATAGAGAGAGAAAGAAGGGGAGAGAGAGTGAATGAAGGAGTTTGAAAGAGAAACAGATAAAGGGGTGAGAGAGAATGAAATGCTAAAAAAGATAGAGAGGGGAGAGTTAATTAAGTAGAGAGAGAATTAGAGAGGGGAGAGAGAGAGAAGGAGAGAGACAAGAGTGGAGGGTGTGGAGTTTAAATAGAGTGAAGAAGTGACGCGGAAAAAGTAACCTTAAATATAGCTTTGTGCTTAGCGCGAATAAATATTTTTTTAAAAAACAGAATGAGACAAAAATACTGGTAATTAGGCTGTGACTCCCAATATAAAACAAATAGCGATATAAGGTGAAATCAACCCACCAAAGCAATATTTCTAACTAGACAAAAAAAAGCTTGCATTTCAATGCTAATCGCTGTTGTTTTTCATGTGACTGTAGTCCAGGGCTGTCAGTTGGTAATGTGAGCTGCTGCTGCGATTGAAACATCAGAGTCCAGAGAGTTAATGAGCCATGACGAGGAAATGAGGAAGAGATAGGAAACCCAGATGGCAGCTGCGCGTGTGCACGCCATCGTGAACACAAGCTGGTCGCCAGCCGAAAGCCAGTGGGTTTGCACTTCCAAAACCCACTTACTAAAACTCTCGGCCAGACCAGCGCAAGCGCTGGTGCAGGCCGAGACCTAAAAAAAGGACAAGCATAGGTTATGAATCAGCCTGGCTCGCCCTCATGCTTGGCTAACAAAAAGCAACTATGGCAATCACAATGCCGAAGGGGAAGGTACTTTTGGGCTTAACAACCGTGAAGCAGCGATGAAGGAAATGTGCACTGAAAAAAGAGCCAAAAAAAACTGGGAAGAAATGAGGAAATCCCCTGAATTCCCTTGAACATATCAAATCCCTGTGAGACATAGTCAATAAATGTGAAGAACAATCATCTTACCTGAAAGGTGATCCCTTGTTCAAGAGAACAAATGCATAAGAATATAAAATTTCCTAGCTTTCATAACAGAAAGCTTTCAATTCTATTAAGGACACAGAGGAGAGGATTTTGCTTTCTTTTCTTCACTTTATTTAACAGACATTTCAAACTTAGTAAAACTACAAATCCCATGTACACTGTGGGATAAAAAGGTTCATCACAGTCTATCCAATCAGGTTATCCTTGTCCCCTTGATAGTCCTCTGTCCCTGTTATTTCCACCTCTTTCTTCGTGCGAAAATCAGCTGGACAGTTATTTGTTATTCCTGCTTGTTCAAATTATTGCCTGTAAATAAGAGACAATATTGAGCGCATGTTCCCAACATGCAGAAGATCATGCATAACACTTTAAGCTGACAAACCATATACCAACATTAGAGGCATAAGAAAAACGAGCATTTGCATTGCAATAGAGGTCTCGCATTACTGAACGTTTGAGTTATTGGTGTTGCATATAATAATGCAACGCCAAGTAGCTAAAACTTTCAGTAATGTGAGACCTATTTTATTGCAAATGCTTGTTAACTTATGTGTTTTGGAGTGAAGTGGATGTATGTGATGAGAATTGTGGGGAAAATGATACACAGTAATTAAACTTGATAAGTTAAGTAGCCTCACCTGCATCCGGTACACGCATTCAGGACAGTAGAAGTATGCACAAAGGCTGCGAACTGAGCCAAAACGTCACTGAAAGTTTCAAGCCAAAGCTATGTCGCAAACAAAAATAGGACTGATGTATTTCTACAATGAGGCTCGCCAGGATGCGATCTTGGAACGAAGCAGACCACAGTTCAACAATCAGAGTATTGGGGTGCATGAAAAGTTAATTACGTAAATCGTTTACTGGAGAGAGATTCAGTTCGCACAGCAACTCATCCTGCCAGCATCTATCTGTAAGCGACTTGCAGCCGTCTTAGTGAACATGTGTGCTAATTAGCATCAGCTTGCGTTTGTCTGCCATTTTTAAAATGTAAACACGCCAGCAGCTGCGAGAGTACACTTTCACCCTTGCTGCCCGGCATCAAAAAAGGAGAGAAGGAAGTTGGGTGAGCCGCGCGCAGGAAAGCGCATTTCTGTTCCTCTGTGCGGCTCGCCCATCTCTGTTTTTTCAATATTGTATGTTTATTTTTAGCAGCATGGCACGCCGCACAGCAGAAAACAAAGGCCCAGCTGCCATTATTGAAGATGAAGTGCTGCGTACTGCGCTGTTTAGAAGAGCATATTGTGTTGACGGAGTGGAGTTGGGTGAGCCGCGCAAAGGAAAGTCGTGCGGCCGCCATTGTTTAAGAAGAAGTGCGGCATGCTGCACTGCTTTAAAAAATATATATAATTATAATGTGTGCAGTGGCTAAATCGAGTTTGGCGAGCAGCAAATAAGAAAAGAAAGGCGCGGCTGCCATTATAGCAGCTGAGGCGTGCCGCGCTTGTTAAAAAACACAAAAAAGCTTGGTGGGAGAGCGTGTCCTGCCAGCAACAACAGAAAAGAAAGGCGCAGCCGCCATTATTGCAGCTGAGGCCTGCTGCGCTGTTTATAAAAAAAAATAAAAAAAAGCGTTGCGGGATAGCTTGTCCTGATTGCAACAGTAGGCAGGAGAAAGTGATTTCAGAAAATACTGCTCACAGGCTGTAATTAAAACATATAGAGTAACATCACATGTAACAGGGGCAGTCCTCATTGGAGGATACAACAGGAAAAACAGGTAGGACTACTAAGCATATTAACTAATCAAAAGCCACCATTTACCAAGGACAGTAACAGGAGCCAATTGAAAAGATGGGTGGAAAATGGACGGAGCTTAAAGTTCATACCTGAATACAGCATGTCTCGAAGAGACATCGCAGGCACTGCGTAGGCGAGACCTAATTAGTGTACATGACTGTGAGAAAGTGCCCTCTTTCTGCATGGTTGCCCCCACTTTTTGCTGAACTGCTGATGTGCTTTGACTGAGTGTGCCCTGGGCTCCTGCCAACCAGGTACTCAGAGCCTATGTTCCTTCCCTAAAACCTGCATTAAAAACAAAACCCAATTGGCATCTCTGGCCACAGGTCAGCCCCTGGTAAATGGTACCACAGGTACCCAGGGCACAGTGACCAGGGAAGACCTCTAAGGGCTGCAGCACTTATTGTGCCACCCTTAGAGGCCCTGTACCATTACACTCACACACTGCCTTTGCAGGCTGCGTGTTTTGGTGCAGAACAAAGTGAAGAGTCGACATGGCACACATCTCTGCGTGCCATGCCTACCACCCACTGCTCTGGCATAGATCAGTCACCCCTCTAGCTGGGTGCACTATACCAGTGGTGAGGGTACAGGTGCATTAGCCCTGTACCCCTACAGTGTCTAAGTCCATTCTTAGACATTGTAAGTGCAGTGCTGCCATTAAGAGTATATGGTGCTGGGAGTTTGTCATTACGAACTCCACAGCACCGTAATGACTACACTGAAAACTGAGAAGTTTGGTATCAAACTTCTCAGCACATTAAACCCACACTGATGCCAGTGGGGGATTTAATGAAAAATGCACACAGAGGGCATCTTAGAGATGCCCCCTGAAAAACGACCTACCACTAGAGTCCAGGCTGAGTGGCTACTTTCAGCTGCCACCACCAGACATGTTTCTGCACCCCTGGGTCGAGAGCCTGCTGCTCTCGGGGGCCTGAAGCAATGCACATCCTGGGATGAGGTGCCAAGCCTCCTCCCCCAGGATGGGCAGGGTTCACAAAGGGGAAGCTTCAAAGGCTTGCCGCCTTTGTGAGCTTCCCCAGGCCACTTGCTGCTTTCAGCAACTGGTCCCCACTGGTTCTGACCCCCACTTTGGGCGGGAGAACCGGTGGGCAAAACAAGTGAGGAAGAGAGGTGTGCCCACCTCTGCCAACTCAACCCCTCAGGTGGGGGAGGCGAGGTGAAGCACAACTCTCAGTCCCCGCCATCTTGCAGATGGGGGGACCCAGCCAACCAGGGAAAGGCTTATACCCCCCTCCCACTGGAGGGTGGCATAATAGGGGGTGTACCCACCCCAGGGAAGGGACCCATTGGTCCCAACCTTTTTACCTACCTGTAACACCCCTAAATACTCCCCTGAACCTTGCTTCCGCAGACAAGAACCTACAAGAAGATAAGAAGAAGGACCGAACAGCCGTGCCGACGCTAACAAGAGTAGGACGCCCGCTGACTTGGCCCCAGCCCTACCGACCTGTCCCTACCTCGAACCTGCTCTAGCGAAACCCCGGTGTGTCCTGCAGCCAGCAACCTCAAGAAACCCGGAGGACCTGCCTGCCTTCAATCCCAAAGACTCTGTCTCCCTTGAACACCGGATCTGTTCAAACAACAGACTCCAGCTCCGCAAGGATTCGCGAGTTTGCACCACTCTGCACCCGACGCCCACGGCCCGAGTTCGAGTGGCCCATCACCAAGAGGAGGTCTCCCCGGCAGTCCTGACCCGAGATCCGGTGACCCCTGACCTGCCTCAAGCCTCCAGCCGACGCCTGCAGCCTCAAACCGGAAGGTCCCCCCAACCGTGACCAGGAGCTGGTTAGAAGATCCGACCCTAAAAGGCACCCCTGCACCCGACGCCCCACGGCCTTGGGTGGCCCAACCGACTGTGCCTAACCAACCCCCAAGATCCCAACTTACCTCTCCAAGTGGTGGCCAAGATCCCAACTTACCTCTCCAAGTGGTGGTCGCACCCAGAAGACCTTCGTCCCCGAGCCTGCAGTGCTTTTGCAAACCAGAGACTCTCCATTGAAAGCTACAGGACTTCCGATGCCAACACAGCACTCTGCACCCAGCTGCCCCAGTGCCGCTTTTGTGCTGGCCTAAACCCCCATTTGCCCTGAGCTTAAGTCCAGGAGCTTAGCTCCCACAACCCAGTGGCCTGCTCGTTAGCAGCCACCAACCGTAGGCCCCCTATCCCCCGTTGGATAACATTGGGCCTCAGCACTCTGCACCCGGCCGCCCTAGTGCCGCTGAGGGTGCAACAAGAGTGCATCCTTGACCCTGGGGGACCCCTGAGTCTAACCCCAGAACACCAATTCCCACAACAAAGTACTTACCTGTAAACCGATAACACTATTTTCCTCCGTAGGATAACATTGACTGTTTTTCTATGAAAAGTTTTTAAATGTGGAGTTGGAAAATCTAAGAAATCCTTTAAAACTGTAACTAAATAACCAAAACGCTTTTACATACCTGTTTACAGGAAATGTCCCAGTGCAGTATCCAGGTATACTGCACTGTGTAAGAAAAGTAATCTGAAAAGTAACTTACATGATATTTTACTACAAATCCTATACAAAGTATATGTACTGTATTCTTAAAAACATTGCATTAACAGTAACATTTCTGTAATCAAATCAAAGTACATTTACAATTGCAATCCAAACTGTTTACAAACTGCATTACTACTGTAAAGTATTTATTGCTTACCTGTGCCAGGCTTGCTTGGTTCTAAAAAATAAAATAACTAAAAGAATATTTTTATACAAAAACAGTTGGTCTGAAGTTCAGTCTTTGAGTGTGTGAATTCATGTGCTGACTGAGTGTGTGCAACAAATGCTTAACACTGTCCTCTGATAAAGCCTTACTGCTCGACCACACTACCGCAAATAGAGAGTGAGGTGCTATCTACTTTTCCTCTGCCTACCTTTTGGGTTCCACTGGACTCTGAGCACACTATACCTCACTTTGGTATAGTATATACAGAGCCAGCTTCCTACAGTGATGTTGCACAGGAATGTAACCATAAAGATATTAATTACATCCATTACGACTATCTTGTACAACACCGGGGGAACAGTCAGTCCTCGAATCAGGGCGGGATACTCCTCGCCTCCTTATGCTTAATAGAATTGAAAACTTTCCGTTACGAAAGCTAGGAAATTGTATATTCTATGTTAGGACCGGAGGCAAGGATTATGCTAGTTCAAAGCTTATCCATCAGCAGGGTTGCCAAAGAAGAAATTGGCTTAAAGTAGAAAAACTTGGACATTGAGTCTGTTGCCCAATCTGCTGCGTTAATGATATCTTCCTAGGGTGCCCCCACGGCGAAGGCCTTATAGGCCAATGCTCCTCTGGTAGAATGAGCCCAGAACGTGGTTGTGTCTATGCCTGCTTCTTGCATGGCCCGTCTAACCCATCTAGCGATTGTAGGGGAAGACACCGCTCGGTGTGGTTTTCCATGAGCTGTAAGAAGTTGTCATTCTCCAGGAGGACTGAATTCTTTCATCATGGATTCGTAAGCTTTAATGCATCACACCACACACTGTTTTGGAGAATCTGGAAAGGCTGGACAGGAAACTCTTCGAGAATTGATTTTTTTTTTTTCATCTTGAAATGTGAAAAGCGATACCGTCTGGAGTGATTACCTGTCCGGAGTTGCCCAGTTCTCTGACATTGGACACACGTCTACAGGAAATCAAGCATAGGAGGGAGGCTAGTTTTGTCAACAGTTGTTTCCTAGAAAGGTATTTATTACTAGTCCAAGAAATAAGCATGTTGAGAACCACATTCATATCCAACCAGACTGAGTATTGTGTCACTGGAGGAAGGGACAGACCTATACCTCTGAGTAATTTCCGAACCAAAGGAGGTTCACCCACAGGGAGCCCTTCAATCGGGGGGTGGTCAAACTGATATCGCGGAGCAAAAAGTATTTACTGTTCTGTAAGTAAGTCCGTTTTTATATAGCGCAGCTACTCGCCCTTACGAGTCTCAAGGCGCTGGGGGCCGGAGTGGAAATTAAGTGAGCTATTGCCCAGAGTCACATGGTGCTGAGCTGAGCTGCCGCCGGAGCCGGGGATCGAACCGTGAACCCTGTGCTCCGAAGTCAGCTGCCCTGGCCGCTGCACCACACCTCTCCATCAGCAGGGTTGCCAAAGATTTCAAAGTTGCTAAGAAATTCTGGACATTGACAATTCCCGTCCCCACGGAATCAAAGTGTCTTTGGTGACACATTCACCTTGACCAAGCTGATCGATATCTTTTAACTGTGTTACCTTCCCATTCACTTTCCATTCCTTGGAGAGAAGGTCTGCAGCCTGAAGCGAAAGTCCTGGGACATTCCATCATCTGCGGTAATCCTCCATGCCTTAAGCCACAGCGAACCCTCCAGAACCAGGTGGTGGAATTCCCTGAGGGATCCAGTAGGAGAGCTTGAAACAGGCGTAGACGGATTGGAGAGTACCAAGAAAGTTCCATCAGAGCTGGAAACCACACTTGACCTCCAAAAGGGGGTGATTACCACCATGGTTGCCCTCTGTCTCCGGGCTTGGGTGGAAAGTAGCATTATCATGGAGAATGCTAGAATGCATATCACTTCTCCGTCTCCCATTGATGCTGAAAGGCATCCATAGCCATTAGATCAGACCTCCAATTGAAGAATTTGGCCACATGGTGGTCCAACCAGGACACGAATAGGTCCATCAAGAAAGGACCCCATATGGATTCAAGCGCCCAAAACACTGAAGGGTCCAGTTTCCCGAGACTGAGGTCCCGAAGGTACCTCGACTGCCAGTCCACCAGTTGATTGGCTGAGTCCGGGAGGTGTTCTGATGTGACAGAGATCTGGTTCATGAGGCAATACTCCCAGAAGCTTCTGGCCAGGTCCGACTAGAGGTTTGGACCGTGTCCCCCCCAAGATGGTTGATGTACCGGACCGCCGCTACGTTGTCCATCTTGAGGAGGACACAACAGTTTATCTTTTCCTTCGTCCAGCACTTGACTGCAAAGGAGTCTGCCATCAGCTCTAGGCAATTGATGGGAAGAGTGCACACTTGTTCTGACCATTTTCCTCAGGTGGAGAGTTCTCCCCATCTGTCTTCCCAGCCCAATCCGCTGGCATCAAATTCTATCACAAATTCTGGTTGGGATCCGAAAATGCTGCGTCCGTTCTACGACTCCATGTGGGCTAGTTACAGTTAATTTCCACCTTCGAATCGTTCGTCAACGGTACGCACTGTGAGTAAGCCAGGCCTCTGTGAAAGTAGGATATCTTGAGCCTTTGAGGGGCCCTGTAATGTAAGGGACTGGGAAAGATGGCTTGGATGGAGGAGGAGAGGAGACCTACTATCCTCGCAATCTCGCTCAGGGACGTGACCGGCTTTGCTAATGTGCCGGTCAACTCGGCCCAGATCTTGGTCACCTTCCAGGACGAAAGGCTCAGGGTAGCCTGAACAGAGTCCACTACGAAACTCGAGAGACTGCTTCGGAGAGAAGACTGACTTCGCCTCATTGATGAGAAACCCCAGGGACTGGAGGAGAAAGACTGTCCACTGAAGATGGACCAGTAATGCCACCTGACTTTGATTCATTAACATTATATCGTCCAGATACATGATTAGGCGGATGGCTCTGGCCCTGAGGTGCTCGACCACTGGTTTGAGAACCTTGGTGAAATACCACGGGCCGAAGAAAGCCCAAATGGGAGTGTTGTGAATTCGTATGTGGTTTGCCGCCAATTGAACTGGAGAAAGCACCAGTGGGGTGGAAATATTGGGATTGGTAGATATGCATCTTTGAGATCGAGGGGAGCTAACCAATCATTGGGAAGAAGAAAGTCTCTGAGAAGATGAATCTCCTCCATCTTGAAGTGGTGGAAGACCAGCCACTCATTGAATTGCTTGAGACTGACGGGGTATTTCACCTTGTCTCGTTTGTCCACCACAAACAGATTGCTGATAAACATGTACAGGTGTGGGTGTGTCTGTACCATAGCTCCCTTGGAAAGATGGACGTGCACTTCGGCATCAACCAAGTAGGTCTCCTCTTCGGAGAAATGTAAAGGAGGCAGGGTTTTGGATTGAATGGGGGAGCTGTTACATTTGATCTGGAACCCCTGGACGGTCTGTAAGACGCAAGCATCGGACATCAGGAACTTCCAGTTGTGGACAAAATCTGCCAACCTGCCCCCTAATCTTACATGGAAAAAAGGAATTACACTCACCGTGAGAGCTCCTTGTTGATGTCCTTCTCTGGGTCCTCCTGTGGCACTGATATCCACAGGTGGGATATAACCCGCCGAACCTGGATTGGTCCTGGTATTGCTCTAGTCTAGACGTGTGTCCCCGGAATGAGGCCTGGTGCTGCCCACGGCCGGCCAAGCGCCCCTTCCATAGCCGGCCTGATGAAAACCGGAGGGGGTAAATATTTTCTTAATGGAGCATTGGGCTTTGTCTAATGAATTGAATGTGGCGACAAACTTACTGAGTTCCATAATAAATGGATTGCTGAATAGGCCTCCCTGTGCCATTGGGCCAGCCTCTGAGGTGGCCAGATCCCCTAACTTCGGATCGATCTTGATGAGAAAAGATCCTCTCCACTCTGTGGATAGGGCACAGTTGGTTGGCATTGTCAAGAATAATTATGGCCCTCTGTGCCCATCCGGACGGGACTTCTGGGGCGATAAGGGATCCGGAGGGCTTGACATCCGCCGCCAAATCTAGTATTTTGGTAAAGGGACCAGCAATATCGAGGAGCTTGTCCTGGCGTGACCACCAGAAGCGATCTATGCCCTTCTTAGGGTCTTGGATGTATTTTGCGAGGAACGTCGCCATGCTGGGGTCTGTCTCTGGAGTAAGGCCCAATTTACCCGCCAAGGATGGGCGGGGGCATTCCGCCTTGAGGCGGTGGCGGACCTCCTAATCGAGGGATTTCCTCAATCTCTCCACCACACACATGGTGACTTTGTCAGCAAGGACCCAGTCAAAGGAGCGGGGATGTAGAAGGTCCTCCAGGTCAGGCATATCTGAGTCCATACTTGGCATGGTCTTGTCAACTTCATATGGCGTAGGGTTCGCGGAGTGGCGCAAAGGCCAGTCTGGTTCTATATCCCCGTCTGAGGCAGGTAAATCGTCGCCATCCGGTGTAGGGGATGCAGGTGATGGTGCCTGGCTTAAGGTGGGTTTGGTGGATGAAGAGGGGGGGGGATGTACTCACTGGCTCCAGGGTGTTATGACCTAGGAATGCATGTTTCAGTCAGTGAAAAGCATCCAAATCGACGTCTTGTTCATGAGTGCGCTTCTTAGCGTAGGTCTGGGGCATCTTGGGTAGCCCGTAGGCGTACGGGTGAATGACCCTTTGGGTTCTGCCCTCAGGTCAAGGGGTCGTAGGCCTTGAGCTGCCAAGTTAAGGACTTGTTGCTCCAGAGGCGCCATGGCTTCTGAGTGTAGGATAAGATAAGATGATCGAGGTGAAACATAACACTCTTGTAAGGCATATCCTTTTATGTGAATAGAAATGTCTTTTTACTTTCTGTTTTTTAATAGAAGGATTTTTCGGCACTTTTATGGTATTTTATATAAACAAAATGTTGCATCTTTATAAGTCAGTATGTGACAGAAGTCTGGACTAGCACCCTTCATAAAAGCATCATCTTACACAAATTACAGCAAAATTAAAAGTAAAATATTAGAGAATACTATACCTGGCATATTGCTGCTCCATCTGTCATCAGTACATGAAGTTATCAGCATTGCAACAATCTCTACATGAGGTCAAATCGTGTGCCACGGCGCTCAAATTGTATCATGTTCATGATAGCAGCCCAGGACTCGTAGATGGGCTTTTCCAGAGAGATGCACTTGTGCATGCCCCTGAATCAGTCATCCAGAGAAGTATAAGGGACCGTCCTACAGTGTTCTTTGATGTTTCAATGGGCTAGTATGAAACCCAAGTTGAGAAGACATTTGGAGTACTGATCCACAACTTTGATAATAGTTAATTTGGGCACAAGTCGTGATTTAGCCAAAAATCTGAAGGGCTACTCTTGAAAAGAAAATATAGTGTGATCCATGCTAGCCATTCCACAGTGGACTCACTGGGTGACTAGTTTTCGGAAATGTCTTTGTTTGTTAGATTTTCCTTAGGTCTGGTCAACCTTTGGCCCAAAAACTAAAGTCATACCATACACAAAGTCACCAGTGACCGCAGTTGAGTGCAGTGTCAAACTTTTCCTCTGCCATGGAGAAAGCACATACATACCTACCAGTATAAATGTAGAAGCTTGAAAAGAACAAATGGTGTAACATTCCTAATTGACAACCAACATGTACATTACAGATACCAAAATTACTCTAGTGGTGCAATTATGACAGTTTGACACGTTATTGTTGTGTCTTACTTTATTCTTTTGACTATGGGTTAAACATTGTGTAAAAAAAAAAACTCTCAACCACATAGTATGGTATACTTCATCATAAGATATTCCCACCCATCATTTGGGATCTTCCTTTTGTTTTGTCTAGTATTTGTATAGTGCACAGGTGACACAAGCCTGCACAATTTACAGGCTGATCTGTGGGCCTGGTGGGAAAGTAGTGTGTTTGGAGTGTGATCTGTTTTAGTAGTGATGAGTGCAGTGATCTGTGTGTCACTCCTACCTTGACTATCTGCCTTTTATCTACATGAGAGCCATATAAAAACTTGTCTAGCCAAGCCTATTTCCTCATGCCTCTATCTCACTTAGAGCTCTGACTAATATTGTGCCAGGTAAACTGTTGCTAACACCTCCCCTTAGCCGCCTGCTTAGGCTCAGGAGATTTTGTATTTCTTGCGCCTTTAGCACACTCCCTGCACTGAATCGATCTATTTCCATTGTATGGTAGTATGGTAAGGGGTGTCCGATAATGTCTTGGTGACCTATCCATGAGACAGTATGAGCATGCCTATGTTTGAAAACTGGGATGCAAATTCTGGGACAGACTCAAGTTCCCTAAAAAACTTTTCCAGAGTGACTAGGGACCTTAAGGTTTAGCAGACAGGGTACTCCGTCCAGTGCTGTGTGCAGTGTGTGACTATAATGCAATTGCAATATGGTGGTTGGAACAGTCGCTTTGTTTTGGCGGAGTATGAAAGTGCCAAGCAGGCAACAAGTATGACTGATGTGTTCCTGTCTACTGGAGTCAGTGAAGGCATAGTAGCCGTATGGAATATTCAATATCAAGTGCCTTGTTATGCTGCATTCCCATGTTCTTGAGAATTACTGTGAGGAGTTATCATCGGATTGAACTTCACCAACTGCAAAATTACTGCCAAATTCTTATCTGTGGTCTTCCCCCTCAGATGCAGCCTTCGTAGCAGAACTGGCATCCAAGATCTTCTCCATTACTGGAGTTCAGGCCTGGGCAGCAGTCATCCAACAAGATGCCATGTCTGTTTGCTATCAAATATTTTACTTCTCAGATACTGTGTGCAAGGTTGAATGCAGAGGTGCTCGTAGAAAATGTAATGCACAGAGAAATGCTGTGTGTGATATTAGCATATATTTTAAATGCAATGGAACGCGGTGCAAGTGAGAGTGGTGGACATAAGTAATAGAAACAGCAAAACCACTGGAAGCAGTGATTTTAGGATCTTTTCTTAAAATGCTCCAGAGAACACCATAAAACAATGTACAAGAATATAACCAATTACTTCAACTTGCAATACTCACACTCAGCTGTCCCTCAGAAGACTAGACATTTATATCCTCTGCAGATGGGAGATAGTGCGGAGGACGTGAATGTCTTGTCCACCTCTTTAATGCGATCAAGGCACCGATTTAGGGAAAAGAATCAGGACATCCATGCAAATTACTCTTGGAAAAAAAGGGATGCAAATGAGCTCAAATAGTGTTTAACAAACCTAAAACGGGATGACGAGTTGAATGAGTCGCTGAATGAGTTACACTTCATGAGTCATGCTTCTGATTATCAGTTGGAAGTACTAACTTCTTAGTCTCACGTTTCCCGTCTCCTCGCTCTCAGAACCAAAAGTCCCAGAATGTAAAGAAAAAAACGGAGACCCCCAGGAAACCACAGAGGCCTGACCATCATCACTGTTTAAAAGCAGACACATGCCATCTGTTGATACTTGGAATGCTGGAAAGCTGGAGCAGTCAATAACAGAAAACAAGTCTTTCTGAATTCTCTCTCAGGGCACAAGAGGCACTATATAGATTCAGGAAATGGCACCAACCTTGGAGAGTAACACCCGTCCAAGGTGAGAAGGCTCATACATAATCAATCTTCTGAATGGCTTTTCAGAAGAATACATGGGCATCACCCCTGCAGCCTGAAAGTGAATGCTGAAGCAACACCATGGATATTTGGGGATGGGGGTGGCCTTGAACAGCGCCCACAGGGGACTGGGACTGTGGCTAGCTGAAGCACAACCTGCCTCAAGTTCTACTGTGCAGGGGCAATACTACGTGCCCCACGCTGGCTTACCACAGCACCTGAGGCCCCAGCCCTCATATCACCCTGCCATAAATAGCCCCTCTGCCTTAGTGGACTCCAGGGACATAAGCACAACTAAAAAGCATAACTAAGGAAAGCATGATCAGTCTGATTTTAGACAACACACGCTTACTGACATGCTGGCAAAGAAAGCATGCAGGACCTGCCTCAGCAGAGACGGAGAAAACAGGTTGCCTCATGAGTCCGTGGGGTTCTTTTTGGAACAGGAAAAGAAGCCAAAATTAAAACAAGCATTGGCATAGCCAACCTTTGGGACCTTATGTGTTTAGCCATAACTTTTGGCTATGTTGTAGAGCATTGTGGCTGCTGTGCATCATGTTGAAAAGTTATAATAAAAAGTGTTAAGCATTTTTGTTACCTTTATACAAACGAAGACGACATTATATACAACTGAAAAACCTGATTAAAAAAAGATTTTAACATAAAAAATGTCTTCTAGTTTTTTTGTACTTGCACTGCTGGCAACTTCTTCCTGCCTGTTTTCATGCTTCTTTGTTATAATTTTTTTTTTTGTTATGGGGGAGCGGGACATAAATAACGGGGGAGTAGAGGTTGGAAAACAGTAATTTAATTAGAACACGAGCAGCGGACGGACACTAGGGGAGAATCAACAGATGCCAGATTCCAAGGGCAGACTGACGTGTTGCTTAGGTGATGCTTAGGTGGTGCGCTGATGCAAAATGGTGGTGGTGAATGATGTTTGGTGATCAGGTGGTGACACTATATGGTGTGGATTGGAGGTACGTTGTGGATTGTGGAGTTGAAATATGTTGTTTGGTGTGTAATTATGCGGTTTCGCTGGTGTCTCTCATCTCTGTTCAACTTTTTTTCCTTCTTTTAGTCCTTTCTCTTCTGCTCACTCATCCTGAATTTTAACTCTTTCTTAATTCTATTCTCCGTCTCATTTTCCCTCTACAAGAGGTGGAGGCAAATCAATGACTGCTTTTAAGATTCTCTGAAACAGAGAGGTGAGATACATGGAAAATAGTACTGAAAAGGAGGAGCAACGCCAGGGACAGTTTGGGGGTTCGGGTGTTTTTAGATGTCAGAGAAATACCAAATGGACCCAGAGTTCCCAGTCTTTCTTTAAAAGTAAACAGCAGTACAATAAAAGAACAAACTAGGTGGCAGTGGCATGGGCAAAACATCTCAGGGAAGACCAGTTTAAAAGTAAGGCCTGGACAAAATACAAGAAGTCTAGGCATTTGGGATAAAGAGTGTTTGTGGCAGCATGGATCTTCAGATCTGGATAGCCGCGTGAAGAACCTCTGGAGTCATAGGAGACGCCAGAGGCACAGACTCAAACCAAGGCAATAACGCATAATGATGTGGACCCCCTACAAAATAGCCAGAATGGCCGCCTTACTGATGTGCAAGGAAAGCGTCAGAACGGATGACCACTGAGAGGGTGGGAGACCTATGTTACACCAGTCAACCACAAACAGGGCATTTGGGCAACTAATATTTGTATGCTGTTGTTTTGAAAGAGCCACAGGCAATGTTTGTCAAGACTTTTTTTTCACACAGAATATACTTTATTATTCAACCATCCACTTAACAAAATTACCCAATAGCTTTATTGACTTACTTATTCCTTATGTTGACACTTTCCGAAGAAGTTAAAAAATGAGAAATATAACAGTTCTCTCTCGTTAACCGCATCCTTCGCGAACTGTGGAAAGAAAGTGAATGAGCCCCTGTTTCAACCCCGCCTTGGGCCCCCCAGTGTCCCTCGTGCCTCTGCGCCTCCCCATGCAGCAGCCCAGTGTACAGCAAAGTGCCCTTGCCATGACCCCGTATTTTCTGGAATGTCCGAGGGTAGTTCCTTCCTTCATATAGCGCCTTCTCTCCATTGAAGCCTGCTCCCCGAACCTACCTCCCACGAATGAGTGCAACGTCTCTTCAGGCGACATTTTCAACTGAAAACTAACGGCCCAGTATTATATAATCAGAGCTTAATTTGAGGCGGTGCTTGCAGGAAGTGGCCACGGACATACATTTTATGGGTCCCGGATTTGTTACTGATGATCAGACTTCAACCCAGAGCAGGCGAGAGACCGGTAAAAAATGTAGAAAGAAGGAGGGAGACAAAGATAGGAAAATGGTGACATAGGACGAAAGCAGGGATGAAAAGGAACCTGCGAGGGTGAGATAATGAGACAGGAAGTGTTGGTTGGTAGAAAAAAAAAGCTTTGGCAAAGCCAATAGATCTCGCCCTTGCAAGAGCTCTTGGCTTTGCCAATGTCTTTTAGCATCTTTGCAGTGCAGCGCGGCTGCTGTACAGCCCTGTCTTAAGTGAGACCTAACAATCAGGACTACCTGGTGACTGACACAGAAATTTAAGTTATTTTTAATAATAATGTATTTAATTAAGTAGTGCGTTTGCCTCGCCTAACCACTGTGACTAACCAATATCATTGTTAATCAATTTAATAGGACTCACTTAACTGACTTCGAAAGAAAGAAAGAGTTAGTCTTTGAGCTCGTGAAATTCAGAACACTACACATTTCTGCAGCAGTTTTGCTTACCAATTCATCCTAATGGAGAGTTACTTTAGTTAAAACATTTTACCTAATTGAAGTTAGAATGCAGTTTAAATTAAGTTTGATTAAATTAACAAACCTGATGATAAAAAAATCACCAAGGACTCGAAAGACGGGGTTTTATCACATTTATCTTTACGTATTTTTATTCACCTGCCTTTTGCACCTTGATTCAGCTCAGAGGGAGGCTAAGGTGGAGAGAGAAGCCTGTTGAGGGTGAGGGGCATGACGCTTCGTGAGAAGCACAAATACACAGAGATTTTAATAGGACAATGCCTGCTGAAAGCCCCCCTAGAACTCTGAGAATGGTCTGCGTCAGTAGACACCGTCTCTCGTCACCCCTGACTGGGAGTGCAGGGCGAGGAAGCGCTCGGACTCGGCGGCAGTATGGGCGACAGGCTGCGGCTAAAGATGGGATGAGCTCTCCTAAGAGCGGCGGGCCTCGTAAGGATAGAAATTATCTCAGAAGCATTTTCTTTAGGAAGAGCACATTGCACCCTGAGAAGGGGGTGGAAGGGAAGCAAACAGCAGAATGCTGTAAATGGCTAATTGTAATTTAATCGAACAATATCGGATGAAACAAGCGCGCACGCCTCGCGCTGAAAGTTAAAAACAAGGAATGCGCGTGAGAGAGGGGGAGAGCAGGAGGTGAGCCCGGGAGTGGTGCGTGCGTGCGCGCGCAGTCTGCTCATTTTCAAGCACTGCACTCGTGCTTGTGGCGCGCCCCTGCTCGCTCCCGCAAGGTGGATGCCGCCACAAGCACGAGTGCAGTGCTTGAAAATGAGCAGAGCGAAGGCTAAAGGCCCTCCTATGCAGCGCATGCGCGCTGCGTAGGCGAGACCTAAACATAAATAAGGTGATATTTTCTTCTTTTTCTAAGGTGACAAATGAATTGCCCACCTTATTTTATAAGGACTCTGACAAGGAAGGTGGACAGGGTGGTAGTACCAGTTAATCGGCGGTCAATAAAGTTAAACAAGCATTTGCAATGCAATAGGTCTTGCATTAGTGAATGTTTGAGCTACTGGTTTTGCAAATATTAATGTTTACCTTTTTTTCTTGTCAAACAAATATACTACTAAGAGCATAAGTAATAAATGAAAAGGCATGAAGGAACAAAAGGGTGCAGTACCAAAGGCTGTTACTATGTGTCCCTGTGGGCTGTAAAGGCACCTCTATTAGCCTTATAAGGTACTGCACCCTTAATGCAATTATAAATAGAGAGATTACATTAAGGCTGCAGTACCTTTTGTGGCTAATAGAGGTCCCTATACAACTCCACAGGGACACCTAGTAACAGCCTGTGGTACTGCACCCTTTTGTGCACTACACCATGGGAGCAGAACATGCAAAGATTTAGAGGATGTGAAGTAAAGTTGATGCCCTTCCGGCATGTGCTTTTAGAAAGGGAAGAGAGACTTTTAAATTAAGAGTAGAACGATGTAAATAATCCTGCAGCTGCATGGCGGGACCAAATAAAAAAGTATTGGAAACCAGACGCGTGGCACTTGTGAAGCGGGCACAGTGCTGCTTTATAAAAAGCTGCATGGGCTCCACAAACCTGCAGCTCCATGGTGGGATAAAAACATTTTTTTAAACCAGATGTGTGTCGTTGGTGAAGCGGGTGCGGGGCTGCTGTAAAAAAAGCTGCGTCGGCTACAGAAATCTGCAGCTCCATGGTGGGACCAGAAAAATGGATATTAAACAAGCGCAGCATGCCACGCTGCATAAAAAAGTATAAATTAAATAAAAAAGGTTTCGGGCGAGCCGCAATATTAGAAAAGGTGCGCATCAATAGAGTCTTGCAGGTGAAAAAAAGAAAGATTAATTGAAACATCTGATTTGTAGTGCAGCCTGTCTCTTTGCTCAGCAGCATGTGTACCTAGCGCGGCTTCCGGTCTATCATGAACCTGTGAGATTACCACCCAATGGCTGTATCTTCCCTGTAGAGAGACTAGCCACTGCTCAGGTTTTTTTTGTGGATTTGGAAGTGTCACCCTGGAAATCAATATAAAATGGGTGCACGTGAGGCCATTTCGGTGTCCTCTTTCCTGCTGCCATCTGGCTTCGCTTGTGGGACGCTAACTCGATTGGCCGCGTCCTGGCGAGCATAAAATTCCCATTTGTTCCACTGGTCAGGCACTGAAAATGCAATAAGGTTGCCCCATCTGTAGGCTTTGGTAAAGTAACTACTTGGCCAAATGGGTATAAGCGCAGTTTGATGCTGCGGAGAAATAAGTGCTCTGTGCTTGTTGGCTCTGTGCAGTAGGCATCTGCTATGAAGAAAGGATACAGGGCTATGTTATGATCCCTTCAGTCGAGTTTGCGCTATATAAAAATATATATTTGAAGTTCTTCGTCTATATGGTAGCAAGTGTGAGTGGTGGGATACTGCACTGGTGACAGCGTGAGAGAAATGCACAAGGTGCCATGTTAGCTGCCTTGGTGCAGGTGCCGGACTGGCCATAGCGGGCATCAGGCATTTTCCCAGGAGACTGGAAGGGTGGGGGCCCGTTTTGCAGCTGTGGGGGCCGGTTTTGTTACTGGGGGCCCGTTTTGCAGCAGTGCTGCAATATCGGCCCCCAAAAGCAGCAGTGCTTCACACTTGCACATTCGCTAGCCCCCACGGGGGCTGGTCTGACAAAATTGCAAGGGCCGCTTTGGGTTTCCAGTCAGGCCCTGCCACGGTGGTACTCAGTGCAGTACCTGGTGATGCTATTGTACATCCGAACATCCTCTATGAACTGAGCTCAGCGACCTGCAGGGCGGCACCTTTCCCAGTATGTTGTATTCATTCAGAAAATAAGTCCCCAGAAATATGGGTGTATTCAAAAGGTCTATCGTTTCTTTAATTTTTGTCTAATGAAGGAATGTCCAATTTCTACACTGTGCAAAATCTCCAGCTTTAAAAAAAAAAAAAAAAAATATCCATGCCATGTTATCAAAGCATGGTATCAGTACACTTAGTCTGATTACAAGCAGACAGGAAGGGGTGAGGTATCACAATTTACTGGTGGACTTCACAATTTCTCTTTCTTTTAGTAGTCTTGGTTTTACTTTGGGCTAAATATGGCTACAAGCCCCAGAATGCACAGAAAACCAGCAGTGTTGTGAGGATGCAGTACAACAGGCTTTCACTAGGTGTCCCCTGGGACCTCTTTTGGCCACATATGGTAGTCCATCCTGCAACATGGTTAGGCAAAAGATATGGCGCAGCGGTGAGAACTGCCAACTGGTGAGCTGGGGATCCGTGTTAGTCTGCTGTGAGGCTCAACATCCTGTGATAATGGGCTGATTGTTTAATTTCCCCCTGCCAACTTAAAAAAAAAAAAAAAGTTCTCTCGAAGTATAAATAACCTGAACAGTAAGAACACATGTAAGAGGGGCAGTCCTCATGGGAGGATACAAAATTCCAAAAGGAGGGACTAGTAAGTGCATTCACCAATGAAGAGCCAGCATTACTAAAGCACAGCAGCAGGAATCAATGAAAAAGATGGGTGTTTTTTCATTCCCATATCCTATATACAGCATGTCCTAAAGAGAGCGCAAGCGCTGCCTAGGCGAGACCTAAAAATGTGATGTAACTATTGGTAACCAGACATCCCTTCCGACTTCACCAAATGTGATGGGTGGGAAAGAACTGATGGAAATAAATGGGTAGATAACAGTTTGTTGGTATTCATATTTCTGAAAAGGCTAGGACGTCAAGTTGAACAGAAAGAAATTATGTGACACAAGAGGCAGTCTTATTACTCAAGCTCATCATTCTGTGGAGTGGGAGATGCCACAGGTATGCCAGCATCAGTGGCGTAACGAAAGTTTAAGGGGCCCCCCTGCAATGTACATGGAGGGGCCCCCGCTTTTGGATTTTATCCGGAGCTCTCAGACCTGAATAACGTGCTGAGGGGGCCCCCTGCAGCTGGGGGGCCCCCCGCACCGCGGGGGATGCGGGGGCCTGTGTTACGCCCCTGGCCAGCATATATTTGATTGAGGGCACCGAATGTGTAGGTGAACGGAACATGACTGGAGTGTAACATGAATAAAAATTAATGTGTAGCATGTAAATGAATAGATGGCTTCAGCCAGAGCACTTTTGTAGAGATTGATGAGCGGGAGGTTGAGTTCATAGAAGCAGAAATCAGCCATGTGGGAAAAGAGTCGGTCTAAAGAGAATGCTGGAAAGAGTCAAAGACAGTATTCACATCGATATGTGATGTGTACTAAAATTCCCCACACTGACCTCTGATTTAGGCTTAGTTTTTAAAAATCTAAAGAAAGTCTTCATTTTATTTGAGATAATATCACAGAGTCTGCATTTAGCTCCTGGAATTGCATTCTGAGCAAACTTTGGTCAGAATTAAAAAAAATTGAGATTAGATTCCGAAAACCTATTTAGGTTGGATTCATAAAACCTCTTTTTCATGAATAGATGTGACTAGGGACATTCAGAGTGAGTGGAGCACACTGTACAAAACGTTGTGCATTGCAATCTAAGAATGGTTGATATTGTCTTCAACTGTGTGAAGCATTGTTCTTGCTTGAAATTTACGGTTATCTCTAGGCCTCTTGCTTCCAAAGGTTTGAGTTGTGACTTTAGAGTTTTGTTTAAAAAAACATAAACCATTGTGCTTGTGTTTGTACTGTTCTCTAGGTTAGCGTTCTTATTTGTTGGTTTGGGATTAAGTTCTGTATCTTTTTTTTCGCCTTTTCGCTCTGTGGTCTCCCAGCTTCTTCCAAGTTAGTTCCCACAATAGCTATTCTGATTGATTCTTCTCTTACCCGACCTCTCTGTTATTTTCCTGTCAGTGTTGGATCGGAAGGACAACATTTTATCTCTCATTTTTTGTTTGCTCCCCAAAGGGAGCATTTCACATTTCTGCTTGTGTACGACTTATTTTTAGAACAGATATTTCAAATCTGTCGTCTTTTGGCAGTTGTACTTGCATGAGTCAGGCTGCATAAATGCAAATAAAACTAATGCAGCTTAGTTGTAGTTTCTCCCTCTTTCCAAATACTTACTGTGTGGCTATCGTGTATGAAGTTAGTTAGTGCTGCATTATCTTTATACCTGTGTGTTCTTTCCTTGTATGGCAGTCTCCTTCCAAACGATATGTTTGCCATGATAAGGCCAGCATTTATTTTAGCTATGTCATGCGGCTGATAGTGTAGAAAGAATACCGCAAAAAAATAGCTACAAGATAGAGTTGAATTGCTACACATGTCCCATCATTCCTCTTTATGTCTATTGGGATTTATTTTTAGTTCATTAAATGTGCTAAGAGACTGCACTGTGTGCACCCTGATCTGCTGAAAAGGTCAGGAAAGGATTGTGTTTGCTTAAAATTAAATGTCACCAATGTCTGTTTTCTTTAGTGTTTTTATAGTGCTTGCTGTGTCATTGGAGGCAGTGTTTCAGTTATGGATCTGTGTGTAGTTCTGCCAGTGTTGGTGTCTAGAGAACACAGCATAAGTTACACATGAAAAGGTTTTATAATATAACGTTTCTTGTATCCCTGTCATTGCACCAGTGAAGGAGAAATTAGATGAGAAGAATTTAGTAACATAATTGCGTGCACAATGACTCAACACAATGACTCCCATTAGAGGGGTTGCGTGAGGAGTGCTGTGCGGAGGAAGGAAGCAGCAAGGAGTGCCAGGAGAGGCAGCACTGGATCTGTGTGACGTTGATCAGGACCCATAGCTTGCTGCTCAGTGAATTTCTTGTGTGAGTGGTCGACAGTGGAGAGGAGAGCCTGCTGGGCCCTCCGAAACTTGCAGCCCGCACACTGCAGCTGGCAGCTCGGAGAACTCTCCATGTGGATGGCGGGAAGAGAAGTGGCGGGCTGCTGGGGGCACTTTAAGCCCGTCGGACTTGCAGCCCGCAATCTGCCACCGCTAGCTAGCTAGCCAGCCAACAGCAGCTAACTGCCAGCAGCTTGTGTAGGAGAGAGGAGAGAAGCGGTGTGCCACAGCTCCTTGTGAAAGCTTGATCTGGTGTGCATCGGGTCATGGGCACTAGGCCCTGTGACAAATGTAGAGTTCCTGCGAGTGGCGTGTAAGTGACCAGACTAGGTCTGGTGCGGCTTGCGCTCCTAGGGGAGCTTCCCAGCTAGCACTTTAAGCACCCCCCATCACTGCCTTTCTTAGCTGCTCTGACATTAGTTTGGGACCCACTTTGAGAGAATGCTGATCCTGCCGGACTACTAGTCAACCTGAGGCACAGTTTCAAGTCCTCATGCTTATGTCTGTGCTCTCGCCGCACTATTCTTAATTTCTTCTTCATTGTATTGCAGTTCTGGCATCTGGGTGATCTAGAATTGGACACTTTCTTGGGGCTTCTGTTACTTAATGCAATTGATATCATCTCACCATGAAATCCAGGCACCTCTGGGAGTGCATTACCAAGAACACAAAGAATAGCAAGCATAATTAAGTAGGCCCACCACTCTATATTTTTTAACAGAAGTGATGGATGTGGCCTGCATCTTGCCTCCATTGCCTGCACTATGCTTGCCCTCTTTCTGCCTCCTGGCCCCCATGTGCTGCACCAATGCTGTCCCCCTAGTTGAGGAGTCTAGCAGATGAGGGGGAAAGTTTAGGGTCTGGGGAGGTTGGCCGTAGGGGCAAGGGTACTGCATACATTTTGGGCGCCCTTTGTTTGCTGCACAGTAGGCGGTGGACTACATAGCTGGCAGTGGAAGCATTTGGAGGCTGTAGGCATACTTACCCATACAACATTCACCTCTGTAGGACATGCAGCATTCTGATATGACAGCTAGAGAACTTCAATCTGTAAGAAGGATTCCTGTTAGAAGACAAAACTAATCACCATAGAAATAAATCTTTCCACTTGAAGGCCTTGAAGGATTTAAATCCAAGCCCTGCTTTCTTTCACAAAGCTGAAACTGTGACCGGAGACAGCAGAGTAACTGGATCCCAGCCTCCTGAGCAGGGAAATCCACCACCAAAATTACTGGTGGAGTGCTCTGCTTCAATCAATGACCATTTGGGGTTGACCTTGGAGAACTGTTTTTTGCAGCTAGGTAGTGATGGGATTTCGGTAGTGCAGTTAAGCCCCAATCCCCAAGTCACCCCTCAGTGTAATTCTCCAAAAACAATGATGAAACGTTTCAGCAGCACTCCCAAGTTAGAAAAACTCTACGTCTTCCAAATCATCTGCCTCTCAAGATCTAGAGCTGCATCTAAATTCTTCTTCTGGAAAGAATTCTGTCCTATTTTTGCCTTACTTGAAAACTTGGTAAAAAACTCTGATCACACGCAGTATTGCCTACTGGTTATTCATAAGTGGATGGCAGGCCAGGATAAGGAGGGGCGTGTAAGAAAAATTATTTCATTATTAGTCATAAGAAATTAGGGTCCCACAAGTTCCGGCAGTCTTCCCTCGGTGGGTCAGCAATCTCCTCAGAACAAGAGTTCCCAGCCCTACCCCTTTTTAGGAATTTTGGGATGCATGCCAGTAAACCTCAGAGTATGGTATGGAAAAAGGTAAAATTGAGAAGAAGAGGACTCAAATTTATTTGTTGCAAAATGTATTTGATCCTCCTTGCACAGAGCCCTCTGAATCGACCTCATCTACTTCTGCCACTTTTGATAGTTGTCTAAAGGGCACTTTGTTTCCAATCTTTAAGAGTAAAGAGGCCAGTTTTGTTCTGAAATCTGGGGAATCCGTACGCTAGGGCGTTTTATTCATACACAGCAGACAGTGCTGTTAGTGGATCAAAAACATTGGGAACTGTAGATCCTACACACGCTTTAATCATTACATCAACTCTGGACTTTGTTGCTATATTGGATCAAGAAGTAGTGTTCAACAGATCCATTTTCTTGTCTTGTTTTACCGAAATAAAGGAATTGAAGATGGAGCAAAGCAGTACATTGACTTAGTGAAAATCACAAATATAAATACTGTAAATAAGTTCAGAGTGTTGTTCAACTCCAGGGCGGTGTCAAATCTAATTTTGCAAAACCGTGACTATTTCCTTTGCAGGGGGATTGATCATCCGCATTTGTAGAGCGCAGCACTGTCCCCCCTCGGCGTATCTGGGCGCTTGGGGTCTATGTTGAAAAGCCAGCTCTTGAGCTTCCTTCTGAAGTCCGCCAGGGAGGGAGCAGTCTGGAGGTGGAGGGGCAAGTCATTTTGGGTCTTGACGGAGAAGTAAGAGAAGGAGCAGCTCCTGCAGCTACGGGGGGTGTGCGCAAGGGCTAGCGAGGAGGAGTGCAGGTGCCTTGCGGGTTGATGGAAGTTTATTTATTATTTATTTGAGAGTGTTTGAGTCAGGCCGGTCCTTTATCATGTAGATCTTTGTAGGATCTTGAACTGGCATCTCATCTCGATGGGGAGCCAGTGGAGGATTCTGAGGTGGGGTGAGGTGGATCTGTCTTGGGAGGTCCAGGTTGGCTGCATCGTTCTGTATGGTTTGGAGTCTTCTGAGGAGCTGGGTGGGGATGCCGGCGTAGAGTGAATTGCCGTAGTCTAGACAGCTGGTGACGAGGGCCTCAGTAAGGGTCTTTCTGGTGTTCACTGGGATCCATCTGAAGATTCTGCGCAGCATGCGGAGGGTGTGGAAGTAGGAGGAGGCGACATTTATGTCATTCCAGTTATGTATGGGAATGAAAGGAATGGTTTTCAGCTGCAAAGCCATGATGTGGATAGTGTTTCTTGAATTCTGTGTTTTCAGTATTAGAGAAAAATGTGTCTCTTAAGAATGTAAAGAATTTGAGCGTTTCTCCTGCTAAGGGTAGCAAACAGGTATAATTGCTTGAAACAGATGTTGAGCGGAACCACTCCCGCACAGAGGATAAGGTGGGGAGGTGGAATTGGCTAGTGGATACCCTCAATTGTAAACACTTTTCGGGCACTTTAATAGGTGTAGCTAACAGCTTGAAAGTGGTTTCTTGAAGCATGGCATGTTTATTGTGCAATCCTGATAAAATGCCCTTTTTATATAGTAAATCTGGCAAACCCAATATTTCGAGTTGGATATGTATTTTGTCCTTTGCTGCAGTGCAATTGGCTTTAGGAGGAGCCGTGCTCAGGGGGGTGTAACAATTCTTTTAAGTAATAATTGTAGTTGGACCTAAAGCTACTTCACAGATACCTCCAACCCTGTTCAGGCTGCAATATTTTCCAGAAGAAGGGCCTGGGTCCATGTGAGTCTTTCTTTTTAGTTAATGCCTACATAGCCTCTGATGCCTCTTATGCTTATCTGATTGGTGCATTGTTCTCCTTCATAACTGTGTCCTGGAGCGGCAAGAATGTAAACATTTATTACTGGCTGGAGACTTCAATTGTGAAGTCTCTAATCATACTCCTGAGAGTATGTTTTGACCCAGAAAAGGAACAGTCCATCTTTCGCCCAAAAAAAAGAACAGAAAAGTGGCCTCACCCGTCTTGCACTATTATGAAAAAAGGAATGTTTGATTGTAAATGGTAGAATTTGCAACGATCCCCTTGGTAAATCACTCATAGAGCTATTTCAGGTAGCTCCATTAATTATTAGATCGTGTCTTATTCTGCTTTTAATTTGATATTCCTATATGAACTTTATAGACCCTCTTTTAAGTGACCATAAAGGTCTTTGATTTTGGTTAGAGTTTCAGCTGACAGGTGTAGGGTTTTGGAAGTATAATGGGGACACAGTGAGGTTTGGGAAGTCTAATGGTAGAACTCACTGGAGGCCAGATATGATTTATAAATTAGGAGTCTTTGGAAGTAATTACTGTGGATACGGAAATTATGAGTTAAGATGCTCTATATAAATTTGGATGTTAAATGAAGCAATTTTTAACTGAAGTCAAACTTCCTTCTAAGGCACCTAACGTAGGCCAATCTGCCTAACTCTCTCCGATCTAAACAAGGAGATAAATGAGCTAATTAGAAGACGATTTATCTATTTATCTCCTTCTCTACTACAAGAGGGAAACTAATTGGAAATCTAAAACGTTTAAGAGTGAGATTTAAACCTGGCATAAAAATCAAGAGTCCAATCGCAAATGGTTTGACCTAAGAGAGGCAACTTAGAGTAATGACACAAGGACATTTTGGGAGATTATTTCTGAGGGTTGCGGAAACAGTGAGATCACACACTATCCCAGTTTGAGAAGAGCAATGTATTAACTATATTTCTGAGCTATATGCGGTGAACCAGGGAGTAGAGTGTTCTCCTTCTCCCTTAAATTCTCAGTTGCAGTTTGGGCCGTCAGTGGAACAGATTGAGGATTACATCCAGGTGATGAAATCTTCTGGAGCAATGGGCCGGAATGGGATCAGTAGTAAAGAGGGAGGTCGAGCTCTTGTCTGGAGATCTCCACTGCGTAATTCCCTAGTTTTCGACTGGGAGTGGTATAGTCCCTCTGCATATAAAGGGTTCTCGCAATCTGCCAATAACTATCAACAAATTGCCCCCTTAGATTCAGATGGTAAAATGTTTGTGAAAAACATCTTGGAACACCTGCACTCTTGGGTGGAAGAGGAAATGATTATCTCTGTAGAACAAGGTGGGTTTTGGAAAAACAGTGCACAACGGATAATATCACGATGCTACAATTAATTACGGAAAAATGTCAGTGCTCGAGGTCTCCAGGTCTATGCAGCATTCATAGACTCTTTAACAGCTTTTCACAAAGGCATCCGTCCATCTTTGCAGAAAAATCTACAGAGACTTGGTATGTCAGAGAATCTATTAAACCTTGTTGTTGCGTTACATTCCAAGACGTGGTGTCAGGATTTCTATGGGGTGAGATCAGGGGTCTCACCTAAGAAGCAGCCATGGGGTTCTGCCAGGAATTGGGGGCTATCATCTGCCGTGCCTGCTTTAGGTAAACTACATTGTTATTTTTGAGATTACACCGAGGGTTCTGAACAATCATTTATCATCCCTTCAGCAGTTTGTTGTTTCCCATTTCCTGAAAATTAATGTTTCCAAAAGTAATGTCTTCATTTGTAAGGGGAATTAACTTCGAAAATATGGAAACTACTGCTGGTACATTGTTAAGGAGAAATTGGAGTTAGTGAAGTTGTACCCCATTTGAGAAAAATGATGTCCAGTAACCTAAATGATAGTGAACATATGTCTCATAGCTCCACTAAGGCCCTCTCACAAGCCAGTGAGCTAAGGGCATTCT
The DNA here is from genome assembly GCA_963921515.1 of Calotriton arnoldi. Classification (NCBI taxonomy): domain Eukaryota; kingdom Metazoa; phylum Chordata; class Amphibia; order Caudata; family Salamandridae; genus Calotriton; species Calotriton arnoldi. The sequence continues at coordinate 560,206 of CAWUFW010009867.1, forward strand.
ACAAAGCGGTTGGTCGTAGGCCTTTTGTTCACTTACTTTCTGTATTCCAAGCAAAAATTCCCTCAACTTTATTGAATGCTTTAGAAACATTTGACATCACAAAGTAGGAATTCTTAAATTACATGGAAGGCCAAATAATGAGAGAATTGTATAATCTTTATTCTCCTGCAGCGATACAAGGTCTAAGATTAGAATGTAGGTTAATAAGTGCTTTTGTGCAAGGTTTGATGGCAGTAATACGATGGGGTTACCGGCTGTCGAGGAGTGACCCAAATTCCCTAAGGAGTTTTAAGTGTAAAGAAATGTTTTTATTGAAGAAAAATAAGTCTGCATTTTGTAGGAATTTATTTTTGCATTTAGTCTTTTGAGTTAAAGCAGGATATTTTATGTACTTGATGAGTTTCACAGTTAAAAAGGTTTTTGCAACATGCTTCTAGTACCATAAGTGTAAGTTTAGATTCCGAATTGCAAAGGACGATTGAGTGTCCATTGTTCGTTAGAAGCATGGTGGCCGACCAGGGTCACCCAATGCTTCAGCATACAGAGGAGGATTCCAGGTTTGAAGATGCTAAGACAGAACTGTACTGGAATCACATCTTTACATTTTGAAACTCATTGGAGTTCCTGCTGCCTCATGCAAAATAAAAGCTCTGATTGTCGCAGATGTGGCATTTTGTCACTAATCCAAAGACTAGTATACTAGGTACACATACTATGTTTGTAAAGCCCTGTGAAGGCCATAAATGGTTGGAAATGGTTTATTGACTGAGAAATCTCGCAAACTTCGTAACTCAGAGCAAAACACGTTTTGGCACTCAAGCCCTTGGGTAAAAGGGAAGACTATGTGATAGACAAAATGGAAATGAACTAAGAGTTTGTTATGCCTTCAAAGTGAATGCCATTCCTTTGAAGCACAATAGACTATGTATAAAAACATGATTTTTGTCTGGAAAGAATAACAAATTGAGATATCAAACTGTGACTTTCTGATGATAAGTTTAAACTTAAAATGTCATCTATGAAGGGAAGATCTTTGCAGAGTTTTAGAAACTAAGCATTTATTTGACTAGCTGACTATTCCCTGTTTTAACCTAACACACAACAGGAAGTAATTTGGCTCTACCACTTCACCACAGGGAGTTGTGGCAATTGTTGAAGACCAAAGCTTTTTAACCAAATATTTTCCTAAAATATATATATTTTAGGGATTTGTTCTAACTTTTTTCAAATATAAAATGTAATTAATTAGAATGATGCACAAACAGGAAAATTAGTAAAATAACATGGGTTAAAAAAAATAAAAAAATAATGGGGCCAAATATAATTCAGATTCAATCAGCAGCGCTTAAGTTTAGTTCAAGTCAGTTCAAAAAGTTGAATCACACTGCCTTACCAGTTGAATGGTGTTGAATAATGCGGGGTTGAAGGCTCAGATACTAAAGATTCAAACTTTTGTGCTTTCGTCATAGCGAGTTGCTTGCCGTGTTCGACACGGCCCTAGATATCAAGTTGAATCACACAGCTCTTAAGCCATGCAGCTTGAAGTGTCAAACTGCTTGTGAACTGCAAAGGAAAACCATTACCATCAGCATCATTGGGCACAGCACTGCCACAGAGGGACCTCACCTGAGAGTCTGCTTTGGCCCAACCTGCCTCTATTCAGAAAAAGGTTGTTGCTGGATCTGTTAACATACCTCCTCTTTGCGGGCCAAGTTCGAACCCTTTATCTTCTGTGTATCGTATTTCGGTCTTTTGAAGCTCTGAACTTCATTTGGAGGGATTCCAGCAACTCACTTTCTTTGATGTTACTCAACGTTGGAAACATTCAGCCACTCAGATCACTACTTTCTAGTTTTCAAATGTTTCTTTCTTTATTAACATTAGCAGAAATATACTGAACCATATGGTGCACAATGGTTAATTTGTTTGCTTATTTGTTAAAAACTGTTGCCAAGGTAAGTGGTCTAATTGCTATTGACTCCTCACAGGCGGATTTCCCCCACCTGCCCAGCACTGGAATAACAGGCCTAGGCGCAGGATGGAAAATAAAAAAATAAAAAGAGGGGAGATGCAGAGTTAGGATGGGCACCTCTTATGAATAATGAACACGAAAGAGAGGGAGCCTGTTTAGGGCTCCCTCGTACAGAAAAAATACAAGCGACTACAGGAGGAGGCAGGCTGTGGATGCTGGCTTCTTATCCAAGTCGCAGTCCACCCCTTCCTGCTTATCCAGGATGCCACTCTTTCAACTCAACCTACAGAACATGGAAGAGTGGCAGTGAGCTGGGACTGCCGCTAATTTGGGGAGATTTGACCTCAAGGCAGTCAAAAGCACATAGAATGTGACAGAAAATATCTCATGATGAACTGTCTTAGAAGAACCACCTGCCAAGTTTTTATGTTTATTCTGCTGTTTTTAATTTTTTTGTGGCTAAATTTGCTTGTGGTGAATTCCATACTAAAGTTAAAAAATGTTTTTGAATTCTTCCACTCTCTCCTATGCTGTTTTCCACATACCTCCCCCCACCCCGATCAATCTGTACTGAATTGGAATGGATGCAGGCCTGAGTTGTGTATTTCAAATTTGGTGCAGATTGATGCAAGGAAAGGCAAAGTTATTAACAATGCAAAATGGGTTTTCCTACTGAGTGTTGTCACCTCTTATACAGAGGTGCAGATGCGGCTTCTGTGATAAATATTTCTGTGTTTAGCATGAGATAAATCAGTGCTACAGGAAGAAATATCAGATTACATCATGATTTGTAGTTCAGTCATTTGTGAAGTCCCCCCAGATGATAAAGCGTTTCCTAGATGGCTGCAGAGTGAGTACTTAGAAAAGATGCTGGCAATCTTATTTGCTGGTTCTAAGAACAGGCAAATTCACTTAGAAAGTCACTGGTTTTGCACTGTTTATCAAGCTGGTTTGCTGATATGTGGAGAGAACAAATCTCAACATGATGAAAGGGTGCCGATGGTATTGGTGAAATTTAGAGTTTGATCTTATCGTAAAAACTGAGAAATGTAATTTTTGATGTGAAGAAATCACATACTTAGGATGTAAAGTGCGTGCCTTAGGAACTGAACCTAAAGAGTTAGTCAACACCATTCTAAAAATGGGGACACCTCGGAACAAAGATGAATTAAGATCTTTTTTTTGCATGATAGAATTCTATAGTAGATTTATCAGAAATCTGGCCAGCAGAATATTAAATAAGAATGTTGATGAAGAGTAAAGTATCATTTAATTGGAGTAAGGCATGTGAAGATACATTTTAAGATATAAAAAATTGTTTGATAAATGCTAAGTTAGGATCATATGTACCAGTAAAAAAAAAAGTGATTGTCACCACCAATTCCAGCTCTAAGGGATTTGGAGCGGTACTAAATCAAGAACACCATAATGTTGAAAAAACTATACCTTTTGCCTCAAGATCATTAAGAGGAGCAGACTAAACACTATTCTGTTATTGAGAAGAGGGTGTGACATTTTTCTGAGGCAAGTACATACGTTGAAAATTTTACTCTGGGATAACACACCTAAAGTACGCACCGACCGCAAAGTTCTGAAAGAAGTATTTATAAATAAATGTTTAGACTTCATATCCAGCCGCATTAGAATGTGGGTCATTAACCTACAGGAGTTCACCTTTGATGTTTAATACTTACCTGGAATGAAACAAATGGGCAGCCTATTGTCTATGTAGAATAGAAAACACTCTAACACTAGAAATAGGTGAAGGAATAGAGGAGAATGAGGTATTGCCAAACATGAATGTTTGTGTAATAACAGGAGAGGTGATGTCAGAGGGAAATTGAAGGAGAGAAATGGACGACTAAAGTAAAGGTTCTGCATGAAACAAAATGGGAGCAAGGAGGAGACGATTGGGAACGCATTAGACCCTATTGGTTGATTACACTTGAATTGGCTGAAATAGATGGTTGTTTATTTCAGGGGAACAAACTAATTCCACCAGTCAAACAACAAGAAAAGTTAATCAATATGGCACATGAGTTGCTTTTTGGTGTCTGCAACATAAAACAGAGAATGACACTAGATTTTCGGTGCCCTGGGGTGGTCGTACAGGTAGAAAGGATTGTCAAAAAATGTTCCTTATGCTGCAAGAGTGACATAATCTTAGTCACCAGAAAACCACCAATGTACTCTCCCAAATTCCCAGAAGGGCAATGGGCTAATCTAGCCATGGACATTCTTGGACCTTTGAGTGGTAAGATAAATTTCCCATACATAATAGTTTTGACTGATCTATATTTGAGTTGGCCAAAAATAAAATTGACTTCTCACATCAGATCAAAGTTTATTGTACAATTTGTAGAAGAGATTTTTGGATGGGAAGGTTTACCGACCTCAATTCTATCTGATAATGATGTACAAATGTTTTCCAAAGATATGCATGAGTACATAGAGAGCAATATCACACATGGCTTGTATGCCTTATATCTCCCATAGACCCATGGGGTAGTAGAAAGATTTAATGAAACTTTTAAAGGAGGGAATTCAGGTAGTCAAGATTAATGGTATAAATGGAAAGTAAGTAGTCAGGAGATTTAATGGCATTTTGACGACCCCCCTCATCAAACGACGGAATGCACTCTATTTGAATTACTGAGGGGAAGGAAACCCAGCTCCAAGCTAGTTCCCACCTGGATGAAATGACAGAGTTGGTGGGTTGATGTGAACACCAGAAAGTCCTGGAGACAGAAATGATTGAGACAACAAGAGGTACACAAGATAAGATATGATAATGATCATCACACGAAACAGGGAAATGAAAGTAGGTGAGTGGGTAAAGGTTAGTGCCCCCACTCGTTGTGAAAGATGATCTAATTTTACCAAGCTAATGAGAGTACTAAAGTTGTTCTGGAATGCTGTAAATACCCAGGATGGCAGAATTTGGAATCTAAGGGGCCGATTCCGATCTCGGTCGGAGGCGCACCCAATACCATTCGGTCGGGAAAAAAGCCATGCGAAAGCCAGTTTCCCGACCGATCCGTACAGCACACCGAACGAGCAAGTACGATGCGCACAACAGCAAAAATTCCGGCCGAGCCGTACTCACCCAAACCAGGTCCTGTTCTCCGACCGAGGCGAATCCGGAAACGCCGAATCGAGTCGCACGGAAGGGAAAATGCAGCCCCGTCCGGCCGGACAAGTACGATGCGCTTTCCGTACGCGCCGAACCCGTCGCTACGCACGGCACGTCAAAGCATCCGGGAGAGGCGCACATAAGCTCCGAATCGCGCCACAACACGATCCACGGCTACGAGACGAACACAGCACAGACGAGGACGACGCGGCGCGCGAGGACGAAGCGAAGCGACGAGGACGAAGCCAAGCGACGAGGACGACGCGAAGCAACGAGAAGGACGAACGACACGAACCAACCATGAATCCCTTCGTCCCGATCATACCAATATTCTACATCTACTACCGGAACAGGCACGGACGCGTACGGCGCAGAAGGTAAGTCAGACACCAACCACAAAACACATACAACACGTACACGACACATCACACACATACACTGGGAATCTGAATATACTTGCAACAGCAGCACCATAGGGGCGGGATGCCCATCACCAATGCCACATATGCACACAGGGGCCTGAATGCGCGCCACCACCCCAACCCAGGGGGGCTGGATGCCCACCACTACTACCACCCTCACCCAGGGGGGCTGGATGCCTACCACTACTACCACCCTCACCCAGGGGTGGCAGGATGCCTACCACTACTACCACCCTTAGCCAGGGTGGCAGGATGCCTACCACTACTACCACCCTTAGCCAGGGGGCAGGATGCCTACCACTACTACCACCCTTAGCCAGGGGGCAGGATGCCCACCACTACTACCACCCTTAGCCAGGGGGCTGGATGCCTACCACTACTACCACCCTTAGCCAGGGGGCAGGATGCCCACCACTACTACCACCCTCACCCAGGGGGGCTGGATGCCTACCACTACTACCACCCTCACCCAGGGGTGGCAGGATGCCTACCACTACTACCACCCTTAGCCAGGGTGGCAGGATGCCTACCACTACTACCACCCTTAGCCAGGGGGCAGGATGCCTACCACTACTACCACCCTTAGCCAGGGGGGCTGGATGCCTACCACTACTACCACCCTTAGCCAGGGGGCAGGATGCCCACCACTACTACCACCCTCACCCAGGGGGGCTGGATGCCTACCACTACTACCACCCTTAGCCAGGGTGGCAGGATGCCTACCACTACTACCACCCTCACCCAGGGGTGGCAGGATGCCTACCACTACTACCACCCTTAGCCAGGGGGGCTGGATGCCTACCACTACTACCACCCTTAGCCAGGGGGCAGGATGCCCACCACTACTACCACCCTCACCCAGGGGGGCTGGATGCCTACCACTACTACCACCCTTAGCCAGGGGGCAGGATGCCTACCACTACTACCACCCTCACCCAGGGGGGCAGGATGCCCACCACTACTACCACCCTTAGCCAGGGTGGCAGGATGCCTACCACTACTACCACCCTTAGCCAGGGGGCAGGATGCCTACCACTACTACCACCCTTAGCCAGGGTGGCAGGATGCCTACCACTACTACCACCCTTAGCCAGGGTGGCAGGATGCCTACCACTACTACCACCCTTAGCCAGGGGGGCAGGATGCCTACCACTACTACCACCCTTAGCCAGGGGGCAGGATGCCTACCACTACTACCACCCTTAGCCAGGGGGCAGGATGCCTACCACTACTACCACCCCAACCCAGGGGGGCTGGATGCCTACCACTACTACCACCCTTAGCCAGGGGGCAGGATGCCCACCACTACTACCACCCTCACCCACGGGGGGCAGGATGCCTACCACTACTACCACCCTTAGCCAGGGTGGCAGGATGCCCACCACTACTACCACCCTTAGCCAGGGGGCAGGATGCCCACCACTACTACCACCCTCACCCAGGGGGCTGGATGCCTACCACTACTACCACCCTCACCCAGGGGTGGCAGGATGCCTACCACTACTACCACCCTTAGCCAGGGTGGCAGGATGCCTACCACTACTACCACCCTTAGCCAGGGGGCAGGATGCCTACCACTACTACCACCCTTAGCCAGGGGGCAGGATGCCCACCACTACTACCACCCTTAGCCAGGGGGGCTGGATGCCTACCACTACTACCACCCTTAGCCAGGGGGCAGGATGCCCACCACTACTACCACCCTCACCCAGGGGGGCTGGATGCCTACCACTACTACCACCCTTAGCCAGGGGGCAGGATGCCCACCACTACTACCACCCTCACCCACGGGGGGCAGGATGCCTACCACTACTACCACCCTCACCCAGGGTGGCAGGATGCCTACCACTACTACCACCCTTAGCCAGGGGGCAGGATGCCTACCACTACTACCACCCTTAGCCAGGGGGCAGGATGCCCACCACTACTACCACCCTTAGCCAGGGGGGCTGGATGCCTACCACTACTACCACCCTTAGCCAGGGGGCAGGATGCCCACCACTACTACCACCCTCACCCAGGGGGGCTGGATGCCTACCACTACTACCACCCTCACCCAGGGGGGCAGGATGCCTACCACTACTACCACCCTCACCCAGGGGGGCAGGATGCCTACCACTACTACCACCCTTAGCCAGGGGGGCTGGATGCCTACCACTACTACCACCCTCACCCAGGGGGGCAGGATGCCTACCACTACTACCACCCTTAGCCAGGGGGGCTGGATGCCTACCACTACTACCACCCCAACCCAGGGGGGCTGGATGCCTACCACTACTACCACCCTTAGCCAGGGGGCAGGATGCCCACCACTACTACCACCCTCACCCACGGGGGGCAGGATGCCTACCACTACTACCACCCTTAGCCAGGGGGCAGGATGCCCACCACTACTACCACCCTTAGCCAGGGGGCAGGATGCCCACCACTACTACCACCCTCACCCACGGGGGGCAGGATGCCCACCACTACTACCACCCTCACCCAGGGGGGCAGGATGCCTACCACTACTACCACCCTCACCCAGGGGGGCTGGATGCCTACCACTACTACCACCCCCACTCATAGGATGGACAATGCATGACACAACAAGCACACCACAACCTAGGGAATGCAAGATTAAGACATCCCCCACCACCATGACAAGCGTGTGTAGGCTGTGTCAAATGCCTACAACACCGAACATGACTTTCAACATACAATGTGACCCCTAGCACATGTGCCACACATATATGTGTGTGGCACCCACAATGCAAGCAGCCCATGACCATTGTGGCAATGGGGCCTAAACCCCCATCATCACAGTGACCAAAAGGTAAGTGTGGGGTCCATAGCTGAAGCACATTTTGACCATTGTGGCAATGGGGTCTAAACCCCCATCATCACAGTGACCAAAAGGCAAGTGTGGGGTCCATAGCTGAAGCACATTTTGACCATTGTGGCAATGGGGTCTACACCCTCATCATCACAGTGACCAAAAGGTAATTGTTGACAAAGAAAGAGCTGCAACTGCCAAACTGCATGGATCATTCCTGCTCACAGAACCAAAAACTCATCTGTGGCAAAGTAGTGTATGTGTCCCATTGCAACATAAATTGGGGAGCCAAATACTGCAGTGCAAATGAAACATTCCTTTGGCCATGTGCAGACAAACAACACCCATGGGGGCTGAGACCGTCAACAGTCATCAATGACACAATGACAGAAGTGACCATCAGAATGCAGAACCACATATTTGCACCAATGGGCACACAAATGCAGATACCCTGTGGAGACAGCAGATGTGAGGTGAACAGATACCATACCATGGCAGCAATGGGACACACAAACCATGATCACTGTGCTGACCGATGACCTAGGAGTCCCAGGGACAGCAGGGAAACACACCAAACAACATACAGCCAATGGCACACCCAAGATATGCCAATGCAGTGGTGCAGATGCACAAACACAAACAGGCAGACCAACACTGTCATCATACACAGCAGGTGAGGGGTGGGGGTGCCAGTGTCCCCAGGCAACCACACAACACATGAGGAGAGCTGAATACCAATCATACAGATGTGCATACACTGCCACACTAAGGTAACTCATGGATCCAAATCCCCTATGTGGGCAAGCAGGCATTGTCAGGTGAGAGGGAGCACAAAACACACATGTCACACAGGCACGTAGGAACAACAACTGACACAGCAAGTCACAGACACACCACAGCACCACCCCCAGGGCCCCCACAATGTGGTGACCCTGGGCTGAATAAAAATACCACTGTGATGACAAAGCTAAATGTCGTTCACACTATGAACCACAGTCAGGTGTCCTGAGCAACAAACTACCATCACACCTACACAAGCACAAATCAATCAGCATGGCCAGTAAGCCAAGGCCAACATGGAGGCAGGGGCCTAGCCGGGCAACAACTCTCATCTGCACACACTCAACACCACACCCCTCGACCTCCAACAATGTGCAGCAGTGAAGTACACATGCACTGGTGACATTGCACATGCACCCATGACTATTCCAGGGTGGTGGGTGGGAACCAAGGTGTAGAAACACATCACACATGGACACTCAACAAGACTCCTGAATGTCTGACACACTGCACACTACGCTGTACATGGACATGACGGCAATACCACACCGACCAATGGGATCCCAGCCACAGTCACACACCAATGAAGAAGCCAAGGTCACCCACAAAGAACACACATAGACAACTTCCAACATTGCAGCTCTGACCCTGAGGAGTGGCAGCAGTCACACACACAACATGTCACAATCACTGAAAGATAACACAAACTGGAAATCACATGACAGGGGCAAACAACAAGTGCCAAGGGGAAACCTGACTGTGACCCATCTGCGTCTGCACACAAACTCAGCCCTGACAGCAAACACACCTATGGGTGACACCCTGATGACCAGTAATGTGCCATGCACCCACATCACAGAGAACACAGGGAGAAGACTTTGGGGGAACATAGCTCAAGTCAGCAAGCATCACAAACAGGTACAACACTAGGGATCACAGCATGCGCAGATGAATGGAAGTGAACACACAGACATGCACATACAACACACACCTTGGGTGCAGGCAATGTCACACGTGTACACACTGCCATGAGGGGACTCCACTCCTGTGTGAGGAAAGCTGTGCCATATGTTGCCTCAGTAGGGCCCCATCATGTCAGCTGAGCACTTGGTCACACAATCAACAATTAGCACCAAATGAGGGCTCCCATCACATCAGCCTGGTCATGGATGTGCCAACGGAATCATCAGCACAGATCCAACACACTTGTATAGCAATGTTGCACTGACTACACGGATGAGTCCCTCCCCATTGATGCCCAAACCTGCATGTCCACTGGAGATGGCAACACGGTCAGGGAAGTAGACAAATGCAACGATGGCAGGCACAACAGATGTGCAGGGGTGGAAGCCACAGATATGAAATTGCCAATGTAAGTAGGAAACCCATTGCCAAATACTGAACACATGACACCCTCAGATGCTGCTATTGATGACATGGATACACCACATGATAGGACACATTCCCCCTGGACCACATGGGTTCCTGCACAGTAACACTTCATAATCATGAGACCAGATATCACCATCACTGCAGCAAGGGCATGGTTAGCTGCACCAACAACATGTACATCTGAAGCATGAGCACTAGAGAAAAGAAAGTTGCTTTATTCAGCATATGTGTTGAGGCCAAACGAAGTCCTGAAAAAAGAGCAAAGGCCAATGGCCAGTCCATTGTCAAAGTTCAAACAGGGTGACACTGGCAGATGTCACCCTACGCATGCCTGCACAATACCAGGGACAATCCACTAGGAGGGGCAACCGGGGGGCAGGCCAGGCACCGCAGGGACAGGATCAGGGCTCACCAGGGGAGTCAGGGAAGGGGTGGTGGGTGCAGGAGAGCCACTGACAACTGCAGTGGAGGTGTCTGACATGGTGTGTGCCGGCACAACTGGGGGCATGACACAGATGTCGTGGGTGCCGGCACAACTGCAGTGGACCCTGCAGATGGGGTGGACAGGTCCGCCACTGCAGTGCCCAAGTCAGACAGGGCGGTAGTGGACTCCACTGCAGTGCCTACCTCCAGGGGAGGAGAATGGGGAACAGGCAAGGTGGGTTGGACAGAGGGGGGGACACCCTCACCACATCAGTGGCACAGACAAGCGCAGCGGGGGTGTGGTGCTGGGAGAGCAAGTGGCAGGGGGAGAAGGCCGGAGCATCTTGGGGATGGTATATCTGTGGGTGGGGGAACCTGGGGCAGGGTGTGGTGGGGGCACCTGTGCAGTGGGGGCCTGAGGGATGGAGGACGGAGACCTTGTGCCTGAGCTGCAGGGTGGTGGCGGGGTCTTGCTCTTAGCACTCCGGGGGGACTTGCGGGTGGGGGCCTCAGTCCGTCTGCGCCTGGGGGAGGGTGTCCGGGGGCGAGGGGCACTCTGCTCCGTGTGGGTGGGCTTCCTCTTCCCCGGGATGCTGGAGCAGCTTCATCGGTGGGGAAGAGGCCGAGGTCACAGAGGAAGAGCTGCTGTGACTTTGGGGTTGCAGGTGAGGCAAGGGAGGGTGCTTTGGAGGAGAGGGAACTGAGGACTGCGCAGTGCATGTGGATGCGTGTGTGTGTTCCAGGGCCCCATCCCCTGTGAGTCTGGCTTCAGTCCCCTGAATGTGCGTGCGTGTGCGTTTTGTCATTGGCGTGTGTGTCAGTGTGCTGGATGTGTGTGTGCTGGTGTGTGCCTGTGCCAGTGTGTGTGTGCCTGGGATGGGTAAGGTGCTGGGGAGTGTGGATGGAGCAGAGGCAGGAGGGGTGAGGGACCGTTTGAGGAGGGACACTGCTGCCGTCAGGGAGGAGTCCATGGACCTATTGCCCCTCTGTAGGTCAGACATGCCCGATGAGATGCCCTCCATGAGACGACACCAGCTGAGTCAACAGCGCGGTGTGCGCATGGAGGACACTCAGCATGGCTGTCTGCCCTACATGGAGCTGGCGAAGGAGGTACACAGACTCCTCACTCAGGGCAGCAGGGGACACAGGGGCAGGGGGTGCGGTGCCTGGCCCAAAGGAGACACGCTCCCGGACATGGGAGCCTCCACGGACCTGGGGAATGGGAGCCGATGGGAGGGCGGTGGTGGTGCTGGTGGTGGCGGGGACAGCAACACTAGCTGGGGTGTGGTGGCTGCTGACACCCGCCTCCACAAGGGAGTCATCCTCCGAGTTGCTCTGGTCCTCAGCTGAGGTGGATGCTGCTGAGGACTCCTCGGTGTGGCTCCCCTCGCCCTCCGTGCCACTGGGTCCCTCCGACCACTCCTCGGCTGCTGACCCAGTCTGGCTCTCCGGCTCCTCCTGGTCCGTGGAGCTGTCCCCTTCCGTGGCCGTGGATGTATCTGCAAACAATGGGGAAACAGACAGACATCAGTCACCTGCACCAAACGCACACACCACTGTGAGCACAGCACATTACAGAGCAAGCCCTGGCATCATTAGTTGTACATTGCTAAAAGTGCCCTAATTGAACAGGAGAAGTCAATTGTCAGTCTGATGCCAAGCATGGCACTCACATCCCACATGGCCTTGCACCCATCTGTCTGGTGTCTGTTGGATTGCAACACCCCAGTGTTGACACATGCACCAAGTACACAGTAGTTGGACAGTGCAGAGGACACGGTGTGGACACATCACAGCTCTTGCCACTGAGTCAGTACAGGTTTACGGATGTAAGGGATGCCCAGAGTCAAATAGGAAATGCATGTGATGCATTCCAGCGACAGACACCATGATGCACCCATGTCCTGATAGCCAGCGCCACTATGGTGTGCATGTAGCACATGTCACTCCCCTGCAGGATCACCAATCAGTAGACACATGCCATGGCGGAGGCATGACTGCAAAGTCATACATCACTGTCTCAGTGATGTATGACTTTGCAACCAATCTAACAACACTCTGCACTGTGTCACAATAGTAGGTCATGGGGAATGCAAGTCCTGGAGCTGCACAAGTGCACATGTACATCCCCCACAACACATCCTCTTAACCCTCATCTGTCCAGGTCATACCTATTGGACATATGGGAGACCTGTGACACTACCCTCTGAACCTGAGCCCCTCACACTCTGCTGTGCATGGGGAACAGCTGCCTGAACTTCACATTTACATGCCCCAGTCTGCATGGGCAGCTGATCAGACACCTATGTGTCACACAAGTATCGTCTCCTATGGTCACATCTCCAGTGGCATGCTGAGCCCCTACCAAGAAACTCCACAGCAGTCCTGGCGACTAATCCACAGCACACTGACACAGAGGCAGACACCTGAGGGGTCAAATCACTGTGCACAATGTGTCCTCTGATACACGGGAGTGGGAGTACAGAGTGTATTGTATGGCCTGGAGTAGGCATGACTGTCCAGCCCCACATGAATGAGGGATGAGCCCTGGACTGTAGGCAGCTGGCTAAGTATGTGTGACACACGTCATATACATACTCCTGGGGCCCAAACATTGTTCCCACCCGCAGCATGGGTGTGTGCCAGGTACCCCAGCCACATGTGGTGGATCAGCTCAGCAATTGGACCACAGATCAAAGTAACACGCTGAATACATGTCAGAATACAGGCATTGTGTAAGCAATGGACCCACCCATGATGCCCACCACAGAGTCAGGGAAACAGATGCTGTCTCCCACCTTGAGTCAAGCAAACTGCAAGGACACAGTCCTAAGTGACAGAATTCCCTGCATGTAAGGGCCACACCTGGGTATCAGATGAGGAGTGGGCAGTGCACAATAGAGGGACATGGCTCCTGGACAACATGACTGCTGTACTGTGGCAGTTCAACCTGGCCCGAGGAGGGCACATAACATGTTAGACAGAGTACACAGTGCAGTCTTTGACTCACCCCCTCCTTGCTGCTCTCTGGCCTTCAGCTGCCCATCCAGGTCTGGAAAGACCACCGCCAGGATCCTGAGCATGTGGGGGTCAGGGTCCGTGTTCCGCCCCTCCTGCGAGGAGGCGACAGCTTCAGCTGGACCCGTGCAATCCTCCGGGTCCAGCCCCGAAGGTCCTGCCACCTCTTTTGGCAGTTGCGGATCCGGCGCTTGTAGACCCCCACGGACCGGACAGCCCGGACGATGTCCTTCCATATCTCATGCTTCCGATGGGCAGAAGCCTGTCAGGATGACAAAGTGATAAGGCCATTACTACACATGCAACATATCCGTGCATGACACAGTTGCATATACATGTCGCAATCACAGGGGCACATGGTGTACCCAGGCAGTGCACGGCTGCCCATGGACAGTTTTCCAGAAGTCACTACATGGTATCATAGCATGGGGAGTAAAACCCTGTTCAGAAGCACTGTCACTGCACCATACCTGTCCAGTGCAAGTCACTACACACTATGGGGGGTGACAACTACTCAGTGAGCCTGCTAGCCAGTGGTGTGCTGACTCTCAGCCTTGCTAGTCAGACAAAATGCACATTCAGAAAGGCAGTGCACAGAACACTCACCTGCTCCCCTGGTGTCCCATACAGCTTGCTGTACTGTGGAAGTAGGCTGTCCAGCAGGGCCTGGTTCTCTTCAAGGCTGAAGGCTGGGGCTCTCTCCACAGTACGTGCCATTGCAGGGTCCAGAGGGGCAGAGACAGCAGCAGTGCAGTGGCAGATGTCGTCCTGGAGCATGTAGTGCAGGCAAGTGGGCTCTCAGGGGAACATGCAGCAATATATATGTGCTGGAGAGGCAGATACTGTCCCTTGTGTCCAAAGTGATAGGTCCAAGTCGTTTGCATCTTCTGAATCTGGCCAATCCATGGAATAGCAGCACCAAAACACGCCCACAGCATCCTTCAAAATTTCAACTTCATGACATACATGATTTTGCAACATTGTTGTGGGTGACCAACTGATTTTCCAGCAACCGACTCGTTCGAATATTCGAAAACGCGTCCGTTGCCAGGCAAGCCCATTGTCAATGGGTGCGCACCGATCGGTCCATTGAGGTACAACGCGCACAGGGGTACAACGCGTACCCGCACACATTGAAAGCAATGGGCCGGCCGGAGGCACCGATCGGTCCATTGCAGTACAACGCGCACAGGGGTACAACGCGTACCCGCACACATTGAATGCAATGGGCCGGCCGGAGGCACCGATCGGTCCATTGCAGTACAACGCGCACAGGGGTACAACGCGTACCCGCACACATTGAATGCAATGGGCCGGCCGGAGGCACCGATCGGTCCATTGCAGTTCAACGCAGCACAGGGGTACAACGCGTACCCGCACACATTGAATGCAATGGGCCGGCCGGAGGCACCGATCGGTCCATTGCAGTACAACGCTGCACAGGGGTACAACGCGTACCCGCACACATTGAATGCAATGGGCCGGCCGGAGGCACCGATCGGTCCATTGCTGTACTACGCGCACAGGGGTACAACGCGTACCCGCACACATTGAATGCAATGGGCCGGCCGGAGGCACCGATCGGTCCATTGCAGTACAACGCGCACAGGGTACAACGCGTACCCGCACACATTGAATGCAATGGGCCGGCCGGAGGCACCGATCGGTCCATTGCAGTACAACGCGCACAGGGGTACAACGCGTACCCGCACACATTGAAAGCAATGGGCCGGCCGGAGGCACCGATCGGTCCATTGCTGTTCAACGCGCACAGGGGTACAACGCGTACCCGACACATTGAAAGCAATGGGCCGGCCGGAGACACCGATCGGTCCATTGCTGTTCAACGCATCACTGTACATGTGACTGGCATATGTCAGCATGCCTGTCTCAGATGGACATATGCCAGCCACAGATAGCTCCCAGGGAGTGAGGGGCACACCTACATCACGACAGCCTGTCCAAACCTTATCATAAGGCATGTAAGGCTGCATTTCCTATTGTGTGTATGTTGGTGTACATGTTGTCCTGTGGGTGTCACCTGTGGGCAGCCACCCCCAGGCTGTGCACGTGTTAATGGGGACAGGATCCTGGGTGTTACGTGTACGTGACCACTGTGATGTGCAACTGTTCATATCTGTGCATGTGCCATGGTCACATTTCACAGTGGTGTTTGTGTATGTCATGTCACATACCCCGTGAGTCCCATGTGGGACGGTATGTTTGAGCCAGGGTGTCCCAGTGGCACAATAGTGATGGCCCTCCACAGTCTTTGTGCATGTAGTGTTTACAATGTCTCTGATTTCATGTGCACAATGGGAGACAGTCTCCACATCCACGTTGTGTGTGCATGGACTCTGATGTTGTGCGTGTGTGTCACAGACGTCCATGGCTCTCCTGCCATGGCAAGTGTGGCCACTACCTGTGGGGGTCATGTTTGTTTTGTTGTGGTGTACACATGATACTCCAGGTGATGCCAGTGTCCATGTGGCATTACAGGGTCCCTGGGAATGTGCCTGTCGTTGAGCTGTGGTGCCTGGGGCACATCTGTCCTCACATGTCACTGGGGGGTGACTGTGACACAGCATCATGATATCCAATGGGCCAACCTGGGACAAATTGATGCCACCTGTAGGACCGTGTTGACAGATGTTGGCCATGTATGTACCATACATGTCGTTCCGGTACTGCACACTTCATGTAGTTGTGCCTCATGATGATGTATGTTGGGATCTTGAGTGTGTTCAATGCCGCATATGTGGGGTGACTGACGATCTTGCTTACTTCTCCTCTGCACTGCAGGGCTCCTGCTGTCCATCGGCCATTCCCAGACCTGGCAACGATGGTGGAACGGGACAGCATCCGACGGTACCGCTTCACCAGGCAGCTGATTGAGGATTTTGCAGTGCAGTTGTCCCCACATTTGCAGCCTGGCCGGCCGTATCCTACAGCGCTGACCCCCAAGGTGAAGGTGATGGCAGCCCTACACTTCTTTGCCACCGGTACCTTCCAACATACTGTGGCGTCTGCTGGTGGGATGTCACAGACCATGTTCAGCCGTGTGCTCCGCGATTTCTTGGCGGCAATGTTGCTCTTCCTGAACCGGTACATCTATTTCCCTAGACTGCGACGACTCACTGACGTGAAGAGTGACTTTTATGCCCTGGGGAGGATGCCGCATGTCATTGGCTCCATTGATGGGACACATGTGGCTTTGGTACCACCACAGGCCCAGGAGCAGGCCTACAGGAACCGCAAGCACTACCACTCGGTCAATGCACTGGTGGTGTGTCTTGCAGACATGACCATCACACACGTGTGTGCCCGTTTCCCTGGTTCAGCACACGATGCCTTTGTGATGAGGAGTAGTCGCATCCCCAGGTTGATGGCACAGATGCAGAACCAGCGTGCCTGGCTTGTCGGTGTGTACTGACTTTGTGCCATTGTGTGTGATCTGATCTGTAGTATTCCGCCCACTTTTCCAAGTCAGCTGATGTGCACTTGTCTGTCCGTAGGTGACTCGGGATACCCCAACATGCCGTGGTTGCTGACACCCCTCAGGAACCCTGTGACACCTGCCCAGATGCGCTACAATGAGGCACATGGTCGGACCAGGAGAGTGATTGAGCGGACCTTTGGTCTCCTGAAGAGCCGCTTCCGCTGCCTGGACAAGACCGGAGGGTCCCTCCCATATGCCCCTGCGAAAGTGTGCAAGATTATCATCGTCTGCTGCATGCTCCACAACCTGGCAGTGCGGAAGGAGTTGCCTCTCATCCAGGATGACGATGACCAACATCCGCCACCTGTGGAGGATCCTGGCCTGGACCACGATGCCAGTGACGATGATGATGGTGATGGTGATGTCCGCACACAGCTCATCACCAACTTCTTTAGCTGAATGTGAGTATCCTGAGGTGTCATGTCAATGATGTGAGTTGGCATGATGTGTGGGTGGTGCTCTGGTGCTGTTGGAGTGTGTCCATGGGCTACTTGACTGGATGTGTGTTGCGATGTGTGCTGACAGGTGGGCTGTACTCCCCAACAGTGTTGACATGCTAACTTGGTTCTGGGTGGGTATCTTGTAACATGTATTGTGCATGAGTTTTGCTGTTCTGTCCTGTACTCCATTGCTTTTGACTGTGTGTCATTTCTGTCCTTCACAGGGTACTTTCAGATTCGTTTGGTCAACTGTGTCCACCGACAACGTGATTGCACATCCAGGCTGGTAGCTGTTGTGTCCCTACAGGTGATGTGCGCCACACCCATGGACTTCCTTCTGTCTACAGTTGTTGACTGTGTGCCCGCTACCAGGTGGGGTTACCTTGCATCTGTAGTGGTTACGGCATGTTGCTACTGTGTAATAAACCTGTGCTTCACTTAGTGATGTGCGTTGTCTGTGGTCACACATTTGACTGCCATTTGCTTACTGCACCTGTGGGCTACTTGACTACAACTGGGAATGGGTGTGGTGTCTGTGCATTGCACCGTCTTCCCTGGCAACATCAGTGTAGGCAATGAGTCAGATGGCCTAGGTGTGTATGTGTTGTGTAGCCCTGGTGGTGTGTCTCCCTCATATGTGTCACGTTGCCTGTACTCACATGCCTGTGTTGTCCTTGCTGTTGCAGTTCGCATACACAGTGTAATTTTGTTGTTCATCATCCCCATAACAGTACCCACGTTGGAATCACGACAGAGGCAAGTATGGTGTATTATTGTGTTTATTGTGATACATCTGTGATAATAGTGCATAGGATGGATTGTGCTGTACATGAATCTTGCAATCCCAAGTTCCTAGATGAATAGAAAGTCCAGGTAGACAAGATCCCCAGTATCGGGGCCACAGTTGTCTGACACATTGTTCCAACTTGTACTCCCCATGCAATGTGTGGGAGTAGTGTTGCCATCAACAGGGTGAACAGTCTGTGCACAAAGGCGAAAATCCAGAACAGGTTCAGGCTTCCTGGGAGTTGCGCTTGGCCATCAGCCTCTCACTTTCCCCTCCTCGGACGACCCCTCTTCTTGGGGGGGGCCCTCAAGTGCAGGCTGCTGCGGTGCAGGGGACTCTCCGCCAGAGTCCTCCTCCCTCCCTGTGGCAGTTGCAGTTTGTTCGGTACCAGATGTTGTTGGCACACAGGGAGGTGTGGACTAATTGCTGTTCATCTGGCGGAGGCATTGTAAAATGTCCCTGTGCACCGCCGTCATCTCATGTAGTACATCCCACTTGGACTCCACGGGTCATGTGGAGTCCACGTGACATGTGGAGTCCACACGTGACATGTGTGACTCCACGTGGGACATGTGGGAGTCCAAGCGGGCATGATGGGCAGCCTGCTGCTGTTTGATGTCTCTGAGGAGCCCCACTACCTGGCTGAGCTCTCCGGTGCTGGACTGGTACGCATCAGCTATGCGTACCAGTTGTGGGTCTTCATGCACACCAGCAACGTCTGCAAGCAGCGACCTCTGTCTCCCACCCCTCCCACCACCCCTGCTGACATGTGCAGTGTGTGCAGTTGCACGCACAGATAACCCTGGTCCACCTTGGGGGTTGGTGGTGGTGGTGGTGTCCATGGCCCCAGGTTGGTCCAGGGTCACTGCGCTGGTGTTGTTCCTTATTCTGTCCATGTCGGCAGGGATGGTATTCGTGGTGACAGTCGTTGGAGGGGTGGGTGCAGGGGGTGCAGCTGGTGGACCTGCTGGTGCTGCAGCTGGTGGTCCTGCTGGTGCAGCATGTTGACTTGCACCGGATGTGCCAGGTTGTTCTTCATCGTCCGAGGAGGACAGAGGCTGTACGACGCCAGTGAGCTCGGCATCCTCTTGAGCCTGGGACTGGGACTCCTCAGCGTCTGCTGCTGTGTCCCTATCATCACCTGTTTTTGGGAGACACAAACAATGTATGTCATGTTTCTGCAGGCATCAGTGGTTGACACACCTGACAGTTGTGACTGTGCCTCGGGGTGCGGGCCTGTACATTGTATTGTCCTAAGTCGTCACAGTCAGGGGTTGATATTGGTGTGGCACATTGTCCTGCATTATTTGGGCATTTCTATGTATTCTCTGGGGTGTGAACATGGTCTGCATTGATTGTGTTTGGTTGACAGCCAGACCTCCTTCCCACCCACCCACCCACCCAGTCAGTTATCCCACCATGGAACGTGCTTGCATTGCAGGGAGTGTAAGTTGTCTCTCAGGATGTCAGTCAGTGGTGTCCTGCTGTTTGTTGGTGCACAGTTGGCAGCAGGGCCTTGTGCTCCCCACAGCAGTAGCCAGTGTCAGCCATCTTGTGAGTCCTTCTCCACTCCCTGTGATGTGAGCATGGTTCAGGGTGGTGTTGATGGGCCAGTTGTGAGGCTGAGCAATGTCTGTGACTACGACTCCCATCATGCTATTGCCTCCACCCCCTTCCCAGCATGCCCATGCTTCCTTCCTTTTGACTCTGCTTCCCTGTGGGGTGGGCTGGCTGTGCTGACAGGATGGCTGGGAGTGTTGTCCTGGCAGTTGTTTGGCTAAGAGTCCCAAGAGTGTCCCTGTGCTTCACACAACATAACCCAGGGTGGTGGTGCTTTGTGGGATCTTGTGTTAGGATGGAGGGCATTGCATTCTACCAGGTGGGTACTGTGGAGTTTGTGTTGGGGGGGGTGTGAGGGGAGGTGCTGGTGACTATGGTCAGTGCTGCAAGTCCCCCTTCCCACCCAGCCAGCCAGATATCCCACCATGGAACGTGCTTGCATTGCAGGGAGTGTAAGTTGTCTCTCAGGATGTCAGTCAGTGGTGTCCTACTGTTTGTTGGTGCACAGTTGCCAGCAGGGCCTTGTGCTCCCCACAGCAGTAGCCAGTGTCAGCCATCTTGTGAGTCCTTCTCCACTCGCTGTGATGTGAGCATGGTTCAGGGTGGTGTTGATGGGCCAGTTGTGAGGCTGAGCAATGTCTGTGACTACGACTCCCATCATGCTATTGCCTCCACCCCCTTCCCAGCATGCCCATGCTTCCTTCCTTTTGACTCTGCTTCCCTGTGGGGTGGGCTGGCTGTGCTGACAGGATGGCTGGGAGTGTTGTCCTGGCAGTTGTTTGGCTAAGAGTCCCAAGAGTGTCCCTGTGCTTCACACAACATAACACAGGGTGGTGGTGCTTTGTGGGATCTTGTGTTAGGATGGAGGGCATTGCATTCTACCAGGTGGGTACTGTGGAGTTTGTGTTGGGGGGGTGTGAGGGGAGGTGCTGGTGACTATGGTCAGTGCTGCAAGTCCCCCTTCCCACCCAGCCAGCCAGATATCCCACCATGGAACGTGCTTGCATTGCAGGGAGTGTAAGTTGTCTCTCAGGATGTCAGTCAGTGGTGTCCTGCTGTTTGTTGGTGCACAGTTGGCAGCAGGGCCTTGTGCTCCCCACAGCAGTAGCCAGTGTCAGCCATCTTGTGAGTCCTTCTCCACTCCCTGTGATGTGAGCATGGTTCAGGGTGGTGTTGATGGGCCAGTTGTGAGGCTGAGCAATGTCTGTGACTACGACTCCCATCATGCTATTGCCTCCACCCCCTTCCCAGCATGCCCATGCTTCCTTCCTTTTGACTCTGCTTCCCTGTGGGGTGGGCTGGCTGTGCTGACAGGATGGCTGGGAGTGTTGTCCTGGCAGTTGTTTGGCTAAGAGTCCCAAGAGTGTCCCTGTGCTTCACACAACATAACCCAGGGTGGTGGTGCTTTGTGGGATCTTGTGTTAGGATGGAGGGCATTGCATTCTACCAGGTGGGTACTGTGGAGTTTGTGTTGGGGGGGGTGTGAGGGGAGGTGCTGGTGACTATGGTCAGTGCTGCAAGTCCCCCTTCCCACCCAGCCAGCCAGATATCCCACCATGGAACGTGCTTGCATTGCAGGGAGTGTAAGTTGTCTCTCAGGATGTCAGTCAGTGGTGTCCTGCTGTTTGTTGGTGCACAGTTGGCAGCAGGGCCTTGTGCTCCCCACAGCAGTAGCCAGTGTCAGCCATCTTGTGAGTCCTTCTCCACTCCCTGTGATGTGAGCATGGTTCAGGGTGGTGTTGATGGGCCAGTTGTGAGGCTGAGCAATGTCTGTGACTACGACTCCCATCATGCTATTGCCTCCACCCCCTTCCCAGCATGCCCATGCTTCCTTCCTTTTGACTCTGCTTCCCTGTGGGGTGGGCTGGCTGTGCTGACAGGATGGCTGGGAGTGTTGTCCTGGCAGTTGTTTGGCTAAGAGTCCCAAGAGTGTCCCTGTGCTTCACACAACATAACCCAGGGTGGTGGTGCTTTGTGGGATCTTGTGTTAGGATGGAGGGCATTGCATTCTACCAGGTGGGTACTGTGGAGTTTGTGTTGGGGGGGGTGTGAGGGGAGGTGCTGGTGACTATGGTCAGTGCTGCAAGTCCCCCTTCCCACCCAGCCAGCCAGATATCCCACCATGGAACGTGCTTGCATTGCAGGGAGTGGAAGTTGTCTCTCAGGATGTCAGTCAGTGGTGTCCTGCTGTTTGTTGGTGCACAGTTGCCAGCAGGGCCTTGTGCTCCTCACAGCAGTAGCCAGTGTCAGCCATCTTGTGAGTCCTTCTCCACTCCCTGTGATGTGAGCATGGTTCATGGTGGTGTTGATGGGACAGTTGTGGGGGGGCAATATGTGTGACTGCGACTCCCATGATGCTATTGGCTACACTGACTTGGCGCTACAGAATTCCTTCCTTTGAGTGGTCTTCACTGTGTGTTGGTGTTGTTGTGGTGGCTACATGTGTGGATGTGTGTGTTAGTTCTATTTGTGCCACTGCCTAGCTGTAGTTGTGGTTGTGTTTGTACATGTGTTGGCACAGTTGGATGTGACTTTTTTGATGGCATGTGTTGTGTTTATCTGACTGACATACACATTTTGGGATGATTCTGTTCTAGTTGCTGTGTAATTGCTATGAGTGCATGGTTTGACTCTCCCTTGACAGTGATGTGTGTGTTTTGTGGCAGTATATTGTGTACATTTGTTGTGTACTCACCAGGCTCTGGGATGTCCTCTAGTCCATATATGCTCACTGGCGGTAGGATGGCCCGCACCTTCTCCTCCCAGGGCCTGAGGTATATTGGCTTGGCAGGAGGGCCACTGCCGGTGTGTTGGCTCAGTTGATGTAGTCTTGCTTCAGCAGCTTCCGGACCCTCCTGCGCACGTCATACCACCTGTTCTGGATGTCGGTCTTTGTGCGCCGACATGGTGATTGGGCGTTCACCCTGTTGATGATCCTCTCCCACATCTTGGTTTTCTGCGACATGGGGGTCTGTTGGACCAGATGTGCCAAACAGCTGTGGCTCTACCCTGAGGATCTCGTCTACCAGGACTTCCAATTCACAATCTAGGAACTTGTGATTCTTCTTGGGGGGCATGGTGATGGGTGGTGATGGTGGGTGATGTGTGTGTTGGTGTGCAGGTGAGGGTGTGTGGGTGTGTGTTGTGCTGGGTGTATGTGAGGTAGGTATTTGTTGGTGTGCTGCTGGTGTGTGGCTTGTGTGAGGGATGAGCTGTGGGTGTGTGGTTGCTTTCTCTTGGGTGCTGGCAGTGGAATGGCATTTGCAAAGGCTCATGGTAGTGATTTGTGTCCTTTATATAGGTGGAGTTGTGGGTGTGTCTTTGTTCTCTGTCCCCACCCCCCCAGTATTTATTGGCTTGGTAATTGCTTGTTTGGCCTTTTTTTGGTTGATTTTTCCTTTGTGCTGTTTGTGTATGTTGGAAACGTTCTTGTGACCGAGTCGGACCCTGCATTGGTCTCGTACGGTGTTTTCCGTTTCGTTCACGCTGTGTTTGTGCAGTTTTGTATGCTGCGTACGCGTCGGTCGCGGTGTATTGTGTTGCTTTGGCTCGGTTTTGTATGCGTGTCGGTCGTACGGCTTGTCCTCCGTCCGACTCGGTCGTGTTTTTCGCGCCTTGCATCGTACTTTGCGGGTTGGAGTTGGCGGGTACGATTCGGTCGGATTTGTTCCGGGTGCGTGTCGGTCGGTTGGATTTGCGTGTTTTTCCGGCCGGATTGCTATTTTCCGAGCGGCTCGGTCGGTCGGCTTGGTTTCCTGACGTGTCGGTCGGATTTATCGCGGCTTGCATCGTACTTGGCGTGTCGGGCGCCACTGGTACGTGTCGGTCGGTAATTTTTCCGGCTCCGAGTCGGTCGGTGCTTTTTCCGGCCCGAATCGGAATCGACCTCTTAGTAGTAATTTAACACAATTAATTAGAGCGATGGTATCATAAATAGAGTTCATAAAAAATATACCCAAATACTTTATGTTAGAAGGAGCCCAACAAAACCCAGTAACCTCAAACAATTGTTTGGTGCAACATTTGTTTAAGGGAAGAACCTCAGTTTTATCAGTATTAATTCTATACCCTGAAACTTCTGAAAAGGAATTAATCTTTTGTAAAAGATGAGGTAAAGAAGTATGTGAATTGGATTACAATCACCTCCCACCAAAACCTATTGATCAGTAAACTATAAAAAAATTTGAGAGAGATCCGACCAGAAATCATAGCCTTCCTGTGTGGGACCATATACATTACGAGTGGTATTTGGTATTTTATTATTAGTCAATTTAAGAGCCATCCATCTCCCTTTATTATCAATGTATTGTGACCGAATACCTACATCTAAGTATTTATTAAAGAAAATAAGAGTGTCATTTTTCTTTTGAAACGCAGGGGAGACAAGGACCTTCCCCATCCAACCTAGTTTAAGTTTCTGTGTTTCTACAACAGGGAAATGAGTTTCTTTCAATAAAGCAACATCTGGTTTAAACTTTCCAAATGAGGAAGAACTTGCTGGCTCTGAATCTGATAATTTAATCCTTTATCCTTAACATTCCAAGACAACACTCTGAATTTTGAAAAAATAGCGCATATAGATAACAAGGTCTACAAAATGTTGCTCAGATACGAACAGGAAAAAGTGACCATGTCATGCAATGGAAAGTGTAGAGAAGATAGAAATTGTGATCTCCAAGTAGGAAAGACAACAAAATAGATAAAAAAGAGGAGAAAAAGAGGAAAGGAAAAGATTGGTAAATGGACAGAGTAAACAGTACACATCAAGAAGATGATGATTGAGTAGCTTATCTGTGGAAAAAACACAAAAATGGGAAGTGGAGACAGCACATGATGGAGATGACACAACCAGGGACTCACAGGTGCAGCGATGAGGTAACATAGGAGGCAGTAGGGCAACATAAAGGAAGGATGAATAAAGGAAATCTGCAATCAGGGCTGGACTGAGAGATAAAAGCAGCCACGTATAGATTTTGTCGGACCAGTCCCCTCACTGCATAGTCAGTCTCAGGCAGCTCCATTCGGCTGCGCTAAGGCTTGTATTTTCATTGTACTTCGCTGTTGGAATTACTGTGACCCATCTAAGCCTATAGTGACAGCGTCCCCGATAGGTGAAAATTAGCCTCCTGGCCTCCAGCCCACAGGAGAAATGCCAGATGCCTGGTATGGCCAGTTCGGCCCTGCCTGCAATGAAAACAAAGAGCATATGAGCCTCCATGAATTTGCAAATACGACCAACTAATTAAGCACCAGTCTAAGAAGAGGAAGGCCTAGAATGTTCCATTGATTCACCCTGCTTGTCAGAGATAAATCTTTTAAGCAAAGCTGGATCCTCATATGTTATGGTGTGGTTGTTATAAGTCACTTTAAAGTAACATGGATGAAGCAACCCATGATTAGCCTGCAGAGAATGAAAAACTGGGCAAAGATCTCAAAATTGCTTTAGTCTCTTAGCTGTTTGTTTTGCTACATCTTGAGAGTGAACCACTAGGGGGCTCACCCAAGACAGACGAGTTTTCTCTTTGCTGCATTAAGAATCATAAGAAGATCAGTAAATTCTAAAAAGTAAATGATAAACCCTCTTGGTTTAGTAGCCATGTTAGAGTGCTTATTTCTTGAGCCCAGTCTATGAGCTCTTTGAATATTGATCTCGTGATTTCTGAAAAGTCAAGTAATTTAGGAAGAAAAGACCGAAGAGATATTGGATCACTGCCTTCAATGTCCTCTGGTAAGCCATAAATTCCCAAATTATTCCTCCTATTTCTATTTTCTAAATCCTCTGTAATTCTTTTAAGAGTATTGATTTCCTTCTACATAGAATCAATCTTATTAATGGTATCTTAAATATCACTAAGGAGTCGATTATGATGGCGTTCGGAAAGGCTCCGAACGGGATTCGGCGAATCCTATTCAGAACCTATGTTTCCGACCGAATTGGATACATGTCCGACCAACCGATTACGATGCAAGGAAACTGTTCGGGCTGTCTCAATCGGTTCTGATCGGCATTCGGACAGACCGATTCGTTCGGAGCTGAATCGTTCAGCTCTATGAACACTGTTTCCAGCCTAGTAATTTCAAGTCCGAATCTGACAGCCGTTCCAAATCGGTTTGTCTGACATGAAACTGCTGTCGGAATCTGAATTTGGGGGCCTGTAGCAGGCCCCCCTTCACCCGTAGGCCTCCGGATGGGGCCTGTGGGGGTACCCATGGGACCCCTCTTTGCAACCATGCACAGTGTGGCAGGCACCATGGGGTGCCCGTCACGGGGTTCAAGTTTTTCCCCAACCACCCCTTTTTTCAGTGGGAGCCTGTGTTCTCGTTCGGAACACATGCTCCCATTGAAGTGAATGCAAGTCCGACCAAACGATGTTCAGAAGCATTGTAATCGGTCGGACGGACTCGCAGAACCCGATTCGGTCGGAAACGATTCTGAAACCGATTTGGTCGAAAACGTTTCCGAACGACAACGGAATCGGCCCCCAAGTCGTTGTTCCATATCCAGGACCCTTTTATCCACACCACTTGTCATCTAGACACTGTAGACATTTGATCATCTCCTCAATATAAGGATGAAATTTCCAATAACAGATCCATGGAAATGGAAGATGATGAGGCGTTTGGAGAAGGAAGGCCCTACTTTTGACATTTAGTAGCTGGTAAAGAAGTCAAAGACTTGAAGGAAGAGATCATTTTAGGAATGGCAGAAGATCTAACTCTTCTTTGGTAGTAAGAGGATCATCCATTATGGAGTGTGAGCCAGAGGAATCGGTAAAGTCTTGATTAGAAGGAGCAGTTTTGTCAGTGAGCTTAAGGTGTCTGGTCTTTCCCATAAATTGCTTATAGCTGTACAAGGATATTGGGTGAACTCTGAATCTGAAATCCAATGTGCAGAAAAGACCTGGAAAAAAGCACCCAAAGCAGAAAGGACCATAAAAATCACCAGAATTACTGATACTGGCTTAGACTATTAACTGACTGGAAGAAATTGTTGAATTAGCCTAGCATTGCTCAATAGTAGGAAACAAAATGTAAATAAATTACGGCCTGAATGCTGAAGAAATCATGTGGGCATATGTCAACATTATTTGAAGAAGTATGCCATATTTGAGTGAACGTGCTGAAAAAAGATGAGAAAAGAGGACGACCACCTGAAAAAGAAGATGGCCGCCGCAGCTCTCGGTACCTCAGGCAAGAAGCCTCAGCTAGAGAAAGCACATTTATGTGCCACTACGGGGTTAGAAACAATTCCCCTGTTGTGCCCTGGTTCATGAGGACAAACATGTTGAAGAAAAGGAGCTGATATGCAGCCGTTGCCAGCTGTAGAGATATGAAGGAGTCACCGCATCACTGGAGCTCTGGAGTTAGGTAGCCATCTCACGTGATGTCAAAGCCACGTCCCCACAGCCAAAACAACCTAATACCTTTAGTGACATTGATATTCCTTCTGAACAGAATCCTTCAGCATTGAACCATTCCTTCTCTATGATTTACAAAAACGCACTAAAAACTGTTGTAATATTTGCAGCACTTTATAACACTACAAGTCTAGAAAATATAGAAATCTGGATGATGGATGGGATGTTTAAAAAACCACAACCCATCCATGAACTCAGGTTTACACTATACATGGTAAAATACACAATGCTTCTTATTTATGCTTTATTGTCAGACAAGCAGTCCTCAACTTACATTCAATTTTCATTAGTCATAAAAGTAAAACAATGAATAAAAGGCCTAGGAAAATAATAATTGGTTCCAACTTGCCATGATAATCACTATTAATAAACTTTATTCTGAAACTAAAATACAAGGATGTTTTTCTTTTCATTTGTTTCAGGTCTTATGGAAAATAATCGATGTCTGACAATAGACAACAGTATGAGGTAAAAAAAAGTAACAGTTTTGTACCTCCTGAACATGTCGATTAATACTACACTGCTATTGTGCAATCAGACTATAAGAAATTAGGAAATATTATCACAATTACTAAATTACTTTGAAGAATCATGGATTGCCCATCTAAATAGGTTGGGTTGTAGAAGAAAACCATGTCGCCATATTAAATGGTTGAACTGTTACTTGACCTACATAGAAGGTAGTGTGAAAACAAACAATGCTATTGAGGGTTGGCATGATCCTTTTTCAATATGAAAACACCACCATAATTTCTACCATTTCCTGGAAATTTTGAAAAAGGAGTAACATTTGTAGAAAATGAAACAGGGACAATCTTTTACAGGCTGCAGCTCAAAGTCTGTAAAAAATAAAAGAAATGAATGACAGGCTTCTTTTAAAAAATCAGCAATTGGGAATTTTTGGGGGACAGACTAACTGGAAGATATTGAATAAATGCTACATTACTAAAAAATATAACAAAGATTATCATTTAAAAAACAGGATGTACACTAATTTCCTTTAATGATAAAAACATAACTGGCACCAATAGTATAATTTCCATCCTCAGTAATATGTATTCTCTAGCACCTAAATTCTAAAAAGTACTAAATAGATATGGATCTTACCTGGAGCAGTTTTCCTTCTTTTGTTGTCAGTAAAATGTTAAATTATTTTATTAACACCCTATGGCAATCCAAATATAAATCCACAAAGTCAAACTCGAATTCCCAGAAAAGAAAATTAAATCCATTCAACATTCCATAAAAGCCCAAATAACATTAGCAATGGGTAAAAGATGTAAAGGGTAAATTTAAATGGGGTAACGTAATTAACACCCATTATATCTATCCAAGGCCAATCAACTGAATAAGTTCCTAAAACAAAACAACTAGGAAAACAAACATAAAAAATTGAGAAAAAGGTATTAAACATATTAACAAATAGTTTGAAAAAGCTTACTAAGAGTGACACATTTAAAGTAAAACAACCCCTTCACACCTACATTAGACTCTCCTTACAAAAAATATGTATACCTATCAGTTTATAATGTAAAAAAATAAAGCTCTTATCTGACTGGTACAGCTACAATCCTGCGTCCTTGAATGTGAATATCCACATTGTTTGCAGAAACAAAAATAAAAACCTGATATATGTAAAAACCTGGACTATATATTTATATGTAAAAAGAAATTGACCATGGCAAAAATAAAAAAAGGACAGTTTATCATATAAAAATCTTATATATGGCCTCAAACTACTAAAAAAGAAATTAAGCTGTCCATCCCATGGCTATCTATTATCCGTTATGCTCGCATAGCTAATGCCATCAGTGATCTATGGAACAGAAACAATGAGGGGACGTGAAATTCCAGCTTTGAACAATATTCAAACAAAAGTTTGCAAAAACGTCTTCCACATTCAGCAAGCTGCATCACCGGCTCAAGTTCGACTTGAGTTTGGCTTGTCCAATCAAATATTCAGGAGTAAAGGCGCATTCATTAAACTATGTGGGAGGCTACGTGCATCTGAAACTGGTTCCATCGAAAATCTGTGCTGGAAAGATATGCAAAAATAAAATAAAACTCAAGGATCCTTGGGCTGTTATCTAACCCAGGTGATAGAGGATCTGTGAGTTCAAGACATTTGGAATTCCATCATCGGGAAAAAGGCCTTCAACAAAGCAATCAACTTAATAACAAAACTCCTGTCGCATTCAACAGACGAGAGCATTCTACTACAAAGACGTCACGCCTGGACGATGATCAGTTCATATGGTACAAGAAAGCCTCAGGAATATTTATTAGCTTATTTTTCAGCTGCCTTAAAACACCAAATTATGAAACTACGTCTTGGTATGTGGGAAACAAAGGATCTCATTCCTTCATGGAAAGAACAAAGGCATAACCGAGACTGCAAACTGTGTGATTATAAATATGAATCTCTCCAACATATTTTCTGTGCATGCCCAAAGTTATTATTAAAAGAAATATTTAATAACATGAACATTCGAGCAAGCAGAGAAGCAGTAATTACCTAGCTAGGTGAGACCTCAATCCCCCTAGTTTGCAGGGGGGTAAAAATTTTTAAATCTGTATTTAAAGGAACTAGGCCAAAATCCAGCGGAAATCCAAATAGATTCTTAAAATTACCGGAAACTACAGAAACGTGTAAAGATAACGAGCTGTTATAGAATCACAGTCTTACACATTGCTTTTATTATGAGTTGTTTTTTTCTTTTTTAACTGAAATTGTACTCACTGTGATTGATGTAGAACAAGGACCAATTGTTTTTAACTTTCTATTAATGGTTTTTTAATTAGGATGTTTTCATGCTCTAAAACATGTTGCTTTGGTGTAATGGTTTTTAAAAGACCGAACACTTGAATAAAAAAAAACATATAGGAATTAATGTAAAAACATGCTAAATAAGTTTGTAAAAATTTTACAAATATCTTCAAGCGTTAAAAAATATAAAAAATGTAAAAATGTATATAAAAATTAGTTTAAGACATATTAAAGATTTTTTTAATGCTTATTTATTTTAGGAAATACATTTTTAAAAGAAATGTGTCAGTTATTCCTTTTGATTTATTTTCTATTAATAAAAAGTGTGTATTTGATTAAAAAATTAAGCTGTTTTAAAATAGGCGTGTTAAAAAATTAAATAACATAAATATATTTCAATAAAAAATAAGTTATTAAAGAAAACTAAAAATAAATAAATGCCTACACCCAAAAATACCCTGAAAATTAAACACTCCTAATGCTAATCCCTTAAAACTCTTAAACCAAGCTCTGAAAAAGATAAAAACATATATATTAACAAATAAATGTAAAAATATTAACATTAAAAATCATGCACAAATAAATACCCACATCCCCTAAAAAACGAAATTAAAACACTCCCACCATAAAGCATCTACATCTACCTCCTAGAACTGAAAAAAAGAAATAACAAAAATAAAAAAATTAACAACAAAACATTAAATACTCACAATTTGAAAATAAATATCACAGACCCTCCCCAAAAACCCTAGAATAAAAACACTCACTGCTCTAACCCCAAACAGTTTTACTGCCTGCTCCTAGATACATAAACAAACAAAATCCAATAAAAAATAGATGATAATTTAAAACTTTTACATAAAGAATATAAACCAACATCCTAAAAATAAACATCCACGCCCCCAAAAGTAACCCCAAAATAGAAATACTCCCCACCCTAATATCCTAGAGTCCTAACATTCTGCTCCAGGAATCATAAGGAGAAACAAAATAATTCAACGCAAATTAAAGCAATATTGCAAAAAGAAATAACCATGCCCCCAAAAAATATACCTAAAACCATTATATATCACTCCTACAATAAAGGCACTGTATTAAAATAGAATAAAGAAGGAAAATTATTTTTTTAAATCAATAATCCTGTTAAACAAATACTCATATCACACAAAAAATGAAACAATACCAAAATTAAAACACTCCTCACCCTAATCCCCTAAAAACCTTACATCTCCCTCCTAAAACCATAAAGAGAAAAAAATATAAAAATTATAAATCAAAGCATGATTATAACAAAAACTAAGAGAAACCAATAAGAACTCTCAAGCCAAAAATAAATACCCACACACCATTCTCCTTTCTTTTGTGGGGGGGGGGGCTAAACCAACCACGCCCCCTTTAATCCCAGCACCAACCAACCAACTCTTATCAACACATACCTGTAAAATGTATAGCTACTTACTGATGCATAGTAAAAGCTATGCGTGGTAAATATGCTAGTGGTAAAGACCATTGTGTGGTAAAGTCTGTGGGGCAAAAGTACCTTGTGGAAAAGACTGTATTTAAAAACGTCATTTACCTAGTAATAATATTAATTGGGCTGAGATTAAATGAGAAGAGAAATTTTACATACACTTCACACTCTCTGCAGTTACATTGTATGCAATAAACACTAACCTGTCATTCAATACAGCAGTAAGCAAGTTTACCCTTCCTAACTGAGGATGTACTTATTTATCTATCATGCATATATAACATACTGCAGGGATCCTGAGTTACAGCAAAAAGCCACAGGACATTTGGTGTAGGAAGATGAAATGGATGACAAATGATCACGAAGGGATTTCATGATGAATACACCAAGAATGCCGCAGAGACTATGGGATGCCAGAATGGTGATAACAAGGACAGAAGGTGGATATGAATAGTCAAGTTTTCAGTTCATGGTGAAATGGGATGCAGTCTTGATATTCTGATTATAGCTGATGGTAGCCCGCATAAGAAAGACATATTGCAGCTTGTAATTGTGTTATTCAACATCCACATGGCAGTATTAACTTTCTTCACAGAAGCATCTACTCTCTAGAGCTCCCTGTCTGTTCAGCGCCAAGACACCTTAGGGTATTCGCGCGCTTTAAAAATCATATTAACATAACATAACATAACAACTGCCATAGGAACTGAATTAGCAAGCAAACCTCCTTCAGCTTTAAAAAAAGAATAAAGTCCCAACTAACATATTCCCTCTTAGATCCACTGTGAATATGGCTGTGGTTCCAATATTCCAGTCTCATCCTACCCCTTCATCTTTCTGTATTATATTTTTTTATACGATCTCTGTCACCTTAACTTGCTATATTTAAATCACTGACAACCTACAAGTGTGAGTCATGCTATATAAGTATACAAATTAAGTATACGTAAACAGCCATAAACCATGAACCAGAAACATCATAATGGAAGACTTCAATATGTGGGCTGAAAGACAAAAAACAACCGTGAAATTGCTGCTCTCAGTCATCAGACACAAAATTGAAGTGACAAACCTAGCTATTCAAGTTTTGGTCAGGCCATTCACTGAACACTTCTCCAGAAAGGAGACAACCAGCCTCTTCACAACAGGATACACGCTAAAAATCTAAATGTAACAATAGGGCTTAACGTTAGCAACGGCAAAGCTGCAAAGTATCACAGACTGGATGGAACCATGAAACTGCCTATGAAATGTATGTAAGTATTGGTATTTATATAGCACAATCCTAGCTAGAAAGCAATGGAGTGCTGTACATTAGATGTGGCGAATTCTGTAGTTGGGAGACAATCATATATTATCAAAACCAAATGACATTTAATCACAAAACGCAAACAAAAATTATATTACAATGACGCAGTGGGTGCCAGTGATAACGTGCTTGGTGCTTTCTTAAACATGAAACACATGTGTGATAAAAGTGATCATTGTGAGTATCAAATGTACAAGAACAACACGGCTAGTTTATATCTGATTCAAAATGTTTTAATATTCCACCCCTACAGTCGACGACATTTCAAGCTATTCAGATATGGAGACCACCATCTCTGAGCATCAAGCAGATATTCTCACTAGCACCCATTGCGCCATTATGATATCGTTTTTGATTGTATTTAGTGATTAAATTCCATTTGGTTTTGATATTTAATTGTTCTTTATGCTACATCATCCTTGTGTCATTAAAATTTGATTAGATCACATATAGCGAGTGGGGATTACCAAATAAATTTCTTAGGCACAGGGGGGCAGATTTACAAGCCCCTTGCGCCACTTTTGCGTCATTTTTAACATGGTAAAAGTGACGCAAAAGTGGCGCAAGGGGCTTGTAAATAAGCCCCAAGGAGATTAAGTGATTTGCCTGGAATCACACAATGCTGGGCCTAGCACTAAGGCCAGGATATGAACCTGCATCAGCAGCTCTAACCACTAGGTCACATCTCAGCCCTAATGCTTTTGTCAGAAAGACTCTCATCCAAAAGCAAAGAAAGAAGTGTGAGGCCGACTAAAGTGACAAACAAGTGGTACAATTCTCCTACCAGAAAAGCATAAGAAAGGGACAGGAACATCACTGGTACCATGCAAACTCATGAGGACAACAGCTGCTGTCAAATTTATAGAAGAGGCAACTGAAAAATGACCATGGGAGTCAAAAAGGCCAATAATTTAAACTTCATTCAAAAAGGATCCAACTGATCTAGTGAAATCTTCAGCATTTCCTATGAAAGGGCGTATCAAGGACTTCACTGTCATCCTTCAGAATAAAGGCTTGGCAAGTGGCTGGTGAGCTAGACAGAGCTGAGCACAGGAGGATTACCAGAAAATAGCAATGAGGAGTGCATATATAACCCACTAACCGATATACGAGGAATACAGGCCTCAAAAGACAGGAGCTCCCACTCCAAAAGCACAGGCAACCAGCACACTTTAGAGTAACAAAATACTATGCAGGCTTGGAATATTGTACAGCTGCTCCTCACACGTCAGTAGGGGTCTCCAGCTGCTCGTAGAAAGAAGAAATATCGGGGTGAAAATCCATGCAGGAATTATGAATACCCGAAGAAATCAGATATGATAGATTTAACCTCCCTGTGTATTTCCCTTTTCCAAGTGAACCCAGAGTGCCCAACTTGTAATGGGCCAGTGTTTTCCACCGCAGAGATACCATTTTGGCTGATAGCAGTATCTTCGGAGGCAGGCACTACTAGAGTCATTAACAGATCATTCATAATGAGGGTCTTCGTTAAGACTGTGCATAGAGGTAATAAGAGTAATGAGACTTTCATGTAAGTAATTAACAATGAGGGCTCAATTCGATAAAGCATATAGATGCATACCTGTGACTTTCACCTATAAAATGGTATAAGTCGTACATCTGTGGCTCAGGTGTAATTCACAAAACAAGAAACGTGCAAAATACACATGTTGTGATTTACAAGTGTGTAACTCGTGCACAATATTAATATATCCTAAATTACAGTACGCTTGTCTTTACAATCTTGCTGGGAACTCTCCATACATTTTTATAGGAAACCCATACTGGTCTTCTCCGAAGACAGGTTTTAAGTCTGCGGTATCTAAACAAGGTCTTCTCTCAGTTCTTCGTTTCAAGCGAGGCAAAATTGGAGGCAAAATTAATTTCTAATTTAGCCCCCAAACTGTGGGTTCTCATCCCTTTTCACCTTAGAAGCTTTATCGACCTGACATTCTTCAGAAAGAGACAAAAACATATTTTCATTCAGGCCTGGCTTTTCCTCCCATGTCTGCAATGCAGTTGTTATGTTATGTTACTTCTCTTCCTGTAGGGCAATGAACCCCAATGGGTGAGCTGCTGTCAATTTAAACCAATGTATAGCATAACATAACCTAATAAAAACAACATAGCATGAATTACTCTATAATGGGATCTTGGTTCTGCAATGCAAAAGAGGTAAACAGCCAAACGTGTTGTTCTTCAGAAATGTGTAATGTTTTCCCGGTTTTTGCACACCGGTAAACTTGTAACTGAGGTCCAAGTGCTGTTAAATATGTTTTAATGTGTACCAACATTTGGCATTTTTTCATGGTGGGTGTAGAAAGGGAATATATATCTTGGAAACATTTTCCGTAAAAACGAATTCAGGAAATAAAAATACATTTGAGAAATTTGATTATTTTCTCAATTCTAAGCATGCAGATTCTCTGCGACGTAGAGACTGCTCATATAGGTTTAGGGAAAACCAGTGTACGCCAGAAATATATGTAACTACAATACGTTGGAGTAAGCCTCGAACCTTGTAGACAACTTGTGTGTACAGAATAGATGTGAAATTTTGCAATTTCCGGTAATGGCACATGCTATACTTTTACTCTTTCATGGTGCCCTAACAAACAGTTGTATTAATAAAATATGTTACATTACGTTTTTCCTCCAAAACGTCATAGTGAACTCTAGGATAGGCTCTCATCACTTCTGGACCACTTTACTTGCCAGCAGCTGCCTATATTGGGTACGAATCATAGTAAACGGGAAAAAATACATACAATTCAAGTCACGTTTCAAAGCAAGGACCGGATGTGTGCTCCCATTGACAAATCAGGGATGTGCAATTTGTACACTGACTGTCTTGCAAAGCCGAACGTAATCTATCTAAGATGCTACCTATGTACCAGTAGATCGCATCACAAATTGTCTATTAG
This sequence comes from Calotriton arnoldi, assembly GCA_963921515.1. Lineage (NCBI taxonomy): Eukaryota > Metazoa > Chordata > Amphibia > Caudata > Salamandridae > Calotriton > Calotriton arnoldi. The sequence goes on from CAWUFW010009867.1 coordinate 596,336, forward strand.
CAGAGGGTTGCAAAAAAGACCTGCCTAATCAAAATTAAATTGGAAGGTCGCGATTTACAAACACCTAAGAATGGTTGCCATTGCAGGAATGGAGGAGGCCTGCAAGGGACAACAGACCTCCGTCCTTGCATTTCCTTTCTGAAAAGCGAGAAACAATTTGTATAGCAGTCCCTGCCCATTACAAGCACATGTGCTTCTTTTATATATAATCGGTTTGGGGAGCTGGCGTTCTCCAGACAAGGCAGCTGACATCATTCACAAAGGGGAAGGGCACCTTACTCTTTGCAAGTCAGTTTCTAACCCAACTTTGGGGTCGGTAACTTGTCAATGGTTTGCAACTGTAGTTGCAGTCACAAAACACTGATACATTCCTTTCCAAATTGTAATAGCAGTGGGACACTATTTTCATCCCCCCTCCTATTTGAAATTCGGAAAGTCCCGCAAAAGCACTTTTACAAATCAGGGGGGGGGAAATCCGACCTGTAAAAAGGGCTTTTGACAATAAGAAAAGTTGTTTTGCAGTCGCAAACCCTGTCATGTGGTATATCACAGTGTTTGTGACTTCAAAAGGGCATTTCAAAATCCGGCTCCAAATTCTCCATGAGCACATACCAGTTCCACGTCCAGTGAAAAGAAATGCCGAGTGCGGTCCAATATGAGAAGATTGCAGAAATATTTCCGAGAACAATCTTTTTCTTTAGTGATAGTGCATTTTTGTCGTATGACTAATCCTTGGAACATGCCAGTGGCAGAACAATCTTCGGTTTTGCCTTTTTCCTTTGAATGACTCTAACCTCTATCTAATCATTATCACCAGTTATTCCACTTGCATTTGATGTAAGACATTGTTGGCACCATGTTATGCTGCAAAATAAAAATAATGAAATACATTGTGACTTGCAACAGTTCCTTTTGATGTCATTTCAGTAAGTAACGCAGACCTTCCTGCCTCGTTTAGGAACCAATTACTAATCAGCCAACAAGGGTTTGCAAAAGGCAAAGCATTCCGCACTACTTAAGCAGTGGTCTGCTATCTGAACCTCTGTTATCAAACAATAGCGCTTTCAAACTCTGTGGGGGGATGGAAGGCACCCTGTCCAAAAAATAATGTCTTATCTACTTGAGAGACCATGCTTGGTGAGACATGTTCAGCACAGGGTTCCAGTATTCATTGGTGCACTTCAGCTCTGCTGGCTTTCGTGAGAGTGAAATAATTTGCTGTGTTTGGATTAAGAATACAGAGGTGGCCGTTTTCAGACACACAAAATAGGACCAAAATGTCACAGGGCCATTTTGGGAATTTGAATGTGTTGTCTGTGAGCCTGCTGGCTCAATAGGCCGGCTCACGCTTAGACTCATGTAGAAATTAATCAGTAATGTAATTCTGTTCATCATAATCCATTTATTTGAAAAACTCCATGGGGCATATTCTCAAGGACTTATCGCCGAGTTAGCGGCACTTTATCGCAGCCAAAGTGGCGATAGATTTATCGCCCTATTCACAAGCTGGTGCTAACAGCCGATATCGCCAGTTTTCCTGTGATAGCAGCCGCAAAAAACATCGCCGCGGATGACACCGGCAACTAACGCTAATGAGATGCAGAGTAGGCGTTCCTGTGCAAAAAGTCGTGACAACACCACTTCACAATATTCCCAACGACCAGCCAGATCGGCGATAAGATCACAAAACAGGCGATAAGGCGCGTTAGCAGCAGGGATTTAACACCTGCTTTTACCTGGTGTTAAGTCGGACGACAACCTGCACCATGAAAGGGAGCCCAGCCCACAGCCACACCAGAAGAACAACAGATGCCATGGAGCTACTGATCATGCAGCTCGGACACCCAAGAGGGCCACAACACCTGCCGCCCCCACGCCCAGGACCCCCCTCCCCCCGGGCCCTACCCCGGTCACCCCCCCCCCCGGACAAAGATATTTTACACCAACTATACGAAATCATGAACAAAACAATTCGCCTGATGTCACACAATTACAACAATTAACATTCATGTGTGGTCCGAAACAGGAGAATCATTCATTCACCTCTGAATTTCTCAACTATTTGGAAGAGTCATGGCGGGTCTTCTCTGGACAAACTGTAAGTCACAGCCTGCAAGACAAAATTCAAGATAAGAAGGTGTGTCATGCGCTCATCAAAGGACAGAGAGAAAGAAAGGGAGAGAGAGAGAAAGAGAGAGAGAAAGAGAAAGAAAGGGAGAGAGAGAGAGAGAGTGAAAGAGAGGGAGAGAGAGAAAGAGAGAGAAAGAGAGAAAGAGAGAGAAAGAGAGAAAGAGAGGAAGAGAGAGACAGTGAAAGGAAGGCTCTTGGCACATACATGCCAACTGTTGTGGTTGTATCGCTATTGGTGCACCATAAGCCTAAGGCCTAGCCCCAAATGCAGCGCGAAAGCCACATCACATTTCCAGAATGCAAGCAGTAGTCAGACTAACATTAGGGATGAAAGCTCCTTTGTCTCAATACATAAGGCGGAAGGACATCTGCACCTCCGACCTTGGTCTTGCATGCGGCAGGCACCCCCTGAGAGAGATACCATAGCAGATGAGATGATGACGACTCCCACACTACGCACAGCACTAATGAAAGACCAACGTATCCACCCCCCACACACAGAAGTCCTTGCTCGAGGTACCCTTGCATGGAATGCCCTTGACACTTACGTACACAACAACCCATACTTCCAAACGTTGCACACACATACGACTCATTGCTCCGAGCTGTGGCATATCATCCACATAACTGCCGCAGGTCAGAAGAGTGCCGGTTCTACGAGAGCCACCAACGCAATGGAAGAACATCCCGGGCACATGCACAACCCCTGTCACGTGGAACTGTACCGTGCACGTATGCTGCATTTGTTGGGGGCACTGCCACTGGCAGTGTTGCGCATCAGTTACCGTCTGAGCTTCCGTCTTGCGTATGTCACCTTCGTCCAGCCCTGGTTCCACTGTCAATCATGCATATTCGAGTGGCCCATGGATGTCTGCCTATCCAACACAACGGTAGCTGAACTGGATTATGACTTGTGTGTGCGCTCCCTGTTGGCACACGACCAGGAGTGTAACCGTGATACCCGTTCATGGGATGTCTTGATATTTGGCGTATGTGCTGGCAGTTGGGGATGGGAGATTGCACAAGTCCTCGTGTGCAGTGACCACATCGAAGCGCTCCCCTATTGGGCTGTGTTGCGGATTGGTGAAACGGCGTGGACGAAGCACATCTGTCCGGATCAGTTAATGGATTGGCTCGCCCTCGTGTTCGTTGAAGTCGACAACGACGTACCCTTGGAACTGATTGCCCAGGAAGATGCGCTCGCATTCATGGACGAGTAACTACGTTCCTGCAGCCACAACTGCTTGTAACCCAGAGCACAGGTCCCAACACCTTGTTGCATCTTGGGGAAATGGTCACATATCCCACCACAACGGTGGACATGGCTGCATTCGCCTGGACTCAGAATGCATGTGCGTGCACCTACGCGTGTTGACACACACCTGTGCAAGGTGAGGCAGTCCCATGGGTGGAGCTGCACAGCGTTGCTTGGCAAGGTTCCTAAATCTGACATACTGCTGGAGGGAGAGTACACACATGGCAATGTAGTACTACATGTGACCTTGTTGGACCCTTTCACCTGCTCACTGTCAGCAGAGCAGACAGTCTGCGCAGTCCGGTGGTACAGCACTATGCAGATCCCATGGGCTTTGAGTCGTGTCCCCTGACACGGGGCAATGAGCATACGCCAAACATCACATGACTCGTCCAGCAAGGCAAGGTGGGCTGAGACCGTTGCCATCTGTAATGATTGGTGTTCATTTTTGCCTCCCCATTTCTTGCACCTCTACATGTTCCCATGCTGCCTGTTAGAGTCTGAAGCATTGGTCTGCATGTTGTGGCCCTTGTCTTGCCCGTACTGACACGCACATGCTAATAAAGTCTACGCCACTTCACTAGTGTTCAACTGTGATGAGTGTTGATTAGAATGACAAATTGTGTGCCTCAATGAGCATTGTCCATACACAGGGAGGGACTGACTGACGCATTTCACTTAGGGGTGAGTCCCTATTGCCAACTCCACCTCTGTGAGCCAGACATTGTGGTTGGGATAGTTGCTGGTAGACCTGTGCTCTTACGTGTCTTCAGCAATGTGAGTATGGTGTCCAACTTCTTGCCATGTGGATCAATGTGATCCATCAAAACAGGCTGTGTCCACACAGTTGAGTGTGAGTAGGTATGCGAAGAGATGTTCTGTTGTCACATGTGATGGGGGACACTACTTTAGGCCTGCTACCGAATTACACATTTTTACACACAGCCCCATTTAATACATGGACGTGGGGCTACGTTGGGGGGTTGCGAGATTGTTGTTCATGAGCAATGAGGCCACAGCTAGTTCACACCTTCAGTCATCTAATTGGCCATGTGGGTCAGGGTCAAACATGCGCATTGATGTCATTTCCCAGGGTGTACCTTTTTGTGCAATCAATGTCCCTACATTCATCCATACTTATATACTTGATTGAACATAGACATGACACATCTGTGTGATTTGGAATGTTTTATTCACATTCTGTGGAATGTCGGAGCTGGAGCAGTACATGGCCATGCAAACCCCACATTACATGGTTGCCCAGTGGAGGGCCAACCAGAGTCCTTTGGGGAATGACAATTTAATCGGAAGAGGAAGAGTTCAGTCCGCAGCCTGATTGCTGTGTCATTGGTAACCAGAGCAGATATGGCAGTCCATGTCGGGGACCAGGTGAATGTCGCAGAGTGTTTCGGGGGACAGTGGAAGGTGCTGGTCCCGGGCATGATGCAGAGGGCTGAACCAAGCAGGAACAGGCCATATGGCGGGGATGAATGCTACAACCTCCTTTCTCACACAGAGTCATTACCATCCACATCTTAGTCCTCTGATATGTCTTCTGTGTCAGGTGTGTCAGGTGTGTGTGGTGGTGTTATGGCTGCATCACTGTGTGCCACTGACACATCAGGTGGTGGAGGTGGTATGGCTGCATCACTGTGTGCCACTGACACATCAGGTGGCGGAGGTGGTATGGCTGCATCACTGTGTGCCACTGACACATCAGGTTGCGGAGGTGGTATGGCTGCATCACTGTGTGCCACTGACACATCAGGGGGCGGAGCTGTGTGTGTCGAAGTTCCTGCAGCAGTCATCTGGGACAGGCTCTGTGGCAGCATTGGCAAGATGAGGTTCTGCAGGGCATGGAAGATCCCAGCTACATCTCGCTGATGTACAGCCATGGCAGCCATCCTTCCAGCCTGCATCCGCTCCATGTTCTCCATTGTCCTCCGCATCTGTACCAACTCTTGCTGTCATCGCTGGAGCCTGTCTGACTAGACAGTTCTTGTATACGAGTAATGGCTCCAGCGAGGTCAGCCAAGGATTGTTGTAGAGCATGGAACGAACTGTGGGTGTCCATTAGGGACTGTAAGTGGTCCCTGATGGGACTCATACACCCATGTATGGCATCAAGTTTGGCTGCCATGAGGTCAAAACCCACCCGCACCTGTTCAGCCAGCCCCCTCTAGCAGTCTGACACACGGCGTTGGAAATGCCATGTGTCTTTCCATGAGGTGCTGGGAGCCAGCCATGGTGGTGGGTGCTTCCTGCTGTGTGGGCTGTGCAGGGGGTGGGGTCACCTCGATGCAGCTGGGCTGCCCGGCTCCTGGAGGTGGGGTGCGGAGGCTGTCCCCGAGCCGTTGGAGGGTGTCGGAGCTGATGGCCAGGGGGTCCTCCTCATCATCACTGAAGAGATGTCTGGTCTGCTCTGCAGGAGCTGTTGATTGTCCCTCTGCAATGTAAAGGGGAGTTGCAGGTTAACAGTGTGTTCCATGTATGTTGACGCATTGTACATGTTTACATACAGACTGCATGACAATGTGCATTGTGACTGTTTTGGATGAGCTGGCTATTTGATGGGAGACAGTGGACATTTCAACTACATGACGGATGTGAAGTTGTACACGTACATGATCATCTCACAGTTTCCTGCTATGCCAGATGTGATTGGCCAGTTTCTACGCACAAGCGGCACCAGTTGTGTCCTCTATTCTGTAGTGAAAGTGTTGCACTTTGTACCACATTGTCGTCAATGTTGGTGTGTTGTGATTTCTATGTGTGTGTGCTGCATTGTGGGAGAGTCGCCCCTGCAGCTCTGATTTAGCGGCCCCTTATCCCTTTGAGGCGGTGTGCCTTTGACGTGTGCTTTTAAGGTGCTGAGATGTTGGCGACTTGGGTCATTTGTGCTCTTGGACGGTTTTTGTACTCTTGTGCATTGTTTGTCTGCAGATGTGTTGTTGACGTCAGGGGTTGTATGTGCATGTGGATGTGTCAGAGTGTGACCTGCTCCTTTGAGGATGTGATCCACACTGGGCCACCTCAGTGTCATGTCGTGCACCATGTCATGTATTTTGACTGCAGCCATGCTATTGGTCATGCAGTGTCACTTGCATTGTCAGTGTGGCTCACAGAGCCGCTGCTTTGCTGGATTCAGCACATGTGCATGGGTAGGTTGTGAGATTGGTGATAGGGAGGGGGGCCCCTTTGTGCACATAGTGGACGGGGGCCTACTTGGTGTTTCTATGTGTGCTGCAGTGTGCCAAGGGTATCAGGGACATGTTCAACAATCATTGTGTGTGTGCAGAGTGCTACACATAATTGTGCATCTGTGCCATTGTGCCCATCTCCCCCCGTCCCCCCAGTCTCTGGTCGTTACTCACCCTGTTGCTGTTGGGTCAGGTCATATCGAGCTGTGTCCGGACCCCCAACTCCTTGCACCGTCTCCACACTGATGACTGTGGCCACCATTTCCTCCAGCTCATCCAGCTCCTCCTGTGGCGCAGGACTCCCACCTCCAGTCGCCGTTGCTGCCTTCCGGTTGGCAGCGAGTTTCTGCTTGGTTTGGCTATTCACATCATGCCAGCACCTCTTGACCTCCTCCATTGACCTCCTCAACACTCCGACTGCATTCACGTTGTTCACGATCGACTGCCATATTTCCGTTTGTGTTGCCAATGACACAGTGGAGGTGACGAACAGTTGTTGGTAGTGTTCTATCACCTCTGTGACGATGATCCTGTTTTCCTGCGGACTGAACCCCGTCTTCCTCTTCCTCTTCTCCTTGCCCTTCCCTGACCCCGAGGTTCCTTGCTGGTCGTCTGTGGGGCTTGTGGGGTTCGCGTTGTCCTCTGCACTCGGTCCAGGTGCATCCATGGTGCTATGCAGTTTTTTTTTTTGTCTTTTTTATTTTTCTGCTTTTATAGTGCATTTTCCCGCATGACGCGTGGGAATTGCAGGCCTGTCGCTGGTTATCGCTGATTTTTGTATCGCGATTTGGGGCATCGCAACTTTTTTCGCGTTCGTGTTTCACATTTTTCCGGCGTCTCGTTAATTTTAACTCGGTCATTTGGCGCGTTATCGTGAGACTATCGCATGGTGCCGCCGGGTTGAGAATACAACGTTAACACGGTGTTATTTTCCCGCGATGGACTGCGATGTGCAAAGTTGCGTTAAGCTAATTTTGCGATAATTATCACACGTTCTTGAGAATATCCCCCCATGTTTTCAAGTGTCCACACAACACCCACAGGTAATAGAAACATAATTAAAAGAACACCCCTTAAAGAAACTTCAGTGAGAACTGTAAAAGAGATTTCTTGAAAGTTCGGAAGGAAAATATTGAGAAGTCTGAATCACAGTTCTCAACGCCTGTCAATTGTGAATTATTTATGGGTAGAACGAGCCTCATCAGAAATCATTCATTTACTCCAATAGACTTACGTTTTGAGTAAATTTTTTGGAATTCAGATAGGATTGCAGGAGGCCTCCTGGAAATCTGTAACAGTCGCAGGTTTAAAGCAATAGCAATGAAATATTTTGGTACATTCCAGGTTTCTCACATTCGAAATGATTTTCCCATATGTAAATGTACCGAGTGTAAATTTATGCATGTGTAAAATTGATCCTAAAGAGTATTTGCATTTTTTCTCTGTGGCGAAATATGTCCATGTGGGTGAACTACCTTACAATATGCCTGAACCAATTATTTTTTTTGCTCCTTATTTTCATCATTTATATAGATTTGCTCTTGCCCTTGGAGGGATTGAATAATTAACGTATGCTGGACAGGAATGCACATTGCAAAAGTTGATGACTATTCATGCTCATGGACCTATGTGCTTGCTCACCTGATTTATAAGAAATCTGAATCACTGACATAATATCGAAGTCAAAAATATAGACTACAAAAATATCGATGTAAAAATATCGATTGTCAAAATATTGACATCCTATATTTAAAATGTAAATGACAAAAATATCGGGAAAAAATATAGGTGTAAAAATATCGATGTCCAAAATATCGGTTTTTTTTATATATAAAAAATATTAAAACAATTATATTATAAAATTAACTTAAAAAATTACTTACATATAATATACATTTAAAAAAAAGAATAAACAAATTTAATTTAAAAAATTTAAACATACATATAGAAAATGTAATATATAAACATACTCCTGAGGCTTGAGCCGGGAGTCTTCATCTTGCGCTTTTGCACTGCCTGTTTTGCACTGTTTTTACTTGCCTGTGTTTTACCTTTATTTTAACAGTTTTAAAATTGTTTTACGTCTTGAAACTGATCTTATGTTAAAACTGTGTTCCCTACCTGTCTCCACTCGCGCTGCCATTCTCCGGGGAGCGGGGATCAGTGGTGGGTGTGTTCAGGGGCGGGCGGACATAGGAGGTGTTCCCGAGACTCGTGTGGAGGCGGGACGCCATTTTGAGGGGAATTCAGGTCAGCGGACTAGTTCCCTGAAACTATAAATTGCAACGCTGGCGCGACCGCGCCGCCAGCGCGCCGATGGAGCGCCAAAGGCAAACCCGTCTGCGCCCGTCCGCGCTCCGCACGCGCTCAGCACCAGCACCCCTGCCCGTTCTAAATTAGCTGGGGCAAACATCATGGGATATACTAGGTCCCAGCTCCTGGAACTGAAGCCAGCCGGTAAGACCTCGGGCTGTCTGTGTCTCTCATTTAACACGAGGCCAGGATCTGCCTTGACTATTTGCCCAAACTGCAACGCTTCACTCCCTAGGCTTAGTTACCAGCCTATTAAACCTACTAATGTAGAAGTTTATAAAAAATTGGGGTATAACACAACTTTGTTCAAATGTCTGTTGCTTAATGCCAGGTCCTTGGTGAAGCACAGCGTTGAATGTGCCTCGCTTATAGAGGGAGAGAATTTTCAAATTGCTTTCATTACTGAAGCATGGACAGATGATAGCTCAGGCCCCGACATAGTGAAAGCCACGCCACCTGGGTATCTCTGCCACTACCTCAATAGGCCAAGAAAGAGAGGGGGGGACTTAGCCATAATATTTCACAACTCACTAAAGGCTGCTTTTCATACAGCCTCCAATCTGGCCTGTGAGGCTCTCTCCTTTAGTTTCGGACTTTCACACCATCATACGTTTAAGGGCATTTTATTATACAGACCCCCAGGATCTAGGAGCACTTTTCCAAATTCGATTGGGAATTTGCTGGAAGAGGGGCTGTGTACGGATTCATTCACAATTCTGGGAGATTTTAATTACCACTTGGAATTATTGAAGGACTCTGATACAGTGGCCCTCACAGATCTGATGAAGAGTGTTGACCTGAGTCAGCATGTGATGGGCCCCACACACATGGCTGGTCACACTCTGGGTGGAATTTTCTCAAATCACCCAAATTTGCGGTTTACGGGCGCACTGCCTCTGACGTGGACAGATCACGCGGGGGTTCAATTTGAGATTTCCCTAGCCACCCATAACAGGACAGTGAAAAGCCCTAAGACTCAGATTAAAAGCAGAGCCTGGAACAAAATTGAGAGTTCGGGCTTACAAGCTGTACTCATGGCCTCGGTTGGTCAGATACCAACAGGACTAGAGGAGGCAGTCACTCATTATACATCTTGGGTGGAGTTAGCCTGTAATACACTAGCCCCAGTCAAAATGTTACGCCCTAGAAGGTCCCATCCTACAGCCCCCTGGTACTCAGAAGAACTGCGGAGACAAAAACTCTCCTGTAAGCTTCTTGAGCGGAACTGGAGGAAAGAATTTAAGGAAGAGGGGAAAATGAGTTATAAACGAAGCCTTGCCACTTATAAGCAACTCTTATTCGAGGCAAAGAAAAAGTTTTTTACAAACCGAATTAACTCTGCAACTAACTCTACTAAAGAACTCTTTAAAACTGTCTCGAGTCTGGCTTCCCCCACCACGACAAAAATTGAGGCAAGTCAGGAATTATGTGATGTCATCGCCAGGTTCTTTCAGAACAAGGTAGAGGTCATTTTTTCGGACTTTAGTAACCCTAACCCGGAGGGAGCAGGAGTGCGGTTGAAGGGAAAGAGGCCAATTTCTGACCCCTCCCTGGTTTTGGATAAATTTGGGCCATTGTCCACAACTGACACAGAGAAGCTGCTCCTCTGCGCATGATCAGGCTCCCCTCATGATCCTTGTCCAGTCTCAGTTATTAAACAGGCCCTGGCTCTATGTGGCCCTAATACTCACCCCTTTGTTCAATACAATGTTTGAAACCGGGCACTTCCCCAGGTCATGGACGCTGGCCTCGATATTTCCTCTGCTTAAAAAGCCTAATTTGGACCAAAAGGAGCCAAATAACTTCCGACCCATATCATGCCTCCCATTACCTGCAAAATTGGTTGAGAAAACCAAGAACTCTCAGCTTAGCTCTTTTCTATGTGAAACCAATGTCCTGGACCCCACTCAATATGGGTTCAGAGAAGGGCGTAGCACAGAATCTGCCCTGATAAAATCGACGGAGGAGATAAGGGAGGCTGTGGACAGGGGAGGCAAAGCTGCTCTGATTATGCTGGACCTGTCTGCAGCCTTTGATACGGTCCATCATGATGTACTGCTGGACCGCTTGCTGGCATGCGGCATTCATGGTAAAGCATATGAACTCTTAAGATCTTTCTTGTCGGACAGATCTCAAACTGTGGCACTGGGCGACTTCCATTCCAAACCATTTTCGCTGCCATGCGGAGGGCCTCAGGGGTCCTCCCTTAACCCCCCTCTTTTTAATGTATATGTTTCCTCCCTGGCTACCCTGATTAGTTCTTTTGGGTTTAGCCTGACATTGTACGCAAACGACACACAAATTGTGGTGGCTCTGCGCCCTGGTCAGGCAATAGGAATAGAAGACAGGTTCCACAATTGCATGGCAGCAATCGGGAGCTGGATGTCACAAAATTGCCTGAAACTGAATTCAGGAAAGACCGAGGTCATCCTATTTGGCAATGATCCCAATTTCTGGACCCCAAGGTGGTGGCCAGAAGATATGGGGATTCTTCCAATTCCCGTCAGGAAGGTGAAAAACCTAGGAGTCATCATTGACGAGAAACTCAACTTTGGGGACGAAATCAATGCAGTGGCATCTTCCGTCTACTTTTTAATCAGAATGATTAAAAAGTTCTTCCTTTCTGCCAACTAATAGCAAGCGGACTGTTGTCACTGCACTTATCATGTCCAGACTTGATTATTGCAACAGCCTGTATTTAAATATACAGGAACGTTTTTTGAATAAATTGCAACTGCTGCAAAACGCAGCAGCAAGGCTGATTACTGGTACTCCCAAATATGCCTCCATTACTAAGGAAATGAAAAAACTGCACTGGTTGCCGGTCAGGAAATGGGTGCTCTTTAAGGCATTGTATACAGTGTACAAGGCACTTCATGGTATAGGCCCAGACTTCTTAAAACGGCAAATGCAGTGGTATATACCCAGAGGAACCCTGCGCTCCGGAGGAGCCAAGATGGTGATAGTGCCACCCGTTAAAAAATCCTCTTGGGGAGGGAGAAGCTTTACGGTGTGCGCAGCTAAGGCCTGGAATGATCTTCCCTTGAATCTGAGAAAGGCCCCGGACCTCCTCACTTTTCAGAGAGGATTGAAAACCTGGCTCTTTACGCTTTAATCCTGTTCTCCTATCTTAATTTCTCAGAGAGTTAGTGGTCAGCGCCAGGACACCTTCGGGTAATTGCCGCGCTTTAGAAATAGCCATAACATAACATAACATAACATATATTTAATTTAAAATAATTAATAAACAAATAACTTTAATATATTTTAAAATATTATAAATATATAAAAATTAACTATAAAATATATATAGATATACATACACCTATAACATAAAATATCATAATAAAACATTATACTATAAAATAAAAAACTAAAATATTTATACATTTTTAAACTTAAATTTTGCACTCCATTGAGTGTAACAGTAGGGAAAGTGTTGGATAGCTCAGGGGTAAAAATTACTATTCCCACTCCAGTGAGTGCAACAGTAGGGAAAGTGTTGGATAGAGGAGGGGAAAAATTACTATTCCCACTCCAGTGAATGCAACAGTAGGGAAAGTGTTGGATAGCGGAGGGGAAAAATTACTATTCCCACTCCAGTGAGTGCAACAGTAGAACAAAAGTGTGCAATAGTGAAGAGTAAAAATGACTATTCCCACTCCAGAGAGTGCAACAGTAGGGAAAGTGTTGGATAGCGGAGGAGAAAAAATTACTATTCCCACTCCAGTGAGTGCAACAGTAGGGAAACTGTTGGATAGCGGAGGGGAAAAAATTACTATTCCCACTCCAGTGAGTGCAACAGTAGGGAAAGTGTTGAATAGCGTAGGGGTAAAAATGACTATTCCCTCTCCAGTGAGTGCAACAGTAGGGAAAATGTTGGATAGCGAAGGGTAAAAAATTACTATTCCCACTCCAATGAGTGCAACAGTAGAGAAAGTGTTGGATAGTGTAGGGGTAACAATTACTATTCCCACTCCAGTGAGTGCAACAGTAGGGAAAGTGTTGGATAGCGGAGGGGAAAAAATTACTATTCCCACTCCAGTGAGTGCAACAGTAGGGAAAGTGTTGGATAGCGTAGGGGTAAAAATTACTATTCCCACTCCAGTGAGTGCAACAGTAGGGAAAGTGTTGGATAGCGTAGGGTAAAATTACTATTCCCACTCCAGAGAGTGCAACAGTAGGGAAAGTGTTGGATAGCGGAGGGGTAAAATTACTATTCCCACTCCAGTGAGTGCAACAGTAGGGAAAGTGTTGGATAGCAGAGGGTTAAAATTAATATTTCCCCAAAATTAAATTTAAATAAAAAGAAACAAAATAGCAACTACAATACAAAAATTGTTAATAACACAAAAATAAAAAACATATAAAAATATAAAAAATTACTAAAGATAGAAAAATAATTTAATGTTAAAAAATACTAAAAATTAACTACAAACATTAATTTATAAACGTTTAAAAACAACATTTTACAAACAAATAACTATCTTTAATATAAATAAATTATAATCAAAAATACATTTATTAATGATTTTTAAATAAATTACTTCACACCATATTCCCTATAAATGCACAAACAACTCCTACATATTTGACACAATTAACATATTTACCAATTAATTATTTATAAATAACAAACAATTAATAATTAAATAATAATAAATGAATTACCACAAACAACACTATAAAATCGAAATATAAAATAAATACTAATAAATTAAAATGATTAATTACATTATTCTAATTAAATTACTTCCCACCCTATTCCCCTATAAACCTACAACCCGCTTAAAAAATAAATAAAACAATTAACATAATTATCAATAAATAATTAATAAAAATTAATAACCAATTAATAATTAATTAATAGAAATTAATTACAAATAATAATAAATAGAAATGTATAATTACTTTATTATTATTAAATTACTTCCCACCCTATTCCCCTATAAACCCACAACCCGCTCCTAAAAAACAATAACACAATTAATATAATTATCAATTAATTAATTAATAAAATTTGATAACCAAATAAAAATTAATTAATAATCAATTAATTATAAATACTAATAAATAAAAATGATTAATTACTTTATTATAATTAAATTACTTCCCACCCTATTCCCCTATAAACCCACAACCCGCTACAGAACTAAAATACGCAAAAATCAATTAACATAATATTAATTACTTCTAAAAATTTCACACATACATTAAAAAAACAAACTATACTTATACAAAAAAATTAGATCACATACTTTTAACACACATACTAAAATACAGAACACTAATATAAATATCGATATTATTAACAACGATATTTTTACTAATGATATTACTGACTTCGATATTAAAGAAAACAATATTTCTTACCTTCAAGTCGATATTCTGGTCAACGATATTCTTGCAGTCGATATTGTGCCACTTCGATATTAACAACTCGATATTGTGGCACTTCGATATTCCAACATCGATATTCTGTCTGAGCACCAAGAAATCCCTTACCTGAAAAACCCAATCACCGCTTGGCATTTGGGCTGCAAATTAGAGATTTTGGAAAAATAAAACACATATATTAATTCAATATAGAATATTGTTAGCGAATTTCTGTTTTCTGTGTGTGCTATTATAGCACTTTTAGTGCCCGAGTGCTAACACTCTTCCTGCAGAAGAAATGCAGAGAAAATTAAGCATATATATATTTTTTAAATCAATGTCTTTATTTTCTTGGCTGTCTCAGAAGAATTTTCCCTGCTTCTGATTAGTCTCCACATCATACAATCGCAATTTGGCAGTCTAGGAATGGGCTCAAATTGTAAGCCCTTTTACCAGTTTATGCTTAATATGTCTTTAACAGAGGATTACATCCCTGACTGACTTAAAGGAGGTGTAATCACGTTTATTTCACATGCATAAATACTAACAGTATCTTTCAGGCTGTAATCAACCTATCACTCCTGAATAAACTACAGGGTCAGGTAGTGTTGATAAAACTGCAGAAGCAATTATATGATGTATGATGTGCTCCTAGACTTCAGTCAGGGTTCAATCCTCCGCAAGCGACAGTACGGGACGGTTGACCCAAATTTAATTCGCTGACAAAATGCTTTTATTAATAATGTCCAAAAGCTTACTTTCAAAACAGAAATATGGTAAATGTAAAATTTGTAGTAGGTAATCGTGCTTAAATGTTATAGGCCTGCAAATAAATAAAAGTGCTGATTTAAGTTTAGCCTAAATGCTGATGTCATGTTAACTGAAAAAGAATGAATTAACACTGAATGGTCTGTTTTTCCACATTGAATAGTTGTTTGAGCACAATTTTTTTCTTTAATTATAAATGTTGCATTTTTCCAGGAGCCTTCTGTTAGCTAGTGAATAGTCATTTGTTATGTATTAGACAAAACTGAGTTCTCACCAAGAGAAGAGGAGATGACTGGAAGAATGATTGATGGGAAGAACTGTGTGGACCACAAAACATCAACTCTGTAACTGTTCAAGTTTCAATGTCTGAAAACCTATTGTGCTCTTTTACGAAAATGGGGTGTTTGCTTATTTCCAGGAGTTTGCTGATATTCTATTGGAGGATGAAGAAGACAAAAGAAAATAATGTTGCAACATAAAATTTGAATGTTTATATTAGTGCGTGTTCCTAGAGTAGCAAGAGGCCAGATGCTAGATTCCAGGTTCCTTCCCCAACTCTCTTACTAGATACTCATCTTTGAGTTTCTGATACTTTCTCTTCAAGAAAGGGTGCTTTATTTTGATTTTACTGAACTGTCTGCTGAACTGATAATACTTTCCAGTTTATAATGCAAAGACTTTATGCTTGTGCATTAATTCTCACATCAGAACTCTGGGTATCTGAACTGACACATTTTCCCCAAATTAATTTAGATTAGGGAAATTCCTTTATGGAACAAACTTGTTGTGTTATTACTATTCTGATTGTGATTCTAACAAACATTTTGTTCTATTTTATAATCAAATATCGATTAATGGATTAATTTAACTTCTAATACTGAAATCTAAAGATTAATACCTAATGAATAAATAGATGAAAGACTAAAAGATTTGAAACTGAAAACCTTTAACTCACCCTAAATTGTCTTTATTGACTGATTTGAAAAGCGTTTATGAATTTTTGTTATGTGAATGATTGTTCCTCATTTCTCTTTGTCGATGAATTAAGGTCCACACAACCATTGACGGTGGTTATTTTAATGGCTATACTGGAAAATTGAGATATAGAAAACCCCGCTCACTCAGGACATATTTTGATTGTAGTGAGGATGGGAAATCAATGCTTACTGGTGCTATTGGATCTTTCCATCACCTCTGATGTAAGGGTCCATACAACACTGATGGCCTGCAAGAGATCCTAGTGATAACATTTGGAGTTACGAAATAAGATACAAAACCAAATAGCTCCTATGCTTTTGTACATAAAATATATGGTGATTCAAAATACATAGCTCCTATGCTTTTCTACATATACGTGACACATTAGATGAGCCTGTTAATATGACATTAAGTAGGTTAGCCGAAATGATTTATGGTAAATTGATACAATTATTAATGCCTCTTTTGTCAGAAGAGAACTTCAGTTCAGTTTCATGTGAGAATATCTGCAAAAACATATTTAAAAAAAATGAAAATCCAAAGACAGACTTCCAACATCGTGACTTTATATAAATGTCTATCTAAAAAGTGTTTGACCTGTGTTTCAACTTCTGACGTCAGTCAAACTCACTTCCCAACTATTTAAGGATTGGGTTAATTTCAGTCTAATTGCATTCCTAGTTGTGACAAAAATTAGAAGGAGAGGTCTATGTGAGGCTGAGAGTTTTGTTGTCTGATTTGGTGACAATGAACACCATATTTTGTGTTTGGCGGACAAGGTACATTGTCGCAAACCCTCTGTCTGCCTGATTTAGAGATGGACCTACATTAAGTTTTCCATCAAGTAGTCGCTGCTGGCTCTGTCGACAGAAAGCTTCCACCAGTGGCCTTACCAGGTAGGGGTCATCAGAGGGAGGATGTCACACTGCCCGTTCTATTTAGTGCGGCTGGTGTAATGTCATTTTTAGTGTACATTACCGACAGGGAAAATCTGACGGTGAGTGACAGCAAAATAATTATGACCCCACACATCCTGGGAGAAAATTCCAAGGGTGTGGGGATCAAAAGTCTTTTTTTCAGAAGCAGACTCCCACTTTGGGAGTTTATTTCTGAAAAACTAAAACTTTGGTGAAGATTGTTGAATGGCAATCAAAATAGATGGCGGCCATCCACCAAATTTTTGGACATTGAAGGGTCCTGCCATGACCTGCGGTTTCTTCAATGTAGTGGGTCTGAATAAAATAGAGGCAAGTGTTGTGGTCCCAAAACCCCTCGTTCCTGTCCTACATTTTGTCTTGCTGTACTTGACTTTCAAAAACTGCAAGAATGACTTAGCATAAATTAAAGCCTAGACAGTTGCGTAATCAAGAAAAGTACTTCACTAGAAAATAGTACAATACTAAGGTTCTCATTTAGAACTGGGTAAAGGCAAAAACTTCACTCAGAATTTAATACTACCTCCACATACCCACCTCTCAGGTGTTCTGCTTGCCAACACAATTTCCACCAGGTTTTTCCCTGGCAAAAATGATAGAGACAAACCCCCAGTGTCTGCAATAGTGCTCGAGTTGTGATTGCGATTTGAGTGAAAACAGACGTTTCTGCCCAAATTGGGATTTGCACCAGACATAATTATGGCTTTAGAGAGAAGTTGAAAATTTACAATTTGTATGCAATGTCTAAGTATGCAGTAAAATCCAGACTGTCTTTGAAGTCATAGGCATTTAGGAATCAGTTAAAGTAGACATTCTCTGTGAGTCCTTCTCATATTCTTTGTGATTTCCAACCTATTCTGTTATATGGCTCTTAGGGACTTTGTCGACATTGCTAAGTTGGCATGAGCTTTGCTGCCATGATGCTGCTTTTGCGCACGTTACTACATGACTTTATTTTTGCAAGCCTCTGTTTATGCCTTTCACATGAGAACTGTCTGCTTTTCGCGTTCTTTGCTGACTTCTTGGAGTTTTGTCTGAACACGATGTGCAAGGTCGATAAACAATGCCCCTTGTTATTCTGTTCTGGTCAGTCCCCAGCACCTAGACATAACATGCTAAACACAGCTGCAAGGCTGGAGACTCGTGCTTTGATATTAGGGGGATGCATGTTGTTCTGGCAGACACTTGGAGAGAGCCCTTTCCATGGAGAAGAGCTACGCTGTACCTATGATGTAAACCTAACATCTAGGCTTTAAGGTATGGGGTCTGCTGTCAAAGCCCAGAGATCTTCCTTTATATAAATAAACTTCTTCCGGTCAAGGGGAGGGTGGTTAGGCCTTATAGTCCTTTTTCCACTGTCTTTATAAAATGACTTCCCCTTTTGTACTCTACGGAATTGTAACAATGCTAATTGATTTGAGTTTATGCATTTTGCTGCTGGTAAGGGCTCGTATACTGTATTGTAGAGCACGATAGTTAAAATAAACATTTTGAACTATTACAGTGACTCTGCTTAATCTTGTTGTGGACAAGTACGAGTGAGCGAGCGAAAGAGTATGTCTTGCTACCGTGATTCCTGAGAGAGTCGGGAGTGTTGTGTTCTGGGTTGTCTAATCATTTGTAGCTCTGTGATATTTGGAGGAGATCGAATGAGACACTATAGCTAGTCGGTTTTGGGATTTTGGGCACTAAGGTGGTAGGTTGGTACACCCCTACACACCGAGGTCCCGGTTTCCTGCACATAGTTCTGTCTAGGTGCAGAATCCCCGCAACATGGCGCCGCCAACGTTTGGTCTGGTTCTTATCTGCGAGACGCTTGAGTAGTGCTTGTGCTTGTCCACAATACCCTCACATCTGTTTCCGGAGACAGCTGTGATGATGTAACCTCCTATATAGAATGTTTTATAGGTTCTTTCAAGCTTGAAGTTTTAAAAGGTTCCTTTTCTTTCTTCTTACCCGATGTTGCGCTGCCACGCTTTAGGTTGTCATTCTTTGTTTTTTATTATGGATGTTGACATTGCACCGCCTAAACGAGCTGCAGTCACCGCTTATTTGACTTATTTGGAGTCCCTGATGCTGGTGTTGCGCTCATTTTTGTCGTAGAGGCAGATACAGCTTACCGCTTCGAGGTGTTTTATTCTTGGGTCACCTTTCCGGCGGTGGATGGAACAGATAATCTGTTTCATGAATATACTGCCACGGCACTTCCTCAAGTTTATCAGCCTTATAGGGCTCTGGAAGTTTTGCTTACAGCTTGGCAACACCAAATTTGGTTTAATGGCGCCCTTCCTCATCCAATAACGCTGGTCCGTTTAGGCCCTTTGTCGATAGACGGGGCCACGTGGCACGTTTTGGCTGGGTATACCCCACACCCGCGTCGTCTGACAACAGCGACGCTTGCAGAACTCCGCGTGTTACATACTTCTTTAATACGCGTGCATAGAGCTGTTATACAGTTCATGTCACGCAACTTCCAGGTGGGACCACCTGGCGTTGCTGCGCAACCTGCGGGTCCTGGTGCTGTGACCATCAGTCCCCTTATGGTTAATTCAGTAATGGGCAAGCGTCCACAGAATAAGGACGTGTTCCCTTATTGGCTTGCTAAAAAATTTGGACAACTAGAGGCTGTTTTTCCAAATACCACTCCTGTGGAGAAACACAGGATCTTGACTATAAGTTTGCCTAAAGACTTACTCCCCGAATTGGCTGATTGTAACACCTGGGGTAAGGTGTTCGCGGCGGTATATTCAAAGTGTTTCGGCACTCCCTCCATGACCGTACTCCCCTCCGTGATAAAACGTGCTCAAGATGAACACGGAGCCGAAGGGGCTGTAGAGTTGGGAATGAGACTGGTGGGGGTGTTCGACGTGGTTGCTGACATGATTCTTGCTAATGTCAAGGGTGATGCTGTCAGCTTTCAAGTGGCAAACCACTTGGAGGCTGTACCTGATGCAGACAAACCACGCGCATAACCAAAGATTATTGCAAAGGCATATAAAACTATAGGCCACAATAGTCTGGGAGTTAAGCCTTTTACTCAAACGCAAACACAACCCCAAACTCAACAAAAAGCCCAGACTGATAAAGACGGGCGTCCGTTCTTTCCTAAAAAGAACTGGAAGAATAAGAAACAGGGGCAGCAACAACAGAAGCAAGGTTCGCGTGCTGGTTCACTGACACCTGAGTCTTCTGAGCGTACTTATGACTTGCGCGATAGCGCAAAACTTAAGACTCCCGACAGATTTCAAGTCCCTGATCAGCGCTCTCCTCGGTCTTTACAGGACACTTCGGAATCTCACGTCGGAGGTGGGGAGCGCCAGGATTGTGGCAAAAGTCAGACCACACAACAGGGATGAGATCAACCTCGACAGTTTGACGTTAAAGCCAAACAAGAGGACCTGCCTCGTTTTAGACCCCAGTATCATAAGAAGAAAGTTGCCGCTTTAACAGCGAGATATGCCTCAGACGGTGAGAACACGACTCCTGGACTTGACATGGGCGGTGACTCTGCTCGACAGCGCAGCGGAAGTTACCATAGTGCGGGAGGCACTGCGTCCCTGTCTGGAGGCGACAGCAACTGATACCTTCATAACTGTGGAAACAGCAGATGCCCGGGTTGCCCCCCCCCCCGATAGACTGTATGAAATTATTTTTCAAATTGAGGGTGATGTACAACGTCCAATCAAGGCGGTTTCCTGGGAAAATCTGACCTCCTCATACGACATTTTGTTGGCGGAGGCGGATTGGCCTCCTCTGTTTGTGTTAGCCGCCTCTCGAGGGGAGGAAGTGATACTTCCGAGTTTTTCGCGTTACGTCCCTGTAGAACATGCAACGGCTTTAGCAGCAGAGTGGGCATTGGCCCTGGCCCCCGCTGTGTACCGAAACCAGGTGGGCTGGGATATGGATTCACCGGCACATGAGATACCTTTACGTTCTACGCCACAGCCACAACCGCAATATCCAATCAAACGCGAAGCGAAGGCTCACGTTTGTGACATTCTGACGCAGTTAGAGTAGCAGGGTGTGATTGAATCTTGTACATCGCAGATAAATAATCCTCTCTTTACGGTATCTAAGCCTGACGGTTCATATCGGATTGTATTGGATTACCGAAATTTGAATAGTCATTGTCGCACTTTTGCAGTGCAAAACACACACAGCTCTGCGCTGGTGAACAACCTTGTTCGTAAAAAATACAAAACTACACTGGACATATCCAATGGTTTCTACAGTCACAATTTGGCTCCTGAGAGCCGTGACTTGATAGCATTCACAGCCGTCGGAAATCAGAAAAAATTTACACGATTGGCCATGGGGTATAAGAATAGCCCCGGGGCATTTGCCGCGTGTGTTGTGTCTTTGTTACACGACATATATCCAGATGCGTTCTCGTACGTGGACGATATCTATCTCACGGACGATGAGCTTATCCCGCATCTTTTCCGAGTCGACCGCATAATTTCTGGGTTCGCCGACTATGGATATAAATTCAACATTGCAAAGTCACACATCACTCATTTGGCGGTGCTCTTTTTGGGCTATGAGCTCAATAATGAAGGAAAGGGGTTAGCCCCCCACTTCCTGGAGAAATGTGCACATTTGCAACCCCCTTCTACTCAGAAGAAACTTCAGTCCTTGCTGGGATTTTTAAATTTCAGGAGAACTTACATTCCCGATTATGCCCAGCGTATCAAACCGCTTTATGCGTTGATACAACCGACATATTCTTCTGCCAGCTGGCTCCCGGCACATACCTCAATTCTACATTCTTTGCAGTCTGACTTGCTTGTAACTAATTACTTACTGACTCGTGATAACACCACGAACCTGGTGATACGTATCGTGCCTGGGACGGTGGGTTTCACTTATTTGATGTTCAATGAGGGGGACACAGGACCATTTGCACACTGAAGCTGAAATGCGTTTTTCCAAAGTTGAGAAAGTTTTAACTGCGGTCCAGATGGCGATTCTGAAGGAACGCTCATTGGCGCAAGGTAAACGCATTCTTATGGTCACACCCTTCCCTGCTTTGGAGGCCGTGACTAAGGCAAGTGTACCTAACTCTAAAGCATTACATCCCCGCTGGATACAATGGGCTACGTCTTTGACATCGTCAGTTGTCACTTTTATCTTTGACCCTGCACTACAGACACAGGAGTTTTTTAGGCCTGGGCGGAGAACTTCGCTCCGTTCGCGGAGTTTGCGGAGTTTTCTGCACTCCGCACTCCGTGGAGCTCGCGGAGTGCAGAAACCTCCGCTTCACGATGTGCAGCGGAGTTTTTTCCCCACTCGCGATCGCGAACGGTAAGTTTGCGATTGCGAACAGTAAGTTCGCGAGCGAGAGCTGCCGCTCGGGTAGAATTTCTACCCGAGTGGCAGGAATACCAGCACAAACTGCAGTTCGCACTGCACTCCGCCACTTGCGGAACTTCGCAGAGTTTTTTGTAACTTCGCGGAGTTCCGCGTAGCAAAACACCGCAAACTACGCCCAGGCCTGGAGTTTTTACAGTATGAACATGTTCATCCTCCTCCCTTGTCTTTGCTTCCTTCACATGAATACACATGTGTCATTTACACCGATGGCTCGGCTCAACCGGCCACGGTTCCAGACACGCTTATTCCGCGGCTTGCATGATTGTTGCTGGCTCCATTGTCAATGGAGAGTTTAAGTCTTCCATTGTGCATACTCAAGCACTTGGAGACTGTACGGCACAATTAGCGGAGCTGCACGCTCATATTCTTGCTCTCGAGTTTGCTGATCCAAATGTGAATACTCTTATCGTATGCGATTCTTATTACTGTGTTCAATCTTTCAATGACAACTTATTTTTTTGGACTCGAAATGACTATCGAGACTCTAAAGGCAGCGCAATAAAGCATAAAATGCTTTGGGTTCGAGTGGCAGAGCTTAAACAGCTTCTGCCCCTCACACAGGTAATCCATACTCTTGGCCATCAGCGTGTGGGAGCGCATGCTCTTGGTAATTCTTTGGCTGAAGAAGCGGCCAAATCTGCAGTAGCCACGTGTTCCGTAGCAGCAGTTACAAGGTCCATGACTAAAATAGATGATGATATTTTGGCAGCCGTGGCTGCTACGAGGGATGGAACCGGTTATCCTCAGGGTTTCCCTTCAAAATACTCTTATCATATATCTCCCGAACAAGTTCCTTACGCTTCTATTCCATCTGTTGGGGATCGGCTGATTCCCAACATGGACCGCAGACCTGCTTTGATCAGAGCCGCACACGAGGGCATGGCTTCTGCACATGCCGGAGTGTCTGCGACAGTCTCGATTTTACAGCAACGTTATTCGTGGCATGGTTTATATAAACAGACCCATAATTTTGTCCTTTCTTGTGACATTTGTCAGCAAATCAAACCATCTACGGCATCACGCCCACCACAAACACAGCTATGTATTTCTAATAAACCATTTGGCTGTGTATATCTTGATCACTGCGGTCCATTCGCTTCTGATACTGCATTTAAATATATTTTAGTTGTGGTTGATTCGTGCACTAGATTCCTTTGGGTTTGGCCACAACGCAGTGCTGACGCTCGAAAAGTCATCAGGGATTTGCGTGTCTTTGTCGGGATGTTTGCCTGTGGCACCTTCCATTTGGACCAAGGTCCAGTGTTCGCCTCTAAGGCTTACAAGGACGCAATGAAGTCCATGGGGGTGCTGGTGCAGTTTTCGTCTCCATACAGGCCTGAGGGCAATTCAATTGTGGAGCAAATGAACCATGACTTAAAGCAATCCTTGACAGCTAGAGTCTTAGGTACTGGCAGGAACTGGCTGGCTCATTTGTATTGTGTTCAACGTGCACTCAATAATCTCCCAAGAAGATCTCTGGGGGGGGCGGACCCCATACGAAATGCTCTTTGGCATTAAAATGTTTGTGCCAGACCTTGATGGTCTAGACGTTGTGGCGGCTGCCGCAACCTTTGACATAGATAATCATTCTACTGTGTTACAGGATCTACAAAAGACCCGTGACAGCTATGCAACTAAACATTTACCCTCTTCCGATGATTCAGCACTGCTGATTCCCGTAGCCAGCTGGCTTCCCAAGATTGGAGACCTGGTACGAGAAAAGCTGGAGAACAAGAAAGAATTTGGTCCCTCCTATCGTGCACCAGTCCCAGTACTTGGATTGAAGGGTACTCGTACAGTTATTTTACCACCTTTACCTGGTCGAAAAGACAACAGATATATCTCAGTGGACAATGTCAAGCTACACCGTCTGGCCGATTCTGAATAGTGTCATGCCTGCTGTTTCGTGTAACGCCATATCATTGACTCCGCTGCCTTCATCCTCTTCCTCTGATGCTCGTATAGCTGGGAAGGTGATGAACACTACTATTGACCTTTCATCCATCCAGCCTCTATCTTCCAATGCAGAAGTCAAGTACACTTATCCTACAGATGAGTCCGTTAGTGAAATACCGGTCAGTCCACGACAACATCATGCTGACCCAGCACTACCATCGCTCATTAACAGAACTGTAAGCAGCTACTTTAGAGATAATGCCAGCTTCTCTTCTGACTCATCCTCCTCGACTTCCAGTTTGGCAGAACCACCGACTAAATTGAGTATTTTTTTCTCTTGGTTCAAAAAGACTTACCTGGTCCATCCATGGACCTACATTTGGTTGGTGCTCATACTGATTTTCCTTTTCATGTCAATTGGGTTTGTGATCGTGTTCTTCTTACTCATCAATGGTCATTATCTACTAGAACGCTCTGCTGTGAACTTGATCGATGGAATTCTGGCCCCTTACACATCATCCCATATCATGAAACGTGATCAAACACTTGTGAACATTTCAGCATTCCCAGTTGCAGATGGCATCGTTTGGGATAAAGTAGCCTTCGAAGTCCACGGCCCGACGGAGGTACTCAGGGTGCCATATGTGTTTCGCGTCTCATTAGGAGATGTGGTGACATGGGACATACATTCTGACGATTGGGATGTTCAGGCTGTACATTCATTATTTTCAGATTTAAAGTATTATGCTGCTTTTGATGTTGAAGATTTGTATTTAAATTCTGCCAATTATGCTGATCTCTTTTGTTATCAGCATTATGGGCATTATTTTTTGCACAAAACAAACACGTTGAGACCTGCTCATAATTACACTCAGTGGGAACATTGTCCAACTCCTATACAAGGGAGTTCTAAGACTCTTAAAGATAAGTTCACATATTTTAAAGATTATGACACATCTGACCCAGAATCATATTACTTTAAATTACAATCGCAACCGGTATCCGAGTTTATCCTGACCCACTCTAAATTGATTTATTCCAACATGTTTAGGGCACAATTAGCTACACGAGGTTATGATCACTGGAAAGAGACCATTGAGTTAAAATCGATCTGGGGCACTAAGCTATGGCAGGTTCAGGGAACTGAAGCGTTACATCATGCCTGCCTGATCCCAAATCACATTTTATTTTTAAATAATACAATGTACCAAACAACTTGTTTCGGGTTGGCCACTGTTAAGAATTTGAATACACCATCTTTTCCTCGGAATACGACAATTGGCGGGCGAAGACAAATTACACTATCGATGCCTTGCAGGCTTTGTTTCTTAATGTCTCCTTTAATGTCTCAGGAGTTGATTCATCCGGTTGGTTGGTGTGGCAAACAAATACAAGTGCATGTCAATTACGTTTATATAATATAACACCTGGTTTCACCCAGACTAGACCGGACCCACGTTATGCACGTTCACATTCGGTTACCACTTACTCGGTGAGTAAATTATGCCAACAATGGTTGGAACATTCAACCCTATCGTCAGTAAAGCAACACCTGTCGCTCTTGTCGAGTGACATTAATTTGGCTGATTTTCTCTTGGGACCCAGGGTTCCCAGAGCTAAGAGATTTATATATGCAGCTTACAATGAAATTTGGAAACTTTCACAGATGGAAGCAGCCTTTCGTCTGCGTCAGATTGATCAAGCAAATTTAGAAAAGGTTCTGGCCGTGGTCGATAATAGCATCAATATGCTTTCATCACACATTTATACATTGGATAACATTGTTTCTCCTGTTATTGATATTGTTCAGAATGATGTGTCTGTATTGTATCATGGTAAAAACCAATTACGATCTGTTATGCAGTTTGCATGGACGTTACAGACCCTTAAAATGGGAAAAGTCCCTTGGGATTATTTGAATGCTTCTGCTCTAATTTTACCATTTAATCTGACTTATAAACAGCGTTTTATGTCAATGAAAGATGCTACATACACGCTATTACACATTGAACAATTGGAACCCTTGCCATTCTCTGTGGCGGAAATGGATTCTGCTGTTTGGTTAATTCATGGAGTTATCTCCCTCCCATTCTCACTGTTTCAATTTAAATCTTGCATGCAACATTTTCCAATTGGCTGCTTTGAACCCCTGGGTAGTGCCTTTTTGCATAAATTATGGTCCCTACCTTTTACTTACAGATGTCAACGGGATGATAAGGAGGTCTTCCTAACAGGGGAGGACTGCGATTCCACAGTAGGACATTCCCTAGTTTGTAAACACTTTAGGTTGCACGGCGCTTGTAATGTGTCAGCTCCTAATCTTGCTTGTTTCCTGAAAGGAACTCCAGTCACATCAATAATTCCCACGTTTACCTTGCTTACCAACGGCAGTTATCTTATTTTGAACAACCAAGACTGCTGTGGTTTACGGGCAGGAATTCCCTATTTAGTAACGGTCTCACAACGAGTTACTTGTTGGAGCAATGTGCTTTTTCCGCCCCCGCATGGGAGTGTAGATAGTTCCCTTTGGCCTTCCATTCCAACTTTGAAAACAGATTTCAACAAATTAAGCAGGCTCAAATCGCTACTATTCCAACAAGAGGTTGCTCTCACTTCGGCTCGAGAGACCTTCGAGTTACAGGTGGCTAGAACATCTAGCGAAATTCAGTCGCTGCTGAATACTAACCTCCCACTACACTTTGGGGAGCTTATTCATCAAATATTTAATGTGTCTGACACTAAAGGCCTTGCCCATTTTTTTAAACAAGTGGGAGCTGGCCTTGTGACTTCTTTTCAGACGATATTTGGTGTAATACCGGCTTTTATTCATTCTATTTTTTCCAGCGTCTTCGGAGGATTCCCCTTACTACTAGCGTTAGCTGGTGGGATCCTGCTTCTACTGCTCCTGCTGCGCAATGGCTGCCCAGCTTGTGGTCCTGCACAGACCAGGCCAGTTACAACTGTACCGTGATCGGTTTCGACAAGTTTTTGGATGCCTGCCGTTAGCGACGCTCAGCGTGAGTTATGGATTAACTTTTCGCTTTGCCTA
The DNA here is from genome assembly GCA_963921515.1 of Calotriton arnoldi. Classification (NCBI taxonomy): domain Eukaryota; kingdom Metazoa; phylum Chordata; class Amphibia; order Caudata; family Salamandridae; genus Calotriton; species Calotriton arnoldi. Next base: position 623,609 of record CAWUFW010009867.1, read on the forward strand.
CTTTACTTGCGTGCAACCAGTCTTCTATTGCCGATGATGCCCCTTCTATTGGGCTATGGATTTGTGTCTCTCCAATACGTCATGTCCAGTCCCGGATTTTGTCCAGTTGATGAGCCCCTTAGAGGCACACGACCAGGCTTGTTCTGGGGATGGCTGTTTGGTGCGTGCAGCAGCACTTGGAGTATTGGCTGAATGGGATATCTGTGCGGCTGCGCAGAACCTCCTACATCAGAGTTTCATCGAATATCACGCAAGTTGCCCGATGATGCTTTTGGAAGCATCAGATTATGAAGAGCACGTTTGTTCCTTCGATTTACTTGTTTGGATGGCATCCCTTTTTTGTACTAACGACAGAGATGGCCTTTTGGAGGGAATTGCATTCTTAAGTTCACGATTAACAACCTCCTTCATAGTATCGTTTTCCTGGAGCCGAAGTATATATATATTTTTTTGCACATCAAACATACAAGATTTTTTCATTTTTTGCCAATTTGTTTTTTTCTTACTCATCAACATTTTGAACTCTGCTTGACTTTTTGAACTCTGTTTCGGTCCTATCGCTAGTCCTATTGCCTTACCGGGGGAGGGTGTTATATGGCTCTTGGGGACATTGTCGAAATTGCTAAGTTGGCATTAGCTTTGCTGCCATGATGCTGCTTTTGCGCACGTTACTACATGACTTTATTTTTGCAAGCCTCTGTTTATGCCTTTCACATGAGACTGTCTGCCTTTCGCGTTCTTTGCTGACTTCCTGGAGTTTTGTCTGAACACAATGTGCAAGGTCAATAAACAATACCCCTTGTTATTCTGTTCTGGTCAGTCCCTAGCACCTAGACATAACATGCTAAACACAGCTGCAAGGCTGGAGACTCGTGCTTTGATATTACGGGGATGATTGTTATTCTGGCAGACACTTGGAGAGAGCCCTTTCCATGGAGAAGAGCTACGCTGTACCTATGATGTAAACCTAACATCTAGGCTTTAAGGTATGGTGTCTGCTTTCAAAGCCCACAGATCTTCCTTTATATAAATAAACTTCTTCCAGTCAAGGGGAGGGTGGTTAGGCCTTATAGTCCTTTTTCCACTGTCTTTATAAAATGACTTCCCCTTTTGTACTCTATGGAATTGTAACAATGCTAATTGTTTTGAGTTTATGCATTTCGGTGCTGGTAGTGGCTCGCATACTGTATTGTAGAGCACGATAGTTAAAATAAACATTTTGAACTATTACAGTGACTCTGCCTAATCTTGTTGTGGACAAGTACGAGTGAGCGAGCGAAAGAGTATGTCTTGCTACCGCGATTCCTGAGAGAGTCGGGAGTGTTGTGTTCTGGGTTGTCTAATCATTTGTAGCTCTGTGATATTTGGAGGAGAATGAATGAGACACTATAGCTAGTCGGATTTGGGATTTTGGGCACTAAGGTGGTAGGTTGGTACACCCCTACACACCGAGGTCCCGGTTTCCTGCGCATCGTTCTGTGTAGGTGCAGAATCCCCGCAACAATTCAGATGTGCAGCTATTTAATATTAAAAAGCATTAACTTGTACTCAGTATCCACTGGGACCCATGACAGATACACAAGAATATGAAGGTCAGTGGGAGAAACTGGGAAAAGGGAAATGGATGAGAGAGAGAACAGAGACACTGGACTCCACCATTTTGACCTGTCACTTCTGCTTTAGGCTGATGTCTGGAGGATGTAGGGAATGTCTAAAGGGGAAGAGATATCTTTAATAGCTTACCAGGAAAGCCCTGCGCCTAGCTGCACAGTGAACAGATATACCTTAATAACTCAAAGTACTTTGATGTGGAATTTGTTATTCATAAAACTAGTCATAGCAAAGATGAGTTTATTAAGCTTATGCTCACCAACACTTCTCTTTATGAATAGGATAACTACCTTACGCTTTGTCAATATGCACTCCCTGTGGAAGATGAGTTCTGGTTTCTACTTGACTCTTGTGCTACTGCAAGGTAATGATCAAACATTAACATTCTGTAATTAATATCTAAGCTACCGTTATAAGCATTATCAGACCTCTAATACCTTGCACATAGTTATATATACAGAGCATGAGCAACTTAGGCTCTTTTTTAGAGTTTGGCGGATGGCATACCCCATCTCAATTGTGGCGCATGTACTGTCCGTCATATTAAAAGTGCATTATAACCTATGACACTTGTAATATGGTGGACAGGATGTTTAACGTGTTTTGACAGAGTATCCCATCCACAAACTCTAAATAAGACCCTAAATCCCGACATAAGAATCCTTCTTGTACCATCACAGGATAAACTTCAAGTGTAATGCAACAAGTCTACAGCCTTTAGATAAGTAAAATTTTAAATCTAAAAAAAAGGTCAAAGTTTGTTTTCAGCACACAACTCAATTTTCAGAATAATTATCTGTATTCCCAATGTCCTTAGAATATCTCCAATGGAAGTAACTGTTATCTGCAGAGGAAATCCTATATCTGTATAACAAGGTCCCTCAACATTATGTCACGTTTGCCTAGCAAAGATGCAGTGGGCCATGTGGGACTTTATACTAAGATATCCAAGCACATCTTCTGCATCTTCAAAGTGTGTGAGAATTCTGAATTACTCACTACAGACTTGATCAACATAAACGAATCACCTAACAAGGTACGTCATAAGAGGCAAGATGGATAGGGATATCCATTGTCTAATCATGGTGGGTGATTGCAGTGAAAGAATTGGTCGGGATGCTATCTGGATGTAAATGACAGGCTATAGAACGATGCTGAGAATATTATTTTTAGTGCGCTAGAAAAATGAAGCAATAGGTTGCCAGGGACTGGCCTGACCATGAAATGTATTTCACTACTGGAGAATATACACAGCCAAGCTCAGGAACACTCTTTCCCTGCAGTTACGTTCACAGACCCATCATCTCACTTTACGAAAGCACCTGAAAACATGGTTATATCAAAACATCAATCTGTAAGCTCCATTCCTTCCTCTGCTATGCTGCTGGCGCTGGGATGCCTCTGGGTAGCTATGCGCTCTAGAAATGCTAACTAATAATAATAATGAACACTGAAAATGTATGGTGAGAAATGGACTTGCATATATTGAGCAGAGAAGCAAATGGCCATAATCTTCTGCACTACTCATTAATAATAGAAACTGATCCCATACAATCCTAAACATACACCTACAGAATAATACTACAGAAGTCATGATCATGGTTGATTTCATTCTAAGGGCTGATAGACCCAATTAAAACCAACTGTGGACATACTTGAAAATATACACGTCCGGGACTTCGACCAACAGTTGAAGGGCTCAACTCTGAAATATGGACACATAAAGGAAAAAAACATTTTGTGCACAACATAGAAACCTTTCAAATGAAGGTACCAACAGATATGTCAAACTAATCTGTTCTCTCCCTCTACCTCTCAAAAATGTAATGCACCACCCATCCTCTACCGCATAAATGACAGCAACAGTAAGAGATGTCAAAAAACCCTCTGAATGCTGTAGACCCCAAAACCTTGCTGGAAGCCTTCCACCCCAGTACATCATCTTAAATTGACAATCTACTTCTAGCCACAACAAAAATATCCAATCCACTAAGAAGTGGTGCAAAAGTGTGCCATCCACAAGATAGAATGTGAAAAGTTGGAATCATTCACTAAAGAAGATAAGATCTACTTTATTAGAAACTACAGACACTACCATCAAGCTGTCAATAAAACCAAGAATTCCTTCTTTGACATATGCTTCAGGGTAGCCCTGAGATCAAACAAGGGAGATCTTCAATATATTCCAGGAACGTTCCAGCACAGATACCATATAAAATAACCATAGTGCTTCCCAATAACTCTGTGATGGCTTTCGGACAGTATAGTCCACAATAACCAAAAAAAAATGAAACTCCATCGCTAACAACCCTGATTTCTCCATAACCTTCCCACCACTCCACTTTCACTGCAACCCACTTTTATACCATTCAGATCTTTGGAGAACGAGTTGATATTGATACTGGCAAACAAATAAAAGGGTCTACTTTCACCCATTCCCTAGCATAAACAATTCCTCCTGTAACCTCCCGAGAGGATGGTACAACCGTGATAAATGTCTTCTTCCTAAATGGAGTAATTTCTTGCACCTAAATAATGTCATAATCACTGAACTTCTAAAGAAAGCTCCACAGACCTGAAGATCCACGCTAATTATTCAGCAACCTTCACCTTTTCCAACTCCAGTAAAATCAGTGAAAATGATGTTGTGTGACATCTTCAAGAATATATTGGGCAAATGTGGGGCACTGACTCTGACCGGGCCGCCAGTGCAGTTTAGCCTCTCTTTGGACAAAGACAAGAAAACATCCCTCATACTTGTTGTTCTTTCAGCCACTTCTTTCATACCAAGCTACTGGCTAGGATAAAAGAAAATTGGAGAATGTTTCTAGGTTTTCAATAGAATAGATCCAACTACTTTTTCTCTCCCGTCATAACCAAGAAATATTGATTGAGTCAGTGGAGTTGCCTCACACACAATATCATGCATGGTTCCACATGTATATCCCTCTGTTACTTAATGTATACATATAGGAGAAAAGTACCAACTGAATTTAAATTATGATACGAAAACACGCAAATCCACCATTCTGCTTCAGAATAGATCAAGAGACCAAGCTGAGAACCATTACCTCATTGATAAAAGCAATGTAAATAGCCCTACTGCCTACTGAAAGTTATTTGAATGTGTATAGTCATAGATGAAGTGTTTGTTACTACCAAGCTTAAGGATAACATTTTTCTTAATGCCCACCATCTAGATCATAGCTTATGAGTGTATCCTGGTTCAGGATAGGCATAGAGGTGAATATTCCTCCTCTAGCAGGAGCAGATACCTCACAAGAAACGACTGATTGGTACACAAATTTGTTTTTGTTGTATACTCTCTTTATTGGGGCCCTGCCTATTAGCAGTTTGCAAATGATTTCAATGGCTCCAGCTGTATTTGTCTGTTGTGTTGTTGTAGATAGGTCTGCTGTACTGCACCTAAAGCTTCAGTGTGTTCGGGGGTCATCAAAGTGTAGCAATGATGCTGTTAGGAAATTGTTCAAATGTACTAGAATGCACTGTTCTACTTTAATAGTTGTGTAGGCTAGTACACTAAAATATGGTATATGTATGGACCTTTGTTTAAAGTGGGGAGACAAGTCACCTTCCTCGGTATGTTGGCAGACACTTCAGGAGCTGAGGACCCTATATTACATATAGGATAACTCTGTGAGGACATGCCGTGTTCCAGTTGGCTCTGCCCTCTGAAAGATAAAGCAAAAACAGCATCCAAGCTCACGTGATGCTATCAATAGATCATGATCGACTAATACAGTTCAAAAGGCTCCACTTAGAATTACCTGGGTCTTGGAAATTAGGCTACTACCGTGGTACTGCAATAAGGGTTACCCAACAAACCCATTCGATCTCTTAACATGTGTAGTGGTCAGCTGATAAGGGATTAAAAAAGATTATTATCCATGTGTGCGCTTTGAATTCTGTAAATAAACATAATCGCAAATTAGGCATGTTAAAACCTATAGACACGCGTTAGAGAGCGTACACATCTCCTAACATTTATAAGTTGTATATTTATACCAGGAGAGAGGGACTGAACATGGCAGCCTCTGTACTGGCTTGGGTCACTAATCACGGAGTAATGCAGGTAAATAAGGACAACTGCATGTCCAGGTCATGCATGTCAATGGCAGAAAGGGTTAGGGTTAGGGAGCCACGGAAGATGCGGGTGGTGAGCAAGCCACGTGTTGCGCTGTGTTCGAGCTATGCTGTGTTCCGTGGCTTGTTTCACCGCTTGAGGGGGGCCATCTTGAGGGAGCCAGATGCCTGACTGAAGCCCGCCTCACCTACCTGCACCACCCCCCACCAAGTGCCACGAAGCAGACTCTGGAGGTCACGGCGGTAACGGTGAGGTGCAGTGGCAGCAGCAGGTAGAACCGCAGCACCACCGGATCTCGCAGAGGCAGCCGGTGTTAGGCCGGTGGGGCTTGCAAGTTGGTGAAAGCTGCTCTTGCCCTCGCCTTAGTCTGCCCTGTTACACCCTGCTGGCATTTCTTTCAACGGTGCATTACCTCCTCCTCCTTCCACTTAGTATCAAGCCTCCCCCACGCCCTCCAGCACTGCAGGGGGGCGGCATAGCGGGACAGCCCGAGTGGAACAGTGGAACAGTTGAACTGTGAAGTTGTGGGGGGTCTAAACGCAGAACACCCTGCCGCAACAGATAGCAGTGGAGCAGTAAAAGTGATTCCTACATGCAGAAAGTCTTGCTGGACACAGAATAAAAGATGTGGTCGAGGCTAACGCAGCACACAGCAGCACACGGCATCAACAGGGCTGAGAAGGAGTCCGAGCAGACGGCTGCACAGGGGATGCAGGAGGGGGGTGCAGGAGAACGAGGAGCAACAAGGAGCAACAAAGAGCCCTGAACCTTGGTGTGGCCTGAGATCAACCCATTGATCAAATCCCTCCTGTCCACCATGCCACATTGTTATATCTACTTGGCAAGTCCTACCAGCCCACTAGCCCCCAGCCCTCCAGGTTCACGGAAGGTTCGCAAAAGGTGCCATAGAAGCCATAAGAGCTAATAACAGCTCCTCGAGCCAGCAGGGGCTCAGGACGCAAGTTAAACGTCACAGTGAGACTCCAGAGCCCACTTCCAAATGCAGGATCAATCAAAGGAGAAGCAGCAGAGGGACCACATTAATTTGGAAGCACTGCACAGGTCCTGGCAGTAATCTTAGTAAGGGGCATCACAAACCCTTTCTATCAGATGGAATTGGGAGGATCAACTACTTCCAGCAGTAACAACGCTCCACCAGACGGCCCGCTTAGACGGTCAACTCACTACACTATGTGGCTCAGTGAGATGGGACCCAAAAAGAAGGACATTGGCCGCTCAACTACGGCTCCAGATGAAAAGGACAGCCTGAAATCGCCTATAAAAAGGACCAAAAGGAGCACAACCCTGCCCCTGAGCTCTAATAAAATCCTCCAAGCTGCCCCGCAAAGGGGATCAATTATGCACTTTCTTCGAAAAAGTGGTAACCCCAGCACCACTCAGGGCTGCCAAATGGATAAACTCAGGACAAACCACTCCCTGGCTCTGACATGTTCATTTCACAGGCAATCAGCAACACAAGTGGGAGTAGAGAGCCCTCTCATTGCCCACATATCCCCAAAAGAAGATCATTCTCAAGCCTGGCAAGCTGGAGAGAGGAGGAAGCGGATGCTTCTCTTGTTATCCCCGGGTCACACATTGGCGACATCACACCTATCTCTAAAGAAAAGGCGCTTGACCCCTCAATTGACAGGAAAAATGAGGCAGTATTGCCAAAAGTGGAACACGCTCCAGTGACAGTGGCACAAATCCATTGGACCAAAAGTCACGACCAAGAAGGCCAGAATACTGAGTCCCCACCACCAGCCTTCAGCATCGTTTCACCTATAGGTGATCCGACCTCAGACTCTCCAGTGGCAGGGGATCTTACCACTTCCTTCCTGCCGAAATTGGGGCAAAAGATTGAAAGAACCCTGGAGCTAACCCCAAAATTGATGGGGCTATTAGAGTTTCCACGGGACTCCCAGGTGGACTGCCATTTATCGAATGACAATGTTAAAGAACACCTACAAACAATGTCCACAAATTAAATAAACAGTGCCATAAGCAGAGCATTACTGTGGCAATCGTCAAAGATGGAGGTCCATATAGACCTCCTGCAATCCATAGCACTCCGCCTAGTTAATTTAAGCACCTGGGTGGAAGATCTGGAAAATAAGATTGTTCGGAACTTTGACAGCAACCCTGGCGTATGTTCCAGCCCAACACTCATCGACAAGTGTGCTTCTCTCCCGGAGGTCCTAGGGGACATAGTAGAGATAGTTAGAGAAAGATGGGATATGCTGACATCCAGTACAACAGAGGGTCGGGTAGCCCCAAACAATCATCACTTTGCTCCAAGCAAGAAGGAGGTAGCCCCATCAGGCCCGAAGTTACAGACGGAAACGAACACAATTATGTACAAAGGCTGGGGAGCAGACAATATCACCAAGACATACTATTGTAAAAGTCCCTCCGATTCCTGCCAGACCAAGCTTCCCTCCAGAGCACGAAATAGCGGCTGGAACATGTCCCGCATTGGTGGACACAGCCACCCAGGCAACGACAGCTATTTCACTGCCACACACGGATGTCCTATCGCAACCTCAGCCAAGTACCTAGAAGAAGACAAGAGCACCAAGCACACAAGGAGGAAAATCGGCAACCATGCAGGAAACACTCTGGATTGTCCAGCAAGCATAAGCCCAGTGCTAAGCTCCGAAGTCCATGCCCCAGGAGTAGGAGATGTTTCAACCGTAGACTCCACAACAAATGTCTACTAGGTGGTTCTTACCCTGAGATAACACATCATGGGACAGCACGACATTCTGAACAGGAGCAATATCCTCCGCCTTCTCAAACATATAGCTTCTCTGGAACAAATTCAAACAGAAGACCTGGAATGGGTCAGATTCATGAGAATCCAGGGGGATACTCATGGCGACTCAACTATGGTGGGTCTGAAGCAAAATAGACTCCAACAAGCGGTACTGGGCGAATCACAACAGCTCGCAGAGTGGGGCATAGATGCCCAGCTCCCGCCACAATCAAAATATCTGCATGTCCTAGCTGAGAATAGCAGGGAGAAGGGTCCCTGGTTCGTCCTGCGTGGGACCAACAGCCATGGAGCCCATAGCAGCAGTTGGACAGGCTCTAAGGCCCCCACTGGCATTAGGATCTCATGCCGTAACAACCGTCGGGCCATACATGCAAACCACCTCGCTTTAGATCAAATAGGAGCATCAAGAATGCAGCAGCACTATTCCTAACAAATATGGCAACAGGTCCTGCCGGGTGGAGGCAAGGGATGCAAACTCGCCCCGGCAGCAACTGACCATAATCTCATGGAACATTGCAGGGATCAGCAAAATCACAAAAGGAGATAACACAAAGGAGTTCCTAGAGAAGGGCGATATATTATGCTTCCAAGAGACATGGGCTCCGTCTAGCACCCCCTTGGCAGGGTATTATGAACATCACGTAGCAGCGACAAAAAGGAACATCTTTGGCCGGCCATCAGGCGGACTGTCAGTTTTTTATAAAACACGCTTGCAGCTTCGTGGCCACAGAAATCCAATCTAAAACCCCAGGCATTCAAGTTCTATTGATCAGAGGCCTGAATCTAAAGTCCCATCCGCTCCGCCTCCTGTTAATAAACTGTTACATCAATACAGCACAGACCATTATGAAAGACTCCATGGATGCGCTGACACGCACTCTAGATGATCTCCTAACTAAACATAAATCCCATCAGGTAATCATTGCGGGGGGCTTCAACCGGAGGTATCTAGATAAAGCAAACTCCCCTCCCCGGTACAAGGGCCGGGCAGAACCCCTTCACAATATCTTCAAAAATCACAAGCCATGCACAACTCATATACTAAAGGAAGTACGCTAGATATCCTGGCATCCGAAACCAACTTTTCGGATTATCTCGACAATCGATTACATTCTAGTCAGCAAAACCTTCACAGCTAGGCTGACAGATTTCGAAGTCGAGGATAGGGCCGAAAGTGATCTCAGGCCCCTGAGAGCCATGATTCAGCTTGAAGTACCAACAGCTACCACCTTTCAACCAATAGGATAGACGAGAGGGGAAGAAATTCACAAAGTCCTCCGGAGGATAAAATGGTCTGAAAATATAGGAGAAAAGATGTGAGCTTGGCTGGATTTGAAGCAGGAAGGCACCCCACCAACTTATGTATCATCAATAAAGGATTGGGAGAACATTGTAGAGGATGCCCAACTGAAGCTGGGAAACCCTCAACATCAACGCCAGTGCATCAAAGCGCCATCAATTGCTGTAAGCAAATGCCCTCCAAAGGACATACTCGAAGGCAAACGTGCCCTACGTAAGGCCTTAGAAGCAAGGAAAAAAGGGGGCACACCAACTGATGGGCCTTCGGTCATAGCTTTGAGGTCAGCCTCAACCCCTTGTGTGCTCATGACGAGCTGGACTCGTCATGGCACACAGTCGCCGTGTGCTCATGACGAGTCCAGCTCGTCATGACACCCACCCACGGGGGAAGCGCTGGCTCTCCCCCCGTGGGTGGTCGATCCCAGTGTTTGTACCGGGGAAGGCAGGGGAAGACCTTGCCCTGCCTCCCCCCACCCCCCCTTTTGCGTCATCAATGACGTCAGCGCGAGAGGCGCGCTGACGTCATTGGAGGTTTCCCTTTGTTCCCCGACGCGCAGGAAGCCATTTGCTTCCAGCGCGTCGGGGAACAAACAGGTAAGTTTTGGGGCTGGGGAGGGGGGGATTTAAACGAAAGAGGCATCGGGGGAAAGGAAAGGGTTTTCCTTTCCCTCGATGCCTCTTTTGTGCATTCCTGCTGCACGATCGTGCGATCTTGCAGCAGGAATGCCCACTAGCACCAGGGATTTTTTTTTTTTTTTCATTGGCCAGTGTTTTGTTGGTTGGGGGAGCGGCCCCTTAGGCAAGGGTCGCTCCCCCTTTGGGGGCATCACTGTAGGCTTTGTCTGCCCCCCTGGTGGGGGGCAGAATATAATTTTAAATAAAAAAATCGCCACTGGGCTAATGTAATAAATGCACTGGGGAGTGGCCCCTTGGGCAAGGGTCACTCCCTTTGGGGGCCATTTTAGTATGCCCATGATGTTAGGTTTTGTTTGGGGAGCGGCCCCTTAGGCAAGGGTCGCTCCCCTTTGGGGGCATACATTTTGGCCTTGTCTGCCCCCTGGGGGGCAGATTTACATTTTTAAAAATGTATTCGGCCCACTGGGCCAATAGAGTAAATGTAGTGGGAGTGGCCCCTTGGGCAAGGGTCACTCCCCTTTTGGAGGCATACATTTTGGCTTTGTCTGCCCCCTGGAAGGGGCAGATTTAATTTTTTTTAAATAAAATCGGCCCACTGGGCCAATGGAATAAATGTAGTGGGGAGTGGCACCTTGGGTAAGGGTCACTCCCCTTTGGGGGCCATTTTAGTATGCCCATGATGTTAGGTTTTGTTTGGGGGAGCGGCCTCTTAGGCAAGGGTCGCTCCCCTTTTGGGGGCATACATTTTGGCTTTGTCTGCCCCCTGGGGGGGGGGCAGATTTAAATTTTTAAAAATGTATTCGGCCCACTGGGCCAATAGAGTAAATGTAGTGGGAGTGGCCCCTTGGGCAAGGGTCACTCCCCTTTGGGGGCATACATTTTGGCTTTGTCTGCCCCCTGGGGGGACAGAATTAATTTTTTTAAATAAAATCGGCCCACTGGGCCAATGGAATAAATGTAGTGGGTAGTGGCCCCTTGGGGAAGGGTCACTCCCTTTGGGGGCCATTTTAGTATGCCCATGATGTTAGGTTTTGTTTGGGGGAGCGGCCCCTTAGGCAAGGGTTGCTCCCCTTTGAGGGCATACATTTTGGCTTTGTCTGCCCCCTGGGGGGGCAGATTTAAATGTTCTTAAATAAAATCGGCCCACTGGGCCAATAGAATAAATGTACACTCACCCCCAGTCAACTGATCTGGGTTTAATCCATCATCATGCTTTAGCTCACTCACCACCCCAGTTCAGACATGGCCATATGCAAATCAGTCTGACCCTGTGCCTCATGGGAACAGTCCAGCCCGAACTGCCAAGCCATGTCTTCCCTGGCCCGGAAACAACCATCCTGGGACCGGTTTCTGGCTAATCAGCCGTCATCAGCCAGGCTAGCTTGAGTCCAGTGGCAAAGTGAGCAAGGGACCCACGTCTGGGCATACCCTGCCAACTTAGGGCGATCAAAGCGCACAGGGTCAGACTGATTTGCATATGGCCATGTCTGAACTGGGGTGGTGGAGTGAGCTAAAGAATGATGATGGATTAAACCCAGATCAGTTGACTGGGGTGAGTGTTAGATTTGCTCAAGCGCTCCGTCCATCATCCCCTTTGGTATCACCCTGAGGGGCAGATCGCATGATTTTTTTTTTTGTAGGGCCTCTAGGCCACCAGGGTTTTTTTTTATGTTGGGGAGCTGCCCCTTGGACATGGGCGCTCCCCTTTATGGGAGGATGATTGTGGCCATTTCTGCCCTCTTTGGGTGGCAGAGTAGCAGTATGTTTTTAGGACCATCTGCCCCCAAGGGTGGCAGAAGCCACTAGACACCAGAGTTTTTTTAATTTTTGTTTTGAGGGGGTGGCCTCAAGGTCAAGGGTTGCTCCCCTTTACGGGGGTGAATATTTAATTTATACTCTTAGGCCCACCTACCCCTTAGCTTGGCTGGTGGACTGTGTGTGGACTGGTGCATTATTTGCATATGTGATTGTAATGTTTTTTCTCCTTTTTAATCTAGTGTAAAGCTTTTGATTCCTGTTTGCGGTTTCGACAGTGGTTGTTCTGCAGTTTTGCGTAGTTGCATTTTTTTGGTAAGAAAAACATTTTTGTTGTATTTACTCCAAATGAGTAATATTGTAATGTATGAATGAATTTTTTGTAAGTGGTGTCATAATGGCAGCATATTCAGTTAGTGTTTTGAGCGTGAAAATCTTTGCGATGTGTTTTGCATTGTCTTATGTGTAATTTTCTTTTCTCTTTCTTTTTAGTGGGATATTGTTGATCCATACTGTGTCTGTGCAGAGTAGGTGGTGGTGAGTTTAGCTGCTTCTGGCAAGTGAGTGGTATCGTTTTGGAGTGTATAGGTATTTCTGATAAAGGTGCATTTTGTTTATTACTTATTTTACAAAGTGTTTGTTGTTGTTGACTTGTTTGACAAGTTACCTTTATTAGTAATCATTATGGCTAGCCGTAGAATGACTGCTCAGCAGGTGGTTGGTATGCTTCTTGAATCTTCCTCTGAGCCGGATTATGAGACTGACAGTGCGTCTGAGGGAGAGGAGGGAGGGGAAGATTCTGGCAGTGAGTTTTCTCTCCACATGGAATCATCGGATGATGAAGGTTCTCTCAGTGCAGATGAAGTGCCTGTTTTAGAGGAGGATACTGCTGTGCCGATGGTGCAAGAGGCATCTGGATTGCAGCCTGAGGCTGCTAGGCTTCCTACTGGAAGTGCTGGACTCTGGGTTGGTCCAAACATGGTGCAGCCGGTGTTGCCTGCCTTTAGCGGTGATGCAGGGTGTAGAGTGGATTGTGAACATTATTTGCCTATACAGTTTTTTCAGTTGTTTATGGATGATGTATTTTTGGGTGAGATTGTTGAGCAGACTAATTTGTATGCTGAACAGTTTTTGAGGGACAACAGTGACAAACTTAGGCCCTACTCTAGAGCTACCCGGTGGACTCCCACAAATCTGGAAGAGATTAAGAAGTTTTTGGGTTTGACTTTATTGATGGGTTTGATAAGGAAGCCGAACCTGGCTTCATATTGGTCTACCAGCCCCTTGATGGCAACAGCCATATTTCCTGCAGTTATGACTTGTGATCGGTATTTACTTTTGCTACGTATGCTGCATTTTGTTGATAATTCTTTGGTGTTGCCACGTATTCACCCTGACTGTGACCGTCTTTTTAAGATTCGGCCTGTTCTTGATCACTTTGTAGATCGATTTTCAGAGAGCTATACTCCAGGGAAAGAAATATCTATTGATGAGTCTTTGGTCTTGTTCAAGGGTCGTTTGGTTTTTAGGCAGTACATCCCTAGCAAGAGGGCACGCAATGGAATTAAGCTGTATATGTTGTCTGAGAGTAGGACAGGATATGTTTTTAATTTTCGTGTGTACACTGGTAGAGATTCCACTATTGACCCCCAGGTTGTCCGTCCACTTTTGGAGTTTCAGAGAAAATTGTGTGGGATCTTGCTAGAAGACTGTTTAACAGAGGCCACCATTTGTACCTTGATAACTTCTACATTGCTGTGCAATTATTTAAGGAATTGTTTAAAGTGGACACTTTTGCATGTGGCACAATCCGCTCTAACCGCAAAGGTTATCCGAAAGAGCTTGTTTGCAAAAAACTTCAGAGGGGTCAGTGCAGTTCCTTGCGTAGTGATGAACTACTAGCTGTGAAATTTGTGGACAGGAGGGATGTGTACATGCTGACTACCATCCATGATGAGAGTACTTCACCTGTGCCTGTTTGGGGTCAGGTTGCTGAAGTGCGCAAACCTGTGTGCATTCTAGACTACAATAAGCACATGGGTGGTGTTGACAGAGTAGATCAGAGGTTGGAACCTTACACTGCTATTCGGAAGGCTTATGTTTGGTATAAGAAGTTGGCCATCCATTTCTTCAACTTAGCAACTTTCAATGCTTTTATTGTGTTCAAGGAGTGTTCTCCTGCGTCAAAGTTGACATTTCTTCAGTTTCAGCACTCTGTGATAGCTGGCCTTGTTGTTGTGGAACAGACAAGTGTTCCTAGATTTGGAGTGGTGGAGGATGTGGCTCGATTGAAAGATCGCCACTTTCCTGATTACATTCCTCCCACATCTTCAAAAGACTTTCCCACTAGGAGATGTAGAGTCTGTTGGCGAAGAGGTTTGCGGAAGGAGACTCGTCTTTTCTGCCCCGGGTGTCCTTCTAACCCTGGGCTGTGTGTGCCTGCTTGTTTTAGAGCGTACCACACGCAAAAGAATTTTTGGGAGCATCCATGAGTGGTAAAGTGAACTGCCTGGTCTGTATTGTTTAAAAATTTGTATTCTGTTTCAAGGTTGGCATTAGTGCAATGTATTTCGTTTCAGATTTTGTATTAGTAGATTTGTATCTATTTGCAATTTGTTTGTGTTTTTTTTGTATAAAAAATCCTAAATGTGATGGCGGTGTGCGTGGACTGGCGCTTGGCTGGCGGTGTGCGTGGACTGGCGCTTGGCTGGTGGTGTGCATGGACTGGTGCTTGGCTGGCGGTGTGCGTGGACTGGCGCTTGGCTGGCGGTGTGCGTGGATTGGCGCTTGGCTGGCGGTGTGCGTTGACTGGTGCTTGGCCAGCGGTGTGCATGGATTGGCGCTTGGCTGGTGTTGTGCGTGCACTGGAGCTTGGCTGGTGGTGTGCGTGGACTGGCGCTTGGCTGGCGGTGTGCGTGGACTGGCGCTTGGCTGGCGGTGTGCGTTGACTGGTGCTTGGCTGGCGGTGTGCGTGGATTGGCGCTTGGCTGGCGGTGTGCGTGGATTGGCGCTTGGCTGGTGTTGTGCGTGGACTGGCGCTTGGCTGGCGGTGTGCGTGGACTGACGCTTGGTTGGCGGTGTGCGTTGACTGGTGTTTGGCTGGCGGTGTGCGTGGATTGGCGCTTGGCTGGCGGTGTGCGTGGATTGGCGCGTGGCTGGTGTTGTGCGTGGATTGGCGCTTGGCTGGCGGTGTGCGTGGAGTGGCGCTTGGCTGGCGGTGTGTGTGGTCTGGCGCTTGGCTGGCGGTGTGCGTGGACTGGCGCTTGGCTGGCGGTGTGCGTGGATTGGCGCTTAGCTGGCGGTGTGCGTTGACTGGTGCTTGGCTGGCGGTGTGCGTGGATTGGCGCTTGGCTGGTGTTGTGCGTGCACTGGAGCTTGGCTGGCGGTGTGCGTGGACTGGCGCTTGGCTGGCAGTGTGCGTGGACTGGTGCTTGGCTGGCGGTGTGCGTGGACTGGCGCTCGGCTGGCGGTGTGTGAGTAGTGACTTGCTGCTGGTCACTACACACACTGCTAGCTGAGCGCCACTCCACGCAATCCATCAGTTTGTGTAGTTGCTGTGTCAGGAATGTGGGCGTGTGAAAGTGATGGGCCCTTGAATGGCGCTGTCTGCTGGTGTGAGTGTTGTAATGTGATGGGCCCGCGGCTGGCCGTGTGAATGTTTTGTCTGTGTCACACGTATGAAAGGTGTATGGATGGCCTGTAAAGAGGTTGGTGCCTTGTCGTGGCTTTACAGCTCATGAGCTATGAGTCAATGGTTCAGTTTCTCGTCCTTTCAATTATTAACAGTGCATTTCATTTTTGAGAAATCACTTGCTAATACAATTGTATATGCTGAACCATCACTCACCCTCATGCCAAATCCAACCAGTATGTGTGTGTGCTTGAGGATTAGATGGCTGTGCAGTAATATTTGTCTTTTTGTCTTTCTGAAGCAGGGTGTACCTTGTCCTTTTTGCGAATGTTGTGATGTGTTGGTTTTGTGCCTGGTGGTGTGAATGGTCTTGTGTGTATCACGTATGAAAGGTGTGTGAATGGCCTGTAAAACGGTTGGTGCCTTGCCGTGGCTTTACAGCTCACGAGCTGCGAGTCACTGGTTCGGTTTTTTGTGCATTTAATTATTGACAGTGCAGTTCATTTTTGTGAAATCTCTTGTTAATAAAATTTTATATACTGAACCATCACTCGCCCTCATGCCAAATCCAACCAGTATGTGTGTGTGTTTGAGGAATAGATGGCTGTGCAGGAATCTTTGTCTTTTTAGTCTCTCTGCCAAGGTGTACATTGCATCTAAGAATAACCTACCATCTGTAGATATTATCGTTAACCCATGGGAGTACATGGTGATGTCTCTCTTGTGAATTCCAACAAGTTATTTTATCCACAATGTCCTGCAAACTTAAAAATGTCTGTCACATTTTCCTTGCAATTTTGTGCTTAAAATTCTCACGCTGCAGAAATAAACACATAATTATGTCAAAACGATTTGGTTTTGCAAGGGGGTCACCTGGGTTTTTGGTCCCGTGCTCGGCGGCCATCTAGGGAAACCTACCAAACCCACACATTTCTGAAAAGTAGACACACGGAGGCTTCCAGGAGGTATGGCTTGCGTGGATCCCCAACGTTTCCTTACCCAGAATCCCCTGCAAACCTCAATTTTAGCTGAAAAATCACTTTTTCAGACATTTTGTGTGGGAAAGTGTGGCATCCCCGGGCTCACACAAATTTCCTACCACCCAGCGTTCCCCTGGTCTCCCGATAAAAATGGTGCCTCACTTGTGTGGGAGGCCCAAGTACCCGCGACAGGCAAGGGCCCAAAACGTAGTGAGGCGACATCAAAATTGCCTATCTCAAAACCACCTGGTTTTGCAAGGGGGGTCAGCTGGGTTTTTGGCCCCGTGCTCGGCGGCCATCTAAGGAAACCTACCAAACCCACACATTTCTGCAAAGTAGACACCCAGGGGCTTTCCAGGGAGGTATGGCTTGCGTGGATCCCCCAACGTTTCCTTACCCAGAATCCCTTGCAAACCTCAATTTTAGCTGAAAAAAATCACTTTTTTCAGACATTTTTGTGTGGGAAAGTGTGGCATCA
Source organism: Calotriton arnoldi (assembly GCA_963921515.1). Lineage (NCBI taxonomy): Eukaryota > Metazoa > Chordata > Amphibia > Caudata > Salamandridae > Calotriton > Calotriton arnoldi. The sequence continues at coordinate 640,880 of CAWUFW010009867.1, forward strand.
CAGGGCTCACACAAATGTCCTACCACCCAGCATTCCCCCAGGTCTCCCGATAAAATTGGTGCCTCGCTTGTGTGGGTTGCTCAAGTACCCGCGACAGGCAAGGGCCCAAAACGTATTGAGGCGACATCAAAATTGCCTATCTCAAAACCACCTGGTTTTGCAGGGAGTCACCTGGGTTTTGGCCCCGTGCTCGGTGGCCATCTAGGAAACCTACCAAACCCACACGTTTCTGAAAACTAGACACCGGGGGCTTCCAAGGAGGTATGGCTTGCGTGGATCCCCCAACGTTTCCTACCCAGAATCCTTGCAAACCTCAATTTTAGCTGAAAAAATCACTTTTTCACACATTTTGTGTGGGAAAGTGTGGCATCACCGGCTCACACAAATTTCCTACCACCCATCGTTCCCCCAGGTCTCCCGATAAAAATGGTGCCTCACTTGTGTGGGAGGCCCAAGTACCAGCGACAGGCAAGGGCCCAAAACGTAGTGAGGCGACATCAAAATTGCCTATCTCAAAACCACCTGGTTTTGCAAGGGGTCACCTGGGTTTTGGCCTCGTGCTCGGCGGCCATCTAGGGAAACATACCAAACCCACACATTTCTGAAAACTAGACACCCGGGGGCTTCAAGGAGGTATGGCTTGCGTGGATCCCCCAACGTTTCCTACCCAGAATCCCTTGCAAACCTCAATCTTAGTTGAAAGAAATCACTTTTTCACACATTTTTGTGTGGGAAAGTGTGGCATCACCGGGCTCACACAAATTTCCTACCACCCAGCATTCCCCCAGGACTCCCGATAAAAATGGTGCCTCACTTGTGTGGGTGGCCCAAGTACCCGTGACAGGCAAGGGCCCAAAGCGTAGTGAGGCAACATCAAAATTGCCTATCTCGAAACCACCTGGTTTTGCAAGGGAGTCACCTGGGTTTTGGCCCCGTGCTCGGCGGCCATCTAGGAAACCTACCAAACCCACACATTTCTGAAAACTAGACACCCGGGAGCTTCCAAGGAGGTATGGCTTGCGTGGATCCCCCAACGTTTCCTTACCCAGAATCCCTTGCAAACCTCAATTTTAGCTGAAAGAAATCACTTTTTTCACACATTTTTGTGTGGGAAAGTGTGGCATCACCGGGCTCACACAAATTTCCTATCACCCAGCGTTTCCCCAGGTCTCCCGATAAAAATGGTGCCTCACTTGTGTGGGAGGCCCAAGTACCCGCGACATGCAAGGACACAAAACGTTTTGAGGCAACATCAACATTGCCTATCAAAAAATGTTTTGGGCCCTTGCCTGCTGCGGTTACTTGGCCTCCCACACGAGTGAGGCATCATTTTATCGGGAGACCCGGGAATCGCTGGTGGTAGGAAATTTGTGTGAGCCCGGTGATGCCACACTTTCCCACACAAAAATGTCTGAAAAAAGTGATTTTTTTCAGCTAAAATTGAGGTTTGCAGGGGATTCTGGAAGGAAACGTTGGGGATCCACGCAAGCCATACCTCCTGGAAGCCCCTGGGTGTCTACTTTGCAGAAATGTGTGGGTTTTGTAGGTTTCCTAGATGGCCGCCGAGCACGGGGCCAAAAACCCAGATGACCTCCTGCAAAACCAGGTGGTTTTGAGACAGGCAATTTTGATGTTGCCTCACTACGTTTTGGGCCCTTGCCTGTCGCTGGTACTTGGGCCTCCCACACAAGTGAGGCACCATTTTAGCGGGAGACCTGGGGGAACGCTGGTTGGTAGGAAATTTGTGTGAGCCCGATGATGCCACACTTTCCCACACAAAAATGTCTGAAAAAAGTGATTTTTTCAGCTAAAATTGAGGTTTGCAGGGGATTCTGGGTAAGGAAACGTTGGGGGATCCACGCAAGCCATACCTCCCTGGAAGCCCCTGGGTGTCTACTTTGCAGAAATGTGTGGGTTTTGTAGGTTTCCTAGATGGCCGCTGAGCACGGGGCCAAAACCCAGGTGACCCCCTTGCAAAACCAGGTGGTTTTGAGATAGGCAATTTTGATGTTGCCTCACTACGTTTTGGGCCCTTTCCTGTCGCTGGTACTTGGGCCTCCACACAAGTGAGGCACCATTTTATCGGGAGACCTGGGGGAACGCTGGGTGGTAGGAAATTTGTGTGAGCCCGGTGATGCCACACTTTCCCACACAAAAATGTGTGAAAAACTGATTTTTTCAGCTAAAATTGAGGTTTGCAAGGGATTCTGGGTAAGAAACGTTGGGGGATCCACGCAAGCCATACCTCCGTGGAAGCCCCCAGGTGTCTAGTTTTCAGAAATGTGGGTTTGGTAGGTTTTCTAGATGGCCGCCGAGCACAGGCCAAAACCCAGGTGACTCCTTGCAAAACCAGGTGGTTTTGAGATAGGCAATTTTGATGTCGCTCACTACGTTTTGGGCCCTTGCCTGTCGCGGGTACTTGGGCCTCCCACACAAGTGAGGCACCATTTTTATTGGGAGACCTGGGGAACGCTGGTGGTAGGAAATTTGTGTGAGCCCGGTGATGCCACACTTTCCCACACAAAAATGTCTGAAAAAAATGATTTGTTCAGCTAAAATTGAGGTTTGCAGGGGACTCTGGGTAAGGAAACGTTGGGGTATCCACGCAAGCCATACCTCCTTGGAAGCCCCGGGTGTCTACTTTTCAGAAATGTGTGGGTTTGGTAGGTTTCCCTAGATGGCCGCCGAGCACGGGCCAAAACCCAGGTGACCCCCACTTGCAAAACCAGGTGGTTTTGAGATAGGCAATTTTGATGTCGCCTCACTACGTTTTGGGCCCTTGCCTGTCGCGGGTACTCTGGGCCTCCCACACAAGTGAGGCACCATTTTTATTGGGAGACCTGGGGAATGCTGGGTGGTAGGAAATTTGTGTGAGCCCGGTGATGCCACACTTTCCCACACAAAATGTCTGAAAAAAGTGATTTGTTCAGCTAAAATTGAGGTTTGCAGGGGACTCTGGGTAAGGAAACGTTGGGGTATCCACGCAAGCCATACCTCCCTGGAAGCCCCCGGGTGTCTACTTTTCAGAAATGTGTGTGTTTGGTAGGTTTCCCTAGGTGCCGACAGAGGTAGGGTTCAAAAACTACAGCTAGGCACTTTGCCAAAAAAGGGTCATTTTTCACTGCGAAATTGAGGTGTGACCACGTTGCGTTTTGCACCCTTTCCTGTCGCGGGCACTAGGCCGACCCACACAAGTGAGGTACCATTTTTCTCGGAAGACTTTGGGGAACGCGGGGTGGGTGGAAATTTGTGGATCCACGCAGATTCCAGAACTTTCCACCACAAAAATGTGGGGAAAATGTGTTTTTTTTAACAATTTTTAGGTTTGCAAGGGATTCTGGGTAACAGAACCTGGTGGGAGGCAGTCAAGTCACCCCATCCTGGATTCCCATGGGTGTCTAGTTTTCAAAAATGTATAGGTTTGCTAGGTTTCCCTAGGTGCCGGCAGAGCTAGGGTTCAAAAACTACAGCTAGGCACTTTGACAAAAAAGGGTCATTTTTCACTGCGAAATTGAGGTGTGACCACGTTGCGTTTTGCGCCGTTTCCTGTCGCAGGCACTAGGCCGACCCACACAAGTGAGGTACCATTTTTCTCGTAAGACGTTGGGAAACGCGGGGTGGGTGGAAATTTGTGGATCCACGCAGATTCCAGAACTTTCCACCACAGAAATGTGGGGAAAATGTGTTTTTTTTTTACAATTATTTAGCTTTGCAAGGGATTCTGGGTAACAGAACCTGGTGGGAGGAAGTCAAGTCACCCCATCCTGGATTCCCCTGGGTGTCTAGTTTTCAAAAATGTATAGGTTTGCTAGGTTTCCCTAGGTGCCGGCAGAGCTAGTGTTCAAAAACTACAGCTAGACACTTCGCAAAAAAAGGGTAAATTTTCATTGTGAAAATGTGGTGTGTTCACGTTGGGTTTTGAGCCATTTCCTGTCGTGGGCACTATGCCTACCCACACAAGTGAGGTACCATTTTTGTCGGGCGACTTAGGGTAATTCATATTTGTAAAGTAACTGTTATTACCTATTGATTTTTGATGCATTTCTGCCTTCCAAATGAAAGACATTGTGTAAAAAAGAAGTCATTTTGAAAAATGACCAATAATTCTCATGCTAGTATGAGTATTCCCAATTTCGAAAATGTGCAAATATGTACTGTTTATAAACTCTATAATTTGTTCCCATTTCAGAAATACATAGGTGTCTTTCATACCGATTTTTCCATGTATACATTTTCCCACAATAATTGCTATATACCCGGTACATAATAAAACGCCATTGCAAATTTCTACTCAGTTTTTGACTCTGGGTTCGTCTGGTTCTTGGTGAACCTACAAGTCCTATATATCTCCACAACCAGGAAGGTCCAGCGGATGTAACGGTATATTGCTTTCAAAGAGCTGTCATAATTACAAGAAGTTACAGGTGAAAACGTTGACACAAAAGGCTGTTTTTTTCAACTAATTTTCAATTTTTCCTATATTTAACTGTTAATTTCTATAAAGAAACCTTGATGGATCTACACAAATGACCCCTTGCTGAATTCAGAATTTTGTCTACTTTTCTAAAATGTATAGCTTTCCAGGATCCATTATTGCTTTCATACTCATTTCTACCATTAACTGAAAGGAGGTTGAAAGCACAAAAATAGCAAAAATAGGCTATGTCCCAGAAAAATGCCAAAACTGTGTAAAAAATGTTGGTTTTCTGACAAAAGTCTGTCATTCCCTAAAAGCTGGGAAAATGGTGATTTCATCCCCACAAACCCTTTTTTGATAACATTTGCAGGGAAAAACCCAGACGCTTTCATTTGCAGCCCGTTTTTCCCATTTTTCCCCCAAAAAACAACATTTTGCTGTATTTTGGCTAATTTCTGGGACCCCTCCAGGGGAATCCACAAACCCTGGGTACCTTTAGAATCCCCATGATGTTGGAAGAAAAGGACGCAAATTTGGCGTGGATACCTTATGTGGTCAAAAAGTTACAGGGGCCTAAGCGCGCACTACCCCAAATAGCCAAAAAAAGGCTTAGCACAGGGGGGGAAAATGCCTAGCAGCGAAGGGGTTAAGAAAGAAACTGTGGGAACACAAAATGGAACATACAGAAAAGGAATGACTCAAAGTGTTCTCCCTGCTGAAGGAAGAGAACCCCTCTGGGTTGTGGAGGCACATCAACCAGTTGAGCAGTCGAGGGGCTCCAAGAGAAAATGGAGTGGCAGAGCATGATTGGTTAAATCATGTAACACAACTATATTAGTATGCTTCTTCCAACAAAGGCTGTACTGAAGTGATGAACTGGGGAGAGGGGCAGAGCGGGTCAAATAATACAAATCTCCACAACTTGAGCGTCCCCTTTGATAACGGTCCCACAGATCAGATCACCTGGGAAGAGGAGCACTGTAGGTCGCCAGGTATAATAAATACTGACATGGTTATCACGACCCTCAAGAAAATGAGGAACGACGGAGCTCCAGGGCCAAATGGGTTACCAGCACCTGAATTTAAAACAGCGCCGGACTTTTGGGCAGCAGTCCTAACCCCATTCTTTAACAGCATCTTTTCTACAGCAAGTACTCCAGACTCTTGGAGGGGCTCCATACTTGTCCCCTTCTTCAAAAAAGGCGACTGCTCGAAACCATCAAATTACAGACTTATAGCCCTCCTCGATCTTGAAGCAAAGGCTTACACTTGACTTCTCCTGAAGGACCTGGAGACTTGGGTATAAGAAAAAGACATCATTCCTTTCTATCAGTCAGGCTTCATGTCACAGTCGTCGACTTTGGACAGCATCATAGCGTTAGCTCATCTATCAACCCAGGCAGTGAAGAAGAAAAGTCTCCCACTGTTCTGCTGTTTCATCGATTACAGCACAGTTTTTTCGATAAAGTGGATCACGGAAGGTTATGGCGGAAATTAGACAACTGGGGAATTCCATCCAAATTACTGAATGCAATAAGATCCCTATACGAGGATACCTGGGTGCGGGTCAAAATAAGCACTAATACAGTTACCCCAATCATTGTTACAATCAACAGGCTTAAACAGGGCTGTGTGTTGGCGCCCATCCTCTTCAATTTGTACACCGCAGACCTGGGGGCTGCCCTGCAAGGTGCCAACTTAGTAGCTCCTAGGCTGGGAAGTGTGAGGCTGCTGGTACTACAATATGCTGATGATACAGTAAAAATGGATCACACTAAAGTGGGCCTCCAAAGAACCCTGCACGCGCTGGATAGCTTTAACAAGGCCAACTATCTGACGGTCACCAGCGGAAGGCTAAGGTAATCGTCTTCGGGAGATATCATCTCAAAAGGCAAGCACAATGGCTCTTGGGTGATCTGCAAATTGGCACAGTGGCATCTTATAACTATCTTGGGGTCTGGCTCTCAGAACGGGCCAACGTAAACATCCATCAGAAACATCTGACCTCTAAGGTCAATAATGTCATACACCTGCTAAGACAACTGAGCCAACATCTGCTAAGTCCTTCAGCTGGACCAATACTGACTGTTCTAAAAGCAAAATTGCTCCCAGCTATCAGCTACGGTCACCTGGCCTTCCTTAGATAGCTGGATGCTTTTTTAAATCTTATCCAAGATAAGTCATACAAATCAGTGCTGCTCATCCCGCGGTCAGCCAGAAATTCAAGGCTGAGATTGGAGCTTGGCCTCGGGAGGCTGGATATGACGTGCCAGGGGGATCTGATAAAGCTATACCTAAGGATCTTGAGGACTCCAGCTGACTCCCTAAGATATCAACTGAGATCCGCCTTCGAGGAGGTAGGGATAGCCTGGTATGCCAGCCTTGGCCACACTATAAACACACTGAGGATAGAGGCAGCAAGCCTACGACTTTTGGAAATTCCGCTCACTGCCTGGAAGAAAGCAGTAAACAAACTAGTCCCTGAAACATCCTTTGCTCAAGATTTTAAAGCCCTTCGCTCAAGTCCTATCCTAGAGTAACTGAATAAATCATACATGCTGGGAAAAGCTCAACCCTACCTAAGCCCCTCATGAACACACTGCTATTGATCTTCTGTGGTCGCTCCACGATGTACTAATGGAAATGTTTTTGCAATGTATGGTCTCTTGAGCTTTGTTAAATAAAAAGAGTTTAAAAAAAAAAAAAAAACCCTACCTAAGCGAGGCCCTGACACTGCAAGTCCGCAGTAAAAGACTTTTTATGAGACTTACAATGTTACGTATCACTGATTTTAACCCAGAATGGGCATGTAAGGGAGAAAATACAGAATGCAGGCTGTGCTCCTTCCGGAAGGAATCCTGGCTGCACCTCCTGTGCTGCTGCCCCAAACTGAATAATGAACGTCGGCGCGTTCTTCGCCTGATTTGTATTGCTAATGGGGCAAAGACCTGTAGAGAGGCCTCAATGAATTTAGCAAGACTGGGGAAATTTACGCATCTGATCAGGATCGCCTTAAAGGAGGCGCAGGAATGCAATGCCGCTCCTGTAACTGACACACCAAATTATGCTGAAGGATGTAGGGTGGTCCCCGACAGGCATTAAGGGGTGCCGCCTTTTTAATCAGAACTATCAAGTCCCAGTATTTTAAAGCTTTGTATCTATTAGTTTTTAATCAAAAATGACACTGAGGACTGTACACTGTGCCTAAAGGCAAATGGCCGTGCACAAAGTCAGGACATTGAAGGGCAGTGGAGGGTGCAGGAAGTAGGAGGGGGGAACTGTGTATTTTAATTATTCTTTTTAACAGTGCTCTTACTTTTTACTGTAATGATTTTAATTAATCGAAGAGTTAATAAATTCAATAAATAAAGGGTTATCATAGCTGCCAAGATTCCAGGTCCATGTATGATATGCTGCGCCAGATCAGATTGCTTCTTTGAATTTTAAGACTTTTAGTCTTGTTTTATAATAGTATAAACAAGACTACACGTCCCAGAATTGAAAGAAAAACCTTGAATGGAGCAGCACACCATGCATGGACTTGGGAAAATTAGCAGGACTGATACTTGTCTTACGTATTACTTGAAATGAGTTCCCCTATTTGGTTAGCTGCTTCAGGGTTTATAAGTCCCCAGTTAGGCTGGAACCTATTAACAGAAATACCATGATTGTCGGAAGATGTCAGGGTGAGTTACAGTGGTCATGACACCTGTGTTGCTCACCAGCAATTTTGGAATGATGACAAGAGATTAAACATTGAATAACACTGATGGAATTAAAGGGGTTTATTTGTAAGGGAGAGGCCAGAATCCTAGCAGTTAAGATTCCAATGTGTAGGTAGAGCGGTCATACTCAGAATGCCCTAGATCATGGTGGAGTTGGATACCATATCTAGTTACATACAGGCAGACACCATCTCAGCCTTGCACCCAACATGCTGATAGTTGGTGAAACTCGATGACTTAATTTAGTCCCTGTTGGTCAGCTGCCACCGAAAAAGTTCATTTGGCCACTTTTCTGGAAAGTAGTTTCTTTGCAGCAGGGTTGGAGCTAGGAATCTATTCTAGGATCAGCCACAATAAGTCTGTAGCATGTGTTTAGCTTCAGTGAAATGTGCTACCATTTTGGTGGTAACCTTTTTTTTTAATTTTTCATGTTGCTGATATGTTCTTGGATGAACAATCTTTTGGGTTGTTATCCCAATGTATTGCTGGCGACATACACGTTTCAATCTGTATATCACAAAAGATGTGTTGCAATTGGTGTAGCTGAGCTGTTGCCATTTTGTGCCATTCCACAGAGTGATTTCTTTACCATGACTAGTATATTGGCACACATTGTAGTTACCGAATGGGGAATGTCCTCTCGGGGTGGTAAACCCCTAAGGCGGCTGGAGTGTTTTGGTTCAAGGCTGTGCATGTGTGTTTGAAAGCAAATTGTGATTTAGGAATAGTTCTGGCCCTATACTCAAGGATGTGGTCATTTGAAGTTCAAGCATAGGCAGCGCTTGCGCTGTCTCTTCAGGACATGTTGTATGCACTTTGTGGACTTACACCCCGCCCATTGCCTTTTTATTCATTACTTCGATTGTCCTTTAAAAAGGTTTACCTGCTAGTGGTTAATCCTTCGTCTTTCTCCCTCCTTTTTGTGTTTTGTTTCATCCCACAGAGCACCACCCAATTACTGGTATCTTTACGCTTTATTGTTTCTTTGTTTCCTGCTGGTGTTTGTCTGTGTCTGCACCCGTCCTTGCCACACAAGGCTTGTGTTTATTAATGCCTCACAGCCAAAGAGCAGGATGGAGAACATTGTAGTGTTGTGGATTCAGAAGATGAGGCTGTATATTTATATTTCAATTCTGTGATATAAAGTGGGGTGTTGCGATACATTGGTAAAGGAATTTAATTTTTCAGGTTGATAAACTCTGCCTTTGCATGACATGATTAAACACTGTACCACATCTATTTATTTTGTCACTCTGTTATACCCCCAACCTCCTGATTATAAATGACAAGGGAAATTTGTTATATTAAAAAGAAAGCAGTTGTCTTTGTCTCAACTTTTGCAAGATTAATTTGGTTCGTAAGGTAATTCCACTCATTATAACTGGACTAACAGTGGCCGTCTTCTTTTACTCACCCCCTTCCCCTCCTTCGTGGGCTGGACCATTGCCACCACGGGGTGTTCGCTTCCATTTGCCGCTCCGAAATGACAAGTTGTGATTTGTTTTGCTTCAAAGAAGTGTTTGCTCCCATTCACTACACAGCCATTGTATTATCATGAGTCGCAATTGTGTTGTTCTTGGGTCTTGAGGGAGGAACCATCGTGCCTTTGCAGGCCGCGCATACCCATGGCTGCAGTGGCTCAGACCGCAGAGGTTACCGGAAGTTGGGGCGCTGCCATGTTGGACACTTTGTTGTAGGCTCCAGTACACTCTGATGGGGTAAGATTCTTTTTTTATAACTACAGCGATGCGCCATGGAGGCCAACTGGTCAATCAATCAATCAATCAGGGGTTTGTTAAAGCGCAACTACTCACCCGTAAGGGTCTCAAGGCGCTAGGGGGTGCAGGTTCCATCCATCAAGGAGGGGGTCTGTCGAAGAGCCAGGTTTTGAGGTTTCTTGCGAAGATGGGGAGCGATGTTGTCTGTCTGAGGTGGAGCGGAAGGGCGTTCCATGCTTTGGCCGCGAGGAAGGAGAAGGAGCGGCCTCCCGATCTGGTCTTTCTGGTGCGGGGGACCACGGCGTAGGAGAGCTGGGCTGATCGTAGGGTCCTTTGGGGTGCGTGGAATTTGAGTCGGCTGTTCAGGTATGCTGGTCCGGTGCCGTGGAGGGCCTTGTGTGCGTGGGTGAGCATCTTGAAGGTGATTCTCGCCTCGACAGGGAGCCAGTGGAGTGTGCGCAGGTGCTGGGAGATGTGGCAGTGTTTTGGCAGGTTGAGGACCAGTCTTGCGGCGGCGTTCTGGATGTTCTGTAGCTTGCGGGTGCGGTTTTTGTTTATTCCGGCGTAGAGTGCGTTGCCGTAGTCGAGTCTGCTGGTGACCAGGGCGTGAGTGACGGTCTTTCGGTGTTCGAGGGGATCCATTTGGAGGTCTTACGAAGGAGGCGGAGGGTGTGGAAGCAGGAAGACGAGACAGAGTTGATCTGGCGGTCCATTTTGAGCTCGGAGTCCAGGATGATTCCCAGGTTGCGTGCGTGGTCTGTGGGGGTTGGCGGGTTTCCGAGGGTGGGGGGCCACCAGGTGTCGCTCCAGGCATCGGGGTTTGGGCCCATGATGAGTACTTCTGTTTTGTTGGTTTTTAGTTGTAGGCAGCTGTTTTTCATCCATTTGGCGACGGCTTCCATGCCTTCTCGAAAGTTGCGTCTGGCGGTGTTGGGCTCGTTGGATAGGGAGAGGATGAGCTGGGTGTCGTCTGCGTATGACACGATGTTGAGTCCGTAGGTTCTGACGATGGGGGCGAGTGGAGCCATGTAGACGTTGAAGAGGAGGAGCCCTGGGGGACTCCGCAGGTGGTAGGTGTGGGGTCCGAGAGGAAAGGGGGGAGTCTGACCCGCTGCGTCCTGCCGGAGAGGAAGGAGCGGATCCAGTCGAGGGCCTTGTCCTGGATTCCTGCGTCGTGAGAGTCTGCGTATTAGGGTGCGGTGGGAGACTGTGTCGAACGCCGCTGATAGGTCGAGGAGGATGAGGGCTACTGTTTCTCCTTTGTCCAGTAGGGTGCGGATGTCGTCTGTTGCGGTGAGGAGGGCGGTTTCCGTACTGTGGTTTTTTCTGAAGCCGGATTGGGAGGAGTTGAGGATGTTGTGTTCTTCAATGAATGTGGCGAGTTGGATGTTGATGGCTTTCTCGATGACTTTCGCTGGGAACGGGAGCAGGGAGATGGGTCTGTAGTTTTTGAGGTCGGTGGGGTCCGCTGAGGGTACCTGTTCCAGGTAAGGCCACTCCTGGATGGAGTGGGGGGCTGAGGGAGGAAACGTGAGGGGTTACAGGGAGGTGAAGGGGTGAAGGGGGCGAGAAAGAGTGGGCAGGGAAGGGAATTGACTGAAGGGTCCACAGGATATCTCCTCCCTTCCCCCCCTCCTTACTGAGAACCCTGAACATCCCAGTGATACATGAGGCTGCACTTATAGCAGTGTGTCCAGGGTTGTAGTAGTTTATGCTCCAGGTTCTAAACCCTAATAAAACATTGCAGAAAGGCCTTGCACCCTAATATGACACTTTGGGCACAGCATTATGTTTCTCACCAAAGAGGCCAATCCTATTTTTTGGGAAGGGTGGGTGGGTGAACTAATTTTAATCATGTCTTTTATCTCGTATTCTGTGCAGTAAATACGTTATTTTCCAGTTGGTCACATAAAAAACATTTCTGTTTTTTTAAAATCAGCATTATCCTCCACCGAACAGGACTTTAGCTACTTTCATCTTTTAAAAACTTACAATCATTTAGTTAAAGAAAACTCCAAACTACACTTAACTACCCATTCACAAAGCACTCTATCCTTCCCACAAAGAGTTTTGATTAAGGTTTGGACCGGATTTTCACAAGATAAAGAATTATACCAACTTAGCATGCAATGTGAAATTGTGAAATTGTAGACATGTGAAGGAACAATATGCTGTGTGACGACGGGTAAACATTTAAAAATGCACATGCTTATTTTTTGTGGTGGCGAAGTCAGGGCCCATATACTGCAGGAGAAGAAAATCTAAAATCTGATAATCCTTGGGAGATGGGTCACATCCATGCCTGCATTTCTTGTAACAATGCTGTAAAAAATTGTTTTGTTTAACAGAAAGAAAGTATGAGTTGCTTCCTTGTTTCCTTGGCAGAATGTCTGCAGCCCTGTTTCCCATCTTTGACTACCCAAATGGATAAAACGTACAAGAGATCAAGATTAACTTGTCAGACCTGTCAAACGGCTGTTCTCCTTCCCAACTACTGCAAAAAATGCAGCTCCTCAAAATAAGATGGTGTTCTTGAGAATACTGGTAGACCCAGGTCATTAGCTCACACAACCGTTTTAGTTATTAATTATCTCATGCTGTCTACTTCCCGTGATAGATTTGCCTTTTCTTAAACAACATCTTCAGCACATGGTGGGTTTATGTGCATACCCGCCACAGTGATTTCTCTTTTGTTATTTACACTCCTACAAAAATTATTTTATATTTGATTTGGTATCATCAGTAAATCTAACCCACCCCACTCCAGTCTACCCTACCACACTACTCCCTAAACAACCTCACTCCACTCTACCCCACTCTACCCCCACTCCACTCCACTCTACTCCACTCTTCCCCAATTCACTGCACTCCGCTCTTCCCCAGTCTACTGCACTCTTCCTGAATCTACCACACTTCACTCTGCCCCAATATATCCCACTCCACTCTACACTGATCTAGCCCACTTCAATCTACTCCACTCCAATCCACCCCACCCCAATCCAATCTACCCCCAATTCGTCATAATCTACCACAATTCAATCTACCCCACTCCTTTACTCCAATCTAACCCGACTCCAATCTACTCCACTCCAATCTTCCCCAAACCACTTCACTCATTCTACTCCAATCTACCTACTCTACCGCACTCTGCCCACTCCAAACTACCCAACACCACTCCAATCTACCCCACTTCACTCTAACCCAATCACCCTACTCTTCCCCAATCTACCCCACTCCACTCCAATCTACCCCAATATAACCCACTCCAATCTAACCCACTCCAATCTACTGGACTCCAATCAACCCCACTCCATCCCAATCCACCCACTCCATTCTACCCCACTCTACTCCCACTCCACTCTAAACTAATCAAGCCCTCCCCACCCCAATCTACCCTACTCTACCCCAATCCACCCCACTCCATTCTACCCCACTCTACCCCACTCCACTCTACAGCAATCTACCCTACTCTGCCCCAATCTACCCCATTCCAGTCTACTGCAATCCACCCCACCCCACTAACTTTTAGCCATGCTGAACAGCAGCCACACTGGTATAAATAATAGCTAAAACACATTGGCAAAGCCAAAAGCTCTCGCGTAGGCGAGACCTATTGGATTTGCCAGTGCTTGTTTTATGCTGTTGTGGATCTGGGTAGACAATGGATAAAATGTGGTGACAAATGTGATGTAGTTTTTTTGTCTTTGTGGTAGATCCCAAAAAGGCAAAATGAGAGGGTTTCAGTGCTCTCTTGTATGCCTGACATACTATGCGATAGGGTAGGTGGTATGCCATAACTCTATTCTAGGGACCATACAAGCCTTCAGTGTACAAGGTGACCATTATTTTGGTGTTTATATTGATCTGTATTCCTTCAACATAATAAGTACGTAGGGTGAGTGCTTAATGCATGAGCGTTGCCATATGACACTTTCCTGTAACAGGAATTCTATGAATTTAGAAGGATGTTCCAGAACTGAGCCAATGCCTGACATGGATGTGGATGTATATATTTGTGTATCTTAGGGACAAGGTGAAATGCCGGAATACAAAGTCATCAATAATGATGAATTATGCATCAGTGTGGGGCATATACTGGGATGATGCTTCAGTAGCAACATGATCTTTAATTATGGCCTTTAGCTCATTAATTTGGTTGTCAACTGGTAGTTGATAATGCTTTCTATCACAATTAATGTCAAAGCTTCTTTGAGGTAATCTTCTGTGTTCATGATGACAATTGCCACACTCTTATCCACTGGTTTGATCACTATATTGGGATTCCTTTGTAGGTCGCCAATAGCTTGCTCTTCCTGCTTCATGTCAGATATTTTTTGTAATAAAAGGCTTTCAAATGTGATGATTTCTGGATCCAGCACTGATGCTGAGGATTTGAACTCCGATGGTTTCCTTAAGTTAGTGGAAAAGAAGGAAGGATGTTCTTGACTTCTTCCTTGGAAGTACTTGTGACATTTAACTTTCATCATGCTGGCCTGGAATTCCATTCTGAAAAGGAATGGGGCATGTTGAGTTGTTGGAACAAAGCTGAGTCCTTTGCTAAGAACTTTGTACAGTGAGAGGATGTATTGACAGATTCACAACAATTATAGATTCTGTTGACGGCCTTTCCTCTCACTACTGGTGATACGTGGTGCCTGATTCTGCCTGTTTGGGGTGGCTGGCTACAGTCCCTTCCTCTATTTCTTACATCAAGCCTGGACTAAATGTCATGCTGGATGAAAGAGAGCTTCATCTGCAGGAATGGCACTAGGACCACACATCAGAGCCCCATTCACCTTCTTTCTACTAACCACCAAACCTAGGAGCACCTACATACAATTCACTGAAAGAACCTTGGCGTCAGATTGACCCTTGAGTTTTGTTTTTTTAAGTTAAATAAAACATGGTCTCAGGGTGTCAACTGGCAATCATCTAGCAACAGTATCTACTCTGGAAAATCCTGTTACTGTTACCAAACCAACCAGTGAGCGGAGTTCTTAAGACCCCTGATTATGACATTATTGTAAGATCATTTTAACCACACTTCAAAACTAGCTCATAGACAGGTTGTAAAGTCTACAAAACTAGGTGAGCTAGAATATGCTTGAATATTGAAAATCATGATTATATAAACAGCGCAAATGGCACTTGACTGGTGCCCAGTGAAGGCATAGATCCCCTGTAAAAATTCATAAAGCCTACTATGGCAAACGACCTGGATACTTGTAGAAACTGGCACCCCATCCCAAGCCTACCATACATTTATGGTCGGTGATTGCACAGCTGATCAGCCGATAAGTCTGTAAGTGGCTGAAATAGACAACTACTGGGAGTCCAGGGCACCAGGCTTTTCAATGGGCTAAACTCAAATCTGAGGGTAGAACCAAACCACATGCTGTTCAAGAAACATCTGAAAACTGAACTGTATGAACTCACTGGTAATTGAACTTCATGTTGGCATAACAGTGGTTGGGAATGAAGAAGAAGATAACAATGTTTGCAATTTCCCCACCCATGCCTTCACACAGACTTTTCACAAAAAATACAGTGTTCTCAAGCTTCAAAATATGAAGTAAAGCATTTTGTAAAACTCTAAAATAAGTAAATAAATATGCTGGATTTTGCCTTCAAAGTGCCAAACAAATGTCTGTTTACACTGTACTTTCTTGTGTAATTGAGTAAGTTCTGTTTTGCATAATGGTGAGGGTCACAAAAGGTTTCCTTAGAGAACAAGAGCTACACTTCATTGGAAAAAGTAGTTGCTTTCTAGCAATCATGTTTCAAAAATCAATATTAAATCCCTATTTTTCTTTCTTGAGATATCTTAGGATCTACCTAGTACTTGGGTATAGCGATTGCTTGATTTGTGAAAACAAGCTAATAATTAAAAATAAGCACAGGAACCCAAAGGTTTACAGCCCTGTTTGTCCCTTTGACACTGTTTTCCTATCTTTCTCTTCCTTCTTTTTCTGACTTTCTCTTTATTGATTTGTGTCAAAGATGATGATAACAAATGAGACCCTGTTCTCAAACATGAATTCCATGCCCACCATCTGCAAACCCCACCACAAATTCAAAACTGGATAGTGCCTGTTGGAACCGGAGTTACCGAGTCCGTTACGGTAGCATGGCGCAAAGCGGGGAAGGCACGCGAAGGCAATGTGTAAGGCAGTTGTGCAGCACACTCTTACTTCAACTCAGATATGCGGAGCAATAACCGGACACCACACCAGGTTTACGTAAGTAAAAATCAAGTTCCTTTATATCAATCAAGATTGCGTTAGATTATGCAGATGATACAATACATTTCTTTAACTGGTGCGCATTCTGTTAAAAAGACCCTCAACAGTTCTGGCCACTAAAAGGCCGCAGGAATCAGTTCCTAAAAACACAGCACCAATAATGATTCGGGTGCACTAACAAATTAGGGCCTAGCACATGCACAACACTGTTTAGGCATATTAAAATCTCTGGCCCCTGGGCACATACATCAGGCCTAGGTACTCAGTACAGCATGGGGTACAATAGGCAGGAGGGAATCCTAAAGGGAACCCCTCAACATGTCCAGCAGCTGGGGCTTCCCTATGAGGGGGCTCCTATACCTCCCAGGGGAGGTGAGGGTTAACTTAAGCTTGGCCCCCTTCTCACCAGGTGCCTCGCCTGGTACAAAACGTCATGGAAGGCTCCTCCCTCCTTAATCCCCTGCTAATCGTGGCCCCCGGCCCCCAGGGGCTTAACCTAGAGCCCTAGGGGCCTCCTGGGCTCACCTGCAGTGCTGTAGCTGTCGTGGTGCCTCTCGGCGGATTCTCTCCCGGGCCAGCCCTCTATTGGACGGGGCGGGGCCCGGTGCGAGTCTCACGGCCCTCTGGCCGGGCGCTGCCCAACTTCCGCGAGGCTATGGAGCCTCCTGCTTCACTATCCGGTCGTTGGGGGGGGCCGGTATCACACTCCTCCGGCCCCCGTGGAGTCAGCGTTCAGTGGGGGACAAGGAGCGGGAGCCGGCAGTCCCTCCAGACGGCTCCGGCTTCCCGCGTGTGCACACGGAGTTCTTCCTCCTCCGTACGTGCTGGGGGGCGGGCTCTCGACGGCGCCCAATCCCAGCGCGGCGGCGATTCTTCCGGGGGCTCCCGTTGGCAGTGGAGCCCCTCTGACGTCTTCCTGATTGGCTCCGGCTGGGCCAATCACGTCGCGACCTCCTCCTGTTGCTGGGCGACGCCTCCCGCCTCCTTCTCCTCGGCTGCTGGCTCCGGCGGGGCCAATCCCGTCGCGGCCTTTTCGGGGGCGTGACCTGTGACGCGGTCGGCGTCCCCGGCCCCACGGCAACGGCGTCCACAGGCCCGGAGGCCGCAGTAGGCCTCAGCTCTGTTCACGCGGCCCTCCTGGGCTGCGGTGGTGTTCTTCTTGGCCGCGCTTGCAGCGGCAGGGGTCTCGGGCCCGGCGGTGATTTCTGTGGGCTTCGGTGAGGGCGCGGACGGCGCACCTCACCACACTCATGCACGGGGAGAGGTCTTCCTCACCTCAGCACCCCTCTTCACGCGGCGGCGGCCGCGGCGGCGATCCGGTCACCAGGTCAGTGACTGGGGGGGGTTCAAGTTCTCCCACGTGGAGTTGCAGCGCGGGGCGCGCTGACAGCCTTAGTCACCGGGCTGTGTGGGAAGGGTTCTTGGGGGACAGTCCAGCTGTCGGTGTGGATAGATAGGGGGTGAAGGTCTAGCGCTTAGGACACCGCGCTCGCCTCGTGATCCCCATTAGACGGTATAACTTAAGTTCCTGTTACTCTTGGTTTAAAAGTTCTTCTTCTTATGAACAGGGGGTTGTGAGTTGGTGATTCTGGGAGTGCTTGATGTTCCTCCCAGCACGCTGGAGATGGTTCCCTGGGTCCCCTCACACTGGGCAAGATCAGTGGGTGGTGGGCGTTCCTCAGCTATCTTATGGCAGCAGGGCCTTGACCCTGTCAGCAGCAGTAGTGTAGGTCTCCCCTAGGCCCTAAAGTCTATACTCCGGCGCAGGTTCTCCCAGGTTCAGCGGTGCCTCAACCTAACTAACTAAAAGGTTTTCCCTCCAAGCCTCTTATACCCCTAGGTCAGGTGACCCTCCTAAAGGCGGCAAAACGTAACTCCTCCCACAGCCCGGAAGGTTCTGGAACCTTCCACCTACCTAGCCATGTGGCCCAGAGGCGGGGACGGGATGGATACTGTATCCCTATGTCCCAACCTGACTCTGGCTACTAGCGTGTATGTGTGGAAGGCCCTCTGCAGTAGCAGGGGCCTGTGGCAGCCATCTTTAGTGAGAGAGCACCTGCACCTCAGCACTGACCAGCAGTGGCAAGGCGCCCGGAGACCTAGGTCCAGTAAAAATAGGGTGGCAAAAATGAGGCGCAAAAGGGAAAAAAACAGGGCAAGACCACCCTAGGGCTGACAGGTCTAACACGCGTCCCCCCAGCCGAAAGAGGGGAGAGCTTCCCAACCTCTAGGGAGTTCTCTTCGCTAAGGCGGAAAACCGGGAGAGACCGTCAGCGTTGGCGTGGTCTACACCGGGTCGATGTTCCACCCGAAAGTCCATCCCCTGGAGGGAAATGGACCACCTCAACAATTTGGGGTTTTCGCCTCTCATCTGCATGAGCCAGCGAAGGGGTCTGTGGTCGGTCTGGATCAAGAAGTGACAACCAAAAAGGTATGGCCTCAACTTCTTCACAGCCCAAACCACAGCAAAGGCTTCCCGCTCGATGGTACTCCACCGCTGTTCCCGGGGAGTAGTCTTCGGGAGATAAAGGCCACTGGCTGGTCTTGGCCATCGTCATTCAGCTGCGAGAGCACAGCTCCTATGCCATGCTCAGAAGCATCTGTCTGCACGATAAACTCCCGTCCAAAATCTGGAGTCCTGAGCACCGGTGCGGTGCACATGGCACGTTTAAGGGTCTCAAAGGCTTCCTGGCAGGCAGCCGTCCAGATGACTCTGCGTGGCTGCTTCTTTGAAGTCAATTCCGTCAATGGGCCCACGATGGTTCCATATCCCTTGACGAACCGGCGGTAGTATCCCGTGAGGCCGAGGAAAGCTCGGACCTCTGTTTGGGTCTTGGGGGCTCCCAGGCCATGATGGTTTCAATCTTGGCTTGGAGGGGTTGCACCTTACCTCCGCCCACCAGATGTCCCAGGTACACGACAGATCCCTGTCCAATCTGGCACTTGCTGGCCTTGATGGTTAGACCAGCCCTTTGCAAAGCCTGCAGCACCTCCTGGAGATGCTGCAGATGGTCCTCCCAGCTGCTACTGAAGACAGCTATGTCATCCAGGTAGGCAGCAGAGAAGGCCTCTAGGCCAGACAGCACCTGGTTCACCAACCGCTGGAAAGTGGCTGGAGCATTTTTCAACCCGAAGGGCATCACCTGGAATTGAAAGTGGCCCTCGGGGTGGAGAACGCAGTCTTCTCCTTTGCTCCTTCCGCCATGGTGATCTGCCAATAGCCTGATGTTAAATCAATGGTACTCAGATACCGGGCTGCTCCCAGCCGGTCAATGAGCTCATCCGCCCGAGGGATCGGGTGAGCGTCGGTCTTGGTGACTGAGTTGAGTCCACGGTAATCCACACAGAACCGAAGTTCTGGTGTGGTGCCCGGGGGGGCCGCTTTCGGCACCAACACTACCGGACTAGCCCAAGGGCTACTGGAAGGCTCAATCACCCCCAGTTCTAGCATCTTGACAACCTCACCCTGGATACTAGCCTTGACCTTATCGGACAGCCAGTAAGACTTGTTCTTCACTGGCGGACTGTCCCCTGTGTCCACATCATGGGTACACAGGTGCGTGATTCCAGGCGTGAGGGAAAACAACGAGGCGTACTGCCCCAAGACCTGGCGGCAGTCACTCTGTTGCTCTGGGGTCAAGGATGGGGCGAGGACTACTCCTCTACCGAACCATCCTTCTCGTGGACCGCCAGAAGGTCTGGCAGAGGCTCACTCTCCTCCTCCTCACTTCCATCCGTTATCATCAAGAGAGTGAGCTCGGAACGCTCCTGGTGTGGCTTCAGGCGGTTGACGTGGAGCACCCTGTGGGGTTGACGGGGGTCTTCATGTCGACGACATACGTGGTCTGGCCTTTCCTTTCCAAGATCTCAAACGGCCCAGTCCACCGGTCCTGGAGGGCGCTAAGCTCTCCTGGCTCCATGACCCACACCTTCTGTCCAGCGTCTAACTCTACCGTCCGCGCGTTCCGGTCATACCATTGCTTCATGACGGCCTGACTCGCCTCTAAGTTGTCTGAGGCCTCCTTCCACAGCTTGGCCACTTGGCTGCGGAACGCCAGCATATAGCTGACCACATCACGGGGAAGCTTCGAGGAAGACTTCTCCCACCCCTCTTTGACAAGACTGAGGGGCCCCCGAACGGGGTGGCCATAGAGCAGCTCAAAGGGGCTGAAACCGACCCCTTCTGCGGCACCTCTCGGTAGGAGAAGAGCAGACAGGGTAAGAGGACGTCCCACTTTCTTCTCAAGTCCTCGGGTAGGCTCCTGATCATCCCCTTCAATGTTTTGTTGAAACGCTCCACGAGCCCGTTCGTCTGGGGGTGGTAAGGAGTGGAGAACCGGTAGGTCACTCCACACTCCTTCCACATGGCCTGCATGTAGGCCGACATGAAATTTGTGCCCCTATCTGACACCACGACCTTGGGGAATCCCACTCGGGTAAAAATCCCCATGAGGGCCCGCGCCACCACCGGTGCTGTGATGGTCCTCATAGGGATTGCCTCTGGGTACCGGGTGGCGTGGTCTACTAGCACCAAAATGAACCTATGCCCAGCAGAAGTCGGCGGATCCAACGGCCCGACAATGTCAATCCCCACTCACTCAAAAGGGGTATCGACCACTGGGAGAGGTTCTAGAGGGACCTTCACCTTAGTCCCTGTCTTGCCGCTCGCTTGGCAAGTGGTGCAGGTCTTGCAATACGTGTCAGAAGTGACGCGCATCCTGGGCCAGTAAAAATGTGGGACCAAGCGTGCAAACGTCTTGTCCTGGCCCAGGTGTCCTGCTAGTGGTATCTCATGTGCCAACTCTAGCAGAAAGGCTCGGTAGCATTGGGGGACCACCACGGCCCTTGAGGACCCATGCACCGGAGCCTTAGGCTCACTGTAGAGGAGACCATCCTCCCAGTAGACATGGTAATTACCAGTCTCTGTTCCAGCTGCTTGGGCTTCGGCCTGTTGCCGTATGCCATCAAGCGTAGGGCACTCCCTCTGTGCCCGGCAAAATTCTTCCCGGGTAGGCCCTCCTTCCACCTGCCACTCTGCAGGGGTCGGCAGGTCCCCCACGGGAAAACCAATCACCTCAGCGGACTCCGGGGTCACCTCCGCGGGCTCCCCATCCATCTCACCGGGTGTCTCCTCCCGGACATCTCCTCGTCCAGCAGTGGGCTGGGCCATTCTTTCAGGCTCCAACCCGGGCTGAGTTCCTTGTCGGGCAGCCATGGACCGCGTGATAACGCAAGTCCATCCTGGTAACCCCAACATCTCAGCATGGGCATTGAACTCTACCTCTCTCCAGGCAGTATGTTCTAGGTCGTTGCCCAGCAGACAGTCAACTGGCATGGCAGGGCTCACCGCAACCTTCATCAGACCTGACACTCCTCCCCACTCAAAGGGAACTTGGGCCACGGCGTAATGACCCAGGCTATTATCAGCCATCACAACCGGGTGGAACTCCTCAGGAATCACCTGCTCTGGGGACACCAGCTGACGTCTCACCATCGTCATGCTGGCACCTGTGTCCCTCAGAGCCTCCACCTCCTCCCCGTTCACCAGGACCCTCTGCCGATACTTGGCAGTGTTCTCGGGTACCTGCACCCTTGGGATGATCTCTCTATCCCCCAGGGAAACTAAGGTCAAGCCTGTCCACTCACCTCCCCTACCTAGGGACAACTCCTCCCCAAGCGCTACACTGGCCACCCCGGGGCTCTTACCTCCTGTGGGGGCTGGGGTTCTCTTGCGACACTGGGCATCCCCCTTGTAGTGTCCAACCTCCCCGCACTCGTAGCACCGGACAGTTCTGGGCTGCTGACTCCTGTCAGGGTAAGTGGGTTTCTGGAATCCAGATTGGGATGGGAAACCTACCCCTCTCCCAGGCGGTCTATTTTGGGGACCTTTAAAGAACTCCCTCTTTTATCTCCCCCTCTTTCTTCTGGGGGAAACCCTGTCCACCTTTCGGGGGTCTGCCCCGGCTCCCTTGTGGGACACCCGAGTGCTGACCCACGTGTCTGCCTCCTCCGCAAGCTCCCTTGGGTTGGTCAGCTTGCGGTCCACCAAGTACTGGCGCAGCTCCGGAAAACATTTCTCGAGGAGGTGCTCTCTCAAAAACAGGTCGTACAGCCCAGTGTAATTGTCAATGTTGCTGCCACGTACCCACCCCTCCAATGCCTTCCGGGCATAATCATAAAAATCCACCCAGTTTTGTGTGGTGAGCTTGTGGCTGTTGCGGAACTTTTGGCGGTACTTCTCTGGGGTGAGGCCAAACTTCCTGAGCAGGGCCTCCTTCATGATAGGGTAGTTGGTCTGCTCCCCTTATCTAAAGTTAAAAGTGTGTCCCTTACTGGTGGAGGTATGTACCTGTAGAGACCTCCTCCCCAGTAGCTCTCAGGAACTCTATGGGCCACCAAAGCTACCTCGTACGCCGCCAACCACTTGTCGATGTCGTCACCCACACTAAAGCTGGCTATCACCTCCCTGGGTAGATAGAATTTGGGCTCCTGTGGAACCCCAGCAGGTACGCTGCCACCATTTCCTTTGCCTTCCATTTCCATTTGCAAGGCTCGGAGCTCCAGTTCTTTCAGGCTAAGCTCATGTACAAGCCTTCTTTCCTCCATGGCTAGCCTTGCCTGTTCTCGCTCCCTTTCCATCCTAGCCAACTCTAATGTCAATTGCCTCTGCTCCCTCCTGTCCTTGAATTCCTCTGCTGACAAACTCCCCCCTGACGCACTACTGCCTGCATTGGAACGTCTTCCTGGCAACACATTCTCGCTGACGTCAATGTTCAGTAGGCTCAGTTCTTCTGGGTCGTCTGCCTCCCTCTGCTCCTCATCCCCTCTTCCCTCCGGGTGGGCCATTACCCATGCCCTCAAAGCTTTCTGAAGCACCTCCTTCCTGGCACCTCGCTTGACGGCCACCCCCTCTCTAGGCAGAACTCCTTGAGCTGTGCCACCGTGTACCTCTCTAGGTCGGCTAACTCAAACTCCATCCTCCTAGGTGGGGTCCCAGACAATTTAAGGAAGGGGTTCTAAATGGTAGGTAGCAGGTCTTAACGCAGGACTAATACAATCGGCAATCACAATAGAATTCCTCCTACTTACATTTCACTAGGTGTCTAATTGCGGCGCACACTGAGTCACTGTAGGGTGCTGCACAAATACCAGTCCTTATCCCACCGCTGAACACCAATGTTGGAACCGGAGTTACCGAGTCCGTTACGGTAGCATGGCGCAAAGCGGGGAAGGCACGCGAAGGCAATGTGTAAGGCAGTTGTGCAGCACACTCTTACTTCAACTCAGATATGCGGAGCAATAACCGGACACCACACCAGGTTTACGTAAGTAAAAATCAAGTTCCTTTATATCAATCAAGATTGCGTTAGATTATGCAGATGATACAATACATTTCTTTAACTGGTGCGCATTCTGTTAAAAAGACCCTCAACAGTTCCTGGCCACTAAAAGGCCGCAGGAATCAGTTCCTAAAAACACAGCACCAATAATGATTCGGGTGCACTAACAAATTAGGGCCTAGCACATGCACAACACTGTTTAGGCATATTAAAATCTCTGGCCCCTGGGCACATACATCAGGCCTAGGTACTCAGTACAGCATGGGGTACAATAGGCAGGAGGGAATCCTAAAGGGAACCCCTCAACATGTCCAGCAGCTGGGGCTTCCCTATGAGGGGGGGCTCCTATACCTCCCAGGGGAGGTGAGGGTTAACTTAAGCTTGGCCCCCTTCTCACCAGGTGCCTTGCCTGGTACAAAACGTCATGGAAGGCTCCTCCCTCCTTAATCCCCTGCTAATCGTGGCCCCCGGCCCCCAGGGGCTTAACCTAGAGCCCTAGGGGCCTCCTGGGATCACCTGCAGTGCTGTAGCTGTCGTGGTGCCTCTCGGCGGATTCTCTCCCGGGCCAGCCCTCTATTGGACGGGGCGGGGCCCGGTGCGAGTCTCACGGCCCTCTGGCCGGCGCTGCCCAACTTCCGCGATGCTATGGAGCCTCCTGCTTCACTATCCGGTCGTTGGGGGGGGGGGCGGTATCACACTCCTCCGGCCCCCGTGGAGTCAGCGTTCAGTGGGGGACAAGGAGCGGGAGCCGGCAGTCCCTCCAGACGGCTCCGGCTTCCCGCGTGTGCACACGGAGTTCTTCCTCCTCCGTACGTGCTGGGGGGGCGGGCTCTCGACGGCGCCCAATCCCAGCGCGGCGGCGATTCTTCCGGGGGCTCCCGTTGGCAGTGGAGCCCCTCTGACGTCTTCCTGATTGGCTCCGGCTGGGCCAATCACGTCGCGGCCTCCTCCTGTTGCTGGGTGACGCCTCCCGCCTCCTTCTCCTCGGCTGCTGGCTCCGGCGGGCCAATCCCGTCGCGGCCTTTTCGGGGGCGCGACCTGTGACGCGGTCGGCGTCCCCGGCCCCACGGCAACGGCGTCCACGGGCCCGGAGGCCGCAGTAGGCCTCAGCTCTGTTCACGCGGCCCTCCTGGGCTGCGGCGGTGTTCTTCTTGGCCGCACTTGCAGCGGCAGGGGTCTCGGGCCCGGCGGTGATTTCTGTGGGCTTCGGTGAGGGCGCGGACGGCGCACCTCACCACACTCATGCACGGGGGAGAGGTCTTCCTCACCTCAGCACCCCTCTTCACGCGTCGGCGGCCGCGGCGGCGATACGGTCACCAGGTCAGTGACTGGGGGGGGTTCAAGTTCTCCCACGTGGAGTTGCAGCGCGGGGCGCGCTGACAGCCTTAGTCACCGGGCTGTGTGGGAAGGGTTCTTGGGGGACAGTCCAGCTGTCGGTGTGGATAGATAGGGGGGTGAAGGTCTAGCGCTTAGGACACCGCGCTTCGCCTCGTGGTCCCCATTAGACGGTATAACTTAAGTTCCTGTTACTCTTGGTTTAAAAGTTCTTCTTCTTATGAACAGGGGTGGGGTTGTGAGTTGGTGATTCTGGGAGTGCTTGATGTTCCTCCCAGCACGCTGGAGATGGTTCCCTGGGTCCCCTCACACTGGGCAAGATCAGTGGGTGGTGGGCGTTCCTCAGCTATCTTACGGCAGCAGGGCCTTGACCCTGTCAGCAGCAGTAGTGTAGGTCTCCCCCTAGGCCCTAAAGTCTATACTCCGGCGCAGGTTCTCCCAGGTTCAGCGGTGCCTCAACCTAACTAACTAAAAGGTTTTCCCTCCAAGCCTCTTATACCCCTAGGTCAGGTGACCCTCCTAAAGGCGGCAAAACGTAACTCCTCCCACAGCCCGGAAGGTTCTGGAACCTTCCACCTACCTAGCCATGTGGCCCAGAGGCGGGGACGGGATGGATACTGTATCCCTATGTCCCAGCCTGACTCTGGCTACTAGCGTGTATGTGTGGAAGGCCCTCTGCAGTAGCAGGGGCCTGTGGCAGCCATCTTTAGTGAGAGAGCACCTGCACCTCAGCACTGACCAGCAGTGGCAAGGCGCCCGGAGACCTAGGTCCAGTAAAAATAGGGTGGCAAAAATGAGGCGCAAAAGGGAAAAAAACAGGGCAAGACCACCCTAGGGCTGACACGTCTAACAGTGCCTATTTTCATCTGTAAGAACTATAAGTTACAGCTCATCCATCATTATAACAATCCTGGTGTTCAATCATTCAAACATAAAACTATTATTACCAGTTTTGTAAGCCTCTCAATCACTTATGTGAGGGTTCCAGGCATGTCTCACTCTTATTCTTCTCAAATCTTCTCTCTTATTTACTCCTTTGGGTTTAAAGAACACTCCACCCAACTCCCAATTTATGACTGCATTTTTTAAAAGTCTTCACTGCATTTTTCAAAATATTGGTATGAATATAAATATCTGAGTCAGAATCATGAAATTTTAATGTGTATGAATAATATACCCCAATGCCTGAAATCTGACATGTTGATAAATTTCATTTCGGTTGGTGGTGTAGCCGGCAAGATGGCTGACTGTTAGTTTTTGCCTAAGGCATGCATCTGCCTGTTGACTGTCCTACAAGTATCCTTTGATAAACCACCGATCATTGCAGCTTAAGGCCGAACTGCACTGAGGAAGTGATACTGCTCCGAGTGATAGATTTATTTTTGACTCTGGCTTTCGTCTCTGTGGCGGAGACTCTCTGACTCATTAATGTGCGGAATGGGCAGGGTAGGACTCCCTTTCTGGCCAAAGATATAATGAGTGGGGAAGTACTGTGTTTTGACTTCCTGAGCTCCCATTACTGTGAGAGACATCAAGAAACTGTTGATGATCTGCAGCATGCTGACAAGCTGTGCATTCTGTCTGTGGCCCTGTAGGAACCTGCCAGTGGAGCTGAGTGGATGTCAGGAGATGGATAAGACATGAAGACTAGTGCAAGACTAACTTTTTGCCTGCTGGGTTGAATTGTGCATTTTTTCTCAGTATGACTGGTACCCCCCTTAGGCGTGACAACAGTGTGAATGGCTCTAAGAGATCTATGGAGCTTTTGACTGAGTTTTCCAAATGTAGTAAAGGACAGGCTTCCCTGATTCTCCAGTCAAGGGATGAGTAGTGGTGCAGGGAGAAGCACTATCGGGAATGTGGCACAGTCTACTGCTGTCCTGGCAGTGTAGACTGGCTGTAACAATCTGAGGTGCAGTCCTGTTATGATTCCATTGTCAGCCTGATCAAATGTGCAGTCTCTGTGGGAAATAACTGGTGTGGAGCCCATAGGGAGCCTGGAGGTGGTGAGTGGTGCCTGGAAATAAAAGGAAGACTTTCTCCAGCTGTGATGAGTCTCTGGGCAGATGCTTCAGCTTCTAGTCCATGCTCTGAGGTCCCTCTGGTTGTGGTTGCTCCATCTACTATTGCACACATTGTTGAACTACAGATAAGTGGATGACACGCTTTGTAAATCACTGGTTGCACCTATACAACCCTGAGAGGGTTCTACGTAGAGACAGTATGAAGAGTGATGAAGCAGTTAGTGATGCCTTTATGTGTCGAACAGTGAAGAAGGACTATAAAGCAGTGAGTGGATTAGCCTAGGTACAGCACAGAGGTAAGTAGTAAAGGGTTATTCATTGATCCCTCTATGCTTCCCTGGAGGGATCGGGTTACTTTCTGGGGTTTAGGTTTATAATTACTGTATGTCACTACAACTGAATGCCTTTCGAGTAGTGGGGAGGTGATGTTTATTTCCTGTTAGATGCTGCTAACTGGGCTAGGGTGATAGATTGACCCAGGAGGTGCTGCGACTGATGCGCTACTCCCCAAACTGTACTGAGATGTATAATGTGACAACTCATGATATGTGAGACTGATTTAGCCATTGCCGAACCTCACCTACATGTGTGCTGGTGGGGATTTTTGTCTGTGCTTGTTTATCCCCTATGACTTCATACATATGCTATGACCTTTACTACACTGCATCGCTGTATGTTCTTGCTTCCAGTCACTTTCTCTTATTTATAAAAACAATCAAACACTTTTCTAAAAAAACTTGGGTTGGCTATAGAGGCCACCAGATTATATACTGATAAGCTGAGTTTTTGGATATATATGCCTCCTCTAGAGTTATGGAGAAAATGCAGGTTAGAGTCCAATCCGGGTGAGTTTTTGTCACTTTTCTCCATTTTGAGGTCAATAAAATGATATGATTGATTTTGATTGTAAGTGACCACATTATGGACACAGTAAATTTACCCACTCTGCACCGCGGCATTCATTTAAGTAAGGTGCAGAGACAGGCTGTGCCCGTTTTCACACCAAATGGCCTGTTCTCAGTGCAGGTGCAAAGAAACACCTGCACTGAGAGCAGAGCATTAGAGAAAGATGAGCAGGCTGTTTGAAGCAGTCTATCCATCTTCATTTCACTGTGCGGGCAGCAACCCACTGGGCATTTGAAAGGGGGACAGAGATCTCCCTTCAGTAGGGTACAGTGAGTGATTGCACTCACCCGCAGGGGATGATTGAGGAGTCCATAGGACTCTCTTTTTCCCCTTTCAAGGGCCACCCCTTGGGGGGGCACACAGGCTTTGCACCTCCTTTATGTGGCACGGGGGGTCACTTTGCCTTTGCAACCGCATCTGTAATATGGGGGGTGGGGCACATAGGCTTGCACCTCCTTTATGTGGCACAGGGGGGTCTCTTTGCCTTTGCAACCGCATCTGTAATAAGGCATGGGCTTAAATGCAAAGTGTGTTCCTATTTGCATTGGGTCACAACCCCATACAAATGAGGGAATGCCCCATCGTGATTGTGCTGGTGCAAAGTGTGTGCCAGTGCAATCCATATCATAGAAGGTGTTGCAAAAGCATCTGTGGCCCTGCCATAATACAAAAGTGCCTCCACGCTCAAGAAGTAAGCACACATGCCCATTGCGACCCTGGGGCACTTTTTGCAATACGTCCCCTGTTGTTTATAACACATAAAACGGAACATTGGGGCAAGAAGTGCACATAGTGTTCTCTTTCTTTACTTACTGTCTCCAGAAATGAAGAATGCAGCCTCTGTCAGAGGTGGCTTCTCATCCACAGGTGAAAGTGACTTCTCGAGAATGAGTTATCTTAACGAGTTTAGGGGCCATTATTTTCCACTCTTCATTAATGGAACTGAAAGTTGATTAATTTAAAGATTGAATTTTCAACAATGTTATAATAAGTGAAACTTTTCTTAGAGTGTTTAATCACCAGCACAAACACATACTATTTTCTAAGGTCTAGAAATGACAAAATGCCAAGAACAGATTTCTGAATAATAGTGGGGCACGTTCTAATCTTTAAGTACCTTCCCATTGAAGTTAAAGTGCACTACAAAACATAACACAGGAGGTCTAGGGTTTGTTTTGGGAGACATTCACCACATTGCTGTTTTTTTTGTTTTATATCATACACGACAAAGAGACCTTGGAAGAAGTGTTGATATGGGTCCTCGTTAAAAAATACCATTTTGCTTTTTTTTTTTTTTTAAATATTCCTGCCTTTAAATGTGTGTTTATCATGGTCAGATATTGTCCTTGGGCATTTGACAGCTGAAGTACTTGGCTGTCGGCAGAAACTGAAAGCATTGCCCTTATCGCATGCATTGAAAGCACAAGATTCGGTTTGTCTCAAATACTATCGCCTTTTTGGCAAGTGTTGTAGTAATCCCACCATGTTAATATCAATATATATCATGTGATCAAGGCCACACGGGGTCGAAACGCGTCATGGCTGTGGTTTGTGAGAGCTGCTAATAAACTACTTACTGCACAATTTGGTGGTCCGGGCTCCTGTTCATCGAAATCATCACGAGTACGAGCGGAGTTGTTTTCCCATATATATATATATATATATATATATATATATATATATATATATATATATATATATATATATATTCCAAACACAGTCAGGTAGTTAGGGGCTGAACCTCGCGGCGGTCCTGGATGGATTCCGGTAATCCGTAATAAACAAACACTTCTCTCAGTCAAGAAAAATCCAGGACACTCCAAAATGCTTATTTCCATTTATTGGAGAAACTGCTCTCTACCAACGCGTTTCACCTTTCGGCTTGTTCACGGTATGGCAGGAGTCTCTTCACTTCCGTATTACATACACCAATTGATTGACAGTGAAAATGGACAAGCGCATACTACAAGTTCATTACAAGTGAGATAAACGAGCACCATTTTCATAATGTGCAAGAGGGACTAATAAACAACATATTCAGCTTGAATTCAATGAATAAGATTCATATTTCCATATTTTTACATTATATTCCATTTAACCATATAATACGTTACACTTTACTTCAAAATCTCGTCAAGGGCGGAGTTAGCAGGGCACATTTTTATATACACTTTCATGCCCAAGTGGGCTACCATTCATGTAATTCATCAGTCCTCCCCAAGTGGGCCAATAAATAATACCCTGCATGTAAATATAAGTTCCCAATTTTGCCCCAGTGGGCTTTCGTAAATCCTCCGACTCCTTATATTAATCTATACTAGAATCTCTCCACATTACTTCATAGTAATATTCCTCTTGTGCTCGAATTAATGATAACAATCCATTTGCTAGTTTTAATCTGTGTTGGGCTTTCCCCTGTGTATAAACACGGAACAAAAAAGAGAGAAAAGAAAATGTGTATACGAATAAAAAAAGAAATATTTACAATTTAAAAATCTTGTTAGAAAAATCCTTTTTAGAAAAGAGACCAGATACTTTTTAAAATTTGCATTATTCAATATTATCATGATGCAAAATATAGATTAATAACTCTTAATCGAAACCCAAAAGGTCACATGCTCCAATCATTACATAATAGATAGGACATTATTAATACTCAATTGTCCAGACACCTAAGGTATCGATTAAGAGTTATTAATCTATATTTTGCATCATGATAATATTGAATAATGCAAATTTTAAAAAGTATCTGGTCTCTTTTCTAAAAGGATTTTTCTAACAAGCCCCACCTTGCCAGGAGACACATCGGGGACCCGGTGAGAAAGTGATGTAAACCCAGAGACGCGAAAGGGCGTAGAAAACGCACGAGGCCTACATCGGCCTGTCGAGGCCTGGTGAAGGGAGACAGCGGAGCGCCGAGGGCCTGAAACAGAAAGCAGGAGAGGGCAGCCCAACGGGACTCAGTCGAGCGTGGAAACCGAGTGCAGCAGTGAAAGCCTAGGGGGCCCTGTGAACAGGAAGAGGAAATAAAATCAAACGACCTACCAATACCCCCACCGGGCCTACACAGGGTGGAGCGCTGAGGTGAGAATAACATCGAGGAGGCAGAGGCCCAGGGAAACGAAACACCAAATGAGGGAAACAGAGGAAGCATAAGTGGAATTTGGCGGGTGATGAACACAAGAACAAGAAGGGAGAACCCACACCACTGTGGTCACGTATACACTGGAGACGCGAGCAAACCACACGATACCATGGTCAAGGATAAAGGTAACCGTGTGCAAGCCAACAAGATATCTAACTATGTGCCGTCCTGTCCCCCAGATCTAGATACTCAGACAGGGAATACAGAAGAACCAGAGGGGGAGGGTGCGAACCAGGCGGTGCTGGAGCCTTCCTTGACGGATATTATGACAGCGATCCAGTCAACCAGTAGTGACATGATGAATAAGATAGACGCACTAGCCATCGATGTCAATCTGTTGAGATGTGACCTACGAAAAGTAATGGACAGAGTAACAACAAATGAACAAAATGTGGAGGTGCTCCAGACGGAGGTCCGGTCCTTGCGAGACACAGTCATGGACTTGCAAAAAAGAGTAATTACACTTGATGATCGAGCGGAGGACCAGGAGGAGAACTCCAGAAGGAATAATCTGAGATTTGTGGGCTTTCCGGAGCGGGCAGAGGGACCTGCAGTGGAATTATTTCTGGAGGAATGGATCACCAGGGTTCTTGCCCCTCAGAAATTATCGAAATTCTTTAACATTGAGAGAGCGCATAGGGCACTAGTCCCTCCCCCTAGGCCGGGGGCTCCGCCAAGGGCCATCATAGCGTGCTTTTTTAATTATCGTGATAGAGATGCTATCCTCCAGGCCACCCGCAAGAGAGAAGCGACAATCCATGAAGGCCATCGTATTGCGATCTACCCCGACTACACCCAAAGAGTACAGGACCAGAGGAGAACATACATGGCAGTCAAGAGAAGGCTTCAAGAAGTCAGGAAGAAGTATAGCCTGCTATTTCCGACCTAGCTATGGATCGAACACAACGGTAAAACCCTATTCTTTTTTTCATCACCAGAGGCTTCCGAATGGTTGGACTCTGTGGAAGGGAACACTGCAAAATGAGTGAAGGACTCTGGGAAACAGAGACCAACAAAGACCCCGGAACATAGAAGAGAATGGGAGAGACTACCCACACAATCAACTCGGAGTAGGGTATCCAGCATGGGTAGGATCCAGGTGGGCTTGGACGGAACATTACAACTGGCGGACCCTTCCTCCGAGTCAGATACAGCCACACATGACAGGCTTCCCTTATCCACTGCCTCTTAGCAAGACAACGTGTGCCTGAAGAATGTAAAGGAGGCCACAACGCAAGGAACTCAGATAAGTCTTGAGGGGGTTGAGAGTATGGGATATATAGACAGTGGGACACTAGTTCGTGTACATATTCCCTGTGGCTGGCCGGGGGATCACGACCCCCTCAGAGGTTGCGGCTCGCTGAGAGAGCTGTAGGCTCTGATCTCGCACTCCGGCAAAGGCTTGACCACTGGCAAAGCACTTGTTGCCTCGAACACTGCAGTTATAACACAAAATGTCGAAAGAAAGTTAATCCAAGGTTATGGCTTGTTATAATGTCGATGATTATCGTTGCAAAGGAAAACTGGGGGGGGATTGGGGCGGGGGAACTGGATCCTAGATCTCTACCACAGGGGAATGGGACTCGTACCACTGCCCATGGGGAGGGGGAGGGAGGGATATGTTGAGGGTTGTTGGAGTTTACTGGGGGTCGGGGAATGGGAGGGGACGCAGCATGAGAAGACTGACCAAATGTTACAGCATGTATTTATGTCACGGGAAATCCAACTGCAACAAGAAGACCTCTACCGTAGGTGGTTAGCATGGCTTCCCCGTGATGAAATTACTCACATAGAATGTAAGGGGAATTGCAATGCATGAAAAAATAAGACGTGTGTTTGCTTATCTAAAACGATGTAGAATATCAATAGCATGCCTTCAGGAAACTCATATATGGGGGGACACAATACCATGCATAAAACGTAGATAGAGGGGACAGATTTATGCTACGTCTTATTCAGGGTTCGCCAGGGGGTCATTATCTGGATAGCTCCCGGGGTTCCATTTCAACACCTTCATCATGTAGTTGACCCGGACGGACGTTACGTAATCCTACACGCCAGATTAGATGGACGAGAGGTATGTCTCATTAACGTGTACGCCCCAAACTCTGATTGTCCTGACTTCTTCCCGGCTTTGTTGGCTGCGGCGACCCCATACTTAGGAGCGGGAGTAATCGTGATGGGAGACATTAACTGTGTATTGGATGGATCCCTAGACAGAGAGCCGCCCAGACACAACACCAAACCGAAAATGACTGGGACACTTAGAGATATGCTAACAGGACTAGACTTGTGGGACATATGGAGAGTGCGAAATCCAGTTAAACGTTCCTTTTCCTGTCACACGCCGGCGATGAATACATTTAGTCGATTAGACCAATGTTTTATATCAGGTGATCTGACCCTTGACGTGCTGGACATAACTTACTTACCCAGATACCTCTCGGACCACTCACCGGAGTTGCTTACACTTGGTGTTAGATGCCCTAGACCAGCAATACCCACATGGAGGTTACGGGTGGAAGCGCTAACAGATCCCCCTTTTACGAAGACCCTAACAGAGGAGATCACTAGATACTTTGAGGAAAACTGGGAGTCAACGAACACGAGGGCGACAGAATGGGAGGCAATGAAGGCAGTGACTAGAGGGGTCTGTATAAATACCACCTATGGGGTCCGACAACAGCTTGAGAGAGATATACAGTCCCAGGAGAAGAGGTTAGAGGAGGTGGAACTAGAGCTCCACACTCATCCTCAGCATATTACGGAATGGGGCGCCATCCGAAAAGACCTATTGGAGTCCCTACACTGGCTAGAGAAATGAAATTATGCAACATATAGACAGCGCCTACACATGGAGGGAGATAGGTCAGGGGCTCTATTAGCTAAACTAATAAAAAAAATGAAACACCATCATCACCCATAGTACAAATGGAGACAACAGATGGGACAGTAGTCTATACTCAAAAAGCTATCCAAGAGGTTTTAACTGAGCACATGGCGGGGGTATACGTAAAGCGAATTTCCCCTCAAATGGAAGTGATAGGAGACTTTTTGAATAAACTAGGTCTTTCCCAATTAGGCCAAGAGACAAGTGAGGAACTAAATGCCCGATCACTAAAGAAGAGATATTGGAAACAATGGGGCATTACGGTTGCAAACCCTTCCAGCCTCGATGAGAGAGGCTATAATAATTATGATCCCTAAACCTGATAGAAACCCGCAGAAACCGAGCTCCTATAGGCCGATCTCTCTTTTAAATCTGGATATGAAAATACTGAGTGGGGTGTTGGCTAACAGACTCCTACCCCGCATGCCGACTCTGATACACTCGGATCAATCTGGGTTTATCCCCAAACGCAGCACTGCTCATAATTTAAGACGACTCACACACGTGTGGCATTCCACACCGATAGACACTGAGGATTGCGCAGTAGCGCTACTCGACATAGAACAGGCCTTCGACTCGGTGGACTGGTTGTTTATATGGGCAACACTGAGGGTAATGGGAATAGGAGTGGGATTTATTAAATGGCTGCAATTGATGTACATAACCCCTCAGGCTTGGCTGCGCATGGGGAGATTACTTTCACGGGCCTCCACACTGCAGCGGGGCACCAGACAGGGGTGTCCCTTGTCGCCGCTTCTTTTTGAGGTGGCAATGGAACCACTCGCGGAGACCCTATGAAAACAATTGGATAACTGGGGAATTAAATTGGGGGACACTAACGACGTGGTCTCGAAGTATACACTTGACAACCAACCCAAGCGGTACCCAAATTATTAGATATATTAAGCAAATTCAGTGCATTGTCGGGACTTAACACAAACCCCAATAAATCAATACTGCTGCCGATCGGCCGACTAGCCAAAGCACCAAGGGAGTCACTGTCGACGGTCGGACTCCCATGGGCGGAAAGCGTCCCCAAATACTTGGGGATCCGGCTGGCGGGCTCACCCGAGAGTCACTTGGGACTAAACATAGGAAGAGTAGTGGAAGGGGTGAAAGGCTCGGTGAGCTTCTGGCAAGGGCTACCGCTGTCGCTCATGGGCAAAATCGCAATTGCAAAAATGATCGTCCTGCTGTGGTGTCTGTATGTGCTACAGCACTCATTTTATGAGATCCCTAATCATTTCTTTTAAAACGCGAAATCAATTGTTGATAGAACTATTATGGGGATCAAAACACAAAAGAGTAAGCCTAACGACGCTGCAGAGGACAGGGCCAAAAGGGGGGTTGGAAGTCCTCCACATGGACTTATACAATATGGCCTCCCAGCTCCAACATGCAATTCACTGGTTAGACCACAGTGATTACTGGGAGAAAAGGTTATTTGCAGGAACGTACGAGGGTGACTCCCTACCGGGACACCTAATGAGAGGGGCAGGAGTATCGAAGGCATGCCCATACATAATCCAACATGTGTCACGGGTGTGGGAACGCGCAGTTAAAAAGGAGGTAGGCCATGCCCCATATGCCCCAGACATGCCGCTCTGGGTGTTTCAACCCTATGCTAAAATAGCAGAATCTATGTCCGTCCATAAATGGAAAGAAGGCAGCTGCCTGACAATGGTAGACCTTTTCTCCAACAACCAATTTATCTCCTGCGAAGACGCAGAGGACATGTTTGAGTTGGGACATGGGCAATTTCTACAATATAGGAAGATATCGCATGTAACTAGTGATATGTGGGCGTCCTTTCCGGAGGAGCCCGCAACAACAAAGGTGCTCCAAGTTATGCTCTACATGGCGCAGGGTGGTCGTTTGATCTCGCATTTGTACCGAGCATTGAGAGAAGATTTGAAGACCCCAGTCCTGCCAGTTCAGGCGCACTGGGAGGAAGCCATAGGAGAACCCCTATCAGAGCGAGACTGGATCAAAGTGCATGAGGGAGTTAAGTAAGTGAACTCTAATCCGAGGTTTAAACTGATCCAATATAATTACATACACCAAACATATCTCTCCCCCAAAACGCTAAGGAAAATATTCCCGACTCGATCGACCGAATGCCCACGCTGTAGAAGCCAGGAGGCGGACTTTCTGCACGTGGTGTGGCACTGCCCGGTCAGGGTCCCCTATTGGACTGAAATTTTAGATAAACTAGAAAGAGTCACGGGATGGACAGTCCCTAAAGAAATCAGAACAGTGCTGTTGGGATTACTACCTAACCCCAAAAATAAAAAGTTAAGTAGGAGTCTGCTAATGCTAGGACTCATAGTAGCAAAACGTCAAATCGCGATCTCCTGGAGGAGCCCTAACCCACCCCGCATAAAGATGTGGTTAGGTGACTGGTGTGAATGGGTGACGGCAGAAGCAATACGTATGAAAAGGGTCAGACACGACGAAAAACTGGAAGACGACTTAAGTGGCTGGACGGCAACGCTCGCAGACATTAAAGACATGCAAGCAACAATAACAGCACCCATTATGCATACCCCATAGTAATAACATTCCAAGAATAAGAGAAGAAAGTATGAATCAGAACTAAGATAAAGGACAGGTGACATAACACGGGTTAAATAAGGATCCTAAGAGGGAAGTGACGAAAGGTCTGCTATGCTGAGCTGGGTGGGTAGGGTGGGGGGGACAAGTTAAGTAAGGAAGAATTCCGATGTCAATATGATAATGCCACTAAACACAATTGTTTTTCACATTAACCAAATGTCATACAGTTTGGGGTACTAAACCTGTATGTAAGTTTGTTCGGTCAGTGTTCTCCATACACAGGTATGTATATAACCTTAGTTACGTTCTTTGCCGACAGTCAAAGGAACAGGCACGATACTTATTGAATGTATTTATTCCTCAATAAAGGGAAAAAGTGCTGAGTACAATTATGCCCTTTAGACATACCACCACTTTTGAAACTTTAATGGTTATGAATGTTCGCTTCTCTTGAATAGGACTAAGAATTGCAAAAAAGCTATTTATATTTCACTATTATTATTATTTCTCCATTTTGCCTTATTTAAATTCTGTGAATCACAACAGAATATATTGGTCGAATGTATTTTACAGGAACACCAAATTGTAGTCTTTTTTTCATTGTTACTCTTGAAGTTGCGTCGTGCCTGACACCGTGACTATTTGTAACCCAGAACTCTGCACATGGTCATGTGAGCAAGACCCTGTGAGAGGTCGAAATGCGTCTCTTCCTCTGCCTAATAAATACCTAACTTGTGCATCCCAACCGGAGTGGCTTGTTTTCATACCCGCAACCGGTAGGAATTTCCATTTGCAGCGCATCGACCCCCCCCCCGGCAGAGTTAATACCACTGTTTACATATTTCTGCGTGGGGAGAGAGGAAGCAGTATCACTGCGTGAAGGGGCAAGCAAGTGGACTTACCATCACATTCCCCTAAACAGCCAGCCGCAGCGGATTTGACCAACATGGCCAACAGGATTGGGGCACAACTGGGTGCACGAGTGCCTTATTACTTAAGGGGCACTTGCAGCTGAAGTCAAAGACCGGTGTAGAGCAGCGTTTGGGGCAGCGCACAGAGAGAATTCACAGCGAAGGAGGAGCCTAGAGCGTAATCCAATGAGAGTGTACACCTGAACTTTCAAATAGGCTCCCAGGTGTAACATCTTGCATATGTGAAACCGGCACTGAAGAAAGTCGTTTTGGCTGAAACACGTCTGCCTGAGCGTTTCATGAACTGGAGATCTTACCTCTATGCACAAGATTGTATGAATAAACACCACTTTTCTTCCACCTGAGCAAGTGTCGGACCCATTCTTCTGGTGAGTGGGGTTGGACTCGATGTGTAGCCAGTTCGCAGGCACTGGCAACCGGCACGCCCTCTCGGTATGGAGCAACACGCCTGCTTGAACATTTTGGATGGTGTGTGAATCACAGCACGTGGCCCACCTGGCAGAGTTAATACCACTGTGTACATATTTCTGCGTGGGGAGAGAGCAAGCAGTATCACTGCGTGAAGGGGCAAGCAAGTGGACTTACCATGATATTCCCCTAAACAGGCAGCCGCAGAGGATTTGACCACCATGGCTAACAGGATTGGGGCACCACTGGGTGCACGAGTGCCTTATTACTTAAGGGGCACTTGCAGCAGGAGTCAAAGACTGGTGTAGAGCAGCATTTGGGGCAGCGCACGGAGAGAATTCACAGTGAAGGAGGAGCCTAGAGCGAAATCCAATGAGAGTGGACACCTGAACTTTCAAATAGGCTTCCAGGTGTAACATCTCGCATATGTGAAACCGGCACTGAGGAAAGCCATTTTGGCTGAAACACGTCTGCCTGAGCATTTCACGAACTGGAGATCTTACCTCTATCCGCAAGATTGTATGAATAAACACCACTTTTCTTCCACCTGAGCAAGTGTCGGACCCATTCTTCTGGTGAGTGGGGTTGGGCTCGATGTGTAGCCAGTTCGCAGGCACTGGCAACCGGCACGTCCTCTCGGTATGGAGCAACACGCATGCTTGAAAATTTTGGATGGTGTGTGAATCACAGCGCGTCCCCCTCCCCGGCAGAGTTAATACCACTGTGTACATATCTCTGCATGGGGAGAGAGGAAGCAGTATCACTGCGTGAAGGGGCTAGCAAGTGGACTTACCATCACATTCCCCTAAACAGGCAGCCGCAGCGGATTTGACCACCATGGCCAACAGGATTGGGGCACCACTGGGTGCACGAGTGCCTTATTATTTAAGGGGCACTTGCACTGGAGTCAAAGACCGGTGTAGAGCAGCGTTTGGGGCAGCGCACTGAGTGAATTCACAGCAAAGGAGGAGCCTAGAGCGTAATCCAATGATAGTGGACACCTGAACTTTCAATTAGGCTCCCAGGTGTAACATCTCGCATATGTGAAACCGACATTGAAGCAAGTCATTTTGGCTGAAACGCATCTGCCTGAGGGTTTCACGAACTGGAGATCTTACCTCTATGCGCAAGATTGTATGAATAAACACCACTTTTCTTCCACCTGAGCAAGTGTCGGACCCATTCTTCTGGTGAGTGGGGTTGGATTCGATGTGTAACCAGTTCGCAGGCACTGGCAACTGGCACGCCCTCTCGGTATGGAGCAATGCGCCTGCTTGAAACCTTTGGATGGTGTGTGAATCACAGCGCGTCGCCCCCACAGCAGAGTTAATACCACTGTGTACATATTTCTGCGTGGGGAGAGAGGAAGCAGTATCACTGCGTGAAGGGGCAAGCAAGTGGACTTACCATCACATTCCCCTAAACAGGCAGCCGCAGCGGATTTGACCACCATGGCCAACAGGATTGGGGCACCACTGGGTGCACGAGTGCCTTATTACTTAAGGGGCACTTGCAGCTGGAGTCAAAGACCGGTGTAGAGCAGCGTTTGGGGCAGCGCATGGAGTGAATTCACAGCAAAGGAGGAGCCTAGAGCATAATACAATGAGAGTGGACACCTGAACTTTCAAATAGGCTCCCAGATGTAACATCTCGCATATGTGAAACCGGCAATGAAGAAAGTCGTTTTGGCTGAAACGCATCTGTTTGAGCGTTTCACGAACTGGAGATCTTACCTCTATGCACAAGATTGTATGAATAACCACCACTTTTCTTCCACCTGAGCAAGTGTTGGACCCATTCTTCTGGTGAGTGGGGTTGGACTCGATGTGTAGCCAGTTTGCAGGCACTGGCAACCGGCACGCCCTCTCTGTATGGTATATTTTTTCCGGGATTCGCGTACGGTGCGCGAATCCCACAGAAACAAAAAACGAAGCGCGGTCTCCTGCGCTTCGTTGCTTTTAAGCCCCCGGGTGGGCCAGGTCCCGGGGGCAAAATATTATTGTTATGCGGTGGCCCGTGGGGGCCTGCGGGAGCCCCCGCAGCCTCGGGGACTGCCACCTCCCTGGGGCTCTTAATAAAAAATAAGCATGGGGGGTCTCCTGCCCCCCCACACTGCCCCAGGGACCGCCACCTCCCGGGGCTTAAATATAATTAAACAAAGTGTGGGGGGGCTCCTGCCCCTCCCCACACTGCCCCAGGGCTTTGTTATTAATGTGTGGGGGCACGCGGCCCCCCGCAGCCCTGGGGACTGCCACCTCCCTGGGGCTCTTAATAAAAAATAAGCATGGGGGGTCTCCTGCCCCCCCCACACTGCTCCAGGGACCGCCACCTCCCGGGGCTTAAATATAATTAAACAAAGTGTGGGGGGGCTCCTGCCCCTCCCCACACTGCCCCGGGGACCACCACCTCCCTGGGGCAAACATTAATTACGGGGGGTGTCCGTTGTGGACCCCCGGCCCCGGGGACCACCATCTCCCTGGGGCTTTATTTATGATGAGAGGGGACCACGTGGCTCCCTCATGGAGCCCTCTATGGCCCGGGGACCGCCACGTCCCGGGGTGCCTACCCCCGGGACATTGCAGTTTGCTATGGCAGGGCAGGAGCACGGCTCCCACCCTGTCATAGCAAACACTGCTTTGCTTCATGGAAGCAAGAGCAGGAAACCTGCTCTCGCTTCAACGAAGGAAAGCAGAATTGCTTTTGGGTAAAGGAAGCTGCATGTCAGCAACTCCCCTTGTCCAAAAGCAATGCAGGCTCCTGCAGGAGGCGCAGAGCCGGCAGGGACCGTGGGGGCATTGGGGCTCCCCCTGCGGTCTCCAACATTGAGGCCAGGCCCTGGGGGATGGGGTCCCTGGGGCCAAAAGTGGCCCCTCTCCTGTGTAGGTAATTAAAAAAAAAAAGTTAACGAGGCAATGTCCCGGGGTATGGGGTCTCCGGGGCCAACAATAGCCTCAGGAGGGGGGCTGCGCACATATTTTATTTTAAATAAAAGTATGTGGCCATGCCCCTGGGGATGGGGTCCCCGGGGCCGAGCGGCCCCTTTCCCATTTAAAAAAAATAATAAAATAAATGTCGCAGGCCCTGGCGCATTCTGGGTTGGGGGATTAAGTCCCCTAGATCCTTAAGGGTCCTTAGGGGCCAACTAGCCCACCAGGTACCTCCAGTAATCCCCACACAGTGGAATTGCTGAGAGGCCACGCCCCTTTTTAGACCACTCTGCAAACGCACCTCTTGGCGCACTGCTGGTTGGGCGATGAGGTCCTCTTGTGTCCTGAGGACCTCAGGACTAAAGTTGACTTCATCCCCCGAGAAACAGTGCGCCAGGACCACCTCTCAGCAATCTACCATGCTGGGGTCAACAGACTGAATACCCAATTAAACTAGATAATAGTAACTCCTGTTATTTACAGCACTTAAAACAAACAAAAGTGTGGGGCTTACTAGAGATAACAGGAGGGCTAGTTGGCCCCCAGGGACCGTCAGGAGGCAAGGGGACTTCATCCCCCAACCAAGAGCGCGCCAGTAGGTGCATTTGCAGAGTGGTGCAGAAAGGGGGCATGGCCTGTGTCCACCTCTCAGCAATCCCACTATCTGGGGCTTACTGGAGGTGTCAGGTAGGCTAGTTGGCCCCTAAGGACCCCCAGCATCGAAGGGGACTTTAATCCCCATCCAAGATTGCGCCAGGGAGCGCGTTTGCAGAATGGTGGGCAAAGGGGGAGTGGCCTGCTATGAGAACTTACCAATGCTGCTGTGTGGGACTTACTGGAGGTAATAGGAGGGGTAGTTGGCCCTCAAGGGCACCTTGGGGGCCAACTACCCCACCTGTTACCTCCAGTAAGTCCCAAACAGTGGTATTGCTAAGAGGTCTTCGGAGGCCACGCCCCCCTTTCTCCACCACTCTGTAAACGTACCTCCTGGCACACTACGGGTTGGGGGATGAAGTCCACTTTACTCCTGAGGGACTTTGGGAGCCAAGAAACCCTCCTGGTACCTCCTGTAAGTCCTACGCAGTGGAATTCCTGAGCGCTGGTCGGAGGCCCGGCCCCCTTTTTGCACCACTCTGTAAACGCGACTACTACGTTATAGTTATAAATTAGCATTTAAAAAACCTTAGAAATTCACTGAAAAAACATAGGTTTCAGGGACGTTATAGTTAGTAATTAGCATTTAAAAAACCTTGAAATTCACTAAAAAAAACACAGGTTACAGGGACGTTATGGTTAGTTTGATTTTTCACTCATACAAAACCAGAGAAATTCAGCCATTATAGTCAGCTGAGCTAACTATAACTTGCACCCTGCAATGCACTGCTGATGATGTCACATACTACATCACTCATGACATGGTCAGTGACATCACTGATGACATCACTGATGACATCTCAAATGACATCACTGATAACATCACTGATGACATCATCTGCTTAATATCTGATGCACCTCCTCACACCCTAACGTTTCATACACCCACTCTAAAATACAGACTACCATTCTCGAAACCATAGATACACCAATATCAGTTAGTGCATACCCACTCACTGATTCATAGGTCTACACACATCCACTCACTCACCGATACAGTCACTCATACACGCAGTCACTCATCAATACAGCCTCTGATATATGCACTCATACACCCATACAGACACTCACATACTGCCACTCACCCATAGAGTTACTCATACACCTAGTCAGTCACCCAAATAATCAATAACATTGCCATTTACTCACCTATAAGTTATACACACACACCACCTCACTTATTCATACAGATACTAACACAAACTTACTCTCTTATACAAACACTGACACAAGCACACACTCATCCATACAGCCACTCTCACAATCACTCACTCTCACATATAGTCAGTTATATACTCCAACACTCACATATACTGCTGTTCACATATGTAGTTACTCACACATATACCACTGAGACATCCATTCACTCACCAACACAGCCATATGCACACTCACTCACCCATACAGCCCCTCGCAGACGCACTCATGAACCCATACACCCACTGAATCACCCAGTCACACATCCATGTAGGGAGTTACGCCCCCCACCCACCCACACAGACACTCAGGCACCCATACAGGTAATCAGACAACCAGTCATTAACCCATATAGACACTCATGTAGCTACTCACCAACCCATGCAGCCACTTACACACCAACTGACAGACTGATACAGACATTCACACAGATTAGTCACTCACCCATGCATTCACTAAGACACGTTTCATCACTCACTTATAAAGTCCATCACGCACCCACTAAATTATCCATTCAGACACTCATACACCCACTCATTCTTCAATACACCTTTGCGTAGCTATATATAACATTCTTAAACTTTTAAAAATCACCCAGTCTCTGGATGATGTCATCAGTGATGTCATGCATGATGTTACTGACCATGTCATGAGTGATGTAGTATGTGACGTCATCAGCAGTGCATTGCGGGGGGCGCGAGTTATAGTTAGCTCAACTGACTATAACGGCCGAATTTCTCTGGTTTTGTATGAGTGAATAGTCCAACTAACTATAACGTCCCTGTAACCTGTGGTTTTTTCAGTGAATATATATATATATATATATATAAAACCTTCTGGTGGTTGCCAGTAGGTAGTTATAGTTAGGACCTAGTTTCTATGCTAGGTCCTAACTATAACTACCTACTGGCAACCGCTAGTAGGTTATATATATTTTTTGACTTGCCTATAACTTTGGCATCATTTGACCAATCTTTATGAAAGTTTCCAGAAAAAGTGTAAAGGTAGGTTCTGGTTGTCATGGAAAGTTTGAGGGTGATCTGTGCAGTGGGGAGCGAGAATTTGGGGCACGAAATAAGGGTGAGTTTGTAATGTTAATTCTCATAGGAACCTTTAGCCACAGCTACAGCCAGAACCGCTGAACGGACTTACACCAAATTTGGCAGGGAGGTAGATGTTGGTTCAAGGAAGTGCCTTTTGTCTATTTGGTGTAAATCCGCTCAGTAGTTTTTGCGAAATTTAAGCTGAAATTTATAGTGATATCTCTGGCTGCGGATATTTCACGGTGGTTTCGCGATTATTTGCGAATGTACGTGCCAACGGGAATGCTCTGATTGGCTGGCTAGAACCTCAACAGAAAGTTGCGGCCGCCATTTTATTGATCGGGAATGGTTTCCAGGGCCTAAAATTTCTGAAAAAGCTAACATAAGGGGTCAGAGTACATGTTATCTGACCCCATGTTTGAGAAATGGGGGTGTTAGTGACACAAGTTATGTGTCCAAAATTGATTTTTTTAATCGTGCGTGATATTTGCGATGACGGCGTGACCGCCAGCGTGCCCCCCATGTACCGTTGCGACGTCATCGCTAATATTGGTGGGAAAATAAAAAAATATATCAGTGAATCATTAATACTCATTGCTATAGAAATAATGAGATTCTGATAAATGTTTTTATAGAGTTATTTATATAGTGAGTTATCTACCGTGATGGTTAGAATTAATTATGTAGTTATAATTGTTGAATGTGTTGGTGGTCATTGAATATATGCTTTTGTTTTCTATTTTCGCGACATGTTCGGGGGAATTGCGATTATTGACGTCATCGCGATCTCCGGACTCACCGCAAAAAAATAAAATAGATTTTAGAGATGGTTTTTATAGAAACTCTAGAAAAACATGACTTTAGAGAATACTGTAAGAAATCCCTAGTGTGTGAAATACTGTAGTATGTGTGGATATATGTGTTTTAGACTTTATGGAAAAGGAGTGATCGTTGCGGTTAATGACATCATTGCGACGTCCGAATAACCGCAAAAACAGAAATTAGGTCTGAAAGATGGTTTTTAAAGAAACTTAGTACAAAAATATTTGCTTTGATAGAAGTATGTATATAGTAATATGTGTAGTGCAATGTTCAGAATGGATATTTTCACATGTTCTTTTTGGATGCGCTGGTGGTCATTGAATCTCTGCTTTTGTTTTCCGTTTTCGCGACGTATCCGCAGAGATCGCGACATCATTGCGAAGATTGTCACAAACTAAAAAACAAACCTTTAGAAAAAAACTTCAAATATTTT
Organism: Calotriton arnoldi; assembly: GCA_963921515.1. NCBI lineage: Eukaryota > Metazoa > Chordata > Amphibia > Caudata > Salamandridae > Calotriton > Calotriton arnoldi. The sequence goes on from CAWUFW010009867.1 coordinate 685,594, forward strand.
AGGTACTAGGGTGGCTCTGGTTATGTGTATATGGCTGCTACACATAAGACGGATGCAGAATTTCAGGTTACTTGGAATCACCCTGTTGCCTTTCATCTGTAAAGTGCACTCCAACATTTCTATAAATTTCATGCTTGTCAAAATGCAGATTGTTGTTATAGATACAGCCCATGCGATGGTCTCTGAGGAATGCGGAAACAGTTTTATTAACATGTTTCCAGGCTTTGTCAATCTGTGGACACAATTGATTGGACCACTTCCATTTCTGTCTTTGGCATATGTTAGAGTACACCAAGACAGTGTGAGGGAAATACATCCTCAATTTAGCAAAGGTATCCTTCATTAGGATTTCCAGTCCTACTCCAGTTAATGTGCCTAGGTCATTGCCACCACAGTGCACAATCACGAGGAAGGTTACAGGGACATTATAGTTAGGAATTAGCATTTAAAAAACCTCAGAAATTCACTGAAAAAGCCAAAGGTTGCTGGCTCTTTATAGTTAGGAAATAGAATTTAAAAAACATTAGAAATTCATTGAAAAAAACAAAGGTTACAGGGACGTTATAGATAGGCTCAGATTTCACTGGCAGACCTGATAAATTCATTTGGTTTCCAACTCACCTCCTACGCCGATGACACTCAAATAGTGCTATCATTTAAAGATGGGGAGGAAAAAGAAACAGGAGTGCGTTTCCGTGTCTGTATGAAGGCTATAGCAGCTTGGATGTTGAATAACTGCTTAAAACTAAACTCAAGCAAAACCGAGGTTATCGTATTTGGAAATAACCCACGCCTCTGGACACCGGATTGGTGGCCAGCCGACTTGGGTACTTGCCCCTCCCCCACCCTGAAAGCAAAAAACCTGGGGGTATTAATAGACAACAGACTGACATTCTGTGATCATATAAACTCAGTGGTGTCGGCATGCTTTCTGATATTAAGAATTCTAAGGAAAATAAAGCCCTATTTATCGGAAGGAGATCTCAGGACTGTGGTGACGATGCTTGTTATGGCACGCTTGGATTATTGCAATGGTCTTTATCTGAACGCCCAAAATCAGCATATTAATAGGCTACAGATTGCCCAGAACGCCGCTGCAAGGCTGTTGTCAGGGACCCCTAAATTTGTCTCGGTGAAAAAAGAATTAATTCAGCTACACTGGCTTCCAGTGAAACAGAGGGTACGTTTCAAGGCCCTCTGCACAGCCTATAAAGCCCTTAACGGAATAGGCCCAGACCATTTGAAACAAAGGCTTAAATGGTATGTTCCTGGCAGGACTCTTCGGTCCACAGGAGGAAAAAATGCCCAAGTTCCCTCCTTTAAAAAAGCGAGTTGGGGAGGCAGGAGCTTTATTACCTGTACCTCCAAGGCCTGGAACGACCTGCCGTTCCACCTGAGGAACTCCGCAGACCTCCTTTCCTTTAGAAGGGGGCTGAAGACCTGGTTGTTCACCCAGTGACTGCCCTCTCCATCAACCTTCAGGCAGTACATAGCGCCAGGACACCTCTGGGTAATCGTTGCGCTCTATAAATCCAATTAACTTAACATGCACAAAACCAGAGAAATTCAGCACTTATAGTTGGCTGAGCTAACTATAATTCGCACCCCCGCAATGCACTGCTTATGACCTCACATATTACATCACTCATGCCATGGTCAGTGACATCACCGATGATATCACTGATGACATCTCAAATTACATCAGTGATGACATCATCCACAGAATCTCTGACGCACCCACTCACACCCCCATACAACCTTTCATACACCTACTCCAACTTCTACACTAGCATTCTCAAAACCATTGGCACACCCATACCAGTACTTACACACCCACTCACTGATTCATAGGTCTACACACATATCCACTCAGTTACCCATGCAGCCATTCCTACACCAACTCACTCACTAATACAGCCACTGATATATCCACTCAAATACCCATACAGCCACTCACACTCAGTCACTCATAGAGCTACTCGCACACCTGCTCAAACACCTATAGAGTCAATCACACAGAAATGTACTCACCTATACAGTTATACACACACCCACTAATTTATTCATACAAATACTAACACATACTCACTCACCTATACAGTCACTGACACAAGCACACACTCACCCATATGGCCACTTTCCCAATCACTCAGTCACACATATAGTCACTCATATACTTCAACACTCACCTATACTGCCTTTCATATATGCAGTTACTCACTCTCATACCACTGACATATCCATTCACTCACCGCCCACAGCCATACATACACTCACTCACCCATACAGCCACTTACACACATACTCTCTAACCCATAGAGCCACTGACTCACCCACGCACTCATCTATACAGGCAGCTACACACCCCTCATCCACCCACACAGACATTGAGACACCCATACACTTACTCAGACAACCAATCACTCACCCATACAGAAACTCACAACCTACTCACACACCTATACAACCACTTAGACACCAACTGACGGATAGATACAGACATTCACACAAGTCACTCACCCATACATTCACTGAGACACTTAATTATTCACTTTTACAGTTACTCACTCACCCTCTGAATCATCCAATCAGGCACTCATACACCCACTGATTCACCAGTACACCTTGGCGTGTGTATTTAACACTCATAAACTTTTTTTTTTAAACACTCACAGTCACTTGATGTCACCAGTGATGTCATTTCAGATTCATCAGTGATGTCATCAGTGAAGTCACTGACCATGTCATCAGTGATGTAATATGTGAGGTCATAAGCAGTGCATTTCAGGGGTGTGAGTTATAGTTAGCTCAGCTAACTATAACTGCTGAATTTCTCTGGTTTTGTGTGTGTGAAATCTGAGTCTAACTTTAATGCCCCTGTAACCTTTGGTTTTTTCAGTGAAAAAAAATGTAGATAGATAGATAGATAGATAGATAGATAGATAGATAGATAGATAGATAGATAGATAGATAGATATTACAGAGTGGCCGTCATTATAGTTATACATACTTAGGACCTAGTTAGCTTTGGTGGGGTCTGCTAGGCAGAGGCCGAGAAAAAAGGGGACCCAAAGGCAATTTCCCCATTCATTTCAACCATTCAAACTGAACAGCAATACCTCAAAAATGGCTGAACAGAATTACACCAGATTTGCCAGAAAGCTGGATCTTGGTCCAGAAAGTGTGCTTTTTGTGATTTGGTGTAATTCTGTTTAGCTGGCTACAATTAGAAAGGATGGAGGGGTCAAGATCTGTTTTTCAGTATATGGGTGATCTGGCAGGTTTCTAGTGAGTTTGGTAAATATCATGGCGTAGAGATGCTTTTATCAGTTCATGTCTTGAGTCTATGAAGATGGGGAAATTCATTTTGTTTATTTTGACTGGTATGGAGTCATGGCAGTAGTCTGTGGGTTTAAGATTTTGGATGATTTTTGCTTGATCACTTATCGAGAAGGATTGACGGTGCCACACTTGGAGTCTGTCGGCGAAAGTAGTAAGTGATCTGCCAAATAATCTCTGATTGCTTGGATTTTCACATAAGCTGGAAGAACTGATTACATCTCCCATTACATGACACAAGGAGGCACTGGCCTCATAGGGAATATATTTTGTGAGGTATGTATTTTCCTTCTTTTGAATGGGAGCAACATAAATGGGAAAAACATTGCAACAGTCCTTAATACTTCATAAGCCAATGTATATATGACATATTCGAGCTCACTACACAATGACTTGCTGCTCACTCTTGTAGTTAAGGTTGGGGTTTTATTTAACCATTCAGCCTTCTGACCTTCACATCCATACTTATACAAATTCAACAAATATATGTTAAACACAAAACAAAAGCAAAAGAAATCAAAACCAACTGAAAGTAAGTTAAAACAATTAAAATAGGCACCAGATATAAAGATGGATTTGCAAATAAGCAACATACAGAAAGGGTAGGTAGGAAAGGAGCCCACAGAAAGGCAGAGAGGCTCATAAAGGGGACTGGGAAGAAAATGAGAACTGGAAAGTAGGTAGAAATGGAGACTGAGAAGGGATGATTACAATATTGCATCAGAGAAAATAAAGCAAAGGCATAGACAAGAGTAATGAGTTAAGGGTAGAAAAGGTTCTTGTGGAATGCCAGTCTGAGGGATACATTTCCCTGTGTATCAAATTAAAATATCAAATTAAAATAGAAAAAAACAAATACAGTCACGTGTGACTCACATGACTTGCTAAGGGTTGATTTCCCATTTTTGATATAGTTCCCTGAGAAACGATTCCTCGTGGCTCTCTCCAACTTGTTTACGTTTCTCAGGAAGGCTGCTGTTTTTCTGTAACTTGTTGAACTGAGCTAGCAGCACTTAGATAAATGATCATCATTTTATGATCCATTCTAAATGTGATGTGCAACGAAAAAGAGGCCTACAAGGTTTGTGGTGAGAGACATCCAGTGAGGGAAAGCCCAGAGCAATCCTAGAGCAGCGGTAGCCCGACGGGCCAGGGACAGCGATCTAAGGAGGAGACTGAGTTATCATAAAGGCCAGATACTCATGAAATACCGGGCACCCTGTGGAAAGTGGGGGTGGACCGTGGCCAGACGCAAGGGAAATATGATCACAGCAACGGGAGGAACAGACAACGTATCAAGCTGCCTGTCCTGCGTCAATAAAACACACCAACTCATGAATGCAAGGAACGAAGACAAGAATGTAGGTGAGAGTCCGACTCCCGGAGGGTCATTCCTTGAAGGGGACAGAGAGGAGTAAAGAGCACCATCACCTCTGACATCCCCTGGTAACCCACAGACCTTAATGCTGGATAACCTACCAGCCCGAAGAGTCATTTATTTATTTATTTTATTTATTTAATGCATTTTTATAAAGCGCAGACTTTACCCGAAGGTGTCAGAGCGCTGTACAATAGAACCAGTTACGTTACATGAGAGAAATGTTACAAAATAGAACGTTACAAAAATAAACAGGAGACTAGAAGAGGTAGGGTAAAACCATAGAATGCAAGAACACAATATCAAATACAGCAAGCAAGGGTGAGGAATGTACAAGAAAATATTACAAATTTACAATGATGAACGAACTTCCTAGAGGGGTCTGAGAATGAAGGTATTAGTTCTGAAAGTGTCTTTGGAAGAGAAGAGATTTGAGGTCAGCTTTGAAGATCCGGATCTTGCGGGTCCCCACCAGGGACTCCACCCGGAAGCCCCGGAAGGAGCAGCCAGCACTATATCCTGTGATCACATCCCTGGTGCCACAAGGATTAGGGGCGTTCTCTACTACACCACTGGAGCAGCACCAATGAGTGACTATTTGTGAAGTAAATGTGTGTGCCAACCAAAATGGGGAAGGATGTACGTTTCTAGTGCTCAGTACCGCATCAGCCTCAGGTATAACTAGAGGGACATCCTGCCACGCGGGTTGGGATGCAGAAGTAATTCAGCATCTCACTACCTGGATTCAGCTATCATTTTTTGCAATGTTCATAAGAATCATAGGGAATATAATCAAGAGGTGGCGGAAGTGAAATTGTACAGCGCAAGGTGCTCTAATCAGCGCCACTCTGGTGTAAAACTATATACAATATCGTAAAGAAAATGTTAAAAACAATCATGTTTAACCCATACAGCCATTTGTTAGTTTGTTTTACTAGAAAGGCTACATCAGACCCAAAATAAGAAAATATGAGATTATTTGAGCAATAGTGTTCATTACAACTTACAAACCAAACGAACTTGACACATTCAACATGGCCACCACAAATGTACACTCAGAAACAGAATTCTTTCATAGTCATAAGGGTGGATTCACAAACAGGAAAGCAAATCTGTGGTGAGCAAAGATCAGTAAAGCCTCAGATTATTCGACGGGACTGGTCATTTCGAGGAGCCAGCTAAGTATTTGCTCATAATACCTAATCAACATGAGGAATCTTGATGCATAGCTATCTCCAGCATATCGATTGGCTCACAGCACAAGGAGTTGGAGAGACAATGATCGCTTGGGACAAAATGCCTCATCTCGATTATCCTGATAGAATGGGTGTGAAAATAGTGAAGCCTGTAACTGGCCAATATGTTGTATCCCTGTAAATCCCTGTAAATAGGAGCTCAGTTCCACACTGTGGCATTAAAAGATAAGGACGTCAAATGAAACTCATACATGCTTGCACAGTTCATTTAGGGCAGCCCACACTTTTTGCAAGTAAAGATGGAGGAGAGGAAAAACTTCACATCTCTCACTGAAACAAGCACTGGCAAAGCCAATAGGTCTTGCCCATGCAAGAGCTGTTGGCTTTGCCAATATATTTTAACAATGTTTTACACCAGAGTGGCTGCTGTTCAGCATGACGAAAAGTTAGTGTAGAAAAGGAGAGTGGTACAGAGTGGAGCGTCGTAAAGTGGAGTAGATTGGAGTGTTATGGAGTGGCGTAGAGTGGAGTGGCATGGCATACAGTAGAGCTGAGTGGTGTTGACAGGAGTGAAGTGAAGTGTCATGGAGTAGAGTACATTATTGTGGAGTGTCAATGAGGGAGTAGAGTGTCGTAGAGTAGAAGGGCATACATTATGACTGGTGCAGAGTGGAGTACAGTGTAGGGGTTGAGTAGAGAGTCATAGACTGGAGTGGCATAGAGTGTTGTGGAGTGGTGTAGAGCAGAGTGTTGAGGGAGTTGCGAAGAGTTGAGTAGAGTGTTGTAGAGTAGAGTGGCATAGATCGGAGTGGAGGGTTGTAGAGTTGAGTGGCATAGAGTGGAGTGGCATAGAGTGTCATAGAGCGGAGTGGCATAGAGTCTCAGAGTGGAGTGCAATGGGGTGGAGTGCAGTAGAGTGGAGTAGTGTGTCATAGAATAGAGTGGAGTAAAGTGGAATGGAGTGGCATAGAGGAAGTTGTGTAGAGCGTCGTAGAGTGCAGTAGTGTCGTAGAATGGCATAGAGGGGAGTAGAGTGCTGTAGAGTGACATAGTGTGGAGTAGAGGGTCAGTGGATCAGTGATTAATGGAGTAGAGCATCATAGAGTGGAGTATCGTGGAGGTAGTGTTGTAGAGTGGAGTATATTAGAGTGTGGTGTAGAGTGGCCTAGAGTGAAGTGGCATACAGGACAGTGGCGTAGAGTGGTGCAGAGTAGAGTGCAGAGTAGAGTTCAGTGGCATGGAGTAAAGTGGCGCAGAGTGGAGTGGCCTACAGAAAAGTGGCATAGAGTAGAGTGGCAGAGAGTTCAGTGCTGCAGAGTAGAGTGTCATATAGTGCAGTGGTGTAGAGTGGCGTTGAGTGCATTGGTGCAGAGTGCAGTGGCGTAGAGTGGTGCAGAGTAAAGTGACAGAGTGCAATGGTGTGGCGTAGAGTATAGTGGCGTACAGTGGTCCAGAGTAGATTGGCATAGAATGCAGTGGCATAGAGTGCACTGGTTTTGAGTAAAGTGGTGTAGCGTGCAGTAGACTAAAGTGCAGCGGTGTAATATAGAGTGGTGTACGGTGGAGTGAGGCAGAGTGGAATAGAGTAGCATTGACTGCAGTGGCATAGAGTAGATTGTTTCAGAGTAGGGTGAAGTGGCATGGAGTGCATTGGTATAGAGTAGAGTGTCGTAGAGTGGAGTGGTGCAGAGCAGATTAGAGTGTCTTAGAGTGGACTGGCATGGACTACAGTGGCACAGAGTGGATCGATGCAGAGTAGAGTGGCATAGAGTGACATGGCATGAAGTGAAGTGGTGTAGAGTAGAGTGGAGTGGTGCCGGGTAGAGTGCAGTGACATAGAGTAAAGTGATGCAAAGTAGAGTGGCATAGAGTGCATTGGCATAGCGTAGAGTGGTTCAGAGTAGAGTGCAGTGGCATAGAGTGAAGTGGTGTAGAGTGCAGTACAGTGGCATAAAGTTGAGTGGTGCAGAGTAAGGTGTAGTGGCATAGAGTGCAGTAATGTAGAATAGAGTGTCAGAGTGTAGTGTCATAGAGTGCAGTGGCATAGAGTGGTGCAGAGTAGAGTGGTGCAGAGAGCAGTGACATAGAGTACAGTGGTGCAGAGCAAAATAGATGGGCGTAGAGTGCAGTGACGTAGAGCGCAATGGTGTAGAGTGACATAGCGTGCAGTGCTGTAGAGTGCATTGGCATAAAGAGGAATGCTGTAGGGTATAGTGGTGTAACGTGCCGTGGTGCAAAGCAGTTGGTGTAGGTGCAGTGGCATACGGTGCATTGGTTTTCAGTAAAGTGGTGTAGAGTGAATTGGCATAGAGTGCAGTGGTTTAGAATAGAGTGGTGCAGCATAGAGTGCAGTGGAGTGGCACAGCGCAGAGTGCAGTGGCAAAGAGTGGAGTGGCGCAGTGTGGAGTAGACTGGCGTACAGTGCAGTGGCGTAAAGTAGATTGTTTCTGAGTAGAGTGAAGTGACGTAGAGTGGAGTGGTGCAGGGTAGAGTGGAGTGATATAGAGTAGTGGTGCAGAGTGCATTGGGTAGAGTGCAGTGTTGAAAAGTGGAGTGGCAAAGAGTGGAGTGACCTAGACTGGAGTGGTGTAGAGTGCAGTGGTGAAGAGTGCAGTGGTGCATAGTAGAGTGGGATAGAGTGCACTAGCATAGAGTAGAGTGATGCAAAGTAGAGTAGAGAGGCATAGAGAAAAGTAGCATAGAGTGCAGTGGCGCACAGTAGATTAGAGTGGTGTAGAGTGCATTGGCTTAGAGTGCAGTAAAGTGGCATAGAATGGTGCAAAGTAGATTGCAATGGCATAGAGTAAATTGGCGCAGAGTAGAGTGGCATAGAGTAGAGTGGCATAGAGTTCAGTGGCAGAGAGTTCGGTGGCAGAGAGTGCAGTTTTGCAGACTAGAGTGCTATAGAGTGCAGTGGTGTAGAGTTGTTAATATGGATGTCGATGCGTTTGTCGACAAAAATGAAGTATCGTCCTTATTAATAGAATCACCTATTCTGAACTCCACATCTACCTCAACACGCAGGTACACAGTCAAGCAGGCCCTGCGATCTAGGCCCGGGATTACTGATTGATGGGTCACAGGTGGGAGGGTGCATAGCTGGCAGGCAAACACTCAGGTAGGAAACTCTTGATCAATTCCACAGATAGGCGCAGGGACGTTACAACGGTCAGGGGAGATTGCCCCAATAAAGCACACATGGGTGTGCACTTCTAAAAACACCCTAAAGTCAGATGCCACATGGGTTAGGAACATATAGCCAATCAGGGCCTAGCACCGCAGTGATCACACGCTCCCCTTGCCGAACATTTGGACACATTCACCACTGGCCACACTGTGTCCACACAGGTTAAGACCCACCCAGTGGCGTAGCTAGCCCTTTGGCAGTCCGTGGCGGTCCCTGAGTTTGCCACCCTGCAGCGGCCAGAGTGAAGAGTGGGGGGGCAGGAGGTGGTGCTGGCGAGATCTCTGTTTGCCGCTCACGGCGGCCGATTGAAGAGCTGGGGGGAGGGGGACTGCCCGCCCTGAGACTGCAAGTAAGAGCGGTGGACCACCCACCCCCCACCCACCTCTTGCTACACCACTGGACCCACCTGTAGTATTTAAAGAAGCCTCAAACTTGATGTACATTGAGACAGTCCTCAGACCTAGTGCCTGTAACTGTTCTTCCAGCTGAACTGTTTGAGTGAATAAACTGTTCCTGTTTTGCCAAACGCCTCTTGTCTTCCGTTTTTAAAGGATACCGATTCGAACAACAGAGTAGAGTGGCGTAGATCACATTAGTATAGAGTGCAGTGACATAGCGTGGTGCAGAGTAAAGTCGAGTGCAATGGTTTAGAGTAGAGTGGCGTAGAGTGCAGTGGCATAGAGTACAGTATAGTGGCGTACAGTGCAGTGGTGCAGAATAGAATGGCAGAGAGTGCAGTGGCATAACGTTTCTGGGTTTTGAGTAAAGTGGTGTAGTGCTCATTGGTGTAGAGTGCAGTGATGCAGAGTGCAGTGGTGTAGAATAGAGTGGCATAGAGTGGAGTGGCACAGAGTGGAATAGCATGGTGTAGACTGTAGTGGCATGGAGTAGACTGTTTCAGAGTAGAGTGAAGTGGCGCAGTGTGCAGTGTTGCAGAGAAGTTTAGAGTGGCTTAGAGTGCAGTGGCGTAGAGTGAAGCAATACAGAGTATAGTGGCATAGAGTGCAGTGGCAAAGAGGCAGGGAGTGCAGTTTTGCAGACTATACTGTCGTAGAGTGCAGTGGTGTATAGTAGAGTGGCACGGAGTTCATTGGCATAAAGTGCAGTGGAGCAGAGTAGAGTGATGTAGAGAGCAGTGACATGGAGTACATTGATGCACAGTAGAATAGGTTGGCATTGAGGGCAGTGACAGAGTACAATGATGCTGTAGAGTGCAGCAGAGTATAGTGGCATTGAGTACAGTGGTGCAGAGTAGATTGGCATAGAGTGCAGTGGGGTAGAGTGGTGCAGAGTAGAGTGGAGTGGTGCTGAGTGCAGTGGCACCGAGTGGAGTGGCGTAGAGTCGTCGTTCGTTCAGTAAGCTTTATTCGGATTGTGTAGCAACCATAAAAGCAAATATACATACACAGACACTGAAATCCAATATCAGATTCATAAAAACAGCAAATATACATATACAATCAATTAAGTGCAATTATAAAAATACAATCTCAGTTAATAAGTACATTAAAAGACCATACTTTTTCTCGCTTGAATTGATTTTAAAATAAATGTCGCAGTATAAAAACAAATCTCGGGCTCTCTTAGTGTAAACAATAGGCTCATAGCAGCATTGGTGGTTATAACATTATATTTCTTGAACAAAGGTTTTAGATAGACAATTCTATAGTTCAAATATAGATCGCATAAAAGTAGAAAGTGCATAGTGCTCTGCTTAGTGTGCTCATCACAAGGGCATGGGGTGACTGGTCGCTCTTTCGTTTCAGGGAATGCGACTAGATAATGAACAAGGCCTAATCTCATCCTTGTTAATACAAAGTGGTGAGAGGGTCTTGTAACTAGTGATAGGTAGCTTTGGAAACCATCGAAGTCTATATATGATTGGTAAAGCTGATATGTAGTTTGTTTCCCCACGATTTTCATCCTGCACTCCTTCTTATGGGACAAAAAAGTGTTCTTTATCTCCTGTTTGGACAAACCTATCACATTAATTGGATTTTCTAAGATCTTGAACTTAAAAAGATCTCTAATAACATTAGCTATATATTTTATCCAAGGGATCTTAAAACAATTGTCCAATCGCAGGCAGTCCTTAATAATTGATTGAGTAAATATTGTCTCCTCTTTTGACCAAATTGATCTCCAGAGCAATAGGGGTCTCAGTGCGATCAAGTCTGACAAGTAGTTGAGCCCCACTTCACAATGGATTAGCTCAGAGGATGCTGATGCAGGCAGGCACAGAAGCTTTTTTAAAAAAGAGTTTTCCTCTAATTGCAGTTCTTGACTGGAATGGTAACCCCTTACCCTTGCACCATATAGTGCGGTGAAGGCGCATCTAGCTTTATAGATGTATGTCACTAAAGACCCCATGTACACTTTTTGACATCTTAACCCGGACATTAGACATTTCGCGAGACCATTTACCGTCACCAGAAAAGGTTAGCCCCAGGTAACAAAAATTGTCGACAGATTCCACTCTTTCCCCGTCTATAAAAAAAGGTTTCATTTTCCTGAGTTTTATACCACAAGCCATTGTATATGTTTTGCCCTTGTTTATCAACAACTTCCTCCCGTTGATAAAATCTGCGAACCCATCTATTAATCGCTGTAGGCCTACCGGTGTTCTAGATAAAAGCACAGCATCATCTGCATAAAGCAGAACTGGTACATCTCGGCCCTCAGCTTGGGGGGCATCCGCCTGTATCAACTTAAGGACTGCGTCAACTTCGTTAATAAATAAAGTAAAAAGCAATGGTGCTAAGACGCAGCCTTGGCGGATGCCACGTTTAACCTTAAAATTAGGAGTGCATTCGCCCCGTTGGCCATACCGGACTCTAGTCGATAATTTCTCGTATAGCCTTGCAAGAAAGTAAATAATAGGCTCTGGGGCACCAAGGTTAAGTAGAACTGGCCAGAGTATAGCATGGTCCACTTAATCGAATGCGCTGCTAAGATCAGCAAAGCATAAAAAGAGGCCCCTTGTTTAGCACATGTATATTTTCCAATTAAAAGCTCTAAATTAATACACTGTTCTAACGTACCCAGCCCCTTTCTAAAACCTTATTGAGCTTGTGATAAAATCCCATTTTCCGCAACCCACTCTTCCAATCTTACTAATAAAACTCTGATCATCACCTTTACTGATGAGTCTAATAGGGAAATTGGCCGATAGTTCTTGGCTTCCGATTTATTCCCCTTTTTATAAATGGGGATAATAACTGATTGGCCCCCAGGTCATGGGGGCTCCCTCTATAACTGCAGCGTTAAAAACTCTAGTGAGTATCGGGCCCCATAGTTCTGGCACCGTTTTATAGACATCTATGGGTACACCATCCGGGCCCGGCGCTTTTCCCCTTTGCTACCTCTAATTCCCAGCTCAACCTCATCAAGGGTGATATTTAGGGGAATAATGGGCCATTTGCTGGGATTTATCAATTCCTCAGTAACTTCATCACATGGATTAAAAATGCTAGAAAAATGTAAAACCCATTCCTCACAGCTAACATGACACAAAATTCAGGATAAGATTCATTTTTAAGAAATGTCGAGTTAACAATTTCCCAGAACAACTTGTTATTAGATGTACCCGCGGCCAACGAAAGTTTATCCCACGCCTCCTCTTGGAGCTCCTTCTTCCTCTGTTTGAGAGCTAGTTTGTAATCTAATCTTAGATTTTGAACTAACACTTTATCCCTGGGTCTACTGGAAAGTGCCTGTTTTAACTGATTCAGCGAGTTTGTACAGGTACGGTTAAACCAACCACTATTTTGTGTATGCTTCCTACTCGGTGGAGCGGTTAATAGCTTATCAATGGTATCATTAATTTTACTAAAATTAGTTAATATCACAGCCGGTTCAACCTCCATTTCAAGACTATCATATATCTCCTTACCACATTCTAAAACAATATTTTTTTAAATTTTAACTGAGTTAGTACCTTTCCACCTAATTTTGGTGCCGTTTGGTCTACACGGGATAATATTGCCAGTAACCGTTTGTTGTATTACAAATTTGTTGCCCCATACAACCATTGGCATGATAATACAATTGTGATCGCTAAGTAACAATTCGGCAATCCATGGAGTGGAACATAGATGTAAAATGTTTCCGGAAACTAAAACATGGTGAATCGTGGTATTGGCATTTCTTCCACTGAAGGTTGGTATCTCCCTCCCATACCCATCATGAGCACATTGCATTAAATCAAGGTCATATTTCGCCAAAACTGTATTTAAGGTATCACCATAGTTGTTGTGCGGGAAGTGTATACAATCATCCCCTTCATCTCTCCTAAACCCACAAACTTTAGTCATAAACAATGTGCAAATTGGAGTATTAAAATCTCCGACCCATACAATAGCAAGATTTGTATTTACTGCTGTAACCAGATTGTCTATTTCCTTTTCTAATTCAATAACTACACTGTGGCGAGTTGAGTCAAAAATATTATTATACAAATTAATCAGTAAGACATCCCAACCATCTTTATGATGCAACCACAATATCTGCGAGTGGTATCCTACTTTGATTACCCTTTTGACTACCAAAGGCAATTTCTTTGACAGAAGGATTAACAGCCCACCCTTCGCTCTACCAGCCATAGAGGGTATAGCTAATAAATCATAGGAAGTAAACCCTTCAAAATAAACATGTTCAATACTCCAAGTTTCTTGTAAACAAATAATGTCATGTTTATTAATAAAATCCACCCAGCCCAAGATGTCCTTTTTGCTTGCCAATCCGGCTATATTCCAAGTAACGATAGTATAGCCGTTAACTGTGAGATTCCCTGTACTATCAATAGGTTGTTCACTTATACTCATACTAGCGTCTCCCTCGCTGGTAAAGGGATTCAATACGGGCGAGTATGTAACTTTTTCCGTAGATTTCCCTTTATTTCCATCTGAATGAACCCCTAAGCTGACCACTTTCTCCCTATTTAATGAGTATGAAACAAATGGGTTTATAACCTTAGGTAGGAACTTAGGCATGGTTGAATTAGGCTCAACGATATTAAGCACACTTTCTCCTATCAGCCCTGCTTCCATCGACCCGATTCCTTCAGGTCCCACCTCCCCAACGGGTAGATGGGCAGTACTCTGTCAATCATTATCTTCAAGAGTGCTGAGTGGTTGAAATCTATTAAATGTAGGTAATGCGTAATATGGCTGCGCTACCACTGCCGGTTTAGTTCCATATATCTCCTGATCTCTTCCACTATTGGGCACAGGCCTTAGGTGTCTATAGAAAAAGCCTAGGGTAAAAGTGATACATTAGAGTCATTATATGATGTTGCAACCGCTCTTTCCAGGGAGTTCCTGGCCCAATTGGGGTTCCTAAAGTTAATAATTACGCAATCACCTTGCAATGTCTTTCTTAAGGGTCCAATCCAGTTTACTCTTCTGGTTAAGAGTATCTGGTCAGCGTGATCCACTGGGTAACCACAATTCTTATTTAACCAATGCACCACTTTATTTTTTAGAGTATAATCCATTTCCTTTTGGCCAGGCTCAAGTTGGGGTACGTTTACCAAAACAGCCACATATGGGCAGCATTCCGGGGGTAGGTTTATCGACATACCAGTTCTTCCCTCAGGTACCCCCCTCTCCCTTTGTTTGTTAGGGGCCTGGGTCATCTCTGCCCTTTCAATCCTATCCCCTCTACTGGGGCAGGATTGATTGCTCATAGTCGCTTTCTGTATGGAGCCTGTTGAGATCATGTTGGCACTGGTTTTGGGCGCTTTCGGGTTGCTTCCTTGGCCCCCACAATCCCTATTATCCCTATTATTAGAGCTTAGGGTAACAGTTAATGTGTTAACAGCAGTTATTCCTTGTTGTAGTCTTTGATGTGGCCCATTCGCTTTCTCCCTTGGGTTTTCACTAATAAGTTTTAATAAACTGCTGAGTTTAACAACTTCTCCATTAAGTTTGTCTAATTTGTCGTGGAGTGGTTTTATTGATGCTTCTAATTTTTGGGTTAAAAGGGCTACGATATGATTAATTTGCACATCCAGCAGAGGCCCTGTATCAAGGGTTTTTTCCAGTGCCTTGACTGTGGTATTCGGTAGTGGGCCTTTTTTACTTTTACTGATGGTCCCTGTTTTCGCTTGACTTTTTCTACAACCCCTTTTCCTTTTCGGAGTAGGTGAGCCACTAGGTGAATGCAGTTGTGGTGCATCAGATAATGTTAGTAAATCTGTATCAAGTTTCCCAGTACTCACTATTATCAGTGGACTAATTTCTTGCTCATTACTTGGGGTAGTCTCTGCTTCATGCTGTTGAATCCCACATTCCAACCCAGCTATTTCTTCCATCACCGTGCCTGCACCTAGTGAAAGACGGCGTTCCGCCCTGTCTATTTCATCGTTAATAGCGCTAACCGCCCGTACTAAGTACGAATCGATGGTGATGCATGAGGGGTCAACTGCAGCTTTATGGGTTTTTTGTAATTTACGCTTCGACATCCTGATAATTACTACTACGGTCTCACCGTGTCCTTAGAATAAAAGGAACACAGGACAAGATGCAAAAGATGCGCAGTACAAAGCATGCAGTGTACAAAACTGCGAAGTGCAAAACTGCAGAGTGCAGGCGATATAAAGTGCAAAAAGTGCGAAAGTGCAAAGAGTGCCAGAAAAAGTGCAGGGTACAAAATACAAGTACATGTACCGCAAAGCCGGGAATAATAAAAGGGGCTAGGTACCAATCAATAAAATCAAGTTAAAAGACCCATTAATTCATGCTAATCGCCGAGAAATATATATCATTTGCAAACAATTCAATGCACAGAAAATGAAGTATAATATGCTACACAAGCCCTAGTAAATCTTTGGCTGTCTTACTTACTGATATATCTAAGATTTAGATCATTAAGTATCACAGTCTATAGAGGAAAAAGTGAAATTGCCAGATTAAGAAGGATATGTTCCTTCACTAATTATCTCACCGCCTTTCTGCTCTTCAGAGTTATTGGGGGGAATTATACAACAGGAGTTCAGTTCACTCTATTATTGCTGAGTATTCCAACCAATGTCCATTTCCAAAGCTGCCAAATCACAGTTTTCAAAGGCTAAATGGGGTGGCCCTGCCCTGTCATGCTCTGGCGCGTACGGGCGCAGATGGGCCCGCCCTTGGCCCGGGCGCGGCCCGGGCACGCCCGTGTTGTGGGAGTCCGCTGGCGTCTTCAACGCGCCTCCTGGCGCGGGGGCGCAACGTCACTGGCGGCCCTGACAGCTCTGTGGCGGCTGGGAGCTGTAGTTTCCTGCAAGCCGTTCCCCTCACGGCAGGTCAGTGGTGATCCCGGGCGTAGAGTAAATTGTTTCAGAGTAGAGTGCAGTGGTGCAGAGTAGGTTAGAGTGGCATAGAGGGGATTGACACAGAGTGCACTGGTGACAGTGGAGTGGTACAGAGTAGAGTTCATTGGCATAGAGTGCAGTGTTCTGTTGAAGAGTAGAGTGGCGTGGAGTGGCATTGAGTGGTGTAGAGTGCAGTGGCAAAGAGGCAAAGAGTGCAGTGGTGCATAGTAGAGTAGTGTGGGGTATAGCGCATTGGCATAGAGAAGAGTGGAGTGTTGTAGAGAGGCATAGAGTGAAGTGGTACAGATGGGAGTGCCATGATGCAATGTGGAGTGGAGTGGAGCGGAGTAGTGTAGTGCAGAGTGGTGCAGAGTAGAGAACAGTGGGGTATCACTTAGGCTCCTTTTTAAAATATAGTAGCGCTAATAGGAGAGCCTTTCAATATAATTTGTAATAAACTCTAATACACTAAATAGCTTTATAACTGTGGCAAGGTATCAAATAAATGAATGTGCATGTTTGTGGATCATCCAGAAATAAACACAACACTTTTCTAATGGTGTACTTGTCGGAGCTTGGCATTACAAGGAAACTGTTTAGTAAGATTCCCGATAATTTAATAGTTGCTGGTCTCAAGTATGGATCTGATTAGCTAATAGTAATAATAATAAGAATACTTAAGTTATATCGTTAGTGTAATTGATACAGCTTATTTGTATTTAATAACCACATAGATGATATTATATAGAACAAATGAAAGAAGGATGCCGATCGGTTTACAAAGTAAATATAAAAATCTCTCATTAACATCTCTAATTCAGAAATCTGCCTCATTTTCGGTTTCCAAAAATATTCACTTTGTTAAGGGTCAGGCGGGACTGAAACAAGAAAATCTGTTATTAGTTTGAGCATGAGGGTTAAACGTGGGTATAAATGCTTTCATGTGTTAATATGAGTCTCCTGGAACTTTACTGTGCCCTACTGAGAACTCCTGCAGCTAAATGGATTATTAACAGCTGGCTGCAGAAGGCTCTGACTTAACAGCATCACCAATCAAACGTTTATTGCCCCACTGCTTGCTGCCATGGGAAAAAGTGTATCTTTGATTAATATAATTTATGTGCTGGGCCCAGTGCTTTTTTCAATGTCAGTCGAGGCAGGAAACGTTGCCAGACAGAGCATGATTGTTATATTTGTCAGCAGATTTTAGAATGAGAGTTTGTATAGAAAGAGCTATTTTGTGAAAAGTACACGGTTGGAATTTCACTCTTTTAAGGCCTCTTTGCCTCATGCAGCAGGTGGGACATTTCCTCCTACAGTGCTGCTGTGCAGTGGGAGAAGGGCCACATACCAATGCACTTCACCCATCACTAGAGGTCACTCATCCTGTAAACTATAGGCCTCATTTATGTGGATTTGGCGTGGGGCAGCGCAACAAGTCACCTTGCTGTCCTGCCCTATGTCAAAGTGAAAGGGCAGATATGCACCGTATTTATCTAATACAGTGCATTCCTGTCCATTCCCCCAGCGCTGGCACAGTTTCAGAAGCCTAGCGTCAACGCAGGCACCCTTGCACCATGGTGTAATGGTGCCTGCGTTGTCAGCAAGATTGTTTATGTGCAGAAAGGGGAACTTCCTGCACAAAAACAAAACTGGGAGGCTCTTTCCTCTTTCTGTGTGTGCTGCAGAATGCATGGGAGGAGGAAAAAAACGAGGAGAAGAAACTTAAGGGCATATTTATGAGCCCCAGGCGCTGCAATAGCATCACTTTTTGTGATGCTCTGGCTGAGCAAATCACAAAATCATAATAATGAGGTCACACAAAGCCACTTTGTGTGTCTTTTAATGGCCTCATAGATATATGGAGTAAGGCAAGGCAGCACAAATCGCTGCATTGCCTTACTTTGCATTAGGGAGGCATTCCATGGGCGTTGCAGTGGGTGCTCCCACGCAACACCCATGGATCTTGACGCTTGCCCAGATTTACAAAACCATGCAAACCTGGGGATGCACCAAAACCATACACCTCCCTGGTGGAGGCTCATTGAGGAGAAATAACTTTATTTCTCCTCATTTTTCCCTCTTTCCATGTGTGATGCATTCTGTAGCATACATAGAAAGAGGAAAAAGCCTCCCAGGATTGTTTTTGTGCAAACAAAACAATCCTGCTGACAACCGATGCACCCTTGCATCATGGTGCAAGGGTACCTGCGTTGGTGCTAGGCTGCTGAAATGGCGCCACCACTGGGGAAAGGGACAGGAATGTATTAGATAAATCCAGTGCATTCCTGCCATTTCACTTTGACGTAGGGCAACGCAGCAAGGTGACTTGTTGTCTGCCCTATGCCAAATCCCTATCAATGATGCCCTTATTTATCCTCATTGCATCTCTCCTAGGTAGGTGTAAGGTTTTGGCACAAAGTCTGCTAAAGCTACCACCTTTTTTCTCAATTTTTTAAAAACCTTTGCCAGTCTCATACTTCTAGAAACTGGCAAGGATTTTAAAATAATTAAGGGTAGTTGTGAGTCGCAAGCCTTAGCATCTACATACGCCACCGTGGTAAGGCACATTTTGTTAAAAAAAAATAAGTTGTAATGTAGTTGGTCCAATGGACCAAGCACAAAACCTTGAACTAGATCTGATAAATAATTTTTAGCCAGCCAAAGAGAATCAAGAAACGAAGATGCTTTATCAATATTCTATATTACTAGAACGGTAGGCCCACAGCATAATTATTCCTCTGAAGTGGATACCGGAGGAATTTTGGTAGTACCAGATGAATAACATTAATATAATCAAGCTGAGATCCAATCATAGCCAGGACAACAGATGTACAGCCTAGTGGAGTAAAACTAAGGAGCAATCTATGGAAGCATACTAAGTGGAAGATAAAGGAAGTGGCCAGCTTGATGGGGTGCAAGGCTGGTGGTCCAGGGAACATTCCTCATATACTTTAAAGTCCAAGTTCTATGAATCTCTCCTGGTTTACTATCACCTCCCATTTAAGCACTCCAGCCGTGTTTATGATAACCTCTTTTTGGAGCACCCTGCTCTGTTGTGTAAATATCCAGGAAGGATTCCCCCCACTTGATTATCCCAACTGTGAACTTTAAACGTGGATCCTGCTGATTCAATCAAGCAAAGCCAACCAAAACGACCTTGTCATGGTCAGGCTGAATAAAGAATGTCCCCAATATATTGATTCTGAAATGGGATTTTTTTTTGTGAAGACTACAGTTTTTGAGCACAAATTGCTGTTGAAAACTATGGCCATCTAGATTTGTCAACACTTTTAACTGCTTAAGCAAGTTGTTTAGAGACATTTATGGGTTTGCTTCATTACATAAGAAAGATCTACAAGTAGATTATGGATACCCAAACTGTTAGCGTCTTACACAGCGACACACAACCACAAATTATGCCCCCAAAAAGGTGCTGAGGAGATAGGGAAATCCAGTTTTCACTAGTTCTCCTATAGAACTGAGGAGTATCACATCAGACGTGTTGCTTCCCATGAGAAGAACTTGTGGCCAGCGGATTCGTTGCCCCCTACGTTATCTCATATAGAGGCATTGATTAACTCACATCCATGATCCCCTTTTTCCGATTCCTGTTGCTATAGAACAAAGATTTTTTTAGAAGTCTACAATTCATATAGATACAACAAACTTAGAGGATGCTGTGAGTCGATGTGCTGCACTCCACTAGGGTAAGGAGATAAAGTCACCTCTGACCTATTGCCACAGTCAAACATCCAATTTATTGGCAGCAGTGTTAGGATCCACTAATCTCTTTTTATTAAAATATATTTCTATTGTCCTTTTTGGGTGTAGTCTGTCGGGATTCTCAATCCATTTTCTCAGTAACATCCCAAAGGTATCCTAACAGTTCACCTGCAAAAATTATTGCTTCTGACTTTGAACCAGGTACCTCTGATGAAACATATAGTAGTTTGACTAGTTTGGGGCACATGGGAAGCTGGGGTAATACTTTAAAAAATAGTACCCTGGGATAGTAAAAGCCTGAAAGGCTCTGGATATTTGTTGGGGCTAGGCAGGATTGCATTTTCTACTCCTTTGTTAGTCACACTTTGCCAATAATTTCAATCAAGTAGCAGCTTCACATTGAGCATTCTGTTGTGACATCAAAAACTCTTGCCTGCAAGTCTGATGTCACCTTAACAGTGCATCTTCGTACATTTGCATGCACTCAAAAACACAAACACAAATATAATCCTGCTCCACTGGATAGAACTTCAATGAAAATGTGTAAAAACCATAACTTAAAAATGTAACATAAAAAAAACAAATATTCTAAAAAATAATCAAATTATCAACACAATAATCATCAAAATAAAAATACAAAATAAAATAAGAACCATAGCTAATGATGAAAAAGTGAAAATACACCATAGAAACAGAGAAACATAGCAATTTAAGGATACCGTTTGATCAACAACTATATATACATATATGTAAGCAAGTTAAGATGTCTAAACAAATCCATTGCATTTATTGGCCGTATATATAGCATCAGTTGCAGAGTGAACGTTTTCCATTGCCTTCTGCATAAAGTGCAGATCAAAAGCCTCCCTGATTGATTTCAATTAGCCGATATTAGGTTTTCATTTGTATAGGAGTACATATGTATTCGCAGGAGTCAATGAGAGAGAAAGCCTGCGCTGTGTGCTGGCATCTCGGATTAATAGAACCATGTATAAAAAATAAAATTCTATCTGTTCCAGATTGAGTGTACACCCTCATCAATTTCCCTAGTACTATCGCATTACTTAGAAAGTGGCGTTAGCAGTAAAACATCAAGGCAACACTAACACCAACAGTGGAAGATTTTTTTTAGGTGGAGCCTGGGCAGCGCATGCGCTGCTCTGCAAGGCATGCTGTATTCAGGTATGGACTTGACGCCCCGCCCTCTCTCTGCCCATATTTTTAATTGGCTTGTGTCATTGTCCTTGGTAAATGCTGCGTTCTGATTCGTTAATAGGCTTGTTAGTTCCTCCTTAGTACCGCCTTGTCTTCTTTGTAGCCTCCCATAAGGACTAGCCCTTTTACTTCTGTTGTTACACGGTATGTGTTATTTACAGCCTGTAAGCACTATTTTCTTTAATGAGTTTCTCCTACTGCAGGTACAACATGCTTTCCTGCTTTGCTTGCACCACTCGCAGGACGCTGCTTTCACAATGTCGGCTGCTTCTTGTTTTTTTATCTCCATGCCCGCTTTCACTTTCCAAGCAGCCTGGGACAATGGCGGCCGCTTCTTGTTATTGTCTTGCTGTGTGTGTCTCTCTCTTTCTCTTGTGCGCTCTCTCACTGTATTACTGTTTTCCTCTCTGTCTGTCTCGCTCACTTTGTTTCACTGTCTAGTTACCGCTCATTTTCTCTATCTCATTCTCTCAATTTGTACTCTCTGTCTTCCTCTTTCTGCATTTAATGAAGGAATTAATGGTCAATGGAGATACCTGGCATACAACTCGTAATAGTGAAACTTTTATTAATCACAAAATATAGAATATCACTCTTCTTTAAGGCATTCTTTTACAATCTGTTCATGAAAAAACAAAGTTACTGTGAGCTGAAACTGCAGAGTACCTCTGGTGAGTTTTCCACACTATTCCCCTGCACGGTGGCACACCCTTCGCACTAGTACACGTTGACACTTGCATCCAGCACATGACCTGTGGAAGGAATCACCAATGAAGTGGTCCATAATCCCCGAGGAGAGCACCGGCCCATCAGATACTGCTGCAAGTCATTAATCTTCAAATGCAAAAGGAACTTTTATTGAATAAATAATGCTGGCTGCTTGAGAAAAGCTGTCCTCATTGGCACCACTTAGGGGCAGTTTTTAGCTCTGGAGCAGTTATAACAAGCATTTGCAATGCAATAGGTCTCGCATTTGTGAGAGTTTGAGCTATTGGCATTGTAAATGACAATACCTTTTATTTATGTGTTTTGAAAAGCTGCAAGTGGTGCATAAACACTCACTTTGTACTCAGTGGCGGCTCCTCCGCTAAGGCGGAGGGGCATCGCCCCACTGCTTTTTCGCAGTGAAACACAAAGAAAATAAAATGATAATAACTCGCGTTATAATCATTTTATTTTCTCCTACTTCCTCCCACAGCTTTGCGCCAGGGGGCGGGGACAGGGGAGGAGTGGTAGTACCCTCCTAAATTGTGCAATGACATGTGCAATTGTGCAATGATGCTTGGACGGCACCCTCGGGCAGCCCAAAACAGTCTTGCGCACTTGGCATGTTCTCCATGCAGGCTGCGATACAGCCTACGGGGAGAACATGCCCAGGCCTCCGATCAGCTTCTAAGCACCGGAAAAACGGTGCTCGGACCAATCACAATGCTGCTCAGGCAGCGTTGTGATTGGCTGACTGGAAGCCTGGGTGTGCTTCCTGTTGGCGAGCGAGGGAGGACTACAGAGGAGAGACGGGCGAGGAAGCGGCGAAAAGGTCAGTTTTACATTTTTTATTTAATTTTTACATAGCCGCTTCCCCCGCGTCCTCCCCCTACTTCACGCGTCCCCATCTCCCACCCCTGCCCCCCCTACCTCCGATCGGTGCCAGCTGCATCTGTTTGTACTTATAGTCCTTGCTTACGAAAACCAAGGCTGGCAGTAAAAGAGGCGTAGTTATTGCCAGCGTTGCTTCTCGTAAGCAACAACTGTAAGTACAAAGTTCATGTTTAGGCACCGCTTGCAGGTTTTTAAAATGAATAAATAAAAGGCATTGACATTTACAATGCCAATAGCTGAAACACTCGCAAATGCAAGACCTATTGCATTGCAAATGCTTGTTCGAATTTAAAGTGGAGGCGGAAGTGACTTACACTTCCAAATCAGTACAACAAACAAAGCCTCGTATTTCTTATAAAAACAAATTATATCGCACAAATGCAATAGAAAATAGGGAAAGCTGCAGGTCGCTTCCTAACTCTGGATTAGATTCAGATAGTCTTCAAACACAGGTTACAGTATTAAGAGGAAACAGGATGGAACATACACATGAATGACAGATGCAATTGAAAATTGCAGCACCTCTTTGGGTGGGAGTGGGCAGGCCTGGCCTGAAGTGGTATGCTACATTCACTAGGGACAGAAACACAACTAAGCCCAGATTCAGGACAGCGACGATGGACAACTGTTATTCAGAAATGTCACTTATAGTTCACAGATTTTGAACTCGCAGCACCTCAGAGAATGATAAACAAAGTAGGACACCATTTGTTGGCTGTAGTTGGTCCAGGACATCAAGGCTATGAGGATTGTAGAAGCTGCACCTGTAGGTACAGTTATTGATAGGAGCGTCAAGCCTAAGGGAGTTTTGTTTTCTTGATTATAATGGTGGTATTGATGTCTGTCTGCAGTGGTGCAAGTTCCTAATGATGCCCTGGCACAGTGGATGTCCCTCTTCAAGATCAGACACATCAACATAGAACTTGACAGGACTTTCATTAGTGGCAATTTTAATGGGAAGTGGTGTCAAAACAGAAATATCTTATAAATAATAGCTGTGTAACAAGCTTATGTCTCATGTAATGCTCTTAGTAAGCTATGTTATCCTCCCTTGTTTGTATGGTCATGTGGTGGTCACAGAGGCTCACACAGCAGTTTTACATAACAAAACATGTGTATTTGTAAATCACACATTCACCACGAAGGGTATCTTGGCGCTGAATAACAGATGTTTATTGTTACCCAACTCAATAGTACTCATTTTATCAACCCACGAAGGATAAAAGGCTGAGTGGACCCGAAAGATTTCAACCTATGATCATGAGGTCAAACACAGACTCCTAAAATCGACGCATTAGCCTACTAAGCCACTAGACCCAGCTTTTCAGCATTTATGATCAACAGTTCTGTGCACATGCCTCATCAGATATCCGAGGTACATATACACGGCACCACATTCATAGGCACATACAGGTTGCTGCAAATTTGTTACTTAGTTACACTCTAATCACAGGCTCAAAGGCAGTTTAACACCAGTTTCTGTATCTCCTATTCTCTCAAAGCTAGCCTTGATTATTCCTCTGATCATTCTTTTTTTTAGCCCTCAAACCAATAGATGGTATTCTTACATTGTTAATGTTAATGTTAATGAGACTTATTAGGCGCACGAATACCCGGGGGTGTCTTGGCGCTATTGACTGCAGTAATTCCTCCTAGTTACTCAGTTCTGGAAAAGCCAAGTTTTTAGCTTTTTCCTAAAAATGGTGAGGGAGGCTGCTCCTCTCAGCTCAGCTGGTAGTGTATTCCACAGCTTTGCGGTACCATAAGAAAGACTCCTGCCGCCCCAAGTCGTGGTGCGTATTCTGGGTACTTTCATCAGTCTTGTACCTGAGGACCGCAACTGTCTGGCCTGGTGGTACCAGGCAAATAGCCTTTTGAGCGATAGCGGTCCTGTATTATTCAAAGCCTTGAAAGCCAAGCAGAGGGCTTTAAACTCAATTCGTTTGGCCACTGGGAGCCAGTGGAGTCGGCGAATTTCCTTGGAGATGGATTCATATTTAGGGATGTTACCCAGCATTTAGCAGCTGTATTTTGAATGGACTGGAGTTTTTTAAGAAAATGCTTGCGTATGCCCAGGTAGAGGCTATTACAGTAGTCCAGTTTAGCCTGGACCAGTGCAGTAACTACCAGCTTTCTAGAGTCGGTAGGAATGTAAGGCATGATTTTCTTAAGTTTTTTTATCATAAAATGGGAGGCGGTGACAGTAGCATTAGTCTGATAGGATAGTGCTAACTTATTGTCAATCCACACGCCTAGATTTTTTGCCTTCAGCACAGGTTTAGGTGCTTCGCCCAACTCAGCTGGCCACCAAAGATTGTCCCATCTAGGTTTTAACTCACCGAAAATAATGATCTCGGTCTTTTCAGAGTTAAGCTTCAGGCAATGCAGTCTCATCCATTTGTCAACTTCTCTCATACAGTTCTGAAACTGTAGAAAGGGGGCGGTTTGTTTATTGTATGCTGCCACCACTCTGGGTGTCGTCCGCGTAGGACGTCAAATTGAACCCAAACTTCCGAATCAGTGGGGCGAGTTCTGCAACATATATATTAAAAAGAGTTGGAATAAGGATGATCCCTGGGGGACTCCCATCATTCTACTGGGGAAGATACCAACAGCCATCTTATAGATCCACTGGGATGGTTAGCCGTTGATATATCTACTTTGGAGTCTGGTTCACCATTTTAAAACATCTGGCCACATTTCAATTTCTTTGTTGGAAAACCGGGACCTAACGCCAATCTAGTTATCTTTTCCACCGTCGTTAGCCAATCTCGACTTACAGGAGGTTGGGGTTTTATCCACTTCATACATATCTCCCTCCGTGCCAGAATGATAAGAAGGAGAAAAAAGCTTTACCTTAGACTTTGGAAGAGATTTCGCAATTTTTAAATCTATGCCAAAGAAAATTAGATACAAGCTTACCTTGATTGCTTGACCTAAGATCTCTGACAAGATACCACTTACTTCTTCCCAAAAACTGGTGAGTGCTGGGCAGAGCATGAAAATGTGGATATCTTTAGCGTTCTTCTCACCACATCTTTTGCAATTTGGAGCCGGGCCTCTAACACGTTTGCTCATTTTGCTGGGCATCATGTAGATTCTGTGGAGGATATAAAGATGATTCCTCTTTAAGGTAGCGGAACACCACACTCTATCCATGGCTCGGCTTACCAGGGCACAGTAACGCAAGGTAGTGACATGCTCTTGCAATGGGCACAGCCAATTTCACCATCTTAGGGGATCTCAACATGCACTTTGACCAGACGCAAGACGCCGCAGTTACTAGCGTGCTGGCAGACCTGGCAGCCTGCCAACTCTATCAACTGGTCCCTGGCCCCACTCACTTAGCGGGTCACTTGTTGGACACTATTTTTTCTAATATTCCATCTGCCATGGTAATGATTCCTAAACCCGTGGGATGGTCTGACCATTCTTTGGTAACCATGCTCTTTCCGGCACCTGAACCTCTTGCTAGGGACAAACATTCCCCCGTCCTCAGGCGCCCTTGGCGTAAACTGAGGTTGGAGGATTTCCATGCGCTTCTCTCTGCGAATCTTCCAGCACCTCAGAATGATACCGATGGGGCTTACAGTGACTTCTGCAACTGGATTGTCCAATCTTTGGACTCCATCATCCCAGCTAAATGGATGAAAGGCCGCTCTGCGGACCCCAGCCCATGGTACAATGATACACTAGCCACTCTGCGGAAAGCATGTAAGAAACTAGAGCGCTTGTGGAGGAAAGACTACGACACTATAACTAAAAACCTACCTGGCTGCGATTAAAAACTACCATAGAAATGTCTGCATCGCCCGGGCGGCCTATTATGCCAACGAAATACAATTAAGTCCTAACCAGTCTAAATGTATTTTTAAAATTCTGAAAGAATTGAGAGGAAGAAATAAACCCCAGGTCTCTGCGATCATTACTGAGCAACATTGTGAAGACCTGGCGCTGTTTTTTGTTAACAAGGTGGACACTATTTACCGTTCTTTTCCACAAAAGCCGTCCTTTACGGCCTCCTGCTGCGTACCCCCCCCTCTGCATTCTCTAACAGCTATCCCCAGTATTTCACAGGACGAGCTTACTCTCTTGAGTAAGAAAGTTAAATCTGGCTCTCCGGCCGATCCTCTAAGACCTGCTCAGTTTAGAGAATCACTTTCTCTTTTTCTGACTCCTCTGTGCCAGATTATTAACTCCTCTTTTACCACTGCTGTGGTTCCTGCTCTTTGGAAACAAGCTAGGGTCTCCCCATCCTTAAAAACCTTCACTGGACCCTGCAAAGCTGGAAAATTTCCGGCCTATCTCCCTCCTGCCGTGGGTGGCTAAGATTGCGGAGGCCCACGTTAACAGTATCCTTACTAAATTTCTCAACACTAATAATATTTTGGACCCCTCACAAAACGGTTTTCGTGCAGGTCACAGCACAGAGACAGCTCTGCTGGCAATGACTGTTCACCTACAGACAATCCTGGACTCTGGTCATACTGCGGCTCTGATTTTACTTGACCTCAGTGCCGCGTTTGACACGATTTCACATGTGATTCTACTACAACGGCTGGAGGCGGCTGGAGTAGTAGGCCTCGCACTCGAATGGCTTAAGTCGTTCCTGAGCGATAGATCTTTCCGCGTGTCAGCCCCCCCGTTCCTCTCCCAGCCCCACTCCATTGGGCAAGGGGTACCCCAGGGTTCGGCTCTGAGCCCCGCATTGTTCAATTTATATGTCCAGCCTCTTGCTACGGTGGCCAAGAAGATGGGCCTCACTATGGTCTCTTATGCCGACGATACGCAGCTAGTGGTGGCCCTATCTGATGGTTCTTCGCTGGACGCCCTCAGATTTAGGAGTGGCCTGGCCGCCGTAGCAGAATGGATGAACTCTAACTGCCTTCAATCGAACGCCACTAAAACGGAGGTATTGTTGGTGGGGAAGGACAGGAACCTCTGGAATGAGCAGTGGTGGCCTAGTGTGCTTGGAGACACCCCCACCCCTAAGTTGGTGGTTAAGAACTTAGGGGTCTGGATGGATTCCTCCCTTAGCTTCCAAGAACACACTAAAAAAGTCGCGGGCACCTGCTTCGGTCTCTTGCGGGGTCTTAAGCCGCTGCTGAAGTTTTTCAATCCGCTCACCCGCCAGCTGATTGTCCAATCGGCTATTTTATCCAGACTGGACTACGCTAATTCGCTCCTCTTAGGAGCCAATCAGGCTGAGGTAATGCGACTACAGCGTGTGCAGAACGCGGCTGCTAGAGCCCTTTTAGGGCTCTCACGTCACTGTTCCGCCACTGATGCCGTTCTGCGGCTTCACTGGCTTCCGGTGGCCAAACGGATCCAATTTAAGGCACTCTGCCTATCCTTTAAGATCCTGAAACTCGCTTCACCCTGCCTCCTTGCCAATATGCTAACCCCCTACAAACCCTTGCGCGAATTGCGTTCCTCGGGGCAGCACTTAGTCACTGTCCCCCGGGTGAAGCGTGCATGGGCCGGTGGTCGTTCTTTCCACCACACGGCCGCTAAACTATGGAATTCTCTGCCCCCTCAGATCCGCTGCCTAAATGAGTTACTAGCTTTCAGGAAAGCTATTAAAACCTTCCTCTTTCCACAAGCTTAGGCCGCCTACCCTCTTCTCTGTTGCCTACCTGTCTCTCTTCGACTCTGCTACTCTCTGTTGCTGGCAGCGCCGGGACGCCTCTTTGCTGGGGCAGCTGCGCGCTTTATAAATGTGGCTAACATAACATAACATAACTGGCTTACATTACTCCAGATTTACTAAGCCACGCAAGGTGGCTTTGCGTGGCTTAGTACATCTCATTGAAGCCCTTGCGTTGCCTTGCTTGACACAATGGCAATGCAAGGGCTTCATAGATCTGGGCCAGTTTCAAACTTGCACATACTTTAATGTCTTGCTACCACATTTTCCAAAAATGTATGCTACATGTGGTGGGAGTGCCATAAAACATACTCTGTTATGTATAATGTTCCTGAAATAGAAGTATTGTAAGCCAGTTCCTTTATGCAATCAAGTACCAGCAAGAGAGGAACTCACCAGATGTGGCATGGCAACTCCAGATAAGAATAGAACTCACTTGATGCCGGTGTGCCTCCTTCAGATACTGGGCCTAAACCTCTCATTGATCAAGAATGGTTCTCATCAATATTTGGAGTATTGTTAGGGATTAGGCTCCATAAATTAGTCAGCAAAATCAAGGGACCTCATTTAGAGTATGATGGGCAGGGCGGCACAAAGACCTCTCAGGTCAGAGCTAGTGATGGCCTTTGCTCTGCTGGTGGAGGACCACCTTTCATACGTAGCGATTGCTGCAGGAGAGGCTGGGCTCTCTGTTCTCAACAATGCTGCCCCTGTGACCTCTCTTTTGAAAGAACTGACGATTGAAGAGCAATGTCCATCTTTGATACATTGATACTGTGTAGTTTGCTTTCCAGAAAGGAGAGTTTCCCCCCAGTGCATGAGGGCCATTTTGTCTTTTTCCCATCCATGACCACCATGCCTTGCATGGCATTCCTAGGTAGGGAACATAAGTGATGGTGGTTTGGCTCTAAATAGTGTGGGGTGACCATCATTATGAGTTTATCACCTGACATGACTGTGGTGGATGGGCCATCAGTCAGAGGTTTCCAACAGCTGAGCCAGCTGAGGCTTTGCTGTCAGAAACTCATCACTTCACCAGCACTAAACAGAGCAAGTGTACCACACGTTGGCAGGGTAGGAACACTGCTGGTTCACGACAGTGCTTCTGCCCCGCCAAACTCTAAATGACCTCCATTTCTCAAAGCTCATTAAAATGCACTAATACCAAGGGCCGAGGAGTGCAAGAAAGATACCTCCCAGCTCAAGTCTTTAGATGTAAACAAAACGGCTACTCTTTGCTATGGATCTCAATGGGTGCGTCCAATAATATTAATGTTTCCGTATTCTTAGAAGCTATATATGGTGAAAATCAAAGGCAATGACATAGCCTAAGATGCACACCTAAAGAAAGACACAGTACTGCTACCACATGTTCATGTCCTGACAATATCATGGCCTGAGATACACATCACTGGTGGAAAATAATGAAGGTCATAGACAGAGATGCTCATCCCGATCACTGAGGAATGCAATAATTCTGTGGCACATCACCCCTACCATGCTGGCAAATTGATGTTACAGGGTATGGATTATGCACCAAGAACACCATTGGATTCTATATTTACTGCAATGCCTCTGTGGGGCTTGCTTGGCCATGGTCTGGATGGTGATACTAAAGTATGAGTGACATAAGCCTACATTCCTCTCCAGCAACTCTGTGATGTCCAGAAGTAGCAGGGCTGATTAACTGTCCATCACACTTAAGGATGTGTCTGAAAGCAAGCGAAAAGTGTGCAAATATCAGAGGCTAGTTCATCCTGTTCTTAAATGACTTCATGTGGCTGAAGCAAAGTGTGTAATACATCACGATCTACAGCTGGCCCCTAGCCTTTACCCCTGGGGTGTGTACTGAGAGACATGTGTTAAATCTTTGTCATTGCTTACCTTGTTGGACCATTTCTGCCATAGGTATTCTGAATTCTATCTCTTGTAAGTGTGTTTACCTTCTTTCCATTCCAGACTGATGCAAGGAATTTGAAGTGAAGTCCCAATTGTCTTTACATTTTTGTCTGTGTACTAGGCGTCTCTCGACAGACAACCTAGTTCGTTTACATTACACTGTGCAACTGGGTTGTTCTATGTAGTATACTGTTTGCACAATGTACCGCATGTAACGTTCTGGAGGGCTCCCACCATTTGGCTTAAATGCTAGAGAATTGTGGCATGACACTGAATCTCCTGTGTAATGATAAGAATTGTATTTTTCATTAGTTGTGCATCTTGCCAGCTGCCTCATCCTCATATGGTACATGCTGCCTGTGCAACTGGTGTCTTGGGGCGGTCTCTTCTGTTGACATTATGGTCATCTCTTGTTTCTTTGTAGTCCATGTGGCTGATAGCAACTGGCTTGTGCTATGTTTGGATGTGCAGGAAGGCAGTGTTTGAGGAGTAGGACTCTAGGAAGTCAGGTTAAGCTATTACAGTCCCTGTTGAAAGTCTAAAGCCATTGGAGGTGTGTACATTTCCAAAAGTACTTAACTTGGCTTCCCTTGGCTCTAGTGCATTCTAATGAAGTGCAGACTTGGCCTACTTACAAGCTGTTCCAAAATGAATGACAAAGCAGGTGTCCTGCCTCACTTGATTGTGCCATATTCTTGATGTGTGTGGTGTTGACACATGGGCAACTGCACTGGAAATTGGGATCTTTGGTACTGGAGTGAGTTTGAAATGGCTGTGGGTGATTCTGTTTCATTCATGGCATATGCTTCTGATGAAAGTGGTCACATGAATCTAGTGGCATGTGCTACATTAGCAATGCATGAGGGTAACTGCTGTTGATGTTGGAATTGTGGTAAGCAGTTCCTTGTTTTCATTCAATCTGCCTGAGCTGCAATTCCATGCAGGTCTTTTATGGTGTTCTATTTAATGTTGTGAATGCCAGGTTGATGTGCTGAAGTGGTGTTCATACAATGTCTAGAAATAGTTTTTCTCAGTACTTGACTGACAATATTGTGTTGTGTGGATTAAATAATAGCTTGCCTATGACTGCTTGGCCATGGCCACATGTGGGATGCTGTACATAGCTAGTAACCTGCTCGGTGCCTTTGCTGCATATTCCATTACGCAAAGTTCGGGTTTGCTTAGGTAAGAGTTTCATGTTGGAGGATCATCACTTTAGTATCATAGTTTTCAATACACAATGTTAAAGTGCGGACATACACACTGCGATTTCTCAATTGTGGTCTGTTGGTTGCTGTAGAGTGGTGCTGACCAGATGGTTTTGCATGGACAGGTTTTCTGTTCAATAATGTGCTCTTTATGGTCTTCACATGTTTTTCGCACAGACCTTATCATCTGACAAGCATTACAAAATTTCCACATGCTTGACTATACGGTTATTTTGAGTTTGACGGATGCAGGACATCCACCAAAAATTGCCAGATGTACAGTCAGCACCTTTTTTGGCACATGTCAGGCATATGCCAGACTCTAGATAACCCCTACATCTCTAATGTTATTAATATACAATGGAGTAGTGTGCTAAGTGCTTCAGTGCCTTAGGTGTACTGAGAGCTACATATATTCCACTACAATACACAATTTGCAACCCGACCCATAGTTTGGGAAACACTGCTCTAAGTGAAGCCTGACTGCATGTGTGCCAGGCTACCTGAGGGTTCAGCACATGACAAATAACATTTGTTGTTCACCCAGAAAAGGATTGTGGTTGTTGCCTGAGTAGAGTTTCCACCCCAGTCAACCAATAACCCAATTTTTTAGTCATGAAGATAATCTTCATTATTGTCGGATGATTTGAGGCGCAATTTTTTACCTGCTGCTCACAGAGTCGGTGTTATGGCGGTGTGACCAGTGTAGCTGCACTGGGTGCTGACCTATAGGGGGGGCACTGACCTCAGGGGTGGCGCTGTCTTTAGCAATATTGTAGGATTTAAAAGCATCTGCTGCAGAGTTCCTTGTGCATCCAGCTTATAAGCAGCAATAAAAATGTTATGATAACTGTTGAGGTTAATATTCCTGCTAGAGAGAGAGATCGGAGTTTTGTCTATTGGCAATTTTGACTCGCCATAAAGTAGCGCAGAGGGTTAATATGCCTGCTGCAAAGAACAGATCTGTATTTTATGCGGATAGCTGAGTGGATTAGTAAAGCCTTCCTTTACAGGCGCCTTTAAACGAGTGGAACGTATTTGAGAGAGGGGCTATGGAGAGATGAGGAGCACTTTTGCCCGGTGGTAGTGGGGGAATCCGAGAAGGAGGAGATAGGGTGGGGGGCAAAAAAGATTGCCGCACCGGGCGACACCAGTGCTAAAGCCGACCCTGGCTGCTCATCAGACCCAAAATGCATCCAGAAAGATTCTCATTAAAATGATACTTTTGTGCTCAATGTTTAAATGGAAAAGATGGGTTGCAGTGTGCAAAAGAAATGATACTCTCTGTAGGGGCAGCTTACTTACATCATGCAAAGGCTTTTCAAAACATTGAAGGCGTTACTGTCTAGTACCATTCGGGTCAAAAAGTGAGCATTCCACAACGAACCCTAGACTTTGCATGAGATGCAAAGACAGCGGAGGCCGGCATGGCTCGCGGGTCGGGGGCGGGTGCGCAGGGGGGACCCGGGCTGCATTGAAAAAAAAATATTAACACTTACCTTCCCGCCGCTGGGTCCTGCGTCTTCTCTCCTGCTCGCCTGTGTCCGACTCCAGGTCGGAACAGGAAGCAGGCAGCCAGGCTCCCACCCCGAAGCCAATCACAACGCTGCACTGCAGCGTTGTGATTGTTCTGAGCTCTGTGACACTGTGCTCAGCCAGGGGCTGTCGGGGTGGGCATGTTCTCCATGCAGACTGTAATGCAGCCTGCATGGAGAAGGGGGAAGTGCGCATGACTCGTTTGGGCGGCCCGAGAGGGCTGACCAAACAGCCATTGCACACAGGAGTGTTCTACCAGTCCTCCCCTGCAGCTCCGCCCCACCCTCTCACGCAGTGCCGCAGCAGGAAGACAAAATAAAATGATAATAACATTCCATTATTATCATTTTATTTTTTCCTTTCTTTTGCTGCTTCCTGGCAGGGGGGTGATGGAGCAGGGTTTTCAGCAAATAAACTCGCTCGGATTAAACCTCCCATTGTGTGGAAATCATTAACAAAGTTTAGAAATTAACTGAAAAGAAAGTATTGTTAACATTAGTGTGGAAAAGAAAATAAGAAGGGTGCAGGAAAATGACAATGGGTTTAACTAGACCACAAATGATTCCTGAAAGGAAAAGAGTATTTTCATGAGCAATTGTGAAATGAAAACGCGTATTATCGTTTAATCAAGCAAATATTAATTACATAGAATAATAGTTTTAAAAGATTGTGTTTATATTAGTCTAATGAAAGATTGAAATGAAAAGATTAAATGAAGTTTTATTTTGGGCAAATAACTGAATTTGTTTCTTTCTCCTAGAGAAAACTGCACGCTTTACAAAGAAGGCCTCAAACTTGCCATAGGGTTAATTTTGCTTTAAAACGTAGAAATGCAGGAAAAATGTGTTTTATTCTTCATAGATGACTATTGTGTTCTTTCTCGTCGATGGCTGCTACGTGTTCGGAGTATCAGAGGAACTTCCTAATGTCCAAACAAAATGTTTAGTTTTGTGGATAACTGTGCTAGTAAATGTTGCCACTTTTGTTCAAATGCTTGTGTGTCGAGGAAGAAGAAGATTTTGATTTCCTTTGCTGAAGGACGATGATGACAGTGTGAATCCAAACAAAGAACTTTTGAGAGAAAAGAGCAACGGAAGTGGTGTGACTTAACATCATATGCTTCTTGGCCAATGAGGAGAGAGATTTTCCCTGATTTTGAAACAAGAGTAGGGTTGGACTTTTAACTTTAGGGTATAACTATTGGTGCTAGAATTCCATTGTTTGGGAGAAAAGGCGAGAGGCGTCTAGAGAGAGACTTCTGTACGAGGCGTTTGTGTGAGCTGTTTCTTTGAGATCCTTTTAGCTGATGCTGTCTGTATGCTGACTCCTTAAACTTTGCTCCTCATACCTTGAAGAGCATTGCCCCAGCTTTCCCTTCTGGACGGGGGGTTAGCTTTTCCAGCTATTAGCACGCTGTGCTATAGTTATCTTAGGTTCGTATGAAATATGTATCTGCATTTAACCTTGTTATAATGCACTTTTGTCTCTTACTCTATCCACTCAACTTATGCTCCTTAAATGAGATGTTATTGTGAATTACTGAATTTGTGTTCTCTTGTGTGATGATTCTAATTCGATACTGTACCTTTGTTTGACCATTTCATATGCTTTACAAAAGAATAATAGATAAAACCAAAATAATAGAGAAACTGAGTCTGTCGTTATTCATTTTTGTAAATAATGAGATATATATATAGTTGTACATAGTGTGGTTTTTAAAAATATTCCCTTTGTTCTAGGTCCTCATAAGGGGGATATTCATCCAAATCTTTTGCCAAATCCCTGTCAGGTCTCCGATCTGTCGGAGGACCTGATGTTAACATGGGTCAAATTTCAGTCTTATAAAATAGAGATTTTTAGACTGATTGGCGTGTGGTGTAAAAATTACACACTCTGCCTTAGTTAGCCAAAACCCCCTTTCCGCTGTGCCACGCGCTATCAGGGGTGACGCTACTCCGCCTTAGCGAAGGAGCCGCCACTGTGCTCAATGTAAACAGAAACTGCAAATGTAAAAGATTTGCTAAGCTCCTTCTAGATAAAATCATGTAAGATCCAATATTGTTGCCAAACGTTGAACCTTGTTATAACAGTACCCTTTAATTAGGCTATATATATTATTTGTAATGCAGGCAACCAACTCCTTAAGTATCTCTAAACACCGGTTACCCATGTCCAGGAGTACACATTTGGCTGCTGCTGGGTAAATGGTTCTTTCCGCTCTAGGATGCCTGTTTCATACTAGAAGGGGATAATGTTTCTCGTAGTATAAACATCTGAAAATAGCTGCAGTAATTTTGGTCCTCGCTGGAACAATTGGATTCTTCTAAAACAATAGTGCAGGCTTAAACAACTTGCCATGCTACGTGGCTCCAAAACAGCGTGGCAGACCAGGAGGCTGTGAAAGGCTTCTTAAAACGCTTTCTGTGATGACTTTTTGTAGCGGAAGAGGTGATAAATCCGCACGTATTTGCTGCCATTCACAAATTACACGTCAAATATAGATACAAAAACCTGTGTATTACTGTACCTTTGAAAAAAGTGTTCTTGAAGAAATAAACATTGGCGCACTCAATGGGTTTAAAAAAAACATATTTTGGCCGTGCTAAGTGGGGGTTGGGCGCAAGAACGTTGAGGATGGGACCAATCTAAAGACCAGATTTGCTGCATGCAGCTAAAAACTTGAACCATAGGGGTTGGAAGTACAAGAGGTTGGATGCTTCGGAGGTTACACACAAACCCTGGAGCCAGCCCTCACTGATATGGCCCGAGGCCAGGCATTTCACGAGTTGGGCGTACCAGAGTTTGGATGCATAGGAGGGCCGGTGCAGGTGCTGTGATCAGCCCTCGCTGTGCACAGCCAAAAGCGGTGCGCAACTGTGATTTGGTGCAAGGAGGTGGGGCCCAGCCAGGACCTGCCTCTAACCTCTATTGCACAGAGCCTAGGGTTATGCACAATGTGTGTTGTTTCTACTTAAAGTTAATGTAGTACATCATTTTAAAAAAACACACTGAAGACCACTTTGTGCCTGTAAAAGGACTGTCACCCACATATTTCTTGTGTCATGCTTCGACATAGAGTTCTTCATCCAGAATTCAAAGCTATCTTCAGTCCTGAGAAAGGCCATGTGACCCTGATGGGCAACAATAGTTAGCCTTAACATATAAATCTATAAAGATTTGATGCTAAAATAATCATCATCTATATTTGTCAATTTCTTTTTAACCTTACAAGAGGACGCCGCTGATAGCTATATCTCTGGGGTAGCCTACTAGGTAATTTTAACCACAGCTTCTTCATTAGGGGCCAGATGTACGACCCTTTTTTGCGGCCGCAAACGGGAGATCCTCCCGTTTGCGACCGCAAAAAAGAGTAATGGCATGTACAAATGCTATTTTGCGAGTCACTGACTCGCAAAATAGCATTTGCTACTCCCGCTATTAGGAAGGGGCATCCCTTTCTAATAGCGAGTCACCATGCCATGTACAATTGTTTTGCGACCGCATTTGCGGCCGCAAAACACTCGCAGTTCACCACCTACTTCAAGTAGGTGGTAAAACACTCGCAAACGGGAAGGGGTCCCCAGGGGACCCCTTCCCCTTTGTGAGTTTGTGAGAAAATATTTTGAAGAGCAGGCAGTGGTCCCAGGAACCACTGCCTGCCCTTACAAAAATGAAACTGAAAAGTTTCATTTCTCCTTTTTAAATGCATCCCATTTTCCTTTAAGGAAAACGGGCTGCATTTAAAAAAGAAAAAAGACTGCTTTATTTAAAAGCAGTCCCAGACATGTTGGTCTGCTGACCCCAGCAGGCCACCATCTCTGGGAGTGCTAGCCATTCCCAAAGGGGTCGCAAATTGCGCCTGCCTCATTAATATTCATGAGGCATTCAATTTGCGACCCCATTAGGAATCGCAAACAGTGCCTGAGACATTGTTATACATCCCAATTTGCGAGTCGCAAATTGCGAGTAGCAAATGCGACGCAATTTGCGAGTCGCAAATTGGTGGGTCGTACATCTGGCCCTAGATCCCTTAGATTTACATTATTAGGAGATCCCTTTTTTTGTTGCCCCATCAAAATGTGTGGCCATTCAGGATGAAGGACTCCATGATGAAGCATGCCAAAAAGAATATGTGGGCGAGAGTATTTTTACAGCCATATTGTGGTGTTCAGTAGGGGCCGTCTGCATATTGCATCAGAGTATCTAATTCACTTCACCTTACTTCAGTTGGGTATATCTTTCATGGTAGGAAATAAAGAAGAACCCCCGCTGAAATCCTCACTTGTGTCTCCAGCATGAAAACCTTAACTTTTCCCCTTAAATGAGCGCTCTTTTAAGTTCTGATATAAAGCAGAAGTAGACAATCAGTTAATCCAACAGATTAAGAAGAGATCAATTATCTTGATTTGATTGCTACAATGAAAAATCAGAATCTTGCTACGAGCCTATATAGGAAGGACACTCCAGATAACAGCAGGCTATATGCAAAAAGTCAACAGCAGGGATTAGGCACAAGGCCAGCCCTAAGGTAGGCCTTGCGCCGAAGATACACTGCAGCCCGTCCCAGAAGTGCATGAACAACTACTTTTGAGCCGTGTACAGTGGGAGTTAGCCAAAGGGAGCTGGCTGCAAGCCATGACCTGTTGTCAGGTTCTGCACCTGATCCCCGGTATCGTCAACTCTAATTGCATCTCAGTTGTCCACAGGACCTTTGAACAGGCCTTGTACCCAACATGCAATGTGACTATCCCACACTGCTCAAGGTCTTTGGTCTTGTTCAGCAGGACTTGCATCAGAGCCTGGTTTGCAGTAATACCTGTCAGCCAATGCACCATGCTGCCAACCCCTGCTGTGTACAGCCTTTGGCTGAACATCAGCAGGGGTTGGATATTGGGTCTGGCCGCCAAAACTCCCTTGCGGTCAACCTACCATGTGAACAAAGCCCACTGTTCATGGCCGCTGTGCTGCCATGGGGTCTATAAGAGTGTCTAGTTTTTAAAAATTCTTTATTCACCATGTACAGTGGGCTTTCGGTGCATAGCCTATGATAGTCCGCTCCTATGACATTGTTGTGCACGACATTTGAGCTTTGCGCACCAGAGTCTGAATTTAGGGCCTTTAGCTATGCATACCGATAAAAGTGCAGGCCATGCAGCACCTTGTGCTCTAGGAAAGTAGCTGTGTATGGCTTTTAGCCTTGTGCACTGAACTTAGGGCCTCACCTATGGCAAGGCTGTGCACCCGCTTCATACCACTGAACTACCTATGCATGGCCTATGACTGATCACAGTGGGCTCAGCACCAACCCCAGGCCCTTAGCGGTCACTACACATGGTTTTTGACCTTGCATAGTTGCACTGTGATTTTATTTCTTTTTTTAACCACAAATAAGATATACAAAGTCCCTCTTTTATTTACCCTTCAAAGTCTGTCCAACAACTTTATGTAATGCAAATCTTTCAAAAAGTACAGAATGTATTACACCTGTTTTAGGCTGAGTTAGATGCAGTTCTGATCAGCAGTTTTCCTATGGGAGGTCGAATGGAATACATAAAGAAAAGTTAGATAACAGCAGAGCTAACAAATGTGTAACTAGGCTCTCTTGTAAAGTATTCTAATGGCTTCGGACCAAGTTCCCTCTATATAAAACTGCAAAAACTAAAAAGTTAGAGAAATGTGCATGGATAAAAGAGAGCGGGATGAGTGAAAATCATGTGTTAATGACTGTACTTACTTTCTCTGGTTTCTGCAGTTGTTTCCTATTCTGGGGTCTGTAGTTCTAAATGCTGTGGTAATAGGTGCTGGAGGCTGAAGTAGGTGAGTGTTAGTTGACATTGACAAGTTGAGTGCTCACCATCTCTTCAATAGAAAGGAAATGTGTTCAAGAATTTCAATGAAGCAGAAGAAGGCTTATTTGAGAATTTTCTTCATCACAATGTCTAGAGGAATGAGAAATGTATTTCTAGCTGTGTCGAAGCACCAAGAGTTAACTAATTTGTCATGTAAATGTAAGAACTAGTGAGTGTTGTATTATAGATTTTTATTAAGAGGCCATCTCATGGTTTCTGGCTTCTGATGGCTCGGTCATCCCCTCTCAGCATGCTGCATTCTGAAAGGTTAGGGCATTTCAATTTGGATTTAAACCACCAAGGAAAATGTGGGTAAGTAGTCCACACATTATAAAGAAATGAAGTCAACACGTCAGTCACTTGATCTGATTTCTGAATTACAGTTCATAAAAACAGAAAAACTAATATGCACATACAACACGAGAGGCATGCTTCAGATACATCACAGCCCTCCAAATCTGGCTGTACACACCTGATCATTTATACTCTACTTGAAAATACATATCATTATCTACAGTAAATTCACTACCTCAGACAACCATGCACTAATTTAATATCTTCAAACCCCTTATGTAGTGACCTATATGAAAGTTGATTCTTCCTAAGGCTTGAAGATGCACGGATTGAAAATGTCTCTTGTAGTCTCTCTTCAACCTTTCTCAAGACCCACATATCCCTGCAAACCAGACCTGAAGCCATTTTCATAGTTTCAGATTTATTGACTTCAGTGTTGGGCCAGATCGCTCCTCTGCATTAGGCACATCGAATTGCACATTCCCTCATGCTTCTTGGTATGGTGATGAGCTAAAAGTACTTAGGATCATCGAGAAGCAGGTCAGCATAAGGACAATTTCAATTAAAATGCCAGGCCTTGGTATGTCAAGGTACAAAATCTATATGACGTGGCTAAAAAAGCCTGTTTCAGCTATTATAAAGATCAAATTTCCCTCACCCTGTCCTCCAAATAGATTTTCCAAATTGTTCCAGATCTATTTCTGCATGTACTCGAGCATGTGTACATTTTCTTACCATCAACATTGATTGGCTTTTCTTTTATTCTGCATTGGTTTAACATTGATGCCCATATTTAAAGCTTGGCCCTTAAACCTTCATCTTTCTCCCCTCTAACCTCTAAGCAGACTTGTTCAAAGTTAAACATGATTAGCCCTTGTTCAGTGTCTGCACTGACAAACAAACTTGGGCGATCGTCACTCAGTTGCTCATTGATATCTGCAGTCTCTCTTTGGTTTCAGCAGTAGCACCTCCTTCATGGAAAAAGGGAGTAGTAAGTCCCCCTTTAAAAAAAAACAATGTTTATTCTAATGTTTTTTCACATTTCCCCTGTATCCTTGCTACAAAGCATCACAAAAATGACTGAATTTTTGGTTAAATTGCAAATGCCTAACTTTTCAGAACACCCTCTTCTTAATTTAAGTACGGTGGATCTGTTCCTTTCAGGAACTAAGGCTCTCCTGTTTGTAGTCTAACTTACCCTATCTCATCTGTGGTAGGCAGCAAGCAGTTGCTGTCTTCTTTGTGTTCAGATTTTCTTTTGTTACCTTGTGTGGCTCCACACACTTTCTCATTTCGGTCTACTGTGTTCAATTTGCTTGTAACTACACTAGCTAGTCCAAGTTTTATTGTTATTCTGATGTCTCAGAGTTCATTCTGGATGCCCATCTCCCCTCATACATCTCTCTTCTAGAATCCAAATTTCAAAACTGACTGGGAGAATGTAAGTAAAGCATCTCAAGCTTAATCCTAATTCTGAGAATAATAATATTTGTGTGTCCAACACCTGGTGGCTGACATTTTGGTCACTCAGACTATTATTGTAGAATAAACATGGAACCGTGAAATTAGATTTTGACCACAAACTTTCTTTTATTACCAGTTGACCAAGCTACTCCCCTCCTATTTTCACATACCTAGGATTTTGAAGAAAGGTTTGCTCCTATTGTCTTTGACCTTTATCATGCACTAAAATATTCTTTCTAGTGTCAGAGTAATGCAGGCTTACCCAGAGCTGCTATCCATCAGAAGCAAGAAATATAAACTATTGCAATATGGCTTTTTCTTGGGCCCTCTTAGAATGTTGTATGCCAGAAATTTGATAACACTAAATCATCTGACATAAACAATTTGGGCTAAATATTGTTGACATAAATATTGCTCCTTTTGTATAGATTTTCTTTTATTATCTCCAATTTGGTGATATTTTTATAAAAGATATTTGGGACACAATATTTTTTCTCACATTATTTAGCCACCAAGATTCTAATACCATATCATCCCAAAGAACTCATGCATCAGAGCATATCCAGAATCTACTCTGGCTACTGGTGGACAAGTACATACTTTTTAAGGCACTACGTATTTGTCATAAAACCATTTTCGACATTAAGACACTAACCCTGTATTCCTGTGGACACATTTTAAACACTATTTTCTGATGCAAATACATAGATGTAAATCAGCAAACCTTCTGATCGTGCCATCTTTAAGACACACCTGAAGATGAGAAAGATCTTTCTCCTATATCACAGTTATATCTTGGAGCAGTCTGTCTGCCTCTATAAGTGTGACTTCTTATCATCATTTTTGGAAATCCCTCATGGATTGGATGAAATTGAATCATCTTAAATGTAACAGCACTAAAACAGAGATTATGCTGTTTGGTAAGTCCAATGTATTTATGCCGAACCAGTGGTGGTCGTCAAATTCGGATCCACCTCCTTACACAGTAGACACAGTGAGAAATCTGGGAATAAAGTTCGATCCTACATTATCCTTCCACAAGCAAGCTCTCGCTGTGGCAGGCACCTGTTTTCAAACAATAAAAACTCTCAGAAAATTCTTTGATCTACTCCCGGTGCCTGCTAGGAAGACAGTTGCGGAAGCCTTAATTCTGTCCCGCCTGGACTATTGCAATAGTCTATATGCAGGAACAAAAAAACGGTCCTGAAAAGATTGCAGGTGGTCCAGAATGCTGCAGCAAGGTTGGTACTCAAACTGCCCAGAGACTCCTCTTCAGCAACAGCACTGAAAACCCTCCACTGGCTGCCGGTCCATAAGAGGGTTCTTTTCAAAGTTCTGACCGTTATCTATAAAACTACAGAAACAACCGGACCAGAATACCTAAAGTCCAGAACCAAGCCATACACCACGCAATGTACTTTACGGTCATCTTCAGAGAATCTTTTAACAGTCCCCAATTTCAAACTAAAAACTAGAGGTGGAAAGACAATGGCGGTCCTAGGGATCAAAGCCTGGAATTCCCTGCCAACACAACTTAGACACACACAAACAGAACTTATTTTTAGGAAGTCCCTAAAAACCTGGATTTTCAATATCCCAGATAATATTGTGTTGTCCTTTATCTAAGCCCTGCCATAAAGTTCTTCTCCTCTCAGGTGCCCATCCTCTGCTAAAGCGCCAAGATACTCCCTGGAGTGAACGTTGCACTATATAAAAACTACACATTCATTCATTCATTCATTCATTCATGAGATGGCTCCTTTCCACCACTATTTCCTTTTGATCTGCTGTAGGTGTTGACACAAGCATTAACCTTTAATGCTGGGATACCTCACTGAGGTCACTATTTTTTGGTCTCTCTACAATATTTAATTGTTCAATCAATCAATCAGTTCCCTTATCAAAATGTAACAACATTAAAACCCTCATGCAGGGCCTGATAAGAGTTTGGTGGACAGGGGACTTCGTCGCAACGGCGACAGAGTGCCCCGTCTGCCAAACTCTTGATCCGCCTGCCTAATTTTAATTTGAGCAGACCTCTCATCATGAACCTTCCTACGACAGCCATGGGGAGTTTGGGCCATCGGATGTAAGCTATCCAATTGTTCGCCTATTGAGGGTGGGCCGTGGGATGGCTTTCTTTTACCTGTCCTTCACCATCAGGAATATCCTGGCATTAAGGGACAGTAAAAATAAAAATAATTACACCCATTCCATGGGATAAAACTCCTATGGTGCTGGGGCCATTAATTTTTACTTTGCAAAAAAACATGCACCCACCTTGGGAGTTTGTTTTTGGAAAAATAAAAACTTTTAAAAGTTTGGTGTATATGTCCTTCACCAATGATGGATGCACACCAAGGGCCAGATGCACGACAAAGGAATTTGCGACTCGCAAATTGCATCGCAATAGCGACTCGCAATTTCCGAGTCGCAAATTGGTTTGCGACACTTATTGCGATTCCCAATGGGGTCTCAAATTGCATGCCTCATGCATGTGCATGAGGCACTCGCAATTTACGACCCCATTGGGAATGGCTGGCCCTCACAGGTATGGTGGCCTGCTGGGCTCAGCAGACCTCCATGTCTGGGACTGCTTTTCAATAAAGCAGTTTTTGTTTTTTGAATGCAGCTTGTTTTCCTTAAAGGAAAACGGGATGCATTTAAAAAAAGAAAAATGAAACGTTTTCGTTTCATTTTTTAAGGGCAGGGAGTGGTCCCTGGGACCACTGCCTGCCCTTAAAAAATATTTTTAGAGCCAGTCACGAAGGGGAAGGGGTCCCCTGGGGACCCCTTCCTGTTTGTGAGTGGTTTACCACCCTTCTGGGAAGGGTGCTAAACTGGGACTGTTTTGCGACCACAATTGCGGTCGTAAAACAGTCATACATGACATTTGGGGTCGCCATTAGGAAGGGAATGCCACTTCCTTATAGCAAGTCGCAAACACTATTTTGCGGGTCTCAAATTTTTGCGACTCGCAAAATAGGGTTTGTACATGGCCAAAAGGATTTTTGCATGCGCAAACTGGTCTAAGACCTGTTTGCGCATGCAAATATCCGTCGTACATCTGGCCCCATGCTTTTAAATGGCTGTCTATGAACCAATGTGATGGAGGTTTGTACAAACCCAAAGAGTTCGCTGCAGGGCAGCACACTAAATTTGACTGGTGGAGTAAAGGCAGAGTGGAGGACATAACGCCCTCCACCACCCTGACTGCCTTTGCTGCATTTGTCAACCTCTAATCCAGCCCTAAATT
This sequence comes from Calotriton arnoldi, assembly GCA_963921515.1. NCBI lineage: Eukaryota > Metazoa > Chordata > Amphibia > Caudata > Salamandridae > Calotriton > Calotriton arnoldi. The sequence goes on from CAWUFW010009867.1 coordinate 729,681, forward strand.
TATTTTAGTCAAATAACTAACAGCTTTCATAGCAGAGTTTGTACAGCTTTCAGAGAAGAAGTTATAAATGTGCTGCTATTCAGCAGGTACTGTTTTTCACTCCATGTTCAGAGTGCGGCTTTCTGTTTGTCAGAGTCGCTCTGGTACCTTCACACCTGCGTGTGCCTGGAGGAGCTTCTTGAGGGGCAGTTAGAGCAGATTACCACCTGGAATGTAAAATGTTGTCTTCTTTACAAACTGCTGGTGGAAGGTGGAGCTTGACCATATAAAGTGTCCAACACAGGATGGAGATGGTGACCTCTGAGGTAATTTCCTATTTTTGACATATAAAAGCAAAATTTCTGGAAAGTGGATGCATTGCAACACATTTTGATTCCTGATATTTTTGGTGCACTGAATACCAACTTGCTATACATTTTGTGTCCCTGATTTCCTGGAGAATTTTCTGTTTTCTGTTGCTTGATGTAGTTTATTCTATTTTTGTTTGTTATTTTTCTTTGAACAGGTTTTGGATCAATGTCTTTGTAGATCTTCTTACTCTGTAACTATTAACCTGCTTGGCTCTTTCCTCTCTCCTTATTTTAGGGGGATTTGGGTGCCTTGCTCATTGTCACCAATGCAATCTTCATCACTAATGAAGATCTACACAGCTTACCAAAGGAGGCATTTTCCCTTCTGTGTTTTTACTCATAGCTTTGACCATGTGGCTCAGCCATATTATTCTATGCAGGGTGATACCACGGCAACTGGGAGGTGTCGCCCTATCCTCACGCAATCTCGAAGGCCACTCAACAAACCTATGTCAAGTCTAGTCCATTAAATTGACTCATTAAAATACCAAATTAATCACATATGTTACAATAATTGCACAATAAAGAATAAATGGATTATAATGAATAATAGTTTCTGTGCCTCAAGGAAAGTGAATGATTGACCACATCTACCTACCACTAGTTCACATTTCCCTGCCCATTGGACTTGACTATGAATCCACCACATCTGCCAAATTAAAATGGCTACTGCATATTATATGATCATAGTTGAGTATTTACAGAATAGACTCACACTTATTGTATTACTCAAAGCATATTAACTAAACAATGATTTTCATAATTTATTTCTATGTCAAGTAACCATAAGCAAAAATGCTATTAGGTCATCATTATTTTACTTCGCTGTCTCTACAGCCCACTTTCAACTTATGAGTTACACAGGGACACCATCTACTGTAATTTTTATTTACTTGTATCATATGACAATGGCTTATGAATGACTTCTTCCTTACACTGCTTTATTTCCTATATCTGGTGTAACATCACACTCCAACTGGATCGTCCATGATTTCATGTAACCAGATACCTAATCTTGTATTTTCTTCTCCAAAGAAACCTTTAATTCATGATAAGACATGTACCAATATGAGGAGCAAATACTTTCTTATTGCTTTATTTTAGAGATTCATGACATAATTTTGATGAAAAGATCAAAAACTGATTCTTTATATAGGTCCAGACGTTCCTTGACCAAAGACAGACCTGTGTTAATAGGGCTGATTTAGTGGCTTTATCCCTGCAATACGTGGCTGCTAACTGCAATGATTTTGCTGTGAATCCAAGCCTTAACATATATTTTAAAATATATATCACACACATGTATGTATACAAAAGTACAGCTAAAACACATGAAGAACGTCCAAACCCAACCCAAGTTTCACTAAGAAGGTAAGCTCTTAATGAAACTTCATGAGCAATTTTGATCATTAGCTGAAGAGGTGTTAATCATTCAAAACTGTTGCAAGAAAATCTGTGGTTCTGCTCGCCAAGTTTCATGACGGAAAGGATCATTGGGTGAAACAGCTCTTAGAATGTGATAAGAACGAAAGCAACACTTCCCCATAAGCATGGTGGGAACACAGTAAAAAAAAGTTCAGTAAAGTACCTGCCAAATCTGAGACTTTTGATACTGACATTATGCAAACCAGACATCATTTGGACCAGTGATAATTGTTAAAAGTCAAGAAGTACGTCTGCAGGGTAGGCTATTAAATACAGTCCACGTAAGAGGGGTCAAAATTCTTCCCAAGTAGGAAAGCAAATACAATTTGAACTTCGTGGAGTGGGTGAATGGGTAACTCAGGTTATAGTGTAAAAATGTTTAAAAAGCAGCAGAATATGGTTGAGGTTTCTTTGAAAAACAGAATGTGCCTTCCTGCTGCGCTGCCCTACGACAAAAGAAAAGGGCAGGAACGCGCCGTATCTGTGAGATAGGGTGCGTTCCTGTCCTTTCCCCTGCGTCGGCGCACAATAGGCTGCCGTGCCATGGTGCAAGGGTGCCTGCGATTGCGGGATGATTGCTTATGTGCAGGAAGGACACCTTCCTGCACATAAACAACCTTCACTGCTATTTGCCGTTTCATTTTTTTAAATTATTATTTCATATCCAGAAACATCATATTACACAAAAATAGCTATTAGTTAATCATAGTACATATTACACAGGTCATTTAGTAGGTATATATACATTAACCGGGGATAAAATTCATTTAAATAGTTCATAAAAAAATTGTACATAGCAGGTAAAAAAAAAGGCCCAATGCGGAGTCAACCTTTAGTGCCTTATCGATATTAATCTAACTATACAGTCTAACGATTAAAACCAAGGTGTAAACGGTTCATAAAGTGCATGGCATATAATACATATCGGATAGAAGTTACAAGAACATATTATATAAACTTCTAACACTTAAGACCAGGGTGTAAAATCATGTGCAATACTATTCAGGCTTACCCTATCAGCCTCACATTATTACACCCCTTGGGGACCCCTCTTCTTACTGCGGCTCCCTCATTTCTTTGTTCCATTCAGAAATGAGTGCCCAGATTTTCCTCCCCCGGGTCCTAGCATGTCTGCCCCTACAAGCATACAGAGCCTTCTCTTGATTATAAATTCCGACCATCTGGCAAGCCACATCTGAAAAGTTGGAGGTTCTGCATCTTTCCACCTGGCAGCTAGCATTATTCTGAATACTGCTGTCCCCAGAAATAAACAGTATCCCTGTGCAGAATTGAGGGCCAGAGAGCTATCACATCCTAACATCAGCAGTGTAGGTGTCAGTTCGAATCTGAAACCAAACAGTTTCTCCCAGAAATCAAGCAACCCCTTTTTTACTACACCTAATTTGACACAGTCACAAAACATATGTATCAAGGTTGCTGGACCTACCCCACATCTAGGACATTTATCATCCTGCCTTTTTCCCCATAAGAATAACTTAGAGGGTGTAAAATATAAGTTAAAAATAGTTTTATATAGTTGTGCCTTTAAATTTGTGGATATAAATAGCTTAGCTGATAGGGTAAACTCATGTATATATCCACCTCAGGATTGTCCAATTTCGTTGCCCAGGATGTCTCATGTTTTTCCAAATCATCTGGTAGTTTTCCAAGTAGTAAACTGTAGGTATTCCTGTTTTTGTTTGATCTCCTAGTGATAGCTTCTAGCAGTGGTATCCTTTCTAAATTCATCGTTGACCTACATATAGTTAAAATACTCCTAATTTGTACAAATTTAAAATAATGATTTGCTGGGATTCCCAAATCACGCTGAAGTTGTGAAAATTGCAAACCTTGTACCCCCATAAAGATCACCATTGTGCCTACCCCCAGCTCTTCCCATCTTTTCCCCATATCGTCATATACCTGATGAGGAAATAGCGAAGAACGCCAAAGGGGAGTATATCTGCAGATTTCAGGAATCGTCATAAATTTTGAAACTTGCTTCCAGACTCGCCATGCGCTATGTATTACTTTAAAACAAACTTTTTTGTAATAGCTCGGCTCCGTTTGTCTCAATAACAGACCCCATGCCTCCTTCCCTAAAGCAAGTTCATATACTGTAGGCACTCCCGGATCCTCCTCCAGTTCATTATTTCTAGCTCCTTTTACTATGAACAAGGAGGTCAACTGATGAAGAAGGGCCGCCCAATAGTAAAACGTAATATTGGGTATTGTAACCCCTACTCTATTTTGTGGTAGGGTTAGATATTTTAATGCTCTCCTCACTTTCCCATATTGCCAGATAAAATTAGAAAAAATAGAATCTAAAGTTTTCAATACATGGTCATCCACCATAAGGGGTATTGAACGAAACAAATAGAGTATTTTAGGCAACATTGTCATTTTCAAATAGTTCCCTCTTCCTATAATAGAGAGATGTTGCCCATTAACTCTCTTTAGTTCCGTAGCTATTAAATTAACCAAAGGATCAAAATTAAGTTTAATAATATCATCCACTTTTGCACTAACTCGAACCCCCAAGTAGACTGCCGAATCTGCTCGTCTAGGATCGTTAAAATCCATGTTTTCTGTACAGATAACAATGGTCTTCCCTTCGTTCAGAGCATAGCCTGACAGATTCCCAAAACCCTCAGCTATCTGGATAATTTCCTCAATTGCCTCTGCTGGATCCGTAGTTAATATAGCAACGTCATCGGCATAAGCCAGGACTTTTGTCTCATATCCCCTGGTTACCACTGGCTTAATCTTCTCGGAGTGTAAAAGTTTCACCAGGAGAGGGTTAATATACATGGCAAATAAAATGGAGGAACAAGGACAGCCTTGCCTAGTCCCCCTGGTTACTACAATATTACTAGACTCCTTCCCCATTATTTGTAGCCGGGCTTTTGGTTCGCTATACATAGCTTTAACTGCCCTTATAAATTGATGTCCAAACCCGTTCAGCTCCAATATCCCCCATAAAAACTTCCAAGACACTCGATCGAATGCCTTTTCGGCATCGAGGAGGATCACAGCCATCTGGCCCCCGGTCTCCGTCATGATATCGAATAATGAAATAGCCCTCCGAGTGTGATCTGTTGTTTCTCTCCCGGGGATGAACCCCTGTTGCCAAGGGGAGACCAGACGAACTATGACCCTCCCCAACCGATTAGCCAATATCTTGGAATACATTTTTGGATCTGAATTAATCAGAGAAATCGGTCGGTATGATGACGGGTTGTCTGCTGGTTTCCCTTTCTTAGGAAAAATTATAATATTGGTCTCTTTCCATGATTCAGGGGGTTCCCCACTATATTGGACACCCCTAAACAAATCCAATAAAAGAGGGACTATTGCTTCTCCCAATATCTTATAGATCTCTAGCGGAATCTTGTCAGGACCGGCAGCTTTCCATAATGCCATTCCTTGCTACCTGGACTTCCTCTAGTGAAATTTCTTTTTCTAGATCTTCCTTAGTTAAAATATCCAACCTTTCACCTAGTTCAAAGTTACCCACTAAGTGAACTATATCCTGTAATACTTCAGCTGTATCCTTATCATTATACTTATCCTCTTGATATAGTGTTTGATAATAATCCTTAAATACCCCGATAATATCATCTGGATCTGTATATGTATGCCCACTCATTTTGATAGAGGATATTGCATTCAATGAGTTCTTCTGCCTAGTACGAAGAGCTAACCTCCTCCCAACTAGCTCACCATTTTCATAGGAGCTATTCCGCTGGGATTGGTATTCCTCTGCAGATTTTTGTGTTAACCAGCTATTAATTTCTGCTTTCAGAGTTATTATTTGATACTGGATTTGAACCCCTTCCAGCCCCTGTTCTATTAAGGAGATGTGCTTCTCTTCCGCCTCCGCTAGCTCCCCGCATTAGTTGTTGATTCCTAATCCTCCGCGAGGTCCTAGCCCTTGCAACAAAGCTGATGGTTTCCCTCTGAGACCGGCTTTAAAGGAATCCCACACAGTCCCCCTACCAGCACTATATCTATTCATATCAAAGAATTCCTGTGACCAATTCTTAATATGTTCGATATAATCATTATTTACTGAGGAGTTTCCTGTCAAACGTCCATTTTCTCTGGGATCTCCTAAAATTAGCATTTTCCGTCTCCAAGATTAGAGGGTTATGATCTGAAATCACCTTCGGGAGTTTCTTAATATTTGCTACATTTAATACATCTCTTGTGCAGAAAAAATAATCAATCCGAACATACTTCCTGTGCGGACAAGAATAATATGTATAGCCAGCGTTGTTTGGATTATTCAATGCCCAGGCATCCACTAAACCATGGCTATTTTTGAGGGAGGCTAGTGCTCTATAAACTCTGGGCTTTCGACCATGATACCCCCCTTGATGTTGTCCTTGTCTTGAGTCAAGTGAAATATTAAAATCACCACATATAATTAATGGGCTGGGCCATGATGCAAGCTCCAACTCCAAATCCTCGAATATCTGAGGATCGTCCTGGTTTGACCCATAAATTGAACATAAGGTGAATCCTGCCTCTAATTCCACTATAGCCCACCTCCCCAATGTATCCGCTGCCTTTCGTTTGACCAGTCCCAAATTAATCTTAGCTAGTATAGCCACTCCCCACGTATTTGAAGTTTGGGAGGTGCATGCTAGTAGGTTATATCCTCTAATACCCAACAGCTCTTTTTCCCCCAAGGAATATGGGTTTCTTGTAAGCACACTACATCAATATCGTTTGTTCTCACTAATTCCGATAAGCTTCGCTCCTTTTCGCTCTATCATTCAGCCCTGCTACATTCAAAGAGCATATATTTATCCTCCCCATCTAAGTTCAGTTTTCAGAACTCCACATAATCCCCTGCCTCTCTTTCTTTCCTTTACCATCTTTAATAAAATGACCTGCATACTCTCTCCTGTTTTTAATAATATACAGTTTATCTCATCAATTCTGGATATGTTTTTCTCCCCAAGTTTCCCCAACCACCCCCCCTCTCCACCACCCCTTCCCTCCTCCCTCCTCCCCCCTACCCACCCCCTCACCCAGCACCCCCCACGAGAGGCGCTCAGACCTAGGTCTGTGCATATTGGGTGCGTTGTGCAACCCCGAGAGCCCTAAATTAACCCTTAAATTTTTGAACAAGTGCTATTTCCCATCCAAACACCATGACCCCCAAATCCTCCCTTCAAATCACCCCCTTCTTAAACACCCTAATTATATTCCTTAAACAGTTCCAATGTTTACCCGCCATTAATATTCCTTGAACTAATCAGATTTAACCATAAATCTGTATCCTAACCCTTCAAACTATCAAGGTATTCTTTTGCTTTAATTTCTGAAAAAAAGAATCGTGTTACCCCCCCCCCCAGATTACTTTGAGTCTTGCTGGATTGTTCAAGTAGGCTTGTGCGTTTCTATCTTGAAATGGTTTTATCAATTGCCGCAACCTCCACCGCCTTTCGACAGTGGAGTGGCAAAAATCTGGTCGGACAAAATAGGAAACCTCATTCCAGGTTCTTTTTGCTTCTGGCCGAGCCTTTTCAAAAATAGCTTGGCGTAACAAAAAATTGCCAAAGTAGACCAAAATGGCTCGTGGCAGTACTCCTGCCTTCACAGGCTGCTTCTGCACAAAAGGAACGCGGTGAGCACGTTGCACCTCTCGATCCCAATTCCAGTCCGTGAGTTCTGGGAGTGTATCTCTAAATAATTTCACAACAAATGAGCGGATATCAGCCCCTTCAACCTCCTCAGGAACCCCAAGCACCCTCAGATTATTCCTCCTCTGGCGGTTCTCCTGCTCTTCTAGTTTCCATTGCACATCTACTAATTGAGCCTCGTGAGATTTTATAAGTGTCTGGTTTGCAGTAAGATCCGCTTCAGTTGCCACAACCCTTGATTCCAAGTCGGTCAGTCTCTCCCCAAATACACTACAGGTTTTAGTCAGTTTACGAATCACTCCCTGCACTTTTCGCATTGCTGCTTGGGCCTTGCGTCCATCCTGTCTCGTCTCATCACGATGCAACGATATGGCTTGGAAAATTGCTTCAATCGTCGGGGGGCGTGGGTCCCCCCGGTCCGAAACTTGTTGTCCGCTAGACAGTTGGCCCGCAAGTTTATTTGTAGGGGTGTAATCCCAAGTAAGGTCCTTAGCTCCCGACTTTCTTTTTTGCTTTTTCAAGACAGTTTTTACTTTGCCACCATCAGCCTCATCCAAGTCGCTGTTGGTCAGGTCTGTGGAGATATCTGAGAGATCCTCCGACCATTCACCCCCATCTGACAGTGAAAAAAAGTAATCACTAGGCTCTTTGTCTTGCTCTTTTCCATCCCCAAGGTCTTTCTCCACATTCCCATTATTTACACAGCCTGCTCCTAGCAGCTCATCCGTCTGAGAAATAGACATTACCCGAAAGTCCTGGGGAGAGGTTATTACTGTATTGACCTGAGAGGAATCCTGCCCTCCAACACCCGCAATAGCTTCACCTGGATTCTCTTCAATAGTTATTACATTAGAGCCGACGTCCGGAGCATGCCCAGTGTTCCCCCCCCCTCATTCACAGTCACAGTCCCTTGGGGGTTATCTCCAGGCCTACCTTTAAACTCATCCGACTCAGTTCCCTGTAGGACCCTATTTGAATCGGGGGATCCTTCTTCTTCATTTCTCCCCTTCTCCAAGCTGCACTCCTGGCTCTGCCCGGCCACATTGTTCTGATACACCTCGCCGTGACCCGGAGCTGCTTTCCCCGCGGGGACCTCACTATAAATAATTGTATTATTTTCAAACGGCAGTTACGAGACACCTTCCTAGGATATTCTAATATTAGGGTCAATTCTCTATCATTTAAGTCACGTGATAAAGCAGTTTCCCATTTTTGTCTAAGAGGTCCCAACGAGATATTTAAATGTACGTTCAGCCCATGATATAACCAATGAACAAGGTGACGGCCATGTCCCATTATATGAAGAGATTTCAGCAGATGAAAGGTGGGAGGCTCTCCCTGATCCACTAGCCAGTATTTACGAATATAGTGTGCAATCGTAGCATGGGTAAGGAACAGAGTGTCAGGCACTGCGTTGGTGTATACAAATTCTCCATGCGGCATCAGGTTGTCGTCTCGAAAAAAGTCCCCAATCGTCTGGATCCCTTGCTGTGTCCAAGCTCGAATTTGTGTCCGCCTCACTATTCCCCGCCTCGTGGGTAAGCCACAGAGCGGGATATTCGGGGCATACGGGTGAGATATTTTCGCATATGTATGAGCCTGCTTCCAATAATGAAGGGCTATATGTAAGAGAAAGGGTGGGTTCTGCAATTTGTCTGCCCCCGGGCACAACAACGTCTGTAAGGTACCACGTCCCAGATGGTCTAGAGAGTACGCTATCTCAAATAAGTTGTGGCCCGCTAGCCAATATGCCAGCCACTGTAATTGCCCAGCTATGCATTAGATCAACCACCGAAGGGCCGGCCGGTCGAGTCTTCACTGCTGCCCCGCCTCTTCCTCTTCTCTCCGGGCATGAGTCAGCTGGCTGTCCGCGACACCCCCTCGGCGAAGTCAGCGCTAGTGCTGCCGCTTCCTCACTGGCATCTCCCGTCTCAGACTGGCCCCGCAAAGCTAGTCGTGCCGCCCTTGTCTTGGCGGCGGCTCCTGCTGTTTTTGGCCCCATCGCCTCCACCTTGGTCTCGTGGATTCCCGGTAAGGGTCACTGCCACTGACGTAAACTTTGGCAATCGCCGTAGAGAAGCGTCTCAGTACCGCCAATCCAATCTGTGTCCCTATTAAGCGCAGGTAATGTCCACAGCTCTTGGGGGTGATTAATGCCTCCTTATAACAACTTTCTGGGGTCACCGCTGCGTCCCATCTCTATTCCCGTATAGAAGAATCAAGCTCTCAGTTGGGGCTGCACGCTGCTACGGTCTCAGACGACCGCCATCTTGCCGCCGTTTCTATGTGTGCTGCAGAATGCAGCACACGTGGAAAGAGCACAATACAAGGTGAAATTAAACATTTCTCCTCGTATCGCCTGCTTAAGACCAGGTTTTCCATGGCAGTAATTTTGGCGCTGCCCCATACCTTGTAAATATGGGGCAGCGTCAAAAGCAATGGGTGTTGCGGTGGAACGCCCACTGCAACATCCATTGCACACCCCTTTCACGCTAAGTGCTACGTGAATAGGGGCATTATTTACAAGGCGGCGTTAAGCCACGTCAGTTGGTAGGTCAGAATAGCATTACCACCAAGGAGGCGCTAATTCACAGTCCCCTCTGTCACCCCAATACTCAACTTAGACACACGTTGTTCTTGCCCTACCCCACCCTCAAGACTAGCATTAATTATTATTATTTTTTTTAGCACAAACTTTATTAGGTGTTTCAGTGGTAAGTTTACAATTTGGATAATCAGGACACGTGCAGTTTTATGCGCAGTGTTTTTCATCAATTATACACAATACATGTTGTATTATCACATCTTAACATATTGATCTGACAGTGTACACAAATATAGTATTCAAAATAACATTGAGTCATGTACATTATCATTATAGCGATACATCATCAAGTACATAACTAGCTTGTACATGGGCTAAAACTCAATGTAGCCTCACTTACCCTATCCCACCCCCTTTAAAACCAACCCAAAACAAAAGCAAACAGTTGCCGCTGTACAATGTTCTCATTTTCCAGGTAACCGGTACCTGGCGATGAGTACATCCGATTGTGGTGAGAGGGAAATAAGGGGGGGGCCCCAAGGAGCAGAGGGGGATCAGCCCCACAAGGGGCAGGGAAGGAAAGGATAGAGGGAGGGAACGCGCCCCCACCCACATGACTTCCATTAATAACTGAGTTGCTATATAAGGGGGGGTTAATTAGTCGGACCACTCAATATTGGCAGGGGTTGTGAATCCTCAGATGTTTCATTCACATCTGTTCAAAATAATTCTATCAAATGTGCCCACTCTAGGGATATTGGATGTTTTCGTAAACCCCTGTATTCTTCCCGCTGTAGCGCTTCCCTCTCCGCAGTGGCCCATCGGATAACCTCCTCTCTCCATTTGTCCACACGTGGAGGAGTGCGAGATTTCCAACGCTGTGTGATCAGCCTTTTTGCAACCATCAGGGCTAATCCCGCGAAGCGGCGCAACAGCTTCGATTTCTTGGGGAGTGGGAAAAGGCCCAATAGACATGCCTCCGCCGTGTTCCAGGGTGTGTGTTCTGTTAAGGCAGACAAATTTTGTATGATCTCACTCCAAAATACTTGTAGCGCCGGGCAGGACCATAACATGTGTAGAAAGTCAGCTTCCTGTGCAGGGCATCTAGGACAGTTCGGGGAGGCAGTTATATATATTTGGTGCAGCGTTTTCGGGGTGAGGTAAGCTCTGTGCACTATAAATAATTGTATTATTTTCAAACGGCAGTTACGAGACACCTTCCTAGGATATTCTAATATTAGGGTCAATTCTCTATCATTTAAGTCACGTGATAAAGCAGTTTCCCATTTTTGTCTAAGAGGTCCCAACGAGATATTTAAATGTACGTTCAGCCCATGATATAACCAACGAACAAGGTGACGGCCATGTCCCATTATATGAAGAGATTTCAGCAGATGAAAGGTGGGAGGCTCTCCCTGATCCACTAGCCAGTATTTACGAATATAGTGTGCAATCGTAGCATGGGTAAGGAACAGAGTGTCAGGCACTGCGTTGGTGTATACAAATTCTCCATGCGGCATCAGGTTGTCGTCTCGAAAAAGTCCCCAATCGTCTGGATCCCTTGCTGTGTCCAAGCTCGATTTGTGTCCGCCTCACTATTCCCCGCCTCGTGGGTAAGCCACAGAGCGGGATATTCGGGAGCATACGGGTGAGATATTTTCGCATATGTATGAGCCTGCTTCCAATAATGAAGGGCTATATGTAAGAGAAAGGGTGGGTTCTGCAATTTGTCTGCCCCCGGGCACAACAACGTCTGTAAGGTACCACGTCCCAGATGGTCTAGAGAGTACGCTATCTCAAATAAGTTGTGGCCCGCTAGCCAATATGCCAGCCACTGTAATTGCCCAGCTATGCAGTATGCTTTAAAATCAGGTGCCCCCATCCCTCCTGCAGTACTAGGAAGTCGCATCTTGGCCAGTGCCAGTCTATGTCTACTCGAGCCCCAAAGTAAACAAATCAATAGGGTGTCTAATGCTTTAAATATCCATGCTGGAAGGATAACCGGAAGATTTACAAATTGATAAAGGAGCCTAGGCAGCATAACCATTTTGGAGACCGCAAGACGGCCCGCTACTGTGAGCGGTAAAGCATTCCAGAAGGAGACCCGGGAGCGAAGGGAGTTGATGGTCCGTCCTACATTTCCAGCTATTGTGTCAGCGGCCGTTCTGTAAATGTAAATCCCTAAGTATTTGAAGGTCACTGGCTGCACTTGAAATTGCAAGTGACCAAATTCCAAAAGGGGGGCATCATACGTATTGTTAAAAGAATATGCTATGGATTTGAAGGCATTGAGGCGCAAACCAGATAGTCCCCCGAACTGTGAAAATACATCTGCTATTTCGTGCATGTCATCATTTAAATCCCTAAAATACAATAACATGTCATCTGCGTAGAGTGACACAGAATGCATTGTACCTTGAATAGAAATACCATAGGGGACCATAACCTGCCGCAGATATTGGGCTAGGGGCTCAAGCGCTAAGATGAACAGTAAGGACGACAGGGGACAACCCTGACGTGTGCCACAATAAATAAAGTATCTCGGTGATATAATCGACCCGGTTTTTGCGCGGGCTGTGGGATTAGTATAAAGTAATTGTATCCAGTTACAGTATTCCGGTGGCAGGCCAAACTTGGCCAAACCCGCTAGCATATACGACCAACTCAGTGTATCAAAGGCTTGGCGTATATCCAGGGATAAACACCCAGCATGCGGAACTTGCGCCTTAGTTGCATGTAAGATTGCGTGGAAACGGCGGATATTTAAGGAGGTGCTACGCTTGGGGACAAATCCACACTGATCTGTATGTATAAGTTGGGGAAGCAAGGGGAGAAGTCTAGACGCCAGGAGTTTACTGAGTATTTTATATTCCGTGTTAAGGATAGAAAGGGGTCTGTAAGATGTGAGCTCCAGGGGATCTTTGTCGGGTTTCAACAAAGAGGTAACCAGTGCCTCTCTAGTTGTAGGGGGTAGCTCACCTTCTGCAAGCGAGGCAGTGTAAAGCTGCAAGATTTTAGGCACCAGTGCCGTAGAAAAGGTTGCGTAAAATTCGATAGGCAGCCCGTCAGAGCCTGGTGTTTTATTACGCGCTAGTGCCTTAATTGCCATGTTTATTTCCATCGGTGTAAGCGGAGCTTTCAAGTTTTGAACGTCAGAATCCGAAACCACCGGGAGGTCTACGTTTACCAGGAAGCGGGTAGTAGCATCCAGCACATCCAGGGGGGGAGCCGCATATAAATTAGTATAATAAGTTTGGAAGGTGGAATTTATTTCAGTCTGTGTGGTGGCCTGTGTTTGCTGAGTAGTATTAATCGCCAAGATAGGAGTTGGTAGTGTCGGGGTGCAATCATCCTTGCCAATAAAGTGCTCGCTCGATCTGCTTCAGAGTGCGTGCGAAGTGTGTATGCATTAAAATCAATCGATCTTAAATGTTCTAATAATTCTGCATATTTGATCCTAGCTGTTTGTAAGAGTTCCACCCCAATATCATCCGTTTGGGCCTGTACCTCCAGTGCTTGTAATTTGCCTTCCAGCTCTGTGAGGTCTCTAATCGCTTCCTTCCTAATTCCTACCAGAGAACTCAATGATACGCCTCGAATCGCCACATTGAATGCTTCCCACTCAATAGAACGGGTCGCAGCTGTTCCTTCATTGAGCGTAAAGTATGACGTTATAGCTGTAGCTAACGTAGCCCTATATACCTGGTCTTCCAATTGCAGGGGTTGCATACGCCAGGTTGGAATAGGTGTGGGAACACGCCCCACTTGAGAGTCAATTCAATGGGATTATGATCCGAAATTGTCTTGCCCAAGTACGTACTATGCATAATAGTTGATGAGAGTTCAGGTGAACAGAGAAAATAGTCCAGGTGTGTATGTAGCATGTGAGTGCAAGAGTAAAATGAGTACTCCCGCATGTTTACATGCTGGGACCTCCAGACATCTATCAAATTCCATCCCTGTGCCCAGCGTGATAAGGCCGCAGATTGGGAGTGTGCATTAGTGTTCGGCAAGGGAGGATGAGAGCGATCCAGGGATACATTAAAAACTGCATTCAGATCTCCCCCCAATATCCATGGGTAGCAGGACCAGTCTGAAAGAGCCAGTGACACCCGGGCTAGAAAAGTATCTTGATCTACGTTTGATGCATAAAGGGACCCCAACACCACTTGCGTACCATCTAAGGTCCCGCGCAATAGCACATACCTCCCCTGGTCATCTATCCTGCTCTCCTGTAGGGAAAAGGGAATTCCCGCTCGGATCCATATTGCAGTCCCTCTAGAAAAGGCAGAATATGCTGTAGCATGAAACTGACCCCTCCAACGACGGTGCAATTTCGCAGTTTCGGAGGGTATTAAATGTGTCTCCTGTAAATATACTATTTGGGCCTTGCGGCGGTGTAGTTGTGCTACTATACGATGGTGTTTAGGAATTGCTCCCATCCCCCTCACATTCCATGATACAAAAGTATAAGATTTAGAAATAGACATCATCAGGGCATGCAGGAAGGACCCCTCCATCCCACCCAACCCCAACCCACCCCCCACACCCCGGATCATGCGGCAAAATTACAAACAGGAAAAACCTAACCCAATACTGGGTCCAATGACCTAACATTGCTCAACCAAACTGTATGTAAAACAGTAAACTATTTCACATCAAACAGTGGCTAATGCCTATGAGGGAGTCTGCAAGTATCACTTCTATGTGATAACAAGGAACAATTCGTGAACATGCCCATGACAGGGCAGGCCGGGGAACACATTACTCAATTCCATACTAGGGGTATAACTACTACAGTTCTGATATACACAATGCTGAACATTTTGAAAATACAAGGCCTTAGGGTAACATTATGTTCGACATACCATGTCCGTTAGGTGTAGAGTTAACCGGGCAAAGTGAAAGGTCCAAACTTACATACCAGAAGGTCACCCAAGTGGGTCATTACTTAGCTGCGTGGATACCGATGGAAACAGTGCCACACTTCCGTCTGAGTCAACGTCCGAAGATGCCTCGATTGAAGGACTGGTACTGATGGGCGGTTGATTGGGACGGAAGGCAATTGCAGAGTTCAATGCTTCTTGTAGACCCTCCATCACCTGCTGCCGCGGCGGAGAGCCAGAGATCGTGCTTTGCGTAAGGAGTCCCGCCTTGCGCCTACGAGGGGGGCGCTGTGACTTCGGTTGTGTAGAATCCAGGCGTCTGGCGGGAAGAGTATCTGGAAATGTTCTGTCTAGCCAATCCCAAGCATCCTCTGGTGTGACAAAGAATAAGGAGCATTGCTTATATATGATTTTCAGTTTAGCGGGGAACAATAAGGCAAATGTAAGGCCCGCCGCACGGACCCGAGCTTTCACCTCCATGAACGAGAAGCGTTGTCGTTGCACAGCCAATGTATAGTCAGGGAAAATCAAAATATTCGCATTGTCCATCTGTAGTGGGCCATTGTCGCGGGCAGCTTGCAACAGACGGTCCCGATCTCTATAATTTAGAATTCTGGCCAATATTGGACGAGGGTTAGCGCCAGGTACTGGCCGACGCGCTGGGACTCGGTGGGCCCGCTCAACGGTAAAATGTGCGGATAGTCCAGTGGGAGCCACCGTATTTTTCAACCAGTTCTCTATATAGATCGTTGGGTTGGAGCCCTCCGAGCCCTCCGGAAAGCCCACAATTCTCAGGTTGTTGCGGCGGGCCCGCCCTTCCGCATCATCTGCCCGAGCCAATAGGGAGTCAATTTGCTGGTGCATTTGGCAGATCTGTTCTTCATGAGCAGCTACTTGTGGCAGTAATGGTTCCAGCGTTTGTTCCGTGGATTTGACTTTATCAGCCAGCTTTCTATGGTCATTCTTGAGAAGATTAAGGTCCACAGAAATCGTGCCCAATTGATTTTCTAGCGCTGTCCTTGAATCACGGATTTCTTTCAAACTCATATTGAGTTTGTCACTCGGTGGGCTGGTCTTATCTACCCCCTCAGCATGGCGCATGCGCCCAGAGGAATGTTCGGAAGAGGGCGAGAGCGATCCTGTTCGCCCGCATCCGGAGGTCGTTCTCGGCTTACCTCGACCCATGATCACCACTATACACGGTAGTAAAGATCTGATGAGGTATAGAAGGGCCCAATCGTAGGACTCCAGGAGGCCACTGGTTGTCGCAAGCGAACTCCGCGTACCGCTGGTGCACCACTGAGCCCGGGAAGCTGCAGCCCGGTTGAAGGACCAGGTAATATGTGGATAGTGCGCTGCAAGGTAAAGTCACTCTTCAATGGGCCGTCGCCGCAGTGGCGTGGAAATGCGCACCTATGAACCAGTGAATTACTTAGTGAGGAGAATAGCGATTATGTGGCGTCCACAGGTCAGGCACGTCGTCCAAGGTCATGTGCTAGGCCGCTAGCCTGATCCTTCTTGCAGACCAACACGCGTCAATAGCTGGTAAGGCACCGCCCCTCTGGACACTCCTGGTATTCCACGTGAAGGTAGCAACAACACCCACAAGTAGTCGAAAGACGAGGGACAGCAGTAACCATGCTCCTATACTCCAGGTACAGCTAATGCCAAGTCACTTCCACACAGCTATACACAGGACACTGTGAGCCCAGTGGGCCACGCAATGACTGGGGAGGTGAGAGGAAGCGAAATCCAGGCCTGTGTTGTCTCAACCCCCTGTCCCAACGTATTCCCCCAGCAGGCCACAATAGGGGGATTCAAGCCCTCTCCGGAACTAGAGGCCTGAACATGTCGGCCGGCCGAGTTGATATAACTGATCTCAGGTGCCTCCGCAACGCTGCAGTAATTACAAGCGTCGATCACTGTCCTTCTTTGTGAGTGCAGCACTTCGGATTTAACCCTGCTGGAGGCCCTCACTGCTGCATATTAACAGCGGCAGCCGACCAGGAGCTCATAACGCGAGGGAGGGGCCAACCCCGCTCACACCGGTGCAGTCCGTCCTTTCAAGGGGCCGTCACGCACATCAGGAGCTTAATATTGAGGTGTCAATACTCCGGCCAGAATCCCAGGGTCGTCCTGGCAGCCACACACCAACCACATGCGGGGCGCTCCTACTCACCACAGGTCCCACGCTGTGCAGGCGCCAACAAAATTAGCGGCACGGGCGGTACGCAGCAGCACCGGACACCAGGCCCGAGTCCGGGGGCTCAATTAGTAGCAGCAGCCGATCAGCAGACACTTCAGTCCAGCGCCACTACAAGCCTGCTCGGTTCGAGGTAGGCTCCACCGCAAGGCGCCCCGCATCGCCGGACTACGGGTCGCGATCTTGGGACTGGGAGCATCAGCGAAACTCAGGATCTCAACCGCAGGGAGCACAGCGATGGCAGGCTGCACCCCGCAGGAATTCAGCATAGGGACCTAGTGGGAAGTGCCGGATTATTTACGGATCATGTACCCCGGCCCGGAGCACGCCGTTTATGCAACCACCAT